>CM033395.1:17537277-18137277 GCA_019426215.1 Buddleja alternifolia | reverse complement strand
CAATACCAAGCGTCTACTCAAAGTCTCCCAGCTCCAGTGGTCTCAAAACCACACATTACAAGGTTAACAAATGAACAAAAGATGAAAACTAATCTTTGTTACAATTGCAGGAAACCAGGGCACTACCAGGTAAATTGCCCTTATCCAAACGTATCCAAGTCCTCAAGGCAGGATTATTTGGATAGAAACCAATTCAGGAGCAACCTTCGTCAACAAGGTTTCCTAGCGGAATCAGAACCAGCATCCGCACCTGAAGATTTAGAATCATCAGAAGAAAGTAGTGATGATGATGAACCATTAGATGACTCAACGCTCATATGTCTCATGGCCAGAGATGATGAAGCGTCTCCTAAGGTAATCAATGAATTATCAATTCCTCTTTCTTATGATGAATTACTTGACAAAATCAAAGAATACTACAATGAATGTCAAGAAGCTGCCAAAATATATCAAAATGATCTCGCTATTATCTCATCACTCACAAGAGATAAAGTGACGCTCAGAGCAGAGTTGCGAGTTCAGCAACAGTGCATTGAGAAGAACCAATCGCTTGAGAGTGAAATTATTCAATTAAAAAATGATCTTGATATAATAGTCAAGTGAGAAGCTGATTTGATCGCTAGACTTGCTAACTCAGAGCAGCTCATCTCATCATTATCAAAAGCTTCAAGACAGTTGGATAATGTGAATAAAATAACCAGATTATTTGGTGAGAAGACCGGTTTAGGATGCGATAAACTCGGTAAACAATCCAATCAATCTAATGTTACGACAAACAACAAAGGAAAGGGTGTTATCTTTCTTGAAAAAGGTTCACAAGGTCAAACTCAAAATGAACCAAGTGACAATGGTAAGAGGCCAAATGAGAAAGTCAAAGCTAACTCAGGCAAGGGTAAGGCTAAGGCAAATGATTCACAAAGGCGGTTTTATCCAAACGCTCAAAAGGCTAAAGATAAGACTGACCACTGTGAGTCAAGCGCTAAGCGTCCAGCACCAAAAGAGCAACCCAAGCCAGCGCCAAGGAAATACCAGCGTCAATATCCAAGACAGTCAAGATCATATTATCGATACTATGATGATTATGATTATGACTATTATTATAATCGAGAATATTATTATACACCCAAAAAGCACACACAGCACAATGTGAAACCCAAAAAGGTCAATATTCCTACAATGAAGACGAGGCAAATATAGGTTCCTAAAGTTCTAATTCAAACTAACAATGTTACTAATGTTGAAGGACCCAAGCAACAATGGGTACCTAAACAGAAATAGAACTTCCCTTTTTGATTGCAGGTACCTAGAGCTAGAGCTGATACATCTGTATAGTACTTTGATAGTGGATCGTCAAGGCACATGACTGGTTCCAAAGATCTTCTGATCAACTATCAAGCTGCCAATGGTCCTCGGGTTGTATTTGGTGACAACTCCAAAGGTAAAACCAAAGGTATAGGTACTGTGCATAGGGGGAACATCATGATAAGTGATGTTTATTTTGTTGAGGGTCTGAAGCACAATTTATTAAGCATAAGTCAATTTTGTGATACAGGCTTTGAAGTCATATTCTCAAGTGACTGCTGCTATATAAACGACGCTAAGACTAAGTCTACTAAATTGAAAGGAAAAAGAACTAACAACGTATATTTGGTAGATTGGGGTTCAACACGTGATAACAACCCAACATGTTTTATTGCTAAAAGTGAATCTAAAATGGGTTGGTTATGGCATAGAAAAATGAATCACCTCAACTTTAAGACAATCTCTCAGCTAATAAGTCAAAATCTTGTAGAGGGATTACCAAATGGACCATTTCATAAGGATTGTCTTTGTGACGCTTGTCAAATGGGTAAACAAGTTAAATCATCATTCAAGAGAAAACCTCATCTATCATCCTCTAGAATACTTGAACTACTTCACATGGATTTGTTTGGACCCGTTCAAATGATCAGTGTAAGCGGTAAAAAGTATACTTTGGTGATAGTAGATGATTTCTCTAGATTTACTTGGGTGGAATTTCTTTCATCGAAAGATGAAACATGTGGCAAGTTAACAACGCTTATTTGACAACTTCAAACTTTGAAAAATCTTAAGGTTGCAAGAATAAGAAGTGATCACGGTACTGAGTTTACTAACAAGATTGTTGAGAAGTTTTGTACAGAAAATGGAATACATCATAAGTATTCAGCTCCCAGAACTCCCCAACAAAATGGTGTTGCTGAGCGCCGGAACCGAATGCTTAAGGAAGCCGCTAGGACTATGTTAGCAGAATCCAAGCTTGGTCCTAGATTTTGGGCTGAAGCGATCAACACTGCCTGTTACACTCAAAACCGCTGCATGATCAACAAACAGCATGGAAAAACTCCATATGAACTATGGAAGGGACGTAAGCCAAATGTTTCATATTTTCACGTCTTTGGTTCTAAATGTTTTATCCATAATAATGGATCCCAAAGCCTAAAGACGTTTGATCCTAAAGCGGATGAGGGAATCTTTCTAGGCTACGCCAAAAATGGAAAGAATTTTCGCATTCTCAATAAGATCAAATCGAAGGTTGAGGACTCTATTCATGTTGTTTTTGATGATGCTAACCAAGAGCCGAGTAAGGTTAATTTAAATGATGTAGGAGTTGAAGATCTATGTCATCAAGCGTCTAAGATTACTATTGATGAAGATACTGATGACGATGATGAGATCTCAGTGCCACCTCCTAAGAATACTAGTGAGATTACTCTAAATTATCATGTAAGAAATGCTGATGATCATGAAGAGAATGATCATCAAGAGCACACAAGGAATTGTGAACTTGAAGCGCCTACGTAAGAAGGTAGTCAAGAGTCTGTTCCTCAAGCGTATGTTCAACCTCTTAACCCCTTCCAACAAGACAGATTATGGCTGCGTGATCATCCACCTGAGCAGATTATTAGAGATATTGAAGCACCTGTTAGGACTAGAGCCACTACGTTCAATGAGGCTATGTTCGCAAGCTTTCTATCTCAAATGGAACCTAAGAAAGTGGATGAAGCGCTAATTGACCCAAGTTGGATTGGAGCTATGCAAGAAGAGCTTAATCAGTTCGAACGAAATAAGGTTTGGATGCTAGTACCAAGACCAACTCACCAAGGAGTTATTGGAACTAGATGGGTATATAGAAACAAGATGGATGAGAACGGCATTGTTATAAGAAACAAGGCCAGACTCGTAGCTCAAGGATACTGCCAAGAGGAGGGTATTGACTTTGATGAGACTTAAGCTCCTGTCGCTCGCCTTGAAGCAATCCGCATGTTTCTAGCGTATGCAGCGTTCAACAAGTTCATGGTGTATCAAATGGACGTGAAGAGTGCCTTCCTGAATGGTAAACTCCAAGAAGAAGTATATGTGGAGCAACCACCAGGATTCATCAACAATCATGGGAAGGGTATGGTTTACAAGCTAGAAAAAGCACTTTACGGGCTTAAGCAAGCACCCCGAGCATGGTATGACACTCTCTCTATCTTTCTTATTGGTAAAGGCTTTTCAAAAGGCATCGTTGACACAACGTTATTTAAAATTACCAATAACGAAGATATTCTCTTAGTTCAAATTTATGTTGATGATATTATATTTGGTTCTACTAACAAGCGTCTGTGTGAGAAATTTTCAAAAATGATGCAAGAACAATTTGAAATGAGCATGATGGGTGAATTAACTTTTTTCTTAGGACTACAAGTTAAACAACTCTCTAATGGCATATTTATTAACCAAGCTAAATATACAAGAGACATGATTGAGAAATTTGGCATGGAAAATGCATCATTTTCAAAAAATTCCAATAAGCCAAACGCTTAAGTTAGATAAAGATGAAAGTGGAAAGAAAGTTGATATCACTAATTATAGAGGTATCATTGGATCACTTCTTTATCTTACTGCCAGTAGACCTGATATTCTGTTTTCGGTATGCATGTGTGCACGATTTCAACCTGATCCTAAAGAGTCACACTTAATTGCTGCCAAGAAGATCCTTAAATACCTAAAAGGCACACAGAATGTGGGCTTATGGTATCCTAGGGATTCTCCTTTTGAACTAATTGGTTACTCAGATGCAGATTTTGCAGGTTGCAAAATAGATCGTAAAAGCACTAGTGGTACTTGTCAATTTCTAGGTGATAGGCAAGTTTCATGGCATAGCAAGAAACAACAATCCATAGCTACCTCCACAGCTGAAGCTGAGTGTGTAGCCGCAGGAAGTTGTTGTGCACAAGTATTATGGATGAGGCAACAACTTAGAGACTATGGAATAATCCTAGGTTCAACCCCCATTCATTGTGATAATCAAAGCGCTCTAGCCATGACTCAAAACCCTGTTCTTCATTCCAGAACCAAACACATTGACATTAGATACCATTTCCTTCGTGACCACGTTCAAAAGAAAGATATCTCCATGCACTTCATTGGAACTGACAAACAATTGGCAGATATCTTCACCAAAGCACTCAACGAACAACGTTTTCTCACTTTGAGAAGTGAACTAGGTATGATTGATTTAAACGCTTAATCATCAAGCATCATATTTTATTAGACATATAATTTAGGGGGAATCCACTTGATTTATGTCTAAAAGCCTTCTTTGAAAAACAAAACAAATGGTACAAGTTATCCAATTTAGGAGGAACCTTAAAATTGTACTTGAACATAACTGTAAGCGTCAATGATCAAAATTTTCAGATGCATGATCATCAACGCTCAGTATTATTTTTGCATAAAATATTGGACGCTCAAACATAAATGCCAACCAATGGTATCAGTTAAGCGTTGAATCATGTCCAATCAACTCTTAATATAAAAATATTTTCTTTACAAGCCATGCATAAAGTTTATAAACTTCTTTCGAAGTAGTGGGTAGACTCAAAAGTCTATTTTGTACTCTACTCGCACGCTTCTATCACATCAAACTGGCGGGTAATCAAAAGTTTCTTTTTCAAAATGATGGTTCAGAGATAGCACGTGTTTGTGTACGTGTCAGTGTACAAACAGGCGCGTGCGTTACACTTTGAAAATGCCAAACGTTTTAAAATTTTAACTCGGATGTCAAATATTTATATATGAGAATTACCAAATGTAACTTCTCTCTATTACACAAAACTCGCGTCCGCAGTTAATGAATTTATGGCTGAGATTCAACAATCGTTACACGTGTCTAAATCCTACAGATACTAGAGAACACAAGTTTCAAAAATTCTTTACTGTATCATTTAAAACACAAATTCTGCAGAAAGACAATTCACTTTTACTCAAACATATCTGCAAAACTTATTCTCTCTCTCTCAAAGCAAAAGAAAATCTCAGTTCATCTCTTTCACTAAAAATGGCACCAAAGAAATCTTCATCTACTTCTGCTGAACTTACCATCAAGGTGACTGAAGGCCTTGTTGTCGACTGGAAATTTCTCTATGAACAACCTCAGATCAACCTAACGGACATGATGGACATGGTCGTCAAGGCTGGGCAAAAATCGTTCTTGACCCAATACTCATATATGTTTCCTACTGAAGTCGATACCTTTTGGAAGACTGCTAAACTTTCAGAGGACAAGAAGTCTATTTCTTGTCTAATCTCTTTATCCAAGAAGGAGTCTCCAAAGGAATTTCTCTTATCTGCTTCCACCATTGCCAAGAACTTCAATCTTCCAAATGAGGGTGAGGCATTGGATTGCGTTACATTAAAACAATTCAAGGAAGCATGGACAACCATGAGTGCGTATGACGATGTGCCCTACACTCAATACTTCGAAAAGAAAGACCTGGTGTCCAAATACCGGCTGTTGGCTGATTTCTGTAGCAAGATCATAGAATGTCGAGTGGGAACCTTTGATAAGGTGAACCCTGTACAATTTCAGATGATGATTGCTATACTCAACATCAAAATCAACTGGAGTGAGTACATCTTTGGAAGGTTTCGGGACAGTCTAAGCGCCTCTAATAAACCTTATGGACTCGTTCTAAGTGACCTGTTGTACAAATCACAGTGTGTATACTCGTCTGGACTTCCATTAAATAAGTCCAAGTTGTTTGGAAAAAGGATTCTGAATAATCTGTTCAATCCTCCAAAAATTGGTGGTGCCGCTAAACCACTGTCTGAGCGTCAGGAAGTACGTCAAGCGTCCGATAAAGAAGCAGAGCTCCAGTGCCAGAAGAAGCTGTGAAGCGTCCGGCTGCAACGAAGAAAAGGGTTCCCAGAAAGCCCAAGGTTCAATTTGCCGCCTCCTCTCAAAAGGACGATGAGGAAACCGATGAGGATGCAGAGGACAAGTTACCTCTCAAACGAAGGAAGCTTGAAGGGATCATCAAACAAATAGACTTTGAAGAACCAGCTGCTGATCCTCCCGCTCCACCGTCTAAGCTTGTTGAAGGAGTCAACGTAAAGAAAATCTTCAAGCGTTCCAGGACTAGCAAGCGTCGAGTTGCTCCTGTTCCTGAAGAGCCTGAGACTGATGAGCCAAGCGCTCAAGTTGCTGATGAGCCAAGCGCTCAAGTCGCTGTTGAGCCAAGCGCTCAAAGAATTGCTGTTGAGACTAGTTCTCAGGGTAAGTTTATTTCTTCCCACAGCTTTTCTATTCCTACATCTGTAGAAGATCCTGCTCTTATAGAGGATAGTTCTTGTATTACAGCTTTAGTTCCAGCCGCTGCTGAAGCGCCAACAGTTGTCCTCCTGGATGTTGATTTGATTGAAGTTGTCACTATTGCTAAAGATGTTGCCGCAGAAGTTGCTGCAATTGAAGCTGAGGAACCTGCTCCTACTGAGGTTCAGACTCCTATCCCTGTTCAGGCTATAACAGAGGCACGCTCAGAAGGTCAGAGTGTTGCTGAAGACGTTCCAGCGCCTAGCCACTTCTTCAAACTCGACCCACTAAAGACGATTGATCATTCAATCAATTATATGCCTCCAGTTCCTGAAGAAGAATTCATTTCAGCTGTCTATAATGAAGAATGTTAGAGCCTATGAGCGTCTACCTGTGGAGCTTTTAAATCCTGAAGAGGAAATCTTAAACAAAGAGGGTTATTCCCACTTTCGTTCAGTTGTGCACAGTGCTGCTAATCAGAGTCTTCCCAACCCACTAAGATTATGGACAAATAAAAGTCCCTATATCGGTGAGCGTCCTGCCTCCTAAACGCTCTCATTCAAGAAGAGGCTGACTACTTCTTACAAAGCGTCCTGAATGCAAACTATCAACCTGATAAGCATCGCTTTGAAGCCATCCGAGATATTCATCATGAAGGCTTTCGTGCCATTTTGAATGCAAGCACAACCTTCTGCATGAATGAGGTTACCTGGTGTGAAGCCTACGTTGGCCAGCGTTACAAGTTTGAAGACCTGGTCAAGGAACCTCACTTGTTCACACTCGGCATGCTAGATAAAAGAAGACAGTTTGCTTGATATTGCTTACAGCGCCGAGAAGCAAGAGTTGGGCCACTTGCTCTCTTACCCTCTTTTCGTCAACCAATTGAACGCTTTCTGCATGAAGCGTTGGCTAGGATTGCAGATTTTCCAATTAATTATAAGACCTCTTTTTGGGTATCCGACAGGAACTGATAGAACACTATGCCTATGTTCTCTCTTTACTCAAACGAAATTCAGACATCTCGCGTGCAGCCTTGCCTTACGTTGAAGAATACATGGCAATGTATGTATCAGAGTCTGAGCGTCCATTGGAGTTGCCAAAAGATGAGTGCTACGCTTCTCCTTCACTCCACGTGACGATGCTCTCTTCTTTATTAAGGCTCCTCGTTGCAAGATCTTTGTTAACCACATGCTCCAGATCTTAGGACCAAGTTGGGTCATAGCAATGGACACTCCAATCCGCACTCTAAGTGATTTCTCGACCATTCCTATTTCTCGAGTAAATGAGTTAATCAACAGTTCATCAACGGAGTTTGCTGATTCAGATTTTGGAAGGGTCAACTTCAAATTCTGTGACTTTAGTCATCTAACTACTGTCTCTTCTTTACCTTCCATATCTGATACAGAAGTTGCCTTAGCGCCCATAGTGGAACCAGTTCAAGCGTCTCAACCAGAGGTTGTGCCTGACGCTTCAACTTCACCTGTTCCAACGGTTGCTGAGATAGCAATCCATTCGTCTGTCTTCAATCCAGATTTTCACCAACCATCTATCGAGTCACTAAAGCACACCTCAAAATTTAAACAACCAGCTACCTCTCCGAATGTGCTTCAAACATTTGTGCCTCTCCTCACTGAAGGGTTGGAAGAGATGAACGCTCAAGCGTCCAATCATGCAAAATCTCTCCACTGGATCAAGGAAGACTTAGCTAAGATCGAGAAGGAGAATATGAGCGCTCAAGTTGCTCATATGCGCGGAGCTGCTGATGCTACCGTAGATACTGCTCTCTCTCGTATGCAGACGATGATCGATGGACTTGCAGCTAATTAAATTGCTATGAAAGAATCTCTTGAAGCAAAATTTGATGCGTTGGCTGCATCCATGGTCCAAATGGCTGCTCAAATTGCCATTCTTACTAAAGCTACAGTAAAGGCTGATGATGGCAATAAGGGGGAAAAGAGGAAAGCTCATGCAAGTTCAAGAGCTCACTCAAGTTCTAAGCGTCAAGAAGTGAAGCGTCCAGAGCCCAAAAATCCACAACATTTTGTCTTCTTGCCACCTCCTCCTCCTTTGCCCGAATCCAATTACCCTTCATGGGTTACCGCCACGGGAATTCCTAGTAGAAGAACTGGTTTTCCTCCCATCGCTTTCAGAGTAGATATACCTGCGCCATCTCAAGCGCTACTTGAACAATTCAATATACCGATGGAGCGAGCGCCACTTCTGGAGCCTACTAATCCTCAAGACTTGGCTGTGGAAATGGAGTTCTCAGACTTATCTCAAGCGTTCAGAGAAGTGCTTAGGCATATGGGTATTGATCCATCCGAATGGGATCGACGGCATAAAGTGTATGAAACAAGGAGAAAAAGGGAAAACCGTTTCGTAATTGACAAAGATCGTCAGATAATGATCACCCTTCAAGATCTCATCGAAGAAGCCATCAGAACAGAAATGATCAGACGACGAAATTTTACCAGAAGAAAGTAGATCATGATAGCTCTTTGTAATTTAACCCTTTTTTCTGTTTCTACATAGTTTGTAAAATGTATGAATTCTCCGAATATATCTAAAGTACATTTTTTTTAGCTGAAAAATCTCGTTGAAGCTTAACTAACTCTAACTTTCTAACATAACGCTTATTAACCTTGGCTGTCGTAACTCTTGAACTATAAAAGAGTAAGTATTGCCATCATCAAAAAGGGGAAAATTGTTAGGAATTTCATGTTAGATGTTTTGATGATGACAATTAGGAATCTTGTTAGACCCCAAAGTTATGTATGCTTAAATTTCATAGATACTTATATGAGCATTTGAACATTAGAAATGTATAGGCTTTATTTTATCTTTTACTTTTGGCATTCTTAGATCAAGAAGTCGGTTAGATTAAGCGTTTGATACTTTCTGAGTGAGCTTATCAAGACTGCGAAATCAGAAGACTCCAAGCGTCCAAGAAATCAATAGTGAATGAAGTTTGAAGAAGTTCACTCTAAGCGCCTGACATGTTCTGAGTGAGGTGTCAAGTAACGAAGACTGAAGTTTCAAGCATCTACACTTCTAAATAAAGTCTGAAGACTTTTCCCAAGCGTCTAAACATTAAATAGTCCTCCAGATTAAATTGAACTTTCAGTTCATGAATGAAGCGTCTATCAAATGACAAACATTCTCCTGAAGCGTCAGATCGAAAAGAGATTAATGCAAATATTCTCAGTGCATTAAATGCCAACGGGCATTTAATTCAAATTGCATTAAATGCTGATAAGAGCATTAAATGTGATAAGCACTTTCAGACGTACGGAGAAGCCAACCTATTGGACTGTCAACAATCCAAAGACTGCAGCACCAACTTTTGTGCAGCAGATTTTCAGGAAAAAGGACAAAAGTTGTTCACTCGCGAAAGTGAGAGACACGCGCCCTTGCATGTGTCAAACGGACACTTTTTCCAAGAATGCCTATAAATAGAACTTCAACAACAAGCCAAACATAGAACAATTATCAAGCTAAATTGCTGTTGCATTGAAGTCTTATTCCTTAAACTCTCAGAAAAGCCAGAATACTCAAGAAAATACTCTATGCTTTTCATCAAATCCTGAGACAGTCAACCCAATATCTCAAACATACTTTTTGAAGAAACTACTTTACTACTGAGATATTCCAGTTGTTTGAACTTCATCAAAATCAAACAAAGTTTTTTAGAAAAACCTCTATCCAAGCCTCGCGATCTGTGTGAAGTCGAAGTTGGATACTTGCCATATTTCTGGGTGAAAAAAGCAAGGGGATTGAAGTGATTTGGAGCAGAAATCTGTGTGATCAAGGAGCTCAAGTCATCGACATCCATCTCTCCCTAATTTGTAGAAGATTCTGTGTGATTCTTTGAGAATCATTTTAGTGGATT
The DNA here is from genome assembly GCA_019426215.1 of Buddleja alternifolia. Classification (NCBI taxonomy): domain Eukaryota; kingdom Viridiplantae; phylum Streptophyta; class Magnoliopsida; order Lamiales; family Scrophulariaceae; genus Buddleja; species Buddleja alternifolia. Next base: position 18,126,790 of record CM033395.1, on the reverse strand, counting down.
GCCTCCAAGTGTTAGAGGAGAAGAAGGACGTAGTTGGGATTACACCACCCAACGAACCTTACAAATATTGTGTCATTTACTTCTCAGTCAATTCTTTCATCTATCATATAATTGCATAAATTGATTAAGTAAAACACAATCAAAATTTAAGCAACTAAGAAACCTCTTGTGACGCTAAAGCTTTCAAAGAGAAGACTCCAAAAATCATTCCGATGTGCTAACACTGTTTAAAGAACTGAACGCTTAACCTACTTGGTTAAAGTATTCAGATCTTGAAGTCTGAGTTAACTTCCTAAAAATAGTCTTCATCAGACGCTTCGTCAAAGCGTCAATAATTTTCTAAGTGAACGCTTAAGTCAAGCGTTAGACACCTCAAACGTCTATCTTTTCAAGCGTCCAAAAATCTTTTAGTACGAAATTTTTTAAGTCGAAAAAGACTTCTGGGTCTATTCAACCCCCCCCCCCCCTTCTAGACCCTTTCGTATGCCACTTGGGACCAACATCAATGATTCTATGACTTGGAACATCTTTAAGACCACAGCTTAGAGACGTTTTCCATGATTGGCATCTTCGATACCAAACACATCTCATAGCTTAAGAGTGATCTAGGGGACTTTATCTATTTGCATAGAATGATAAGATATAGAAGAATATGCCTATTGTTAAATAACTTAACAAGATACAATATAAGACTGTTTAAAGAGTCGGCTACTACGCCCTACAAATGACGCGCCGGGCACCTAACTCTTTCAATATGTTCTTATTGCATTATTATAAATATCATGAAAAAAACCCCGAATTGGATTCTCGTTATGATTCGAACAAAATTCTAATCAGCTAGATCGAATCACAACACAAAACACATTTGATTCATTCCACCTATTTTCAAATATATATATATATATATATATAATCAAACACCATCAACGTTACTACATCAACTTTTCTAAACGAATACCCGAAAGAATTTTATTTAAAAAAAACACCTTAAAAAATATACACATACATAGCACTACTACATAAATGACCTATTACAGCGGTTTTTTGGGGCCTATTATAGCGGTTTTAACCGCTGTAATAGGTATCGCTGTTATATAGTTTGGACCTATTAGAGCGGTTAAAAACCGCCGCAATAGGCCACCCTATTACAGCGGTTACCGCAGTCATAGGGTTCAAAAAAAAAATTAATTCGAACCCTATGACAGCGGCGGTTCAGCCGGAACCGCTGTCATAGGGTTCGAATTAATTTTTTTTTTTTTTTTTTTTGCGATCTATGACAGCAGTTCCGGCTGAACCGCTGTCATAGGGTCGGATTTTTTTTTCTTTTTTATATTTTGCACCCTATTCTGGTAATATTCCTGTATAGTAATATTCAATAAATTAGCCTAACAAATTTCAACTACAGTAAAATATATTCAACCTAAACAACAACCACCCCAAACTTCAATATTACCATGTCTTTCCTCCAACAACAAAATGTTATAATCTCCAACAAATGATTACGTGTTAATTTGCAATCAACTAATTAACTTATGACAATAAATCATTGTATTTAACTTGGCGTATGTATCTCTATTGGATGCTTACAAACCATTAGTTGTTTCAAAATTGAGATTTGAAACCTTATTTGTCTTTAACTGGAAAACTAGAAAAACAATTAATGAATCATTGTCATTATCATGTAGGAAACACACCCGTATGCTTGCACAATCTTCCCTACATCGAAAATTCCCTCCCAACCCCTCCACCCCTAATTAACCTCTCCCTCTCTCTCTCTCTCTCTGAATTAATGGCTTCCGAATCAAAGTTAGATCCACCAGAAACTTCCTTTGACCTACCGCCTGAATCCTTTTGGGTCGCAAGAGACGGCGAACAAGATTGGTTCGATTGCAATGCTGTAATGCAACGAAAAATGTCATTAAAGCTCGGCCACAACCGCAACTTCAGCTCCTTTTCTCATCGCCCAGACAGGAAATTATTAGGCAGAACTTCACTATTTGGTCTCCCAAAGGTTCAAAAATCTTGTGGGGTTGATGGAAATCTACTGGAAAAGAAGCCTGGTAGGTTCTTGTTCAGAAGCCGGTCTGAACCGGGAGGCAAGGCCATGCTGCAGGTGCCTGAACCGGTTTCACCCCGGGTCTCTTGTACTGGAAGGGTCGGGCTGAAGAGATGTGATGGCAAGAAAACCGGTTTCTCGAGGCTTTTCAGTTCTTTATTTGGAGCCGGTTCTGGAAAAAATGGAACCCGGAAAAGCAGAAATGGTATTGTTCATTGAGCCGAGAGTGGTCTGGTGTGAACCGGACGGTCTGGTGGCTGCTAAGCGGTTCGTTTCGGGTATCTAGTTGTGGGGGCGCCAATTATCTTGATTGGTTATTGTGTGTACGTTTATGAAGACATGAATTTTCACCTCGGCCCCGTTTCTCACGATAAGTACAAAATACTATACTATATACATTCATTCTTGGTGTTCTTCATTTGAATAAATCAAATATATATATTTTTGGTCTTTCTTATGTGTTGTAATTTATAGTTCCTAAAGGGAGGCTGGCTTGTAGGGCCAAGTTCTTTACTATTTCTATGATTAATTTGTTATATTTGATTAAAGAAATATTTGAGTTTGAATGCACAATTGATTACTCAATCTTTTATTAATGGCCGTAGCAAATATAGGACTTTTATGGTTGGATATTATTATGAAGAACGGAAGTTTGAATAAGCCGAAGCAAAGTCAATTCGCACAAGTTTTAATTGGGCAAAATGCAATCAATCTCCCGGTAAATTCGTAAATAGCAAAAAATACCTTCTAGAAAAAATGAGTAATTTAGCTTCCAACACATCACGCGCGCTCGTTGTTAACAGTCGATAACAATACGAAATTCAACATATAATATAAAAGCAAGTAAGTATCTTCTCCACATGGAAGGTTGTTTAGAGGTTGTCTAGTACCAAACTAAACTTATCTTATTATCTAAACTATCGATTATCAAGGATTGGGATTTTAAACTAATAAGAGCAAAAATAATTAAAATAATAAATCAAGTAACGGAAAGTTTAGGGATTAAGATTTCATCAACTTATTTATATGGATTTATAAATTTTAATGGGTTGTCATTCTTGCTTAAGTTAAAAACCAAATTTTCCTTAATTACATGAATACTTTCCCGAGATCTCCATGACTACCCAACTAGATTCATTCCTATCACTCCCATGGTCAACAACTAATCTAGATGAATCCATTAATTTCAATGAAAGTTGTTTACTAGCCTCATGCAAGATTACTAGTATCCCTATTAAGCAATTTACACTACTACAAAAATGACCTATGACAGCGGTTTTTTTGGGCCTATGACAGCGGTTTTAACCGCTGTCATAGGTACCGCTGTTATAGGGGTGGACCTATGACAGCGGTTACAAAACACCTGTAATAGGTCTACCTATGACAGCGGTTTCCTGAACACCGCTGTGAAAAAACCAAAAAAATAAAAATAAATAACGGACCTGTGGCAGCGGTTCTGGGAAAACCGCTGCCAAAGGTCTCACCTGTGGCAGCGGTTTTGGGAGAACCGCTGCCACAGGTGAGACCTTTGGCAGCGGTTTTCCCAGAACCGCTGCCACAGGTCTTACCTGTGGAAGCGGTTCTCGCAGAACCGCTTCCACAGGTGAGACCTTTGGCAGCGGTTCTTCGAGAACCGCTGCCACAGGTGAGAACTGTGGCAGCGGTTCTACAGAACCGCTGTTTTTTTTTCTGTTTTTTTTTTAATTATTTATTGCGCTGTCATGATAGTGCCTGTAATATGCAATGATCCAATCAACAAATTTCAACTAACAACAAAACATATTCAACATAAGCAAACATCATCCCAAACTTCAATATTACCATCTTTAATCTCCAACAAAATGTACAATTAACTAATTAAATTACTAATGACCTTACGAAATACAATAAATCAAAGCTCAATTTATAGCAAGTCACAATGTACAAAAACTAAATTACCTAATTTCTAAGGAGCTGCTAAGAAAATGTAACGTGCAACTTCGCAGCGTACTTCATCAATTTGCTCATCAGTATAGAAGGATTGACAATCCTTAAAGTACTGCAAGATATATGTATATATATAGAGATTAATTGCAAAGTGAAATAACATTTCAATTACCTACCAATTAAGGTTTAATAATTTCAAAAGTAATAGAATTAAGTATATATATATAAGGATTATGTATACCGCTGTTGGGATTATAGATAGTCCGTGGCTAATAATCTCTTTCATGAATCTCATAACGAAATAGCCACAATCCACCTCGTTGGTCTGCCGGGGGCACTACAAAAGCAATCAAACTTACATTGTATTAGAAGACGAACTTCTATACGAATATATAATCTCATGAACCTAGAAAACGCTAACCTTTATAGTAAACCATTTACAGTCCGAGTTTTTGGATTTGTTGGATTGGTTGTTGCAGTTTGCACGAAATATGTGCATAGCTCTATAAAAAAATATAAAAAACAAGAAAATATGTTAAAAACAAGAAATTATGTGAAATAAATACAATTTAAAAAAATATTAAATATAATGGATACATTGATTGAATGAAAAACTTACTGATTGAATTTTAGTATCATATCATCTCGGTATTGCGGCTCACCATGCACAGAATCCAGATAGTAAACAATCTCTTTAAATGGATTAATTGCAAGCAACAACCAATGACCCCTACAAAGCATTCAAAAGATAGTTGAAAATTTGTTTTGCGTAGCTAGTTTTACAAATTAAAATCGAGTCTTTAGTAGCTCACTCGGTGTTGTAAGGTGCAAGAAATAACTTATTTTGTTGTGTACTCTGCATCATAGCACGTGCTATGTACTGCACTTGTTGAACTGACGGGTCTGTTTGAGCAGCTATGGAATGTGGGCTAAGGAACCCGAAACTTGCTTCTTTTCCTTCGGGGATCACGTAGTTAAACCACAAACACCTAAATTGAGCATAAAAAATGAATTTCGAGTGACGAAAATAATCGTAGTTTAGATGTAATAAAATAATTAAAAAACTTACTTTATGTACGCTGTAATGATAGAGGCTCCTATTTCTTTTCTACACAGAAGGTGATAGATCTCCTCCTTCCCAATGAACTCTGGAAATGAAACATTCATAATGGCTTCGTCCATATATATATTGATCAGGGCATCAATCTTCATCATCTTCGTGTACTTTCCCAGAAATACAAGGTCATTAGGGAGTCCATCTAGTTGAAGATCTGCACATATGTCTACTTCACCTGCAGGCTCGGCCACTTGAGATTTTCCTTTGACAGCTGACCGCTTCGACGTCCCTGACTTACGGTTTGCAGATGATTTGGACTGTTTAAGCAAGAAAATAAAATATAAATGTTACACACCAAAGTATATTTAGTAACCTCAAACAAATTGTTATAATTTATTAATGACTAGCTATTAATTACATACCGGTGCAACAGTGACAATGACAAGACTCGCTGGCCAAGCAACAAAGGTACCCAGAGCATGAGAAATGGAGAATATTTCATCATTGAGAGGGACGGGCAGGAGTGTATTAGCCACAACTGCAGTGTCAATGCGCACTTTCACATTGTTGGTGGCTAATTGACAGTTGTGAAGTGTTCTATCAGTCTCTGATCGATTGTATAGCTGTCCTTTAGCCACCACACGATATGATGGAGATGAAAGTGCTAATTGACATGGAGTGATACCCTACACACACACGTATATATATATATACAACATTATATTAGAAAGTTTTGTATGATTTACAGAAAATAGAGAGTCGCAAGTTGTATGATTAATAAACAAGTTCAAATATTTTACCTCAGGAAGCATCTTATAACCTGGTTCTGGGCTGCTATCTTTCAAAGAAATGACGTCATCTTCATGTGGCTGACGCGAGTTAGGGGCTTCCAAAACATCAATTCGTTGTTGCATGGCAACCATAGTTTCGGAGAGGTTTTTCACTATGTTTCTCAAGTTTTCCATCTCCTTTTCTGAAGCAGGCTTTGGATCCTTAAAATAGTCTCTTTGTGAGACCCCAAAGCCAACACCCCTAACGCGACCCGGATGCTCTTTCCTTTTAATAGCTTTAGCCAATAGGTCATCTCGACTCGTGTAAGTTCCACTATGGCTAGTGCTCTCTTGTGAAATGCTCTCCTGTAATGATATATTTTTAAAAATTAAAAAAAATAGTGAACCTTGTGCTTTTAATAGTATTTCAATAAAACAATTAATAGAGCTAAAATTGCCAATAACTCACCATTTCATTCACCACTCTTCTAACATTTTCGTTATCAATTTGATTTGTCGGATCGGAACGCGAAACCCTCCACACGAGTGCTCGTGTCACATCTGTACAATCGGATCCCGCATCCCTTCTTTTATTTATCTGTATTTTCATTAAAAAATATATGTATGCATTAACATAGAATTATTATTAAAAAAATTGTAAGGATTCACTGCTAAATGAACTACATACCTCCATTTGCTCCACAACAGCATCTCCAAAACTCCCTTTCCGGTAAGGATATTCAGGGTTCTTTGCTCTTTCCTGATTGTCCATGCTTATTTTCTGTTTATTACATTATCAAATTATTAGCTAAATATAAACGCAATAACCAACAAATGAAACTGTAAATTAAAATGACTAGCTACCTGCCAAGGTTCACCTAAGCGAACCTCTAAAAATGCCGCCCAATCGGCTTGGGATATCTCATATTGTGGAGGTGGGTTGACATTAACGTTTCCATCATCATCTCGCACATACTTTCTGCTTATGTAGCTCCTGAAGTTACGTGCTAGCCTCCCAGCTTCTGCTAGTACGTACTTTTGTCGACTTTCGTCAATATCAAACGCCAACTACAAAAAACAAACAATAAAGTATATATAAAATTATAATTTAGAGAATATGATAATACATTAACACTTACAAATAAGATAATATCCAAATTACCTTCATCTCATCCCAAATGTTTTTTTTGTTGCTGACGGGACTTTGCGCCAAGTACTAATGGCAATCGACACCTTCTGCCGAACCTGCACGCCTATATACCCAACAAATATTGATTTGTTGGGGTTAATTGGCTGACCTCTGTCATTCCAGCCGACAGGTAGCCTTATGCCTTTACTTCTGGCATTGACAACTTTTTTCATAGCAGAGACACCTCTCCGTATGTCCTTCTCATGACCGCTATCTGATCCATATACATCATCGTCGGGAAAACTACCATCAGGATTTGAAGCCATCGACCTACAAAAGACAAATAATACAGAAGTTAGATTCATATAAATTTGGCAGATTCATTTGGCAATAATAATTTTCAAATGACGTAATAAATACAGAAGTTATCTTCATATAAATTTGGCAGATTCATTTGGCAATAATAAATTTCAAATAGACGTAATAAATACAGAAGTTATCTTCATATAAATTTGGCAGATTCATTTGGCAATAATAAATTTCAAATAGAAGTAATAAATCACAAAATAAACAAAATTATCCTAAACCACAAAATAAACAAAATTTAATCCTCAATTAAACATAATTAACCCCCAGCTAAACCAAATTAACCTTAAAATCAATCAACCCCTATTTCCCTTAAATTTTCCACAAAAATTGGCAAATCTCAAGAATATAAATTTTCTAGCAACTAAGTATAAATATTGAAAGAAGTCTATCATACAATTATGAAATAAATTCAAATACCTTTCATCGTTTTCTTTTTGTCGTTGGCTTAGCAGTCTTTTGCTTCCCATCGGTACGACCATTTTTTTAGTACGGCGACGAACTGACGGATTAATCCATATCCCCTCTTGGTGATCTTGACGCATATACAATTCATCATCACTTATATCCAAGTCATCGTCACTATCAATTGATTGTGAATCACCTAATGAGATAGGGTTTTCTCCATCATCTTCACTTTCTTCATAATCACCTTCAATACATGTATTTTTGTTTGCCGATAAAACAATGGACCACCTCTTATCAATAGGATCGGTAACAAAAAATACTTGTTTAGCTTGTGACGCTAAAATGAAAGGTTCATCTTTGTATCCCACTCTTTCAAGGTCTACTCGAAGTGAAGCCTATTTCACTATTATCGACACCATGTTTATTGTCAACCCACCTACACCCAAATACAGGCACCCGAAACCAACTATAATCAAGCTCCCATATACGTTCAATCACCCCGTAATATGATAAATCGGCATAGATAGGATTATTATCTTTCGCACTTGAGATATGCATTGCTTGAGCTACAAGACTCACACCACTATTCTGCATTGTACTTCGTTCGTCTTGGTCTTTTGTATAGAATGTGCGACCATTGATACGATAACCTGAATAACAAAATACTAGTCTGTCCGGACCCATCGACAGCCGTGTCAATTTATCTGAAACTGAAAGCTGTGGATTCTCTTTCTGTTTTTCTTCAAAATGCTTTCGGAACCAATCGATGAAACTCTTATTATGCTCTCTTGAAATCCAACTCTCATTTTTAATTGGATTGAATCTCCTAAGTTGGTTCTTATGCTCTTCAACATATGGGTCAACCTCATCGGTGTTGTGGAGCACATATAGGTGTGCCTGATCCCTTTGTGTAATATGAACACTAGCTAATTGTTTTCCCATTAATCCGACTCCTTCTGTTCCCCCTCCCACAACATGAGACTTTGGGAGCTCTGCAACATTAGAATCTGTCAGATACTCTGTGCAAAATGTAATGGCTTCATCAACTATGTACCGTTCAACAATGCAACCTTCCGGTCGACTACGATTTTTCACGTAGCCTTTCAATACCTTCATATAACGCTCAGCCGGATACATAGATCTCATAAAAGCCGGTCCACATAGTTGAGTCTCTCTAACCAAGTGAATGGGTAGATGAGTCATTATATCAAAAAAAGCAGGTGGAAAATACATTTCAAGCTCACACAAAGTGATGACAATTGTTTTTGAAGTGCAGGAAATTGCTCAGGATCAAACACCTTGCTCCACATTGCTTTGAAGAAGAAACACAATTTAGTTATCGTGTCTCTCACCTTTTTTGGCAAAATGGCCCGTATAGCAATTGGTAGCAAATGATCCATGATTACATGACAATCGTGAGTCTTCAAGTGTTTTAGCTTCAAATCCTTCATTGATACAAGACTGCTAATGTTTGAAGAATACCCTTCTGGAACTTTCACTCCATTAAGAAACTCACATAATGCAATTTTTTCTTTCCTGGCTAGAGTGTGAGCTGCTGGAGGCAAATAAGTACGTTTCCCCTTATTTGTTGGTGTCAATTTTCCTCTTATCTTCATTTCAACCAAGTCTAACCGTGCCTTTACGCCATCTTTTGTCTTTCCGGGCACATTTAGAAGTGTTCCAATGACGCTATCAAATACATTTTTCTCAATATGCATTATATCGAGAAAATGTCTAACATGTAAAGACGTCCAATACGGCAACTCAAAGAAAATTGACTTTTTTTCCACCCAGTTTTTGCAAGGCCACATGCAAAAGTCTTTCCAAATTTAACCTCCAAGTCTCTTACATTTTCAAACACTTCTTCACCAGTTAAGCACTTAGGAGCTCGACCTTCTTCTATATTCCCATTGAAAGCTTTCTTCCACCGACGATATCGATGGTTCCGATTTAGCCATCTCCGATGCCCTTGGAATGCATATTTCTGGGAGTGTGTCAATCGATATTGATCTGTACTCTTCACACATATGGGGCATCCACATTGGCCATGTACACCATATCCCTCGAGGTTTGCTCTTGCCGGAAAATCATTGATTGTTCCAAATAACATGACTCTGAGATTAAAATTTTCTTCTCTCAACCCGTCATATACTTGAACACCGGTGTCCCACAACACCTTCAAATCCTCAATTAAAGGGGTCAAGTAGACATCTATATCATTTCCAGGTTGTTTCGGCCCAGAAATGAGTATAGGCATCATTATATGCTCTCGCTTCATGCATCGCGATGGGGGAAGGTTGTAGATCATCAAAATCACCGGCCATGTACTATGTGAGCTGCTTTGCAAGCCATGAGGGTTCATGCCATCTGTAGCCAATACAAGGCGCAGGTTTCTTGATTCTTCACCAAATTCAGGGAAATCATCATCAATCTTTTTCCATTGAGGAGAATCTGAGGGATGTCGAATCTTGTCATCTTCAATCCTTTCTTCAAACCTTCTATCAGCATGCCATGTCAAGTCCTTGGCTAACTCTTTACTACTGTACATGCGTTTAAATCGTGGTATTATAGGCAAATACCACATGGTTTTGACAGGCGTAGATCCATTCTTCTTGTACCGTGAGGCGCCACATTTTGGACAGGCCTTCAATGATGCATAGTCAATTCTAAATAATACGCAATCATTGAGACACGCATGTATCCTCTCATATCCCATGCCAATTGAGGTTAACATCCGTTTAGCCTCATAAGTACGATTAGGTAACACATTATCCTCAGGTAGCATGCTTTTTAATAAACCAAGCAAGTCTGTGAAACTCTTATCACTCCACCCATTGTTGGCTTTTAACTTGTATAGGTTAAGAACTGTTTTCAATCTCGTGAATTTACTACCACTATACAGTGGTGTCTTTGAATCACTTGTCAAATTGTCAAACATTTTAGGACAATTTCGCAAATCCTCCTCAATCACATTTGTCATCTCCTCCAAACGATCAGGCTCATAATCATTCATGTTGAAATCGTGTGATGGATATGATGTACCACCCAAATCATCCAACGGGACACTGCTTTCACCGTGTCTTGTCCAACGTTTGTAGCTTTTATCAATTCCATTACACACCAAATGATCTTCCAACTCACGTGGACTAATTCTCTTTCCAAAACAACAACGTAAACACGGGCAAGTGATCCTAGTTCGATCTGGTGCATGGTCAACCGCAAACTTTATGAACTCTTTCACACCTTTCTCATACTGTTCCGACATACGATCTGCTAAAATCCAACTTCGATCCATTTTGATTCTGAATTAATCAAATTAAACAATTTTATCATCAGTTGATAGTTAAATTAATTAAATAATTTGTATTTTAATTTATTTCCCATTATTCTAGAAAAAATTCAGCAGAGTAACAACGCAAAAATTACTACCAAGTTCTCGACTTAATCTTCACCCGGGTAGGTTGAATCCAACAAAATTCGGATCTGACGATCCGCTAAAATCCAATTTCAATCTTAATTAATTATATTTTCAGCAACTACAAATATTGATCACCAGTCGGATCACATAAATCACATAAAACTATAGATAAAACATTATATTTTCAGCAACTAAGTATGAATATAGATCACCAGTTGGATCAATGTACCCTAAACCACCAAATAACCACAATTTAATCTCAAATCAAACGGAATTAACACCCGACTAACTAAAATTAATACTAAATTCAGTCAAATTCCTAGTTCCCTTAAATTTTTTATACACCCACACATACACAAATACACGCACACATACACAAATATATATACATACACTCATATATGCATACACCCACATATACACAAATACAAGCACACATACACAAATATATATACATACACTCATATATGCATACACCCACATATACATACATCTATACATACTCTATGTGTGTGTGTATATATATATATATATATATTTATATTTATCTAAAAGAAAATACCAAAACTAAATGGACCACGGCGGCGGAAGCGGAGGTGGGCGGCAGGGGCAGCGGCGGGCGGCGGCGGCGGAGGTCGGCGGCGGCGGAGGTCGGCACTATCTATATATATATATATATAGAGTTAATTTTATATATATAGAGAATATATACATATATATGCACATATATATATATACATATACATGCACATATATATATATCTAGAAAGAGAAAGAGAGAAAGAGAGAGAGAGAGAGATATTACCGGAGTGACGGCGGCGGACGGTGGTAGAGAGAGAGAGAGAAAAACCGAGAGAGAGAGAGAAAAAGGGAGGGGGGCGGCGGATGGTGGTGGTGGTCGCGATGGTGGTGGTGGTGGTGGTGGTGGTGATGGTGGTGGTGGTGATGGTGGTGGTGGTGGTGGTGGTGAGAGAGTTGAGAGAGAGAGAGAGAGAGAAAAACCGAGAGAGAGGGGTAGATATCTAGAGATAGAGAGAGAAAAAGAGAGGGGGGCGGCGGACGGTGGTGGTCGCGATGGTGGAGGTGGTGGTGGTGGTGGTGGTGGTGATGGTGGTGGTGGTGGTGGTGGTGAGAGAGTTGAGAGAGAGAGAGAGAGTGAGTAGGTGAGATCTAGTGATAGTGAGAGTGAGAGTGAAGGGGGCCGGGTTGTAGAAAACCCGGCCCTTGTGCCAGCGGTTCGGTCGAACCGCTGGCACATGTCTGTTTGTGGCAGCGGTTCGGCTAGAACCACAAAGTACACTTCTGGCAGCGGTTCGGCCGAACCGCTGCCATACGTGTGCTTTGTGGCAGCGGTTCGGCCGAACCGCTGCCATACGTGTGCTTTTTGGCAGCGGTTCTGGCCGAACCGCTGCCACATTCAAAATATTTTTTTTTTTTTTTTTCTGAAACCTATGACAGCGTTTTGGCTCGAACCGCTGTCATAGGTCCGAACCGAATGCCACTTATTACAGCAGTTTTCAAAACCGCTGTCATAGGTGCGCTGTAATAGGACTTTTTTGTGGTAGTGTTAAGCATGTCTATCAAATCTAAACCTATAATTTAATTCACCTTCCGGTACTTCTTGAATTATCTTAAATCATGTAATTGGCGATCAAACAACTACGTACAAACCTTAAACACTCATTGATAGATAAATGAAGCAAGAACACACCCAACAATTATTAATCAATACATATAAACACACAAGATTACATCTTAAACCGTAGAAAATAAATTAGCTATGCATAGTTAAAGAAGAAGAACAGAAAAGTATTGAATAAAAGTAAAAAGAATCATGTTTAACAACGGAGGATTAAAAAAAATACAACTTGAGAAGATGGAAAATCCAAGAATATTCCCTGTCTTGATTGGCAAGGATTCAATAAATCCACTTCCTATTTTCAAGGTAACTTTCTTTCTTTTAACTCCAGAATAACCCCTCTAATCTCCTCTTAGCCTAAAAAAATAATTTTTTTCTAGGCTCATTAACTTATAAGGAGTCTTAGATTCAAATTAGGCCCAACCATAACATAAAAAATGAACCCATAAAAATTTTAAATCCAGGACTGCATATTTGTGCATAAGATTGCACAAATGAGCAAAACTTGTTGTGCAGGATTTTTCTCTTAACTTTTCTCCAACAAACTCTCTCGTATGGCCTCTCTCTTGCTTTTTTAAAAAATTCTTGTTGAGATATAGTACAGTCGGATCAAAAATAGGGTCGAAACACGTGACAATGGGATGAAATGGTGAAAAAAGGCCAAAATGAGCGTTCCTGGAGGCACGCCACGGTGTTCGGTGGTGAGATGGGAGTTTCCTTATGCGAAAAGGAATCAATTTTTTCAGAGTTTTGGGCTCTTTTCATGGTAATTTGTTTCCTAGTATACTTAGACATATTTTCTTGTAATTTTTCTAATTTATCAGAGTTTAGACTTATCCACCATTATAAATATGTGAACTCATCTTGTAATTATCCGATTGACTCAAAAAATAAAAAAAAACATGTAGTCTAAGTTGGCTCATGGATGTAGGCGCTTTGCCAAATGACACGAGAAATCCGATCGTGTTTAAACAGCAAGTGAACTGATCATGTGTCGTAATAAAGTGGATTTTTAAGTTTAAAATATCGTTCCTACAGAGACTAGAATTTTAGCAATAACGGGTTTAAATCAAGCTAACTATTAAACTAAAATTTAAGAATTGTAAGTAACTGAACTAAAACATGGATTGGCATATTTATGAAAATCAAATAGAGGAAAACAACTATGACACATGTGTCAACACAAATTAATCAATTATCAATATAAAAGTGTTAATCGTATTTCAAATTATTGTTGCAAAGGTAGAATTTTCCTTACGATTATTACCAATTCGATCCCTCTGTGTTAGTAACCTATACTTAATTAACAACCCTCTTAATATCCCTATCTAGACGTCTAATTAACAAGCATGCATTAAGAACTAGAGATTCGCCAAATTAATCCAGCTAACTGCATCCCAGAACATATACCTATCCCTAGTATCAGTTCTCAAAGATGATGTGATGATCCTTTTGGACCTTTAAATTGTCTTCTACCGAACGATTAATTTAAACAATATATCATACATGTGCTGATTAAACACAATTATAAGCATTAAGAACAAGATCAAGACACTTAGCAATGAATAGTCATCAATACGAAAAATTACTTTTATATATCAAAAATCATGATTTGGCCTAAGCATGGACTTAGTCTACAAATTCATCTACTCATACTAAAGCAAAAATTAAACATAATATTCATGGAAGAAAATAGAATAAGAAAATAAAAAATCCCTATGACTTAATCTTCAATTCTTAAATTTTGAAACTCTTGACCCTCTTGCTCTCCAATCTAAATTAAACTAGGGCTGAATTCTAGACTAAAAAAGGACCTCTAATCCTAGAGAAACGATCTAACATATATATATAAGGGTGGAAGGGAAGACTCTAACTTGAATTAAAATTGAAAATTTTCAAAAACTACTCAGCTGACCCCGACGTTTGAAGGCCACTTTTCCCACATTCGAGCGTTTACTTCTTTGATTAAATCTTGACTTTGACTGGCTCCACGTTCAAACGTCAAACACTCCATGTTGGAACATTAGTTGCAGAAATAATTTTTCTCTGAAATCTTTTTTTGTGAACGTTTTTCCGCCCCTTTTCCTAAGTTGCAATTATTTGTACCTGAACTCACTAAATAGACAAATTACACGCATATGAGGTATAAAATCATGTATAAATCAATTTAAATCACATGAATAAGGGGCTCTAAAAAATGTTTAATTACAACCTATCAACACCCCCAAACTTAAGCATTGATTGTCCTCGAGCAATAAAACATAGACTAAGATCAAGAACCATCAACTAAGGGAAACAAAAATAAAAACAAACTCACTTTTGTGGAGCAAATGATTGCATGTACAACAAGCCTTTAAACCATGTTGTCACCCAAAAAGGATGAGCATAGTCTTGTGTGATAGTGTTAGGTGCCGGTGCCCGGCGAGCCATTTGTTTTGGTCTCTACCGTCTTAAATGTAAAACACTATGACAGTCTTGTTTTAAATGTATTGAATCTTTTTATATGATATGCTTCTTTATTGTTATCACTTGTGTTAGTATAGATAAGATCCCATGGATTACATATAATTAGGGGAGCGGTCGGGATACCTATGGAATGCTCTCAAAGACCATAATCCTAAATAATGTTCCAAGTCATAGTCACGTGCTCAAATTGCTTTTGAAGCTCATTAGTCATTGAAGCCATCATGATACATCTCACTTGGATATTATCATCGGTCCACTTATCAAAAGTGGCACATTCATCATCGGTGCTTGTGCGAGTGACTCGAGGCAAAGGCGCATCCAATACGCTATCCTTGCGCTCACTTTGAAGCACAATCTTAAGGTTTCGGTACCAATCGGCGTAGTTGGGACCGACAAGTCTATTGGAATCTAGGATTGTTGAAAGTGAATTTTTGGCCATTTTGTTAACTACAAAATAAATAGCGAGGCAAAACAATTAGCATTCAATATGTAATCTTGTCCACATATAATTTGGTCTTTAATCATACATGTCTCCCACTATTTTATCGAATTCCATAACTCTCTAAAATGGATATTCGAGAAGATATGCGGGTCTCCCTAGTGGGCTCGAGATCCATAAGCGACTCTTCATATGCCCCGAGAACACGAGCTCATATGATAAATCTGTATGGTAGGCTTACTGGCTTTCTATATCGACATATAGTTCTCAAGATATTTTGCCTCGTCTTTCCCATATACCCCGAGAACACGGTCCCATATGGTAGTAAACGTTAAGTCAGGCCCATCAAATATTCATGGTCAATCAAGCGGTATAGTGTGCCCCACAACTCATGGACGACACCTAGATAAATCGATCCCACGAGCATCTCTATGCTTAATGGTGGTCACAGCCTAATCCACTTGAGGCCACCCCATGACTCATGGACGGTGGGCCAAGCTTCATGGCATTTCACATGCCACCACTCATGATGGAAGGTGTGGACAATAGAACCTCGTTCAATTTCCACATAAACTTAATATTTCTTGGATTTACTTGAAATAAATCAAGCGAGGGGTTTCAACATGCAAGGTCTCATTAAGATAAGGATTATCTTTAATTATGTGATCATGCAATCCAAGTAGCATACAAGAAAAATATAATATAAGACATCCACAAAGTGGTAAACAAATAAGGATGATTGTGGGTCCCTAAGCGATCCACCAGAGCCACCGGTGAATCTAAGGCAATCTAGGGTACTAAATTAAAATAGGCCCTATCTATTACATAAGCTGCCAAAGGCATACATAATCTTCAATAATGGTCCATCATCTTCATCTCCATCTTCAATTACAATATAATGAAAAAGAAAGTGCAAAAATAAAATATACAACCAAATCGAAATAGAGACCAATAATAATTACAAACCAATTGAATAATCTTAGGCTCGACCCACAATCCATCCATTGTGCAAATCAACCATCAAGCGTATGAAGATGACGTACAAAGCATTAACTAATCATATGCCCATAACTTAGTTGAAACAATCATAACTTTGGGATTTATATGTTTTGAGGAAAAATCAGGTTTTTCTAATTTCAAAAATTTTAAACTTTTAAGGAACTCAAAAACGCAAAGAAGTTGATTCCAAAATCAAGAAATGGGTCAAAGGTGGGAGTCCTTGAAGACCCGGGTCGTGTGTACCACACCACGTCGAGATGGTCCAACCATCAAGCACGTGGTGTGCGTACGCACACCCGTGTAGGCTACCCGGCAACGTACCGTTCGCCGCCGAGCACTGAACACACTATCCAGCAGCTGCTGGACAGTTTCTCGACCATGGTCAAGACCACCAAGGGGTGGAATCGGCCATGGTCAGCCCCTTCTTGACCCCCGCCAAGTTTCCTTCAACGGTTGGTAATGATTCGCGATATTGAGCCCTACTGAAAGAGCCCACCCTTATGTGCACACAGCCTCGTAGCATGGGTTCAATATCAATGGTCCTCGCCCGGGTTTCGACCTTCCCTTTTAGTGTCTCTCAATTTTCAATCATTTCAAAAAAAAAAAATCTCTAAGATTTTAAGAAAAATGATGACAAATCCCAAGGTATTATTAAATCAACAAGCGTAACATATAGATTTAAGCAACCGGTTAAAATACTACATGAAACCGAAAGCAAAAACATGCAAAGTTTTTGTGGCGCATAACCCGGGCTCTGATACCACTGTTAGGATCAGTATGCCCCCACGGCGCAACGGAAGAAATAAAGTATGTAAAAACACATATATAATGGCATCCCAAGCTAGGGGGTTGAAGTAATGTACAACAAAAACTAATACGTAAGGGGTTTTAAACTGATTACAAGATTTGGGGTTTTATTAAAGTGAGGGTGTATAACCACAACACAAGAAAAACCACACCAAAAACTTTGGCTCTCATTTTCGAACCTCACCTCAACATGGAGCGATTTCTAAAAGTCAATTTTAGAAATCCACATGAAAAAGTCATACTTTTTCAATTAATCTAAAAACAATTTGAAAAACCTAATTTTATTTATTCTCGAAAATTAATAAAATTCCTATTTTGTTTCAACTTACAAAATTAAATAAAACCCTTAATTTTGAAATATCCAATTTTTAGAATAAACTTAAAACAATTTTAATTTGAGATTAAAAAAACTTAATTTTTTCAAAACCACAAATTATTTAAAGTTGAATTGCAAAAACGACCCTATGCCTAAAACGCAATTGCGACGAAAAACATTTGAATATAAGGGAAATTACATTTCGACCCCTAGGTCAAAACACGGGCCACTGAATTCTCCTTACACGCCATCGCGCGTGACAGCGCTTCGCATACAGCGACGCGTACCTGCTGCTGCCTGCACACGCGCCGCCTAGGCGAGTCACTGTTTGCAACGGCAAACAACCATCGTCGTCGTGCAGCTGCGCTATTCTAACAACAGCCCCCCTTTTTTTAAATCAACACATAAAAATGCAGCCCTTCGATTTTTGATTAATTCCAAACAACGGATCCAAAAATTAAACATGACTTGTATATATATATGTGTTGGAAGAATTCTTGTGAAAGAAAAAGAGGAGAGAATAATAGAAAAAGGACTTGTATGTTTTCAATTAATCCTTCATTATTTTAAAAGAGTTGGAATATACACACACACACACACCACTTACCCTAAAAATTAGGGGAGGGCGTGCGTGTGTGTGTATATATTATATTCTATTTTTCTTTTTCTTTTTCTTTTTATTCTCTTTCCTCAATTAGTTGGACTCTTTTCCAACTAATTAGATATTCCGATATCCATCCAATTTCCTAATATATATCTTATAAGATCTTTCCTTTTAAATTAGTTACTTTAACCAACTAAAAGAACTTACCAAATATATTTATAAGATATTAATATATATATATATATATAATCTTGGTGAACAAGATAAATCTTTCCACCAAAATATTCACACATACATATATACACAAGCATGAGCGAACATATATATATATATATATATATATTTTATTTTTCTTTCTTTTATTAATTAATTAAGTCTTTCCAATTTAATATTCCAATATTAATTTATAGGACCATCAATTAATACCATATATTAAATTCTTTTTTCTTGATTAATTAAATCTATTTAATTAATCCTTCCACTAATTCAAAAAGAATTAACTAGCCATTAGGTACTACACTAAGTTATGTGTGTGACCCCTCATGCTTATTGACAAGCTAACAATAAATCCTCCCATAGGCTAGATTAATTATTCAGAATAATTAACTAGACCTTGGATTAATTTCACCAAATTAATCCAAGACGCCTATTGGTCGTGGTTCGATGTCTAGCAACGTCGCCACGACTTCCTCGATGTCAACGATGAAAAGCAAACCTATCAGAGTTACGATCGTCATGTGAGTAGAATCCCTTCATTAGTTTCCCGTCCATGGTCTAGGATATGGCAACGGTCGAATCCTAATGACCTTAAAAACTATGATTGTGTTGTGACATCTAATGATCCATTCTTCTAAGCCGGGACCATCAATCCCTCTTAGAAGACAAATGCTTTGATCAAAGACTTTCATCGATCATTTAGATTCTCGCAACAGCATAGAAAATACCAGGTACTCGTGATCCTGGATGAATCCCTCGACGACTGCCACTTGTTCCGCTGTATTACCAGACTATACAGAACATACACACCGTATGACTCTCCTGGAGTGCGTGTGAATATAGTGGGTAATACCCTTTCCAATGACATCTCAGGTCTAAGGACAAATCTCACACTATGAAATCCAAGGACTCAATGTTCAACAGCACCAACTAGGAATCCTTAGCAGGGTCATTCAATTCCATAACCAAAGTATGAATCTTCATACATGTATTGCCATACTACCCATCGACAATTGAATACGTCCATCTCTTGGGAGAGTACATGCATGAACAAGTCTTGGTGAGCCAAGAGTCTCGAGGAGCTCTATGGAACTCAAAATAGGAGGGAGAGATTCACAATATCTAAAGATCTATTCATCGCTCGCTTGCACGAGGAATCGTCGGTCGATGCTCACATTTTACGTATGATTGGTCTTATTAATAAGCTCTCTGATCTTGGTGTAAAACTTGAGACCGAGCTTTCCGTTGACCTTATGCTTCAGTCCCTTCTAAAGTCGTCTTATCAGTTTGTCATCAACTACAACATAAATCAACTTGAGGCTTCATTACCCGAGTTGTTAAACATGTTGAAGAGTGCAGATGCCACCATCAAGAAAGATAAGCCAGTACTGCATGTTTGAATGTTTATATTTTTTGACGAATATAAATATGTGTTTTTATGATTTTTTGTAATGTATGCAAAAACGTAAAAATTGGTTGTTATGATTTAATTTTATGCATGTTTAAACTATTGGATTTTTCACAATTAAATTGCGCGATTGAAAAAGACAAGGCGAGACCATGGTGGGGTCTCCAAAAAATAGTCGGTGGGGGCACGGCAAGCCTGACGAGCTGAACAACGAGGCCTGGCTGCTCAGGCACGATGATGTGTGATTGTATCGCACGGCGCCATGTCGTGCATGTGTGTGTGTGTGTGACAGCTGGGCATTGGGCTTGGCTCGACGTGTAAAATTAATTCTACAAGTTTAAAATTAATTTTTTAAATTGGGGCTTGGACTGTTTAGTCCGTTGGATGAATTTTGAACGTAATGGCTGATTTTGAAAATAAAATTGGGCTTAAGCCCTATTAGCATTTTTAAAATTATTTTTTGTGGATTACTTTTAAAATTAAAAGCCCCATAAAAAAAAATTCAATTTTAAAATTGGATTTTAATTGAGAATTAAATTAGATTTAATTTTCATTACATTATTTAAAATTGGATTTTGATTAAGATTAAATTTAATTTAATTTTAATTAGTTTGTTTGAAAAATTGGATTTTTCTAAGGCCAAAATTGGATTTATTAGCCACTTAAAATTAATCATCAAATTTAATCCTTGGTATTTAAATTGGATTTAAATGACCAAATAAAGCATGTTGGGTTTGCTTTGTTTTATGGATTAAATTAAATAGGGTTGACCCAAATTAATTTGGAATTAGAATTAAATTAGAGTTTAATTTTGCTTTTAAATTATTTGACCCATGTTGGGATCTATTTGATAAAGTCCACTTTAATTGGATTAAAGCAATTGTTTAGCTCTTGGCCCATTAACATTAAATTCAAAATAAATTTGATTTATTTTTTAATATTAATTAAATTGGATTTAATTAAATATTAAATAACATTTAATAATAATCACATATGTCTTTAGTTTGATTATGTGATCCTTTTATCATTATGTGATGGTGACACCTCATATGGGCTTAGGGCTGGTTTCTTTTTATTATCTGGGTTGTATTAGGGCGGAGTTTGAGCCCCCCAGTTTGTATCTTTATTGTTATTTAGAAGTCCAATAAAGAGAGAACACGGTGGCAAGCTTGAAGCAGAGTCAAGGATCTATTTTGTAATAGATTAGAACCCCTCCTTGATTGACTTATTAGCTCGAGGCAATCTAGATAAAATCCCATACGTGTGTGTATTGTTAGAAATTGCTAGGCGCTTTTCTTATGCATTTCCATAAATAGTGCTTGATAAATTAATGTGCAAAGTGAGATCCAAAATATAATAACTATCAAGTTATTACATCTCCTTATATCAAATAATACTAAGTAAGTAAAAGGTATTTGATATCCTGGCTCTCCATCAAACTTTAGAACGAGATGGGTGCATCTTGTATATAGCACCCTCCCGGTTTTAGGAGGTCATAGATAAAGGTAATATGCTTGATCTTCTTTAGTGCATTAGATGCCTTCAGTCGAATCGAATTTCGCCCCATACATCGAAAAAGGTTGCAAGGCGAGATTAAATTGTTAGACTGATAAGAGTTGATGGGAATAGACTTAGATGAATCACCACCTATATATCCAAAAAGGTTGCGGTTAAGTGATTCATAAGCCAAAGGGATTGAATCATTAAATAGTTTAACTGGCACTAGGCGCCACCTCAATTTCTAGACAGGCCATATATCAAAAAAGATTGCAACTCATCTAGACATTGAGGACCTCAATCACCCACTATGAAACCAATCCAACGAAGTTTTCGATTATTGTAGTGGGAGTACAATAATAGAGAAAAATAGTGGGAGACCAGTAATTGTTACAAGTCCTTTATAATTACTTGTTTTAAACAATTTAAAGCATCTAATTGGATAATCTTGATATTTTCTGCAGTTTGATAATTGTTAGGAAATTTCATGTTAGATGTTTTGATGAGGACAAGATAGGATTTATGTTAGACCCCAAATACATTGTAAGTTTCTGCTTTGAAAGCATGTAATTTTTATTAGGCTTGTAATTTTTATCTTTATAGATTTTAGACTAAGTATTAGATACTGAATCGCTAATAGAATTCTAGGTGAGTCTATTAGAGAAGAAGTTAAAGATCAGCGTCTGAAGTCAGCTGAAGATAAAGATTTGTTCTTAGCACCCGTCAAACGCTAAAGGACTATTTCAGGACTTTTTGAATCAAGCGCTCAAATCATTCTAGCGATCCGATGTCAGATTCACCTGAATTAAATCCTCAAGTCATGAAGGACTTAAATGCAATCATTCAACGGACATTTATTTCCAACGGGAAATAAATTCAAATGCATTAAATGCCTGATAAAAGCATTAAATGTGATAAGCCACTATGACTTGTGGACAAGCCACCTTTTTTACTAGACTGTCAGAACTTCAAAGTTTATAGCTGCTCCCATCCAATCGGTGCCAGGAGATTTTCAGGAATGTTAGGTTTTAGGTAAAATCACGCGCTGCGTGAAAGACACACTCTCACATGTGTCCAACAGACAGATCCCAAGAATTGCCTATAAATACCTTACTTTCAGCAAACTCTAAAACAAATGGTACATAATATTACAAGAGAAATTTACATACCTGCACAAGAGAAAGCTTAGAAACTCCATAGCTAAAAATCCTTCAAGCTTTGTATCTACATTCCAGATAGTCACAAATATCAAGGAGCCCGAGATCTTTTTCATCATTTACTATCTTGTAGAAGATTCTGTGTGATTCTTCGAAAATCCTCCTAGTAAATTCCTCCAAGTGAAAAAGAAGAAGAAGGACGTAGCTGGGATTACATCACCCAGTGAACCTTACAATCTCTTGTGTTCTTTACTTTAATTATTGTCTTGATTTACATTATATTATATTCTTTGAAAAAGACAAGCTAATTGCAAAGCGATTAATTAACCAACTGAACGCTAAAAATCATTTCCGCTACGCTAACCCTGATTAAGCGATCTAGGCATTACCCTACTTTGGTGAATTGCTAAAATCACTAACTCTAAGTTATCTCTACTGAAGCGCCTGACCCAAGCGCTCAGCCTCTAACCGTTCAAATCTTTAAAAGTGATACGAAATTTTTTAAGTCAAAAAAAGACTTCAGGGTCTATTCAACCCCCCTTTCTAAACCCTTTCGTATGCCACTTGGGACCACCAAGTGGTATCAGAGCGGTTGAATTAGAAACCTAAGTGTTTTCGAGCGTAACTGCTTGTTCAGATCCATCATTTTAAAACTTAATCGCTCTAAAATTTCTCTTTAAAACATCTCATTTTGGCTTTTAACAAAATGCCTAAGTTGGTAGAATCAAACTATGATTCTTGGAAACTTAGAGCATTCGCTTATTTATGCTCTTGCAATAATGAAATGTGTGATGTGATCACAGATGGCCCCATTCAGATTATGAAAGTTGTAACTCGAGCCCCTGAAGCAACTGAGGCCACTCCCGATGGTTATGTCGAGAAACCTAAGTTAGAATGGACGCCTGATGATCGAAAAAGGGCAAATCTAGATAATGTTGGACGAAGTGCACTTTACACAGCGTTAGGAGACAATGATGCATTGTTCAACAAGATCAAGCAATGTAAGACGTCCAAAGAAATATGGGATAAGTTGTCTATAGTGTGTGAAGGATCGGCACAAATGAAGGAGAATAAGCTCTCCATAGCCATGTAAAGATTCGAGCATTTCAAGATGCAGCCCAAAGAGACGCTAGAACAATTGGACGCAAGATTTACTTTGCTCACTACAGAGTTAGCGTCACTAGATAAGGAATTGACCAACAAGGAATGGTCAATAAGATTTTCAGAAGTCTTCCAAGTAAATACTTGATTAAGACTGCTGCTATGAGAGAATCACAGACATTGGAGACTCTTACTCCAGAACATGTGTTTTCAGAGTTAAAGGCATTTAAATTCGAATTGGGTGAAGTCAGCGACACATCAACTTCAGCGACTGAATCAGGAGCTTTAATTGCTACTACCAAAAGTAAGGGTAAAGCGGTTAGCGAAGTGAAATCAACGGAATCAAATGAAGAAAAGAAAATGGCCTGATTGGTCAAGAAATTCAAGAAATTTCTAAGATATGAAAAGAGAAATCCTATTGGACAAACTTCATTTCAAACTCCACCCCCTGCTCCAGCGCCTCAGTATCAAGCGCCAGTGTACTCTGCACCTCAACCAGTAGCGCCAGCTCCTTACCAAGCGCCTATGACTCCTACTCTAAATCTCTCAAAGCCAGTCGGATCAAAGTGATTATCCACTGAACAGAAAATGAAAACTAATTTGTGTTATAATTGCAGGAAACCATGGCACTACCAGGTAAATTGCCCTTATCCAAATGTGTCTAAGCCCACAAGGCAAGACTATGCGTATAAAAACCAATTCAGGAGCAACCTTCGCCAACAAGGTTTGCTAGCAGAATCTGAACCGTTCCCCACACCTGAAGAGGATTTGGAATCGTCAGATGAAAGCAGTGATGATGAGCCTACAAGCGACTCAGCGTTGATCTGTCCCATGGCAAGAGAAGATGAAGCGTCTGACGAATCGCTACCAGAGGTAACCAATGAATTATCTCATCCTCTTTCTTATGATGAATTACTTGACAAAGTTAATGAATATTATAAAGATTGTCAAGAGGCCGCCAAAATATATCAAAACGATCTAGCTATTATCTCATCACTCACAAGAGATAAAGTAACGCTCAAAGCAGAGTTGAAAGTTCAGCAACAATGCAAATAAATTTGGTAAACAACCTAATAAATCTATTGTTACGGCGAATAACAAAGAAAAGGGTGTTTTCTTTGTTGAGAAAGGTTCACAAAGTCAAACGCTGAATGAACCAAGCAACAATGGTACGAGGCTAAATGAGAAAGCCAAAGCTAACTCAGGCAAGGGTAAGGCTAAAGCAAATGATTCACAAAGAAAGGTTCATCTAAACGCTCAAAAGGCTAAGGATAAACCTAACCACTGTGAATCAAGCGCTATGCGTTCAGCACCAAAAGTGCAACCCAAGCCAGTGCCAAGGAAATACTAGCGTCAATATCCAAGACAGTCAAGATCATATTATCGCTACTATGATGATTATGATTATGACTATGATTATGACTACTATTATAATCGAGGATATTATTATTATACACCCCAAAAAGCACACACACACGTGGAAACCCAAGAGGCCAGTATTCCCATAATGAAGATAGGCAAATAGGGGTTCCTAAATTTCTAGTTCCAAACCAAAGTTACTAACAAAGAGGACCCAGGAACATGGGTACCTAAGAAGAATTAGAATTATCCTTAAATGCAGGTACCTAGAGCCAACACCGATACTTCAGTTTGGTACATTGATAGTGGATCGTCAAGACACATGACGGGTCCAAAGATCTTCTAGTCAACTATCAAGCTTCCAACGGTCCTCAAGTTATATTCGGTGATAACTCCAAAGGTAAAACCAAAGATATAGGCATCATGCATAGGGGGAACATCATGAGTAGGTGTATATTATGTTGAGGGTCTTAAGCATAATTGTTAAGCATTAGTCAATTTTGTGATAAAGACTTTGAAGTAAAATTTTCAAGTGACTTCTGCTATGTTAACGACGCTAAGACTAGTTTACTAAATTAAGAGCTAAAGAACAAACAATGTATATTTAGTAGATTGGGATTCTACAATTGATAACAGCCCCACATGCTTTGTTGCTAAGAGTTAAAATGAATTGGGTTGGTAATGGCATTAGAAAAATGAATCACCTCAATTTTAAGGCATCTCTCAATTAATATCGCTAAATCTAGTAGAGGGATTACCTAAGGGTTCCTTTCAGAAAAATCGCTTATGTGATGCATTGCAAATGGGTAAACAAGTCAAATCATCTTTTAAAAGGAAACCATGCCTATTTACTTCTAGAGTTCTTGAACTATTGCATCTAGATTTGTTTGGTCCCATTCAAATCATGAGTGTTAGTGGTAAAAAGTACTCACTAGTAATAGTTGATGATTTCTCTCGCTATACTTGGTAGAATTCCTGCGACCAAAGATGAAACTAGTGTCAAGTTCACATCGCTAATTCGCAATTACAAACTTATAAAGATTTAAAGGTGACAAGAATTAGAAGGGATAGAGGAACTGAATTTACTAACCAATTGTTGAGAAGTTTTGTATAGACTTGGAATACTTCATGAGTATTCTGCCCGAGAAAACCTCAACAGAATGGAGTTGTCGAGCGAGGAAAGAACGCTTAAAGAAGCCGCTAGGATGATGTTAGCAGAGGTCCAAGCTGCCTCAAAGGTTTGGGCCGAAGCCATCAATACCGCTTGCTACACTCAGACCCGGTGTATGAAACAACAAGCAACATGAGAAGACTCCATATGAGTTGTGGAAGGGACGTAAGCCTAACGTTTCATATTTCATGTATTTGGTTCAAAATGTTTTATTCATAACAATGGATCCCACAGCTTAAAGACTTTTGATCCTAAAGCGGATGAGGGAATCTTTCTAGGTTATGCCAAGAATCGAAAGTTTTTCGCATATTAAATAAAATAAATCGAAGGTTGAAGAATCATTCATGTTGTGTTTGATGATGCTAACCAAGAACCAAGTAAGGTTAATCCTGATGATGTAGGAATTGAAGATCTCATACAACAAGCGTCACAAATCAATCTTGGTGATGATAGTGATGACGAAGATGATGAGATTCGTGTAACCTATTCCTAAGGATACTTTGTGAGGTAACAATGGTGATATGTCAGAATCACTGATGATCATGAAGAGAATGATCATCAAGAGCAGATTGGAACTGTGAATGATACAGCGACTGCGCAAGAGACAAATGAGGAGTCAAGCGATTGACAACAAGAGTATCTCAACCCGTTCCAACTAGACCACAAATGGCTTAGAGACCATCCACCAGAGCTAGTAATCGGAGATATGAAAGCACCTGTTAGAACTAGGTCAGCTACAATTAATGAGGCCATGTTCGCAAGTTTTCTATCTCAAATGGAACCAAAGAAAGTGGATGAAGCGCTCAATGATTCAAGTTGGGTAGAAGCAATGCAAGAAGAGCTTAAGCAATTTGAGAGAAGCAAGGTTTGGACACTAGTACCAAGACCAACTCACCAAGGAGTTATTGGAACTAGATGGATTTTTAGGAACAAAATGGACGAAGATGGCATTGTTACAAGAAACAAGGCTAGATTAGTCGCTCAGGGTTATTGTTAAGAAGAGGGTATTGATTTTGATGAGACTTATGCCCCAATAGCCCGTCTTCAAACGATTAGGATGTTCCTAGCGTTTGCTGCATTTAACAAGTTCACAGTATACCAAATGGACGTGAAGAGTGTTCCTGAATGGTAAACTCCAAGAAGAAGTCTATGGGAGGAACCTCAGGATTCACAACAAATAGCAAAAGTATGGTCTACAATTGGATAGGACTCTTAAGCTCCCGAGAGGCCTTAAACACAGCACACAAGAGCATGGTATGGACACCTATCTATCTTTCTATATTATGTATAAGGCTTTCAAAAGTGGCAACGTTGTGATACAACGTTATTTAAAATTACACCCATGAGATAAGTATTTTCTCTTAGTCCAATTTTGTGATATATATGATCATAGATTTTGGTTCGAAACTATCTAGAACATACTGTAGAGAAATTTTCGAAATAGTGCAAGAACATACTAAGATTACATAGAGGACTCTGGGTGAGTGTATGATGGACTTGATAACTTTACTCTTAGATACGTATAACCTTAACAGCTCCTAAGAAGTACCGTATTTAGATTTACACAACAGGTAAGTAGTACAGAGGCAATAGTGGATTAGATGTTTGGTAAATTTGGGAAGGATGCATCATCATGCATCATAAAAATTCCAATGAGCCCAAACGCTTAAGTTAGATAAAGATTGAAGGGGAAGAAAAAATTGATATCACTACTATAGAGGTTACATTGGATCACTTCTTTATCTTACGCAGTAGAACCTGATATTATCTTTTAGGAATGCATGTGTGCACGTTTTCAATCTGATACTAGAGAATCACACTTGAATGATACCAAGAGAAAACCTTAATACCTAAAGGCACACAAAATGTGGGCTTATGGTATCCATGGGACTCTCCTTTTGAACTAATTGGTTATTCAGACGCAGATTTTGTAGGATGCAAAATAGATAGAAAAAGTCTCGGTACATGTCAATTTTATCTTGATTTACATAATTATATCTTTGAAAAGACGAGCATAATGCATAAGCGATCTAATCAACCAACTGAAAGCTATTTAAAAATCCTTTACGTTGTTGTGCCTAACCCTGATTAAGAGCAATCTACGAGCATTACTCTACTTGCACGAAATTGCCACTAAAATCACTAAGTCTAAGTTATAACGTACTACTGAAGCCGCCTGACCCAACGCCGCTCAGCCTCTAACGTTCAAATCTTTAAAAGTGAACGATATTTTGAAGTCAAAACCGCCTTCAGGGTCATATTTCAACCCATGTCCCCCCTTCTAGACCCTTTTCGTATGACCACTTGGGACCACCAAGTGGATTATCAGAGCGGTTGAATTAGAAACTCAGTGTTTCCGAGTGATAACTGATATATGCAGATCAATTTTTTAAACTTAATCGCTCTAAAATTTCTCTTTAAAACAACTCATTTTGGCTTTTAACAAAATGCCTAAGTTGGTAGAATCAAACTATGATTCTTGGAAACTTAGAGCATTCACTTATTTATGCTCTTGCAATAATGAAATGTGTGATGTGATAACAGGTGGCCCCATTCAGATTATGAAAGTTGTAACTCGAGCCCCTGAAGCAACCGAGGCCACTCCAGATGGTTATGTCGAGAAACCTAAGTTAGAATGGACGCCTGATGATCGAAAAAAGGCAAATCTAGATAATGTTGGACGAAGTGCACTTTACACAGCGTTAGGAGACAATGATGCATTGTTCAACAAGATCAAGCAATGTAAGACGTCCAAAGAAATATGGGATAAGTTGGCTATAGTGTGTGAAGGATCGGCACAATGAAGGAGAATAAGCTCTCCATAGCCATGCAAAGATTCGAGCATTTCAAGATGCAGCCCAAAGAGACGCTAGAACAATTGGACGCAAGATTTACTTGCTCACTACAGAGTTAGCGTGACTAGATAAGGAATGACCAACAAGGAAATGGTTAATAAGATTTTCGGAAGTCTTCCAAGTAAATACTTGATTAAGACTGCTGCTATGAGAGAATCACAGACATTGGAGACTCTTACTCCAGAACATGTGTTTTCAGAGTTAAAGGCATTTGGATTCGAATTGGGTGAAGTCAGCAACACATCGACTTCAGCGACTGAATCAGGAGCTTTAATCGCTACTACCAAAAGTAAGGGTAAAGCGGTTAGGGAAGTGAAATCAACGGAATCAAATGAAGAAAAGAAAATGGCCTGATTGGTCAAGAAATTCAAGAAATTTCTAAGATATGAAAAAAGAAATCCTATTGGACAAACTTCATTTCAAACTTCACCCCCTGCTCCAACACCTCAGTATCAAGCACCAGTGTACTCTGCACCTCAACCAGTAGCGCCAGTTCCTTACCAAGCGCTAAATCTCTCAAAGCCAGTCGGATCAAACCGATTATCCACTAAACAGAAAATGAAAACTAATTTGTGTTATAATTGCAGGAAACCCTGGCACTACCAGGTAAATTGCCCTTATCCAAATGTGTCTAAGCCCACAAGGCAAGACTATGCGGATAGAAACCAATTCAGGAGCAACCTTCGCCAACAAGGTTTGCTAGCGGAATTTGAACCGTTCCCCGTACCTGAAGAGGATTTGGAATCGTCAGATGAAAACAGTGATGATGAGCCTCCAAGCGACTCAGCGTTGATCTGTCCCATGGCAAGAGAAGATGAAGCGTCTAACGAATCGCTACAGAGGTAACCAATGAATTATCTCATCCTCTTTCTTATGATGAATTACTTGACAAAGTTAATGAATATTATAAAGATTGTCAAGAGGCCGCCAAAATATATCAAAATGATCTAGCTATTATCTCATCACTCACAAGAGATAAAGTAACGCTCAAAGCAGAGTTGAAAGTTCAGCAACAATGCATTGAGATGAATCAATCACTTGAGAGTGAGATTTTTCAATTAAAAAACGATCTTGATATAATAGTCAAGAGAGACGCTGATCTGATCGCTAGACTTGCCAAATCAGAGCAGCTCGTCTCATCATTATTAAAAGCTTCTAGAAAGTTGGATAATGTGATTGAGGTAACAAGACTATATGGGGAAAAGACCGGTTTAGGATACAATAAATTCGGTAAACAACCTAATAAATCTATTGTTACGGCGAATAACAAAGAAAAGGGTGTTTTCTTTGTTGAGAAAGGTTCACAAAGTCAAACGCTGAATGAACCAAGCAACAATGGTACGAGGCTAAATGAGAAAGCCAAAGCTAACTCAGGCAAGGGTAAGGCTAAAGTAAATGATTCACAAAGAAAGGTTCATCTAAACGCTCAAAAGGCTAAGGATAAACCTAACCACTGTGAATCAAGCGCTATGCGTTCAGCACCAAAAGTGCAATCCAAGCCAGCGCCAAGGAAATACTAGCGTCAATATCCAAGACAGTCAAGATCATATTATCGATACTATAATGATTATGATTATGACTATGATTATGACTACTATTATAATCGAGGATATTATTATTATACACCCAAAAAGCACACACAACACGATGTGAAACCCAAGAAGGCCAGTATTCCCACAATGAAGACTAGGCAAATATGGGTTCCTAAAGTTCTAGTTCAAACCAAAGTTACTAACAAAGAAGGACCCAAGGAAACATGGGTACCTAAGAAGAATTAGAATTATCCTTTAAATGCAGGTACCTAGAGCCAACACCGATACTTCAGTTTGGTACATTGATAGTGGATCGTCAAGACACATGACGGGTTCCAAAGATCTTCTAGTCAACTATCAAGTTTCCAACGGTCCTCAAGTTTTATTCGGTGATAACTCCAAAGGTCAAACCAAAGATATAGGTATCATGCATAGGGGGAACATCATGATTAGTGATGTATATTATGTTGAGGGTCTTAAGCATAATTTGTTAAGCATTAGTCAATTTTGTGATAAAGACTTTGAAGTAAAATTTTCAAGCGAATTCTGCTATGTTAACGACATTAAGACTAAGTTTACTAAATTAAGAGCTAAAAGAACAAACAATGTATATTTAGTGGATTGGGATTCTACAATTGATAACAGCCCCACATGCTTTGTTGCTAAGAGTTAAAATGAATTGGGTTGGTTATGGCATAGAAAAATGAATCACCTCAATTTTAAGGCAATCTCTCAATTAATATCGCTAAATCTAGTAGAGGGATTACCTAAGGGTTCCTTTCAGAAAAATCGCTTATGTGATGCATTGCAAATGGGTAAACAAGTTAAATCATCTTTTAAAAGGAAACCATGCCTATCTACTTCTAGAGTTCTTGAACTATTGCATCGAGATTTGTTTGGTCCCATTCAAATCATGAGTGTTAGTGGTAAAAAGTACTCACTAGTAATAGTTGATGATTTCTCTCGCTATACTTGGGTAGAATTCCTGGCGACCAAAGATGAAACTAGTGTCAAGCTCACATCGCTAATTCGTCAATTCCAAACTTATAAAGATTTAAAGGTGACAAGAATTAGAAGGGATAGAGGAACTGAATTTACTAACCAATTTGTTGAGAAGTTTTGTATAGACTTTGGAATACTTCATGAGTATTCTGCTCCGAGAACACCTCAAAAGAATGGAGTTGTCGAGCGACAGAACAGAACACTTAAAGAAGCCGCTAGGACGATGTTAGCAGAGTCCAAGCTACCTCAAAGGTTTTGGGCCGAAGCCATCAATATCGCTTGCTACACTCAGAACCGGTGTATGATCAACAAGCAACATGAGAAGACTCCATATGAGTTGTGGAAGGGACGTAAGCCTAACGTTTCATATTTTAATGTATTTGGTTCAAAATGTTTTATTCATAACAATGGATCCCACAGCTTTAAGACTTTTGATCCTAAAGCGAATGAGGGAATCTTTCTAGGTTATGCCAAGAATGGAAAGAGTTTTCGCATCTTAAATAAAATCAAATCGAAGGTTGAAGAATCCATTCATGTTGTGTTTGATGATGCTAACCAAGAACCGAGTAAGGTTAATCCTGATGATGTAGGAATTGAAAATCTCACCCAACAAGCGTCACAAATCAATCTTGGTGATGATAGTGATGACGAAGATGATGCGATTCGTGTACCTATTCCTAAGGATACTCGTGAGGTTAACAATGGTGATAATGTCAGAATCGCTGATGATCATGAAGAGAATGATCATCAAGGGCAGATTGGAACTGTTAATGATACAGCAACTGCACAAGAGACAAATGAGAGTCAAGCAATTGACAACCAAGAGTCTCTCAACCCGTTCCAACTAGACCACAAATGGCTTAGAGACCATCCACCAGAGCTAGTAATCGGAGATATGGAAGCACCTGTTAGAACTAGGTCAGCTACAATTAATGAGGCCATGTTCGCATGTTTTCTATCTCAAATGGAA
This sequence comes from Buddleja alternifolia, assembly GCA_019426215.1. Taxonomy (NCBI): domain Eukaryota; kingdom Viridiplantae; phylum Streptophyta; class Magnoliopsida; order Lamiales; family Scrophulariaceae; genus Buddleja; species Buddleja alternifolia. Next base: position 18,094,122 of record CM033395.1, on the reverse strand, counting down.
CCAAAGAAAGTGGATGAAGTGCTCAATGATTCAAGTTGGGTAGAAGCAATGCAAGAAGAGCTTAACCAATTTGAGAGAAGCAAGGTTTGGACACTAGTACCAAGACCAACTCACCAAGGAGTTATTGGGACTAGATGGATTTTAGGAACAAAATGGACGAAGATGGCATTGTTACAAGAAACAAGGCTAGATTAGTCGCTCAGGGTTATTGTTAAGAAGAGGGTATTGATTTTGATGAGACATATACCCCAATAGCCCGTCTTGAAACGATTAGGATGTTCCTGGCGTTTGCTGCATTTAACAAGTTCACAGTATACCAAATGGACGTGAAGAGTGCTTTCCTGAATGGTAAACTCCAAGAAGAAGTCTATGTGGAGCAAACTCCAGGATTCATCAACAACTATAGCAAAATTATGGTCTACAAATTGGATAAGGCACACTCTATGGCCTTAAACAAGCACCAAGAGCATGGTATGACACTCTCTCTATTTTTCTTATAGGTAAAGGCTTTTCAAAAGGCAACGTTGATATAACGTTATTTAAAATTACCCATAATGAAGATATTCTCTTAGTCCAAATTTATGTTGATGATATTATATTTGGTTCTACTAATAAGCGATTGTGTGAGAAATTTTTGAAAATGATGCAAGAACAATTTGAAATGACTATGATGGGTGAATTAACTTTCTTCTTAGGATTACAAGTTAAACAACTCCCTAATGGAATATTTATCAACCAAGCTAAGTATACAAGAGATATGATTAAGAAATTTGGTATGGAAAATGCATCATCTTCAAAAATTCCAATGAGCCAAACGCTTAAGTTAGATAAAGATGAAAGTGGGAAGAAAATTGATATCACTAACTATAGAGGTATCATTGGATCACTTCTTTATCTTACCGCTAGTAAACCTGATATTATCTTTTCGGTATGCATGTGTGCACGTTTTCAATCTGATCCTAGAGAATCACACTTGAATGCTACCAAGAGAATCCTTAATACCTAAAAGGCACACAAAATGTGGGCTTATGGTATCCACGAGACTCTCCTTTTGAACTAATTGGTTATTCAAATGCAGATTTTGCAGGATGCAAAATAGATAGAAAAAGTACTAGTGGTACATGTCAATTTCTAGGTGATAGACTAGTTTCGTGGCATAGTAAGAAACAACAATCCATAGCAACTTCTACCGCTGAGGCAGAATATGTAGCCGCTGGGAGCTGTTGTGCACAGATCCTTTGGATGGGGCAACAACTTAGAGACTATGGAATAATCCTAGGTCCTACCCTAATCCATTGTGATAACCATAGCGCTTTAGCTATGACTCAAAATCCTGTCCATCACTCTAGAACCAAACACATTGACATTAGATACCATTTCTTGCGTGACCATGTTCAAAAGAAAGATATCTCCATGCACTTCATTGGAACTGACAAACAATTAGCAGATATCTTCACCAAAGCACTCAACGAACAACGCTTTCTCACTTTGAGAAGTGAATTAGGTATGATTGATTTAAATGCTTAAATCATAAGAGCGTCATATCTTTATAGGCATAAAATTTAGGGGGGATCCACCTTATGTTTATGTCTAAAGCGTTTATCAAAAATCTGAAACAAGTCATCAATTTTAGGGGGAACTTCAAAATTGTACTTTTCTCAATATATAAAGCGATTGTGACCAAAAATGACTTTCTAAAATTTAAGCATTGATCACTAGCGCTTATTTTTATGCATGACAAAGTCAATCTCTAATAAATGAAAATGTCCTTTATCAGTTCAAGCGATTGATTTTATTTTTCAAACTTTGAAGAAATGAAATTTCTGTTCCTAAAAAGTCTTCAGCATTAAAAGGATCCCCACTTTAACGCTCAGTAAATTTCTCTAAAAATCATGCATAGTTGTCATCGCTGAAAGTAACGTGTGGATAAGTCCAAAAGATTAGATTTGATAACTACCCACACGTGCCTATCAAATCAAACAGACGGTTATGATTCCTATCTAAACCTAGGCGGTTCAGTAACTGCATAAGTCTGAGTACGTGTCAGTGTACTATCAGGCGCGTGTGTTTCACGCTGAAAATTTCAAATTTTTTCAAACGTCTTTCAAATTAAATGGGTAACTGCGGATCCCGAAAACTCTCTATTTTGTAACAGTTAACCTATTTTACCGCACCTTTTTGACATCCGTACTTATGCATAATCGGCTCAGATTCACACTTTTCAATTTTTCAAAATTCAATGATGTCACACGTGGCAATCATCTAAGCAACTGAGGAGTTATTTTTGCCTCTATATATATTCTTCAATGCTTTTATAGTCAGATTTTTATCACTTCCAAACTCTCTCTCTGCTATAAAATCTTCATCTCTCTCAAGACAAAAACTTCTCTCATTCCCTCAAAAGCATCAAACTTTCAGCAATGGCACCCAAAGGTTCAAAATCTTCCAAATCATCCAAGTCTGCTACCGGAAAAACTTCCCGCGCTGAAAAGCCAATCACGGTTAATTCCAGATTTCTTGTTAACTGGACTACCTGCTTGATAACCAGAACTTTCTTCTACAAACGATTCTTCCACTGACTACGGAAACTCCATTTCCTGCGTCTTCCCTTTTGCTCGTGAGACCTTTGTTCTCACTCCTTCACTGATATCTCCCCTATTGACCTTACCCAATGATGGTGGTGAAGTATAACATGTTACTCTCGGTATTGCGACTAAAGTCTGGGAGTTGATCAAGAAAGAAGAAGTCGAAGCTGCTTATGAGCCAAACTTCAAGAAGAATGACATGAAGGGCGAATATGTCATTCTCGGGGATATTTACACCAAGATGATCGAATGTAGAAAAGGAACATTCGATAAAGTTACAAATATTCAGTACAAGATGATGGTAGCCATCCTGATCAAATTAAAAATTTATTGGTCTCTCTATGTTTTTAATCGCTTCAAGGCAGCGATGGCCAAGTCAGTTAATCCCAAGCCTTATGGGATTGTGTTAAGTAGAATTCTAAGCACTTGCGGTTTTACGAATTCCGCTGGAAAGAAGATCCCAACGCTTAAGTCCTATGGCAAGAAGATAATTAGCGAGTTGCTCAAACCAAAAAGGCATTGTGGTGCAGCGGTTCCCAAAGAGGAGCGTGAGCGACTTCAAGCCGAAGGAGTTGTTCGCAGCGATGATGAAGACCAAGCGTCTTCCTCTTCATCATCGTCCTCGTCTGCAGAAGCAGTGGTGGTTAAGCGACCAAAAAGAAAAATCGTTCTCAAAGTCGCTGAACCAGCCAAGTCAGCAAAAAGGCAAAAGCCTAAGCCCGCAAAGAAGAAGCAGAAGCCAGAGCCCAAGAAGAAATAAACATCTCCTTCTCCTTCTCCTTCTCCTTCTCCTAAATCTCCATCTCCTCCTCCAGTGTTTATTTTCTCAGTTCCTGAAGAAGAGGAAGCAGTAGTAGAAGAAGTACCGCTTGCCCGAAGGCGTACTCCTCTCTCCACTCTAGCTGCATCGACGAGCGCTCAACCAGAGCCAGCGAGTGTTCCACCTCCTACTGATGTTGTTCCCGAAATCAGCTCAGATCCTAAAGCCTATGATCAATCTTAAAGGCTTTCTCGTGCTTAGGAATAGAAGAAGAAGTCTCGGAGCCTGAGGAACATGTCCTTAATATAGAAACAGATCAAGCGACTACGTCAGTCGATGATATTCCTCAGTCTCATCATGCACCTCAAGATGAACCTCGAGATGTATCTCAGGATGCACCATACGCTGATGCACCTCCACCTTCAGAGGTTCCCATTGAAGTAGATGTTGATATGGCAACTGTTGTGGATGTCGCTAAGGAAGTGGCTCAAGATCTTCCTGACGCTGAAACTTCATAAGTCAGTGAAGCGACTGAGCATCCTGAGAGGTCGATAGAAGTGACCCCCATCCCAACAGAAGCAATTGCTCTTGTTCCTACTCCAACAGGACCTCATCCTCGTGTCATCGATTTCTTTCCTCGCAGATATACTTCTGATATTGAATTCTATTATGCTGCTAGAGAACAAGACACCCAGACGCTTGCAGTGCTCGAAATCTCTTTTCAAAACACTCTCCATCGGCCTGATCTTTCCAACTCTCAAAAGTTTGAATTCTTTGAGTAGTTTACCGATTTAGGACTATACAACCTGGAGCGACTTCAATCTCACTTAGAGTACATCCTAAGACCAGCGTTCAACAGAACAGAATTTGACGAAGAGCGATTTAACTTCATCGGTCGCTCAGACGAGTCTTTCTATCCTCTTCGAGCCAGCAAGATTGTCCTCAAGAATCCCCACATGGCCGATTGGAACAAAAATCCTGATGAGGAAGATCGAAACAAAATAGGATATTCGGCTCTCCCCATAGTCGTCAACTCTCCTCAGAATGCACTCTCTCCTAATCCACTCAAGCTTTGGAAAGGAAAAGGACCAGTAGTTGCTGAGCGTCCAAATCCTATTAATTCGTGGATAGAAGATGAAGCCCGAGAATATATTGCCAGATTATGGGCTGAGGATTACGATGAAGAAACTACACGCTTCGAGAAGTACCTTGACCCTCGAAAAGAACAAAAGAAAGCTGACAAGCTTGGCAAAAGATGGATGATGGATACAGCCAGATGGGCTGAAGAGTTCATTCTACATTTTTATACTCTTGAAGAACTCGTCAGATATCCATTCCTCTTTGAATTTGGAATTGAATACAGACGCCGAGGATTTGCAACCTTTTTGCTTCAACAGCGTCAGCATATTGCCGGAAATGTTAGCGCTCTACTGGGTTACAGGCAACCCATTGAGACATACATTCGTCAACAGCTAGCCTTATTCAGCCAAGGTGGACACTACATCTTGCATCCTCGTCAAGCGTTTGTTCAGCGCATCTTTCCCAATTTGAACGAAGAAGCCTCCTCCAGTAAACAGCCACTTCTTCCCGGACAAAGTCAAATTTTTGTCGACGCTTCAAATGAACACGCTGAGTTTTCTGAACTCCACAGAGATAGAAGAGCAGTGATAGAAAATGCACAAGCGTTGGACATCACTCTCAATCACTATTCAGGGATGAACGACTTCCGAGGATACAATCTTCACCCTGTGCTCTTTTGTCAACAGAATATTCAAGTGGCCAAGATGATATCGCTGATCAAGCCAGTGGACCAAGAAGCAGATCAAGCGCTAATGCCCTTTCTTTTGGACTTTTTCCACTCTTATACTTCAGGAATTCATTTTCCAGAAGGCGTACAGCTTGCTCTAAGCACTGAAGAGCGAGAAGACGCTATCTTCTTTATTCCGCAAAGCAGCCTGATAAGTCCAAGGCATGTGATGGAAGCGCTCGGCCCACTCTGGGTCATTGCTATTGATGAGTCTTCTCCTTCCGTCCAAATTGTTGAAACAGTCGATTTTCCTACTGTGGATGACGCTCAAATTCCTGAAGCTTCTTTGCCAGATCCTTCTAGCGCCCCAGTAGTTGAGCTCCCGTCAGCGCTTGCAGATCTTTCCATGGATCAAGCGATTGAAGAAGTGCACGCCGAAATTGCTCAAAAGCCTAAAGAGCTCTTTATCAGAGATAAAACCAAAGGCAAGGCAGCAGTTTCTAGTTCTTATGGACTCATTCCGTCTCCTGAGCATCCTTCTTCCGATTCGAATTCTGAGAGTGATTCAGACGCTAGAGATTTCAGACAGGCAACAGGAAACTCGCTTATCAACATTGAAGGTTCCTGTTCCAAGATGTTTGAGGCTACTGATAGACAAATCCGAATAATGTCTGATACGCGAAGTCGTGATATTGCAAACGCTTCCAATAAAAGCACTATCACAATAGTAGAACTATTCAGCTGGCGCTTTGAATAGTAGTGATATTGCTCGAACTGTTCACATGAATAGTAGAACTATTCAGCTGGCGTTTTGAATAGTGATGTTTGAATAGTAACTCCTGAAGAGTAAAACTATTCAGTTGGCGCTTGAAACTCCTGAAAATACTGTTCATCCGAATAGTAACACTTGAAACTCTGAGCGTTGAATACTGTTCACTTAAATAGTAACGCTTGAGACTTCGAGCGCTTAAAGACTGTTCACTTGAATAGTGACGCATGTGAATACTTGAGTACTTGAACACTGTTCATCTGAATAGTAGCGCTTGAATAGTTACTCTTAAATAGTGAGCGCTTCACGCTTGAGTCGCTGGACGCTTGAACGCTTGAATAGGAACGCGTGAATAGTGAGCGCTTGACGCTTGAGTCGATGGACACTTGAGCGCTTGAATAGTAAGCACTTGACGCTTGAGCGCGTAAATAGTTACACGTGAATAGTAACGCTTGAATAGTATGCGTGAATAGTGAGTGCTTGAATAGTAGCGCTTGACGGACGCTTGGAATAAATCTTCATCTTCTTTTCATTTCAGATGCTGATCTTCAACTTCATCACTTAATAGACTCACATAGAACTCTATTAGTGATTTGGTATCACATAGTCTTAAAATCTATAAAGACAAAAATTACAAGCTTAACCAAATAAGTATACTTTCAAACGCTTATACAATATTTCTATGAAAACATGAACTTACATTTTTGGGGTCTAACATAAAATCCTATCTTGTCATCATCAAAACATCTAACATGAAATTCCTAACAATTCCAGATAGTCACAAATATCTCAAACCTCTTCCAAAGAAGAAACCTAAATTCCTATTGAGATATTCCAAGTTGTTTGTTTTTCCCAAAAACAAACAAAACTTTGTAATAAACCTTCAACCTTTCATCTGAGTGAGAAAGACATTGAAAACCCCTTACAGACAGTATTTCTGAGTGAGAGAAGCTTATATAAGATGATCTTCATTGATGCTGAAATCTGTGTGATCAAAGAGCCCAAGATCTTTTTCATCCTTTAGTATCTTGTAGAAGATTTTGTGTGATTCTTCGAAAATCATCCTAGTAAATTCCTCCAAGTGAAAAAGAAGAAGAAGGACGTAGCTGGGATTACATCACCCAGTGAACCTTACAATCTCTTGTGTTCTTTACTTTAATTATTGTATTGATTTACATTATATTATAATCTTTGAAAATGACAAGCCAGTTGCAAAGCGATTAATTAACCAACTGAACGCTAAAAATCATTTTCGCTGTGCTAACCCTGATTAAGCGATCTAGGCATTACCCTACATTGGTAAATTGCTAAAATCACTAAGTCTAAGTTATCTCTACTCAAGCGCCTGACCCAAGCGCTCAGCCTCTAAGCGTTCAAATCTTTAAAAGTGATACGAAATTTTTGTATGCCACTTGGGACCACCAATAATTACTCTCTATAATGGTTAACCCACTCATAATTCTGCTTGAGGAAAATGTCCTCATTAGACATAATTTCATTGACTGGCAAAGAAATCAAAGGATAGTCCTTAGTTTAGAGAACTTAGATTATGTACTCGATGATGAGAAGCCTCCTGTCCCAGATACTGATAACTTTGAGGATCAACTTGCCAATGAAACATTGGTTAAGGATGGCTTCAAAGTTAGAGGTTACATACTGGGTTCGATGAGCAATGATCTCCAATGTTCTCATGAGAAGATTTAGATGTCTGGGGATATCTTGCTGCACTTGAGGGAACTCTATGGAGAACACAGTCGGACTGCTTGGTATGATATTGATAGGAGTCATTTTTACGTGTTTTTAAGCCCCTTTACGTTTATGTTTTAGGTTCATTTATCGCTTGATTCTTTCCAAATGTGCATTTAATTCGTGCATTAAGTGATTTCAGACCTTAAATGGATACAATCGAAGAACGGGCTAAAAAACGACGTATAAAACAAGTTTAGGCCAAGATGCTTCACACCTCCACGACCAAACAAGCAAGAAATAAGTTGGAGTTAGCCAAGATCATGTTTTAGTACCATTTCCGCACACCTGGGTGCCAAATTAGAAACAATCTCCACGTTGGAACGCCATTTGGATACATTTAGAGACCGAATTTGATGACGTGTCCTTCTACAAAGTTTTAGATCTATGTCTTATCTTTACATGGGGACTTGAATCATCCAATTCGGAGGTCTGTGGAGAAGTTTATGAATAAAACACCATCCCTGCGCTGGAAAATACGAAAGTGGCAGCTCCCATTCTTAGTAGGTGGAAAACAAGAGAATGGTAGTTCACATTCTTGGGAGGAGGAAAGTAAGAGAATGGTAGGTGGAAAACAAGAGAATGGTAGTTCACATTCTTCGTAGGAGGAAAGTAAGAGAATGGTAGGTGGAAAACAAGAGAATGGTAGTTCACATTCTTGGTAGATGGAAAGCAAGAGAATGGTAGGTGGAAATAAAAGAGAATGGAAGCATATGTTCTTGGTTGGTGAATTCTTTTGGCTATAAAAGGAGGATTGGAGGCCATCCTACAAACAGACTTGAAAACACATTCCCCATTGGGGGAGCCTAAACACATCCTATCATCATCTTCATCATCCTTAGATTAGTTATGAAGATTATCAAGAACCTTTGAAGGTGAAGAAATCAAGAAGCATGGAAGAGATGAAGATCGAAGTTCAACCATCAAAAATACAAGGGAGTTTCTTAGATTTAGATTTGTTTTTGTCTATGAATATGAATCTTAATTTAAGTTCCTATCTTTTATCTTTTATGATGAAATAGATTCTTCGAACTAAGGCCATGTTGAGGCTTAATTATGATAATTGAGATATAAATTGTGTTTTTCATATTAATTCTATTGTTGCTTTGTGTCTTGATCTTGTTTGAATGCATCATATGCTTAGCTACCATATGCATGATTTATTGCTTAAATTATTCGTTCGAGAGAAGGTAATTTAAGGTGCAAAGATGATCATCACATAATCCGTAAAAAATAGGGAATTGTCCCTAGAGATAGGTAGAGATTCCCGGGTGCAGTTAGCCGGATTAATCCGGGAAAATTCTAGAACTTGAATGCATGATTGTTGGTTAGATTCTCGGATAGACATATCTAGAGAACCATCAATTAATCATAGAATTATTATAGCCGAGACATCGGGTAGTAATTATTTAAGGTTTTTTCCACCAAAGCAACATTAGTCTAATAATATGAGAACATGTTTATAATGAAAATTGATTAATTTATGCCAACACATGTGTCTTAGTTGCTCTCTTCCATAGCTATCTTGATTTCGACATTTTGTTTCTTATATCTTACTTCCATAATATTTTAGTTAATTCTTGTTTTAGTTTAAGTTCTTCAATTGCTTTAAAATCATAAACTAAAATACAAGTCCTTGAGGTTCGACAACCCGGACTTTATTGTCCACTTTATTACTACACACGACCAGTCCACTTGCTGTTTAATACACGTAAGAATTTTTCGTGTCAAGTTTTTGGCAAAAGAAATTTTTAGAGCTAGAATGAAAGAAGGAGAGAAGGTTGGGGATCACCTCCTCAAAATGATCTCTATGATTGAGAGACTTAAAGCCCTTGATTTTACCATGGACTTCCACCTTCAAACCGATCTCATTCTCCAATTGCTCCCAAAGTCATTTTCACAATTCATTGTGAATTTCAACATGAATGATATTGAGTGCGCGCTAGCTGAGCTAATAAACAAGCTAATTAATGCTCAGTCTCAATTGGAGCCAAAAATAAAAAAAAACTGCTCTAGTCATTTCTACTGATTCTAAGAGAAGTCAGAAAAAGAAAGAGGTAAGAAATAGCTAGGAGTCTCCAAATCATTGAGCAACGATATAGCCAAAAAGGTCAAGAATTTCAAGGGTAGGACCCCAAAGAAAATGGACATCTGCCTCCATTGCAAGGAGCTAGGGCATTGCAAGCGAGATTGTCCTAGGCTGAAAGCTGAAAAAGTAGGTATAGAACTTTTCGTTTTAGAAACTAATTGTTTTTTGACTATGTTCTCTACTTCGTGGATTCTAGATTTGGGAGCTAGTGCTCACATCTGTGTTTTGACCCAGGATCTAGAAACAAGTAGGAAGCTATCAAAGTGGGAAGCAGGCACAGTGTCACGGCTACACATGTTGGAAACACTTCTATTACATTAATGTCTGAACATTCTATTACTTTAGATAATTGCTTCGTTTTGCCCAATGGGCTTAAGAACATTGTTTTTATTCTTGTATTGGTCAGGAAACGATACTTGTTTACTTTTAATGACAATGGTTGTGATATTTATTTTAAAAATAAAAACGTTGGCTCAACATCTTTAGTTAATGGATGGTATTATATTAATGTTCAAAACCATTGCATGGTTAACACTATGAATAAAAAACGTACTTTGAATGGTACTAACCAAAGACTTATGTGGCATCTTAGACTTGGACATGCCAGTGAATTCAATGTTCACAAGTTGGATATGTTAGGTTTCGCAAAAAATAATATAAATGCAGTGGAAGGATTTCAAGAAATTTTACTATAAAACCCAAAGTTGAATTCAATGATCGCATATTCAAATTGCACGATAAACTTAACGAATAAAACTTACTCGTTAAAACGAAGTCATTAGAGAATCTTTCTTCTTCCTCCAATTCGAAACCTTGAAGCTTCCAAATCTTCAATCTTTTGATTTGATCTTCATGTTGTGTTTCGATCTAGCGGAAAAAAAATTTAATTCGAATCACACCCGAGAATCCAATCTGGGGATATTCATGATATTAAACATATAGGTCAATTGACGAGAATTGACATGAGTAATGAAATTACCTTTTCGTCTATTGAATCTCGAATTATCAGCAGCAGCCCCGAACTCCTGCCTCTAGATAATCACCTGGAAGAAGAATTCTCTAAGAAAAGCTCGATCTTTTCCTCGGCAACAATTGCAGGCGGCTAGATAGATGGAGAGGGAGGAATTATTCTTTTCTCATGCTCTAGGTTTATTTTGGCTCAGTGTCAGATTCTAAAACAATGACCTGTGTGTGTGGAGTCTGACACTGACTGATTACTTATACCAAGAAAAAGACTCCCCTAGGTTATCACTAAGAGGGGCGGCCGAATTAGGCCTTGTAGATGGGCTTCGGGCTTTGTTTTGACTTAGCCCATGTGTAATTAATTAAATCCAAGTCCAATCCAATTGGTAATTAATTAATTACATTAATCCAATTAATATAATTCAACTTATAAATTAATTTCCAATTAACTTAACTTATGAATTAATTATGATTTAATTAATTTATTTGATACAATTAAATATCTTTAATTAAATCATGTCATCTATTTTGTCAGTCAATTCACATCAAATGTGATTTTATCAAAATACCCTTAGCTTAAGGAAATATTCCTTTTCTTCACATAGCGCGACTCTCTAGGCTCGATTCAATTGGCAATGGGAGGATTCCAAAGGATAAGGTTGTCACCTAGCCAACACCGTGGAACCAAATCGTAACCCAATTGAAAACAAGATGATCATATCATCACGAACCTTGACTACGAATACCATATGTGTATAAACTCTTCACCGACGTGACCCGATCAAGTAAGATCCATGGTTTAGTCAAACTCATTGAACTTGATGTTGTACTTAGAATCATAATAATGTGAAATTACCAAACTACCCTCAGTGACAATCACGGGATAGTTTATATGCTTTTGCCAAAGACTTATAATTTCAATTACTTACGATCATACCAGTCACATAGTCGTTTACTGTCGAGATGGTGAATCCCATTTTGGCAAGTTATCTTACAACATCGAATGCACTATTGAATCGTACTTTGAGGTCGACCCCACCTATCAGGTGATATGGGTCTAACTACTCTAATAACATATCCAATACTACAAGCATGTTATAAATGACTCCTCAGGTCTAAAGTTCACACATACAATCGCAATCTTAATTCCAATCATTGACTGTCAAAGAGTAAATACCCATGCGATCGGATTAATGCGAGTCGATAAGTTAATTACTTTAATCATATTTGTGACACCAGCTCCCACTATCTAATCAATGTATGAATAGCACTTCCTTGTCAAAGAAGGTGTCCTATGAGTTGAATATTAATGCCCAATCAATATTCGTTAACTCACGAACTCCCTGTTTCAGAGATTAAGTACTGGACTGTTCCAGTGCCTCCTCTTGTCCATAAGAGGTGGAAAGTCTATCTTGAAATCTCTTAGACTAATTTGTTCAACACAGTTAAATGCCATTAGATTTATATGAACAAAATCAAAACATTTATTCTATAAATAGAAACATCAAACGTTTTGTACAAATAACTTATCTAACCTCTACTCAATCTAATTCCTCACAGGCATTGAGGGCATACACCTAACAATCTCCCACTTGCACTCTCGCCAATCGCTATGGTATTTGATTCCCATCTTCTCAAGATGTTTATCTTATACCGCCTGTGATAATGGCTTGGTGAGTGGGTCAGCCATGTTTTTGGCTGAGGCTATTTTGTGCACGGCTATATCGCCTCTTCCAACAATTTCTCATATTATATGATATTTCCTCATCATGTGTTTAGATTTGTTGTGAGACCTTAGTTCTTTAGCTTGGGCAATTGCTTCGTTGTTATCACACCATAGTGGCAATGGCATTTTCATGCTAGGAACCACTCCAAGTTTGGCCATGAACTTTCTCAACCAAATAGCTTCTTTGGCTGCCTCAGACGCTGCCACATATTCTGCCTCCGTTGTGGAGTCAGCAATTGTGTTTTGCTTGGAACTTTTCCAAGACACTGCTCCTCCACTGAGTGTGAATATGTACCCAGAGGTAGATTTAAGGTCATCCAGATCAGATTGGAAATCTGAGTCGGTGTAACCATCCACCTTTAATTCTCCATTCCCATATATTAGTAGCATATCTTTAGTTCTTCTTAAGTACTTTAAGATACACTTCACTGCTGTCTAGTGAGGCTCCCCGGGGTTAGCTTGAAACCTACTGACCATGCTTACAGCATGTGCCAAATCTGGCCTCGTGCATAACATCGCGTATATGAGGCTACCCACAACGGATGCATAGGGTATATTCCTCATTTCCATTCTATCCTTGTCCGTTTTGCGACTCGTAGATTTGGAAAGATGAATTCCATGTCTCATGGTCAAAAGTCCTCCCTTAGAGTTACGCATTTCATATCTCTTAAGGACTTTCTCTAGGTAGAGCGCTTGGGAGAGACCAATCATTCTATTCGCTCTATCTCTAGAAAGGCGAATTCCTACAATGTAGGTCACTTCTCCCAAGTCTTTCATGAAGAATGTGCTTGAGAGCCATGTCTTGACCGAAGTCAATAAGCTTATGTCATTCCCTATAAGTAGTATGTCACCTACGTATAGAACCAGGAATGTCAACTTGCTCCCACTGACCATTTATAGACACACGGTTCGTCTTCATTCTTGATGAAGCCATATTTCTTGGCTTCTTCACCGAACCTCAGATTTCAACTTCGAGAGGCTTGCTTCGGCCAATAGATTTGACCAATTAAGTTTGCACACTTTATGAGAGTCGGCTTCGGATATAAAGCCCTTGAACTTTTGCATATAAATGTCCCCATCCAAGTGTCCATTTAAGAATGTGGTCCTTACATCCATTTGCCAGACTTCATAGTCTAAGTTTGCAGCTATGGCTAGCAGAATTCTAATAGATTTGATCATGGTTACTGACGAAAAAGTTTCCTCATAGTCAATGCCCTCTTTTTTAGTATAACTTTTTGCCACTAGCCTGGCCTTATAGGTGTCCACCTTTCCATCCAAACTAATCTTTTTCTTATAGATCCATTTGCATCCAATTGGTCGTACTCCATTTGGTAGATACGAATTCCTAGAATGTAAGTTGCTTTCCCAAGTTTTTCATGGAAAACGTGCTCGAAAGCCATTTCTTGGCTGTGGTGAACCACGACATTTTCTATAAGTAGAATGTCATCCACATATAGTACTAAGAATGAGATTTTGCTCCCACTAGTCTTCTTGTTGACACATGGTTCATCTTCATTCTTGATGAAGCCATATCCCTTTACAATTTCATCAAAACGGAGATTCCAGCTTCTAGATGCTTGCTTGAGACCGTATATGGACCTCTTAAGTTTATGTACTTTATGGATATTAGTCTCGAATACAAAACCCTTTAGCTGCTCCATATAGATATCCTCCTCGAGGAATCTAATTAGGAAAGATGTTTAGACATCCATCTGCCATATCTCATAGTCTAAGTATGTAGCTATGGAAAACAGTATTTGAATGGTCTTTATCATGGCCACGGGCGAAAAAGTTTCTTGATAGTCAATTCCTTCTCTTTGACTATACCCTTTCACTACAAGCTTGGATTTAAAGGTGTCAACCTTGCCATCGCTATTTATCTTTCTTTCGTAGATCCATCTACATCCTATAGGTTTGATACCTTCAGAACGATCTACCAAAGTCCAGTGATGGTCCCAAGTGGCATACGAAAGGGTCTAGAAGGGGGGGTGAATAAACCCTAAAGTGTTTTTTGACTTCAAAAATTTCGTATCACTTTTTAAGATTTCAACGCTTAGAGAACTGAGGCGTTAGGTCAGACGCCTCATTAAAGATAACTTAGACTTAGTGATTTTAGCAATTTACCAAAGTAGGGTAACGCTTAGATTGCTTAATCAAGGTTAGCACAGCGGAAATGATTTTAAAGCTTTAGCGTTCGTTTTGGTCAAATAGTCGCTTAACCGTTTTACTTGTCTTTTTCAAGATAAATGATAGAATATAAAGTAAGACAATATGACAGTAAATAACACAAGAATTTGTAAGGTTCACTAGGTGGTGTAATCCTAGCTACGTCCTTCTTCTCCTTGAACACTTTGAGGAATTTCACTAAATTGATTATCGAAGGATCACACAGAGACTTCTACAAAATAGAGGTGAGGATGACACAGACTTCATCACAAATTAAGATCTTCACCAACAAGCTTCTCTCACTCAGAAATACTTCTTGTAGAGTCAACAACTTCTTCACACAAATAGATGAGGTTGAGAGTTTTGATCACGTGTTTGTTTGATTTTAGGAAGTTCAAACAACTTAGGATATCTCAATAATAATGTATAGTTCTTCTTTGAAGATGTTTGAGATATCTACGACTGTTTGGAATGTATGTGGAAAGCTTGAAAGAATTTGGCTATAGAGTTTCTAAGCTTTTCTTGAGAGAATATTTCAGCAAAGTTTTGACTTTCTTGTATGTACATATTTTTTAGGGTTTGCTGAGGTAAGGTATTTATAGGCAATTTCTTGGGATTTGACCGTTGGACACATGTAAGTGTGTGCCTTTCACGCGCGAGTGAGTCATACCTTTTCTCTGACATTCCTAAAATCCTGCTACACTGATTTGATGTGGCAAGTTTGAACTTTGAAATTCTGACAGTCTAAGCCAGTAGGTAGCTTGTTCCGTATACAATCTGTCCTTATCACATTTAATGTTCTTATCAAGCATTTAATGCATTTGGATTTATTTCCCGTTGGAAATAAATGCCCGTTAAATGATTGCAATTAAGTCCTTAGTGACTTTAGAATTTATTTCAGGTGAATTTGATCTTCTTGATCGCTTGATTCATGAGTCCTGAATTAATCCATAGAGATTGGCAGTCGCTTAAGACAAAATTTTCATCTCCGCTTGACTTTAGACGCTAATCTTCAACTTCATCTCTTAATAGACTCACCTAGAATTCTGCTAGCGACTTGGTATCCAATACTTAGTCTAAAATCTACAAAGATAAAAATTTACAAGCTTAATAAAATTACAACCTTTCAAACGCTTATACAATTGTTCTATGAAAATATAAACTTACATTCTTTTGAGGTCTAACATAAGATCCTATCTTGTCATCAGCAAAAAATCTAACATGAAATTCCTAACATCTAGACTTGGTTCGATTGCATAAAGTCCATCTCTGTTTCCATGCTTCTCGCCATCTTGAAGCGTCGACATCCACCATCGCTTGATCGTAGGTACATGAATCATCTTCATGACCCCCTTGTACTACAGTGTAAAGCTCTAGCTCCCCCTGCAGTAGATACCCATACCTCTCAGGTTCATGCGGTATTCTACCAGATCTACGTGGTGGTTGTGCTACTATAGGATTTGGACTTGGTTCTTGCATAGATGTCTCAGAGGGAGTTTCATTTTGTTCTTCTAGAACAATCTTTCTACCTTTAACCCCTTCCAAGATGAATTCATCTTCAAGGAAGTGGGATTGTAGGGCCACAATGATTCTCTAATCATCATGTAGGTAAAAGAAGATTCCCATGGAATCTTGAGGATAACCAATAAAACGTCCCATGAGGGATCTAATCTCCAATTTTTCCACTTTCTTAACATAAGCAGGACATTCCCAAATCTTAATATGACTAAGACTTGGTTTCCTATTATTCCACATCACATGCGAAATCTTAGGAATAGACTTGGAGGGACATCAGTTCAATATATAAGCAGCAGTAAGGAGCGCGTATCCCCACAACAAAATAGGTAAATCAGTGTAACTAAACATGGAGCGAACCATGTCCAACAAAGTCCTGTTCCTTCGCTTGGCTACTCCATTCAGTTGAAAAGTTTCTGGTGGTGTTAGTTGTAACATTACTCCTTGTTCTCTAAGGAATTCATCAAAATCGGCACTCATATATTCTCTTCCACGATCCGATCGCAAAGTTTTTATATTTTGCCCAGTTTGATTTTCTACCAAAGCTTTGAACTCTTTGAACCTTTCAAAGGATTCAGACTTTTGCTTCATCAGATACACTAGACCATATCTTGAATGATTGCCTGTGAAAGTTATGAAGTAGTAGAAACCCCCACAAACCATTTCTCCAAATGGTCTGCAAACGTCGGTGTGCACTAATCTTAAGACTTGAGTGGCTCTTTCAAAAGTCGCGGTGAAGGGTGATCAAGCCATCTTGTCTAAGAGACATGATTCACATGTTGGATAGGGATCCGACCCTAGTGAGCTTAAAAGCCCATCTTTTTCTATTTTGTGAATCTTGTGCTCTCCAACATGGCCTAGTCTAAGATGCCACTTTAGTCTTAAGTTAGCTTCTTGCCTACCCAGTTTCTTAGTTACAACATTTAAATCAGATGAATTACGGATATTTTAATAATACAAACCATTAACTAAAGAAACATTGCCAACTAATTTATTTCCATAATAAATGTCGCAATTTAACTTAGAAAAACGGAATGTATATCCAATCTTAACAAAGATCGGAATAGAAACAATGTTCGTAAGCCCCTTGGGCAAAATTAAAACATCATCTAAAAACAATAAATATCCATAATTCAAATATAAAGAAGTGGATCCTATTCTAGTAGCTGCAACGCTTTCCCCGCTGCCTACTTTGAACATCACTTCTTCTCAACCCAGCTTTCTACTTCTCTACAGATCCTGCTCCAAACAACATACATAGGCACTAGCCCCTGAGTCCAGATTCCATGGAGTAGAAAAAACGGTCATAAAATAATTAGTTTCAAAAACAAAAAGTTCCATACCTTTTGCGCCTTTGCCTAATTTGGGACAGTTCCTCTTCCAATGGCCAAGCTCACCGCACTCGAGACATCTATCCATTTTCTTAGGTCCTTTGCTCTTATAAATCCCTTGAGCCTTTCTTTTACCCTTTTGAACACCCCCTTCAGCTCCAAGCTTTCCAGACTGCTTCTTGTTGTTCTTCTTCTTAGACTTAGACTTTTTAAGTCCAGAAGAAATGACCAAGGCAGTTTCCTTTCCCTTTGGTTTCATATGAGATTGTGCAGTAACCAACTTGTTCATTAGCCCATGTAAATTGCACTCTATCTCATTACAGTTAAAGTGAACCACAAATTAGGAGAAGGAATCAAGAAGAGACTGCAAGATTAAGTCAGTTTGAAGGGTGGCGTTCATGGTGAAGTCGAGAGCTTCCAATTTCTCGATCCTCGATATCATTTTGAGAACATGATCACCAACCTTCTCACTTTCTTTCATCTTGGCTTTGAGGAGCTCTCTCGATATCTCATATCGTGCAGTTCGACTATGCTCACCATTGAGCTCTACCAGGTGAGCTACGATAGCTCTTGCAGTGGGCATCTTATCACGTGACCTTTGAAGTTCATTAGTAAGAGAACCTAGCATGTATCCTTTCACCCGGATGTCGTCCTTGACCGATTTTTCATGGGTTTGGACCTCTTCCTCGTTGGCACGTGTTCTAGCTGGAGCCGCTGGGGTATCAGCCTCCAAGACGTATCCCAGGGATTCCATATTGAGGACAATCGTCAAATTTCTAAGCCAGTCCACATAATTGGGTCTAGTAAGGGTATTCTTTTCGAGTAGTATTGAAAGAATGAACGAAATACGAACAGTTAACATAATATGGTCATAGATCTTAGGTTGTAACTTGATCATGAGCGAATTTGTTGATGTTTCACCCATGAAGTATGGAAAATAACTGCAGAAATAAACCGGATTAAATTAGATTACTTGGATTTGACTTAACTAAGAAAAATTAAGGACTCAAAATTTATTTAGGCTCCCACTGCATTTTTCGAATCCCACACTCCCATGTGAAAATCAGGAATCATCATTGGCATTGATTCCATAGGGGGTATTGAGGTCCTCGATTAATTACATGGGTTGCAACCTAACCGATTTCTGGCCCATCAATTATTTGAAGTGATGTCTAACATCAATTAATCCAATAAATATTTCAATACATTTCCCCATAATTCACCAAACCGCAACCAAACAGGTTTCTAAGCCTGTGAACTACCCGAGTTCATTCTCACTAACTCCTATAATCTAACTGTTTGGTTTCGCGTAAAAACTCATAAACACAGCGGAAGGATTTCAAAAATTTAATAAAAAACCAAATTGTTTCTCTAATTGCATAATTGAATCAAAAAACGCTTTAACGAATAAATCAACTTACCCGTTGAAGCGAGGTGGTAGGAGAATCCAATTCTTCTTCAAAACTTTAGATTGATGAACTTCTTGAATTATTCAATCCTCGTGTTCTTCAAGTCTAGAATTCTTGAAGTTGATTGTAGATAAATCCAACAATGAATCACGTTGCTCTAAATTATCACGCGTGAATTGATGACGAAAAATTCCCTTCTTTTCTCTATATGGGCGAAGGCTATGTGTATAGAGAGGGGAGGATATTTTTCTTTCTTCTATTCTTTGGAGAGTTACAATAGATGTAATTCAATTGTTGGCTGGGTTAAAGTCAAGAGAAGTCTCTTATACCTCAATGACTTATTGACCAAGACAAAACAAAAGAGACCACTTTGATCATCCAACTAACCCTAATGGGGCCCGAAATTTCTTTTTTTGCTTTGTTAACTAATTCTTTATTCAATTAATTATTTGTTTTATCCAATAAATAAATATATTAATTAAATAATAAAATTAATTAGATAAATTAGTTCATTAATATATTTCTCTAAGAAATTAATTAATAATTAATATTATCCTTTAATTAATTATCTTATCCAATAAGTAATTAATTAATTATATATTTAACTTATCCAATAAATTATATCTCTCTAAAGTAAAATAGAAAATAGAAAATCCTTTTCAATTTTCTTCATCAATTCTTTAGCGCGACTCTTTAGGTTCGTTTCATTTGGCAATGACACGAAACCAAAGGAAGTGGGTAAACCCCGCCAGTCATGTGGCCCACTTCGTAGACCAAATAAAATACGAATGAATGGATCATTCCACAACCTTCCCATCGTAAATACCATATATCTATAAACCCTTTGTTCACGTTCCCCAGTCAAGTGGGAGTCATGGTTATGTCAAACTCACTGGACTTGATCATATGTATAAATAATAATAATACAAGATCATTGAGATCAATTTGGTGACTAGCACAATCGTCTCTTTTACTTTGGCTAAAGACTTTGATCTCTATTTATCTATAATTACACAGGGTACATTCTCATTCACTTATGAGAGAACAAATTCCATGTTAGATATCTGCTAAGACTACCACTTCCCCATCAAGTCCACATTTCGAGGTCGACCCCACCAACGGGTAAATTGGGTCTAACTACTCAAGTGAAAGACCTGACGTCACAAGTGCATCTTCAGCCCGATACTTCAGGTCAAAGGTTCACATATACCTATTACGCATAATCAGTTCTGTCATTGACAGTCACAGAGTGAAAACCCATATTACAGAACCGATATGAGTGGTGTTCGAGCATATCAGTTCCACTGATGTGCCTACAGTCTTAAGCTCCCAGCATCAAATGGTGTTCGACTAGCACTCCCATGTCAAAGCTAAGATTATACAAGTATTCAAAGTCTTTATTTGCTCATTAAAGACTTCATATTACTTACGAACTAGTTTAGTAATCAAGGTCGATCTCTCTAGTGCCATTCTTCCTATCCCATAAGAAGTAGAGGGATCGGACTGAAAACATGGACAAAATGTTTTACACAACTTATAGATGCAGATAAGAATTAAGTGAAAACTAAATAATGCCTTTTATTATAAATTATGTTTAAGTTCAATATAAGATAGATGCCCTATTCATACTATCCTCTATAGCATCTGAGGACATAATCCTAACAATAGCATTTAAATTTCAACTTGCAACCGAACAGGTTTCTGGGTTGAAATATGCTTTGATTAATAAAATTTCAAATTATTTCTAAATGCATAACCCCCATAACTGGGAAGCATTACCAATTTTAGAAAGCTTAGTGGAGGGCTAGGATGTCACACATCCTTTTCTAACTCGTTATTATTTATTTGGGAGAATTTAAATTATCAAATATTTGATCTTATTTTACACATTAGTCAATTTATATAACGCAACTATCACATATTGAACATGCATAAATTATTCTACTAATAAATATGCCTATCAATATCATCATGGAATTAAATATATAAATAAATAAAATCATATACACTTGATCATGGACTTTTCTAGAGGGCCCGAACCAATAGGCCATCAAATGTAAAGGTAAAGCAGAAAAACAAAATTTTACGGGTTTAAATAATTCTAAACTATTTTTCTACAACAACCCGTAAAAGGAAAAGTAAATCAAACATGACCTAAGTCCATGAACAGTGTTTTCATCACATAAGACATGCTCACATCAATTAATACATGCTCGCAATATTAAAACACTTATGTTGATATTTAGAATTTTAGTCCAACTAAAAAGTCCTTTAATAAATTCCCAACTTTTATATATTATTTATTTCAATTAAATTCATTCTAGTCCTACTAGATGACTTAGATATAAAAAAATTCAAAATTAAGTATATCTACCTTTAATTAAAATAATATTAGTCCAACTAAATAAATACATAAAATATGGAATTCTATTTTATTATGATTTAAAGCAACCATTAATGGAAAAGAATTTATTTGATTAAAGAATTAATTATTAATCATCCAAGAAAAATAATTTATATTCTTAATTCAAATATTCAAGTACTTTCTAAATTGAGAAAAAATTAATAATATTTAATATATAAACAAATTATTAATCTCCAAGAAAAATAATTAATTTATTCCAATTAAATATTTTATTCCAATTAATTTTATTGGACTCGATTTCATCAAACTCAAGTTACTATCATTTTGGTCTACTTGGATTTAATTCAATTGGGCTCAAATTAATTAATTCAGCAAAATATGCACACATTATTAATTTCTATTGCGCTATTTTTAATTAAAGTCCAAATCACCCATCCAATGGGTTAAGCTCAATCTAATTAATAAGTTGAAATTGATTAAAATTTCTCGTTGGGCTTAATTAAATTATACCGGGTCATCATCCTTTTGACCCACCTGGATAATTAAATTTACCCAAACCCAAATTTCAATTTTGACCCAATACATAGCCCGTTTACAAACCCGGATCCCGGGCCCAAATCTGACACACAACCCGTCGGGCCGTGTGTGGCCTGGCCATGTGCACACGCTGCGCACAGCAGTTCAAGGCTCTTCGAGCCCCGTTTTTCCTCGTTTCTTGATTTTTTTATACAATCACACATATACCCAGATATTCAACATATATAAAAAATCAAAATCCATGCTTGAAACCATAAAAACGCATATTTAATTAACACATAATCGGATGCTTCAAAAACACATATTATGCATATATAAATCACAGAAACTCAATTAAATACGCGAATCAGAGATTGGCTCAGATACCACTGTGGGTTTCACAAAAAATAACATAAACGCAGCGGAAGGATTTCAAAAAAATTTATTTTAAAACCCAAAGTTGAATTCAATGATCGCATATTCAAATTGCACGATAAACTTAACGAATAAAATTTACTTGTTAAAACGAACTCATTGGAGAATCTTTCTTCTTCCTCCAATTCAAAACCTTGAAGCTTCCAAATCTTCAATCCTTTGATTTGATCTTCAAAACTTGAACTTGATCCGAACAACAAAAATACATCGTCTCTAAATTGTCAAGCACGGATCAACAAACAAAAAATTCCCACTTTGGTTCTCTAATGGGCGACGTGTAGGGTTTAGAGAAGGGGAGGAATATTTTCTTCTTTTCTTTCTAGGAGAGCTATGAGAGTTATGTTACTAGTTCAAAGTCAAAGAGTCCTTATATATCTCATGACTTATTGAACAAGTCAAAACAAAAGAGCCCTAGTAGATTGGGCTCCTCATGGACGCCCAATGAGGCTAAGTAGTGGATGCCTTCAAAAAGCCTGGGATTTGTTTTGTTTAATTAATTTCTAATTTCAATTAATAATTTATTATATCCAATATATAAATTAATTAATTAAATAACCAAATTAATTAGATAAATTAATTAATAATTAATCTTATCCATATAATGAATTATTTCATCAGATGAATAATTAATTATTTAATTTATCCAATAAATTAAAACTCCTAGAAGAAAAATAGAAATTCCTTTTTTATTTTTCTTTATCAATCCTTTAGCGCGACTCTTTAGGTTCGTTTCGTTTGTCAATGAGAGAAAACCAAAATAAGTGGGTAACACCTAGCCAGTCACGTGACCCACTTCGTAGCCCAAACGAAAACGAATGATAGGATCATTCAGCAACTTTCCAATCGTAGATACCGTGTAAGTATAAACCTTTGTTCGTGTACCCCAGTCAAGTGAGAGGCATGGCTATGTCAACCTCGCTGAACTTGACCATATGTATTAATTATAATAATACGAGATCATTGAGATCGATTTAGTGCCTAGCACAATCGTCTCTTTATGTTTTGGCCAAAGATTTTGATCTCTATTTATCTATAATCACAAAGGGTACTTTCCCACTCACTTAAGAGAGAACAAATCCCATCTAGATATCAGCTAAGACTGCCATTTGCCCATCAAACCGCATTTTGAGGTCGATCCCACTGACGGGTGAATTGAATCTAACTACTCTAATGAAATACTTGACGTCACAAATGCATCTTCAACATGATGTTTCAGGTTAAAGGTTCACTTACATCTATTACGTATAATCAGTTCTGTCATTGACAGTCACAAAGTGAAAACTCATGTGACAGAATCGATGCGAGTCGCGTTCGAGCATATCAGTTCCACTGATGTGCCTACAATCTTAATCTCCTACCATCACATGATACTAGACAGGCACTCCCATGTCAGAGACAAGATTGTACAAGTGTTCTAAGTCTTTATTTGTCCATTAGAGACTTCACTTTACTTGTGAACTTATTTTTAGCAATGAAGATCGATCTCTCTAGTACCACTCTTCCTATCCCATAGGAAGCAGAGAGATCGCACTGAAAATATGGACAAATCATTTTACACTGCTTACAGATGCAGATAAGATTTAAGTAAAAACTAAATAATGTCTTTATTAATAATATCAAAATAAGTTAATTACAAGATAGATGCCCTATCATTCTATCCTCTATGGCATCTGAAGGCATAATCCTAATAGGAGAAACGAGGGCTTATCGGCCCTCTTGGATCTGATCCATATCCAACATGTGAATCCTGCCTAAAAGGTAGAAGGACTAGTTCACCTTTCACCGGACATTTTGAAAGATCCAAGGAAGTTTTGGGTTTAGTTCATACAGACATTTTTGGGCCCTTCAAGGATGAGGCCTACGGAGGTTTGTAGTACTTTATTACATTCACTGGCGACCATAGTATATATGGACTCATGTATTTAATGAAACATAAGTCTGAGGCTATTGAATGGTTCAAAGAGTTTAAGACTATGATTGAAAAATAAACTAGGCACAGTATTAAGGCACTGCGATCGGATCATGGTTGCGAATACATGAGTGCTGAGTTTGATGAGTTATTAAAGGAACACGACATAGTGTTACAACTTACTCCTCCAGCAACCCCACAATTAAATGGAGTAGCTGAGCGCATAAATCATACTCTATTGGATATGACGAGATCTATGCTTGGCTACACTGATTTACTTGTTTCATTGTGGGGGCATGCTTTGCTTACATTTGTACACATAATGAATAAGTGTCCCTTTAAATCAGTTCACGAAACACCGTATGAGTTGTGGTGTGGAAGGAAACCTAATCTTAAGTACATAAGAGCGTGGTGTTACCCCGCATATGTTAAGAAGACTAAGCTAGAGAAACTAAAGGAAAGATCCCTCAAGGGTCGATTCATAGGTTTTCCCACTGACTTCATGAGATACATGTTTTACCTACCAAACGGTCATTGGATAATAGTGGCTTTGCAAGCATTCTTTCTCGAAGACAATTTCATTAGAGAAGGAGGTGCAGGTAGGAAACTGGTTTTATTAGAAGAACCAAATGAATCCCCTTCAGAGACACCAATTCAAGTACAAAGAACTGACTGTGAAACTCGAAAGACACAACCATCGCTACAACACTCTAGTAGATTATCTCGACCGCCAGAAAGATATGATTAGCTTTATGAATAGGAATATTTGTTTGTTATGGGAAATGGAAGCTATGGAGATGATCCCTCTAGCTACAAGCAAGCAGCTATTTATATTAATTCTGCGAAATAGCTGGAAACCATGAAAACAGAGATGGATTCGATGTATTCGAACTAAGTATGGACTTTTACTTATCTCCATGAGGGTGTACGGCCAATAGGGTGCAAATGGATCTATAAGAGAAAGATTGGTTGGATGGCAAAGTAGATGCCTATAAGGCTAGACTTGTCGAAAGGTTATAGTCAAAAGGAGGGTATTGATTATGAGGAAACCTTTTCGCCCGTAGCAATGATCAAGTCCCTTCGAATTCTGCTCGCCATCGCAGCAAACTTAGATTATGAAATCTGGAAAATGGATGTGAAAATCGCATTTTTAAATGGATACCTTTAGGACGGCATTTATATGCAGCAGCCCAGAGGTTTTATATTCGATGTAGATTCTCATAAGGTTTGCAAGTTGAATAAGTCCATTTATGGACTTAAGCAGGAGTCTCGCAGTTGGAATCAATGGTTCGATAAAGAAGCAAAGTCTTATGGATTCATTAAGAATGAAGATGAACAGTGTGTCTATAAGTCCAGTGGGAGCAAGTTAACATTCCTAGTATTGTATGTAGACGACCTACTACTAATGGGGAATGACACGGGCTCATTAACATCAGTCAAGGCATGGCTTTTAAGCACATCCTCCATGAAAGACTTAGGAGAAGCGACCTACATCCTTGGAATTTAGATCTACCGAGATAGGGCGAACCGGATGTTAGGTCTCTCCTAAGCACTCTACCTAGAGAAAAGATAGAGTAGATGCCCGGCGCGCCAATTTTGGACGCCATTTTTTAGTGTAATAAACTCTGTGAGATAATCTTTTCTTTATGAATAAAGTCAATTTTATTATAGGCATTCTTTGTTCTTAAAATCTTATTATATGCTTAGAACGAAGTCCCTTGAATCACACATAACTATGGGACATCATCGGACATCGGGAATGATGATGATAGAATATGTCTCCAAGGTCGTTATTCTTAAAAGGTTCCAAGTCTGAGATGGGTCTGTCAAGATACGGGATATTAACAAAGACTCAAAAGACTTGCTTGTGTGCATAGTTCTTAGAGAACATGCCTCGTTCCGTAGGCATAGATGTAACACGAGGGTTCTCATTTAGATAATGAGTGAACTGAACGCCCCGCAAGGAAATTCATAAAATGGTTATCGAATATGGAATTTCCTATACTCACATAGGCATAAGAGTAATCCTTTTTGACCTGAGGTTCCATTGTAACTTTGAACACAGTAGACTATACTTAGACTTATCACATGATTCCATCGGGAGTCGTCATATGGGATATTTTGGGTATAGTATAATTATGTGTCGAGGTACATGAGAAACCAAGATGGGATCCATCACTGATATAGCAAATCAAATGTTTCCTATGTATTGCTTAACGAATCGATTCAAGGAAACTTTGGCCAAAGTATGGCAATCCAAAGAGGAGGAGTGTTTCCTCGTTTGGATTGTGTGAATTAATATCATGCAATAAGGAGACATGGAGATTGGGTCGAACAGTTTCGACTAAACCATTACTCAAGATACCAATCCGGAAAATATGATGGAGGGATCTTACTTATGCGAAGATCGTGGTTATGATACGTTAAGTATCTTTTTATCGTTTATGTCTAGGTCTTCAGGACCCATTGTTAGACAGTAACCTCGATTTGTAAATACCATGATATTATGGTAAATGCTACATGGTAGGATTAAATCAAGGAAGATTTAATCTAATACTTTCTAAATATAGAAAGGTACAATGACACTTTTAGAAAGTGCACTTACTACTGGAACATGAACGAGTCTAAGGGGTCACACACTTACTCCCGATGTTCCTGCTTAAAAGATATGATTAATCAACTTTGGAAGTTGAGGTGAAATTAGGAAAGTCTAGTACTTACCTAAAAAAGAATATTAATTAATTGGTTGGAGATCAATTAAATAGAGTGTTTAATTAATCAAGTAAAATTAATTAATTAATGGACTAAGTAGAGTCCAAGGGTTTTATTTAATTAGTAGAGGAAGTCAAAAATTAAATAGAATTAAAAAAAATTGGGTAATAATAATTAAGTTGGACTTTAATTATTATAGAATATTTAATTAAATGGTTGGACTATTTAATTAAATAAGGAGTCAAAAATTAAATCAAGTTGGATAAAAATTTTGGATTCCATCGCATTGAGGAGGCATGTACGTGGACGAAATATGGGGGAGGATTTAATTCTTCTCCAAGTCTTGATCAAGTTGGAATCAAGGAAATATTTTAGGAGATAAAATAGGGAACAAGTTAACTTGCAGGTAAGTTTCTTGTTTTTAGGAAACTCCTTAATTGAATTTTATTAGGAGAAGATGAAAGTCAAATCTTGGAGATTTCATCTCATCTTGACTTCTAATCAAATTAAACTTAGGAGTATCTCTATAAATATGTGTGTTAAGAAAAACACACATACATTTTATTTCAGAGGAAATTTTTGTCCACCCTTAGAAGAAAAATAGAAAAAAATTGTCTTCTTATTTTCAAGTAAAAATTGCCCCTCACCCATATTATTTCAAGACAAGGTTTTGCCCATGTGTTGAGAATAACCTTTCAGATATATTCCTACCTTCATATATAGAAGCTTAGATTAAGTCTAAAATAATTATATAGGCTAGCAACATTATAATTATTGAGAATTATAACGGAGGTATGGATACATCTTAGAAGCGAGACAATTGGATCGCTTGAAGATACAAGGAACAAATCAAAGCTCGGGAATTTCGGAGGAGGCTGACGGCTTCTTATAACTTCGTTCAAGGGAGTATTTGTTCGGGTTAAAAAGATCAGAAACTTGTACGAGAGAAAAAGCGCGATAGGTATTTCGTGTAGTTAGTTTTTCCTTGTTTTATTAGTTTGATTAAACCGGCCATAATCCTGTTTCGGGGTAGTTGTATAAATTTTTAAATTTTGCTATGCTAACCTACCCCGGGGATTACCCAACCCAATAGTGATATCAGAGCCTAAATAGTTTAATCGAACTAATTATGTGTGATTTATTATGCTTTATTTATTTTCATAATTTAAATAAAGCATAATAAATTTATAATTTATCCCAACCACCGGTGAATAAATTTAATCTTGATTTAAACATGCTTCCAATTTATTTTCATAATTTATTCAAACTAAATTTAATTGTATAAAAGTTTGGGATTTAATTGTATAAAAGTTTAGAATTTTTATGACAAATTTGGTTTCGCGAAAAACTATGAAATTGGATGATTTGGGTTGATAGTGAGTTTTTTGGATTTGGAAAACACCGGTGGTGGGAAGTAGCAAAACGGACGAACCGAAAGGTTTGAAAGGGAGTAAAAACTTGGCCCGAGGTGGGTTAGTAAAGTCTGGGAGAAAGACACGTTGTTCAGCCTAAATCGCTAGACGAAACGGGCCGAAATAGCGCGTGCTGGGCACACGCAGTTTTGGGCCCACGCATGTCATGAGCTGTAGCGGGCTGGGCTGCCCAAGCCCGACCCAGTTTTTCGGCGTAATTGAAATTTTAATATTTTAATATTTTTGAAAATTAGAGTTTTGGAAATTAAAATTATTTTTGGAATTTTATAATTTTGGAACTTATTATTTTTCCTTGAAAAATAATTTTTTTGTGAAAAATCCAAATTATCCCAAATAAATTGCAATTTATTTTGAACAAGAGGTAGTTAAATTTTGGATATCGGATATTTTATGGCTTGGCATGATTTTATGTGATAGGATGAACCACGAGCCTAGTCTAGTTTTTTATTTTCTTTGTATGTAATTTCGATGGGTTGTAAAAATAGCCGGTTTGACTTTTATTTTTTCTGCCATTAAATTAGTAGAATGTAATTAGATTATAGTCTATGTAATTGAAGACGAAGAGAAAAGACGAAGGCCAATTGAAGACTATGTATGCAGTGGCGATCCATTGTAATAGTTAGGTTATTTCTATTTCCTAGAAGTCCAGCCCACTTTGGCTCAGTGGGTTGATTAGGTTAGGGCTCGAGGTGGTTCATCCTAATTTACTGCTTTGTGGATGGTTTATTTTTCTGTCTATATACATGTAATGTGTTTGGAATGCATGCATAGGATAGAAAACTAAACAAGATAATTGTAATCTGGTGAGACCAATATGTTATGCAATTCCCTCCTAAGAAATATTAGGTCTATATGGAATTGAAATTAGATTTTGTTAGAAAATTTTATGTTAGTTGTTTTGATGATGACAAGAATAGGATTTTATGTTAGACCACAAAAGAATGTAAGTTTAAGCTTACATAGAACATTTGTATAAGCGTTTGAAAGTTTATTAGTTTGTTCAGCTTGTAATTTTTATCTTTGTAGATTTTAGACTGAGTATTTGATACCAGGTCGCTGATAGAATTCTAGGTGAGTCTATCAAAGATTAAGTTGAAGATCAGTGTCTGAAGTCAAGTGAAGATAAAGATTTGTTCCTAGCGTCTGTCAAACCTAAAGGACTGTTTTAGGATTTATGAATCAAGCGCTCAAATTACTCAAGCAATCAAGGATCATATTCACCTAAAATAAATTTTCAAGTCATGAGGACTTAAATGAAATCATCAACGGACATTTATTTCCAATGAGAAATATATTTTAACACATTAAATGCTTGATAAGTGCATTAAATGTGATAAGCTATTATGACTTGTGGACAAGCCACCTTTTGACTAGACTGTCAGAATTCAGAATTCAAAGTCTGCTCTTGTCCAATCGAAAACAGCAGAAATTAAGGAATGTTAGAAAAGAGACTATTTAACGCGCTGCGTGAGAGACACACACCTGCATGTGTCCAACGGATAAATCCCAAGAAATATCTATAAAAAGTACCCTCCAGAAAACCCTAAAATATACGTACATGCACAAGAAAAGGTCAAAACTTTGCTGAAATTATTTGAGAGAAAAGCTTACAAACTCCATAGCCAAAAATCCTTCACACTTTTCATACACATTCTAAAGAAAGTCAAAGATATCTCAAACCTCTTTATAGAAGAACCCTACACTCCTATTGAGATATCCCAAGTTGTTTGAACTTTCTAGAATCAAACAAACCTGTGACAAAACCCTCAACCTCTTTCATTTGAGTGAGAAAGTTGTTGCTCTACAAGCAGTATTTCTGAGTGAGAGAAGCTTGTTAAAGAAGGTCTTTATTGGAGCTGAAGTCTGTGTGATTAAGGAGCTCAAGATTGTTTTCCTTTTCATCTATTTTGTAGAAGCCTCTGTGTGATCCTTTGATAATCAATCTAGTGAAATTCCTCCGAGTGCAAAGGAGAAGAAGGACATAGCTAGGATTACATCACCCAGTGAACCTTACAATATCTTATGTTATTTATAGCTTTATTGCTTTACATTACATTTTCATATTAGATTGAAAAGGCATTAAAATGGTTCAGCGACTATTTGGCAAAAGAGAACTCTAAGCTTTAAAATCATTTCCGCTATGCTAACCCTGATTAAGCGATTAAAACATTACCCTACTTTCGTAATTGTTGAAATCATTAAGTTTGAGTTATCTTATCTTAAGCACCTGACCTAGAGCTCAGCTTACCAAGAGTTCAAAATCTTCAAAAGTGATACGAATTTTAAAAGTTGAAAAAGACTTAAGGGTCTATTCAACCCCTCCCCCCTTCTAGACCCTTTCGTATGCCAATTGGGACCATCAAGACGTATCAGATCGGTTGAAGTAGAAACCTAAGTGTTCCCGAGCATAACTGTTTCTTTAGATCCATTTTTTTAAAACTTAGTCGCTTTATTTTGTTTTATCTCATATCATGGCTTTTAATAAGATGCCAAAGTTGATTGAGTCAAACTATGACTCTTGGAAACTTAGAGCATTCGCTTATATATGTTCATATGATAATGAGATGTGTGATGTAATTACAGATAGCCCCATTCAAATCATGAAAGTTATGACTCGAGCCCCTGAAGTGACTGAAGCGACTCCGGATGGTTACGTCGAAAAACCAAAGTTGGAATGGATGCCAGAAGATAGAAAAAGAGCTAACTTGGATAATTTTGGACGAAGCGCTCTTTACTCAGCGTTAATAGACAATGATGGATTGTTCAACAAAAACAAGCAAAGTAAGACTTCAAAAGAAATATGGGATAAACTGGCTACTGTGTGTGAAGGATCAGCACAGATGAGTGAGAACAAGCTCTCCATAGCTATGCAAAGATTTCAGCATTTTAAAATGCAACTCAACGAGACACTAGATCCATTGGATGCAAGGTTCACTTCGCTTATTACAGAGTTAGCATCACTGGATAAAGATTTGACCAACAAGGAAATGGTTAATAAGATATTTAGAAATCTTCCAAGCAAATACTTGATAAAGACTGTAGCCATGAGAGAATCACAAATGTTGGAGATTCTAACTCTAGAGCATGTGTGTTTGGAGTTAAGGGAATTTGAGTTCAAATTGGGTGAAGTCAGCAACACATCGACTTCGGGGACTAAATCAGGAGCTTTAATCGCTACCACCAAAAGTAAGGGAAAAGCAATCAGTAAGGTGAACGTGACAGAATCAAATGAGGAAAAGGAAATAACTTTATTGGTCAAGAAATTTCTAAGATATGAAAAGAGAAACTCTAATGAATAGGTCTCATTTCAAACCACTCTCCCTGCACCAGCACATCAGTATCAAGCACCAGTGCATTCTGCTCCTCAACCTCTAGCGCCGGTGCAATATCAAGCTCCTCCGTCTCCGACTCAGAATATCTCAGCGCCAGTGTTTAAGCCCACAAAGCAAGACCATGCGGATGGAAACCAATTCAGCAGCAACCTTCGCTAGCAAGGCTTGCAAGCGGAATTGGAACCATTCTCTGCACCTGAAGAGGACTTGGAATCTTCAGATGAAAGCAGCGATGATGAGCCATCTAGAGACTCAGTGCTAATTTGTGTCATGGTGAGAGATGAAGAAGCGTCTGATGACTCGCTATCTGAGGTAACCACTGAATTATCTCATCCTCTTTCATATGAAGAATTAATTGACAAAGTCAATGAATATTATAAATATTGTGAAGATGCCACCAAATTATATCAAAATCACTTTGATTTCATATCAGCGCTCAAAAGTGACAACGTGACGCTCAAGGCAGAGTTGCAAGTTTAGCAACAATGCATTGAGAAGAACCAATCACTTGAGAGTGAAATAACTCAATTAAAAAGTGATCTTGATATAATAGTCAAGAGAGAAGCTAAATTGATCGCTAGACTTGCCAAATCAGAGCAGCTTGTCTCATCATTATCTAAAGCTTCAAGAAAGCTAGATAATGTGATTGAAATAACCAGACTTTTTGGTGGAAAGACCGGTTTAGGTTGTGATGAATTTGGTCATAAATCAAAATCGTCTAAGGTTACGACAACCAACAAAGGAAAAGGTGTAGCCTTTGTTGAGAAGAGTTCAAATAGTCAAACGCTAAATGAACCTAAAGACAATGGTAAGAGGCCAAATGAGAAGGTCAAAGCCAACTCAGGCAACAAGGAGAAGACGAAAGTGAATGATTCACAAAAGAGGGTCTATCCAAATGCCCAAAAGGCTAAGGGAAAACCTTCTACAAGTGAATCAAATGCTAAGCGTCAATCGCCAAAAGCGACTCCTAAGCCAATGTCGAGGAAATACCATAGTCAATATCCTCAAAGATCTAGATCATATTATCCATACTATGATTATGATTATGATTATGATTATGATTATGACTATCACTACTATTATAATCGAGGATATTATTATACACCTAAGAAGCACACATGACACAAACCAAAACCCAAAAAGGCCAGTCCTCCCGTAATGATGACGAGGCAAAAATGAGTTCCAAAAGTTTAAATTCAGACTAACGTTACTAACACCTAAAAATAATTAGAACTCCCCTTTAAATGCAGGTAACTAGAACCAACATCGATACATCAATTTGGTACATCGATAGTGAATCGTCAAGGCATATGACTGGCTCAAGGGATCTCTTGATCAACTATCGTGCAACCAATGGTCCTCAAGTTATATTCGGTGATAAATCCAAAGGTATAGGTATCATGCATAGAGTTAACATCATGATTAGTGATGTATATTATGTTAAGGGTCTTAAGCATAATCTTTTAAGCATAAGTCAATTTTGTGATAAAGGCTTTGAAGTGAAATTTTCAAGTGACTGTTGCTATATTAACGACACTAAGACTAAATCTACTAAATTGAAAGGAAAAAGAAAAAACAATGTTTATTTGGTAGATTGCGGTTCAACAATAGATAACAACCCTACATACTTTGTTGCTAAAAGTCAAAATGAATTGGGTTGGTTATGGCATAGAAAATGAATCACCTCAACTTTAAGGCAATCTCTCAGTTAATATCGCTAAATTTTGTAGAGGAATTACCTAAAGGTTCATTTCAGAAAAATCGCTTATGTGATGCATGTCAAATGGGTAAACAAGTTAAATCATCTTTTAAGAAGAAACCTCATCTATCTACGTCTAGAATTCTTCAACGATTGTATTTAGATTTGTTTGGTCCTATTCAAATCATGAGTGTTAGTCGTAAAAAGTATTCGCTATTAATAGTTGATGATTTCTCACACTATACATGAGTAGAATTTTTAGCATCCAAAGATGAAACTAGTGTCAAGCTCACAGCGCTAATTCGTTAATTACAAACTTCAAAAGATCTAAAGGTGACAAGAATTAGAAGTAATGGAGGAACTGAATTTACTAACCATATTGTTGAGAAGTTTTGTACAGATTTTGGAATACTTCATGAGTATTCTGCGCCTAGAACGCCTCAACAAAATGAAGTTGCCGAGCTACAAAACAGATTGTTTGAAGAAGCCGCTAGGACAATGTTAGCTGAGTCTAAGTTGCCTCAAAGGTTTTAGGCCGAAGCAATCAATACTGCTTGCTATACTCAGAACTGGTGTATGATCAACAAGCAACATGAAAAGACTTCATATGAGTTGTGGAAGGGACATAAGCCTAACGTTTCATATTTTCATGTATTTGGTTCAAAATGTTTCATTCATAACAATGGATCCCACAATTTAAAGACAGTTGATCCTAAAGCGGATGAGGGAAGCTTTCTAGGTTATGCCAAAAACGGAAAGAATTTTCGCATCCTAAATAAGATCAAGTCGAAGGTTGAAAAATCCATTCATGTTGTGTTTGATGATGTTAACCAAGAACCGAGTAAGGTTAATATTGATGATGTAGGAGTTAAAGATCTTTCCCAACAAACTTCACAAATCAATCTTGGTGATGATAGAGATGATGATGAGGATGATGAGATCTTTGTGCCCAATCCTCAGGGTCACTCGTGAGGTTATCAATGAGGATATTGCAAGAAACGCTGATGACCATGAAGAGAATGATCATCAAGAGCAAATTGGAACTGCGAATGATGAAGCAACTGTGCGAGAGACAAATGATGGTCAAGCGATTGATAATTAAGAGTCTATCAACCCGCTCCAACCAGATCAAAAATGGCTTAGAGATTATCCACCAGATTTAGTAATTAGAGATATTGGAGCACCTGTAAGAGCTAGGGCCGCTACAATTAATGAGGCCATGTTTGCAAATTTTCTATCTCAACTGGAACCAAAGAAAGTGGATGAAGCGCTTAGTGATTCAAGTTGGGTAGAAGTTGTGCAAGAGGAGCTTAACCGATTTGAGCGAAGTAAGGTTTGGATGCTAGTACCAAGACCTACTCACCAAGGAGTTATTGGAACTAGATGGATTTTTAGGAACAAGGTGGACGAAAATGGTATTGTTATAAGAAACAAAGCCAGAGTAGTCGCTCAGGGTTATTGTCAAGAAGAGAGTATTGACTTTGATGAAACTTATGCCCCAGTAGCCCATCTTGAATCAATTCGAATGTTCCTAGCGTTTGTTGCATTCAAAAAATTCACAGTGTATCAAATGGATGTGAAGAGTGCTTTCCTGAATGGTAAACTCCAAGAAAAGGTATATGTGGAGCAACCCCATGATTCATCAATAACCATGGCAAAAGTATGGTCTACAAATTGGATTAGGAACTACATAGCCTTAAACAAGCACCAAGAGCATGGTATGGCACTCTCTCTACTTTTTTTATATGTAAAGGCTTTTCAAAAGGCAGCATTGACACAATGTTATTTAAAATTACCCAAAATGAAGATATTCTCTAAGTCCAAATTTATGTTGATGATATTATATTCGGATCTACTAATAAGCGATTGTGTGAGAAATTTTTGAAAATGATGCAAGATCAATTTGAAATAAGCATGATGGGTGAATTAACTTTCTTCTTAGGGTTACAAGTTAAACAACTCCCTAATGGCATATTTATAAACCAAGTTGTTAGGAAATTTCTTGTTAGATGTTTTGATAATGACAAGATGGGTTTCATGTTAGACCCCAAGGATATGTAAGGTTATCTTTTGATAGAATATGTATAAGCGTTTAAAAGGTTATCAAGTTGTAACTTTTCAGTTAAGGCATTTTATCTTTATAGCTTTAGACTAGTATCTAGCGCTTAAGCTAAGATAGAATTCTAGGTGAGTCAATCAAGGTGAAATCGAAGATCAACGTCTGAAGACTTTGAAGATGAGAGATTCATTAAGCAGCTGTCAAACACTTATGAATCAATTCAGGATGACTTTCGTGTTTAAGCGCTTGTCGTCACCTGAAGTTAATCCGAAGTCAATATGTTATTAAATGCAATCAATGGACATTTATTTCCAATGGGAAATAAATTCAAATGCATTAAATGCTTGATAAGAGCATTAAATGTGATAAGGACTATTGACGGTACGGATGTGCCTTCCCTATTGGCTGTCAACTCAAAGTAGGTCTGCTACCCACTCTGTGCAACAGAATTTTTAGAGATGTTAGAAAAAGACTAAGTCACGTATCTCGTGCTTCTCACGCCCCTGCTTGTGTCCAACGAACAAATCCCGAGAAAAGTCTATAAATAGATACTCACAGCTAACCTAAATACCGAGAATTATTTAGTACGCTGTTGAAATCTATATCGAACTATTAAAGCTCAAATCCTCCATAGCCAGAATTTAGTTGAGCTTAAACATCTCTATAGCCAAATCAATATCTCTTACCTCTTCATAGAAGAACCTAACCTTTCAAAGAGATATTACCAAAGTGTTTAAACTTTTCAAATCAAGCAAAACCGTGATAAAAACCCATCAACCTCTTCCATCTGTGTGACAAAGTTGTTAAAGACAAAGCATTATTTCTGAGTGAGAGAAGCATTATCAAAAGCAAATCTTAGCCGAGTTGAAATCTGTGTGATCAGACCTTCATCAATTTGCTATTGTGTAGAAGTTGTCTGTGTGAAGCTTCGTGATTCATTTTTAGTGAAATCCTCCTGTGTGGAAAGGAGTAGAAAGACGTAGCTGGGATTACACAAACCCAGTGAACCTTACAATTCTCGTGCCTTATTTATTTAGTAACTTATTGTCTATATTTATATTCTACCTTTTATCATGAAAAAGACAAGTGAATTAGTTAAGTGTCTATTTGACTAAATCAAACGCTAAGCAACAAAAAACACTCTCTGTGATGCTAAAGCTTTCAAAAGAGAAGACTCTATAATCATTCCGCTATGCTAACACTGATCAAAGAACTGAACGCTTAAACTTATTTGGTTATAGTATTCAAATCTTGAAGTCTAAGTTAACTTTCTAAAAATAGTCTTAAATAGACGCTCAGTCAAGCGCCTACTTTTCAAGAGTCCAACAAATTTTAATACAAATAATTTTTGAAGTCGAAAAAGACTTCAGGGTCTATTATATCCCCTCCTCCCCCCCCCCCTCTAAACCCTTTCGTATGCCACTTGGGACCAACACAAGCAAAATATACAAAAGATATGATTAAGAAATTTGGTATGGAAAATGCATCTTCAAAAATTCCAATGAGCCAAACGCTTAAGTTAAATAAAGATGAAAGTGAGAAGAAGATTGATATCACTAACTATAGAGGTATCATCGGATCATTTCTTTATCTTACTTATAGTAGACCTGATATTATGTTCTCGGTATGCATGTGTGCACGTTTTCAAGTCGATCCAAGAGAGTCACACCTAAGTGCTGCCAAGAGAATCTTTAAATACCTAAAAGGCACACAAAATGTGCGCTTATGGTATCCAATGGACTCTCCTTTTGAATTAATTGGTTATTCAGACGCAGATTTTGCAGGATGCAAAATAGATAGAAAAAGTACTAGTGGTACATGTTAATTTCTAGGTGATAGATTGGTTTCGTGGTATAGTAAGAAACAACAATCCATAGCGATTTCTACCGCTGAAGCCGAGTATGTAGCCACTGGGAGCTGTTGTGCACAAATCCTTTGGATGGAGCAACAACTTAAAGATTATGGAATTATCTTAGGTCCTGCCCCAATCCATTGTGATAACCAAAGCGCTTTAGCTATGACCCAAAACCCAGTTCTTCATCTAGAACTAAACACATTGACATTCGCTACCATTTCTTGCATGACCATGTTCAAAACAAAGATATCTTCATGTATTTCATTGGAGCTGACAAACAATTGGCAGATATCTTCACAAAAGCGATCAACGAACAACGTTTTCTCACTTTGAGAAGTGAATTAGGTATGATTGATTTAAGCGCTTAATCATGAAGCATCATATTTTTATAAGCATATAATTTAGGGGAAATCCACCTTATTATTATGTCCAAAGCATTTTCAAATTGAAATGAGTTATCAATTTTAAGGGGAACTTTGAAATTGTACTTATTCCAATCAGCAAGTGACTATGATCAAAAATGACTTTGAAAATTTTATGCATTGATCATTAGCGTTTACCTTTTGCATGACATATTTGATCGCTAATAAAAAGTATTATTTCCATACAGCAATTAAATATTCTTTATTAAAATAAAACATCAGCGTTAAGTACATTCCCACTTAAACACTAAGCAACTTTCTCTGAAAAACATGCATTGTTTTCATCGCTAAATGGTAGCGTGTGGATTAGTCCAAAAGATAAGATTTGATAACTGCCCACATGTCCCTATCACATCAAAATGACTGTTAATGACCACTATCTCAAATGGGCGGTTCAGTATTTACACTAGCCTGGGTACGTGTCAGTGTACTAATAGGCACGTGCAATTCACGCCGAAAATTTCAAAATCTTAAACGTTTTTGAAAAAGTAACTGCGGACTTTCAAGATTTTATATTTACAGCAGTTGACCGAATTTTTCGCCTCATTTACATCCGTATTTAATAATTAAACGACTCAGATTAAACGTTTTCATTTCTAATAAACTGCATTACACGTGGGTTTTATCAAAGCAATTGAGGAGTTACTTTTTTCCATCTGTTTAAACCCTTTGAATTTTTTACAGAAAAACTTTATCACTTTCATATCTTCTTGTTGTAAAAATTCATTTTCCCTCTCTAAGGCAAAAAGCTCTTTTCTCTCTCCTCAAAAGCTCTTCAAACTCATCAATGGCGCCACCAAAGACTTCTTCATCTGTTGCCGAAAAAACGTCCAAGACAAAACCTATGGGCTTTGACGCAGGGTTCCTTCTCAATTGGGAATACCTGTTCAATAACCAAAATTTTCCAATGAGAGAAATCCTTACTCTCATTGAAGAATCCGGTTTGAGAAATTTCCTCACCTCTCATTCTCTTCTGCATGAGGATGAAGTTAAATTCTTTTTCAAAAATGCTATCATTTCTGCCGACGGCATCTCTATCACCTGTCCTTTTCCCTCTACTGAAACCCCCTTTGTTCTTACTGCAAAATTACTTGATGATCTTTTGAAACTGCCTTCTGATGAATGTGAAGTAGAAGAAATGGAAATGGGATCTTCTGCAAAGATCTAGGAAATTGTTCGCCATGATGAAGCTGATGCGGCTTACCAGTCAAATTTAAAAAAGAATGACATGAAAGGCGAATTTGTCATATTGGTTGATATTTGTGCAAAGATATCGAGTGCCAGAAGGGTTCTTTTGATAAGGTTTCAATCGTGCAATTCAAGATGATGATCGCAGTGTTGAGCAAGCTGAAGGTCAACAGGGTGTTGTACATGTTCAATCGCATCAAGGCAGCGATGCAACAGTTAGTTAATCCCAAGCCTTATGGGAATCTGTTAAGTTTTATTTTAAGCGCTTGTGGATTCGCTACTTCCCAGGGATCCAAAGTGCCAGCTACAAAGTTTTATGGAAAGAAAATGATAGGCGAGTTGCTCCACCCTAAGCGTCGAGATGGTGCAGCTGTTTCAAAAGAGGAATGTGAGCGTTTCCTAGCAAGAGAAGAATAAGAAGGAAAAGTCTCCCTCCCCTCAGCAGAAAACCCCTTCTCCACCTTCAGCGACTACCATTTCGCCCAAGATGGAAGAAGAAGTGGAAGTGCCGCTTGCTCGTAAGCACACACCCTGGTCCACTTTCAAAGGCTCAACAAGCGCTCCCGCCAAACATTTTGAAGAACCTTCGAGTGCTCCTCCTCCACCTCCACCTTCTGAACTAATCGTAAAGCCCGTCACTGATGCTCTCTCAACAGAGTTAGCTAGTGATAGAAGTAAGTACTTGTCTTAGACAACATACATTATCCTTTCCTTGTGTTTTTTTTTTAACGCTAGGATAAATTTTCTTTGAGCCTATACGGAATATAACATCCAGTATGTTCTGAATTTATTAGAAGGATTCAATATTCCTATTCGTGCTGATCCTCTCACTTCTTTACCCCTTGAAGTTGAAGAAGTTCTAGAGCGTGAGCCTATGAAAACTGAAGTTCCTATAGATCAAGCAACTACTGTGGTCGAAGATAGTCCTCAGGGTAAGTGCTTATGTATTTTATATCTCGATCTTCTAATTAGTAAAAGTCTTCCTTGTTTCTCAAATGCTTACATGTGTCAGCTCACAGTGCACAAGACGCTGATGCACCTCCACCTCCAGAGGCAGACATTGAGTTGGATGTTGATTTATCAACAGTGGTGGAAATCTCTAGAGAATTAGACAACATCCTTCCAGACACTAAAATCTCACCAGCCCAGGAAGCGACTATAGATGTTGAGCGGTCGACAGAAGTGGCCAAGATTATCCCCTCACCAACCGGTCCTCCTCTTCAAGCAGTCAATTTCTTTCCCAGAGGCTATACTGAAGATTTGGAATTTTATTATGCCTGGAGAGAAACGACGCTTAAGTAGTTGATTGACAGGGAACTAAATTTTCAAACTACTCTCCACAATCCTACTCTCTCGGACGCTCAAAAGACAATCATTTTCGAGATGCTTGCTAATAGGGAGTTACAACGATGAAAGAGATCATTGCTCGCTTAGAGTACCTGGAGACTCCTCAGAAAGATTTGGCAGAGTTTGAAAGTAAATGCTTTCAAAAAGTCGGCCGAAGCCTTGAACGCAACTATCCATTCCGCCGCACTCATGTCCAGATAAGATGTCCTCACATGGGCGATTGGGAAAAGAACCTGGACGAAGAACTGCTGAACAAGATGGGTTATTCTGCTCTTCCCAAAGTTGTCCATTCAGATGCCAACAAATCTTCGAAGAAACCCCTGCAATTATGGAAGGGAAAAGGAGTTATGCTTCAAGATCACCTTAACGCAGTCAATTTCTGGGTAGAAGATGAAGCCAGAGTTTAGGCAGACAGTTTTGAAGTAGAGAAAGATCGATTCAAAAAACTGCTCAAAATAAAGATAGACAACGAACTATCAGAGAAATTGGGTAAGCGCTGGATTTTGGATACATCCAGATGGGCTGAAGATTTTGGATACATCCAGAGTGGCTAGTAGGTCCAATCAATGCTTTACCCTATTTTAGAAGAGGCATGGAAAGCTTTATTAGAGAACAACTTGCTCAGATCAGTCAAAGGGGACGCTATGAACTTCATCTGAAATAGAACTTTGTTCAGCATATCCAGATTGATTTGAATGAAGACGCTTCCACCAGCAAGCATGATGCCCTTCTAGGCTCAAGTGAAGCCTATATGCATTTGATAGATGATTTTGCTGAATTTCACGGAGAAAGACGAGCGATTGTTGAGAATGCCCAATCGCTGGATATCACTTTTAACCAACACCTTGGTTTCAGTAACTTCCGTGGGTACAACTTGCATCCCATCTTATTTTGCTAACAGAACATCCGTGTGGCTAAAATACTATACTCATCAGGCTAATGGATCGAGCGCTAGCTCAAGAGCTCATGCCATTTTTGTTGAACTTCAAGAATCTTTACACAACTGGAGTAGAGTTCCCGGAAGACGGTGATCTAGCATTGAGTTCTGAAGCACACCGAAGACACTGTGATGCTTATTCCGCGAACATTTTACCAGAGTCCAAGGCATGTTCTAGAGGCAATTGGCCCACTTTGTGTTGTTCCAGTAAAAAGAGAAGTTCCTGTGACTATCACAGAAGTAGAAGTGGAGCTGGATCCTACTGTTGAGGACGTTGATGTTGTACACGCTGAATTTTAGATGGAAGATGACCCCAGTGCTCTAGTAGTTGATATGCCGCTTGTAGAACAAATTGTTCAGATTGAGGAAGCCACTCAATCTCTTAACTTAGCGATTGAAGAAGTGCAAGCAAAAATGGCCGAAGAACCATAAGAACCTTTCATCCAAGACAAATCTAAAGGAAAGGCTGCCATTTCAAGCTCTTATGGACTCATTCTGTCCTCAAAGCATTCTTCTTTATCTGACTCAGATTTAGAGAGTGATTCGGAGGAAAAAAAACTTTAGACGAGCGGTTAGGAACTCGCTTAACACAATCGAGGGTTCTTATTCCAAGATGATTGCAAATGATGAGTTTCACATCAAGTTAGTCTCTTACACACGAAACCATGATATAGTAAATACTACGACCAAGAGTACTACTTCGGCACTTGATTGTATCATTTCTTTGATCATTGGCCTCTCCGAAGAGTTCAATCGCTCCTTAGCCCAGAACGCATCAACCGATACTGAAAGACATAATACTTCTAACTTTGTTACTCAGAGTATCGTTGAACAAGTCGCTTTGTTGGTCGATGAAGTTAAGCTGCTAAGGAAAGACATTGCTGAGTTAAAATCTTCCCTTGATGAAGTCAAGAAGGAGGAAGAGAAAGATAAGCCTCAAGATCCTAAAGCCAAAGTAAAAGCCTCATTGGAACCAGTGTCCAAAACTGATAACAAGAATTGGCGCTCCATGTTTGAAGAGATAGTGAGCCTTAAGAGGATGCTCACAAAGAAGCGTAAGCCAAGATACTTCCGAGGCAGGCATAGGATTCCGAATCTTGATGTGGAATTTTTGGAACGCATGGATTTTCATCTGTACACTGAACCCTTGTGGAGACCTCTAAACTGGAAACCTTTTAATTACCAAATCCAGGATATTTATCATGATCTCATTGGGACGCTCGGGATCCCTCCAAGGGATTGGGTGGAAGGGTTGTTGGAATTGAATCAAAGCGCAAAAGAGCAATTCGAGGGCTACAATGAAGTCTATCATACAACAATGATAGACATTGACCGAGTCCTTCTGGATCTAGCGAACGAAATTTTCCAGAAAGAGGCTTCCAAAAAGCGACAGAGGAGATGATTACCTGTTTATCTTTTTTTTCTTTGTTCATGTTGTCGCTTTATTTTTTTCAGTATAAATCATGTACGCTTTCAATTATATATTTATGAATGAAAGATTTATCATTAAAACATCTTGTTGAGGCTAATCTAA
Organism: Buddleja alternifolia; assembly: GCA_019426215.1. Taxonomy (NCBI): domain Eukaryota; kingdom Viridiplantae; phylum Streptophyta; class Magnoliopsida; order Lamiales; family Scrophulariaceae; genus Buddleja; species Buddleja alternifolia. The sequence goes on along the minus strand of CM033395.1, from coordinate 18,051,573 downwards.
CATTAACTAACTTATCTAACTTTCTAATGCTAACTTACAGTTGCTTTGGGCTTTTCTTTAAAACTCTTAAACTATAAAAGAGTTATAAGAGTTAAGGTCTTGACATCATCAAAAACGGGGAAATTGTTAGAAAATTTCATGTTAGATGTTTTGATGATGACAAGAATAGGATTTTATGTTAGACCCCAAAAGAATGTAAGTTTAAACTTTCATAGAACATTTGTATAAGCGTTTGAAAGTTTATTAGTTTGTTAGGCTTGTAATTTTTATCTTTGTAGATTTTAGACTAAGTATTTGATACCAAGTCATTGATAGAATTCTAGGTGAGTCTGTCAAAGATGAAGCTGAAGATCAGCGTCTGAAGTCAAGTGAAGATGAAGATTTGTTCTTAGCGTCTGTCAAACGCTAAAGGAGTATTTCAGGATTTATGTATCAAACGCTCAATTTACTCAAGCGATCAAAGATCAGATTCACCTGAAATAAATTCTCAAGTCATAGAGGACTTAAATGCAATCATCAACGGACATTTATTTCCAACGGAAAATAAATTCAAACGCATTAAATGATTGATAAGTGCATTAAATGTGATAAGCTATTATGACTTGTGGACAAGCCACCTTTTGACTAGACTGTCAGAATTCAGAGTTCAAAGTCTGCTCTTGTCCAATCGAAAACAACAGAAATTAAGGAATGTCAAAAAAGGGATTGTTTAACGCGCTTCGTGAGAGACACGGGCCTGCATGTGTCCAACGGAAAAATCTCAAGAAATCTCTATAAATAGTACCCTCCAGCAAACCCTAAAATATATGTACATGCACAAGAAAAGGTCAAAACTTTGCTGAAAATATTTGAGAGAAAAGCTTATAAACTCCATAGCCAAAAATCCTTCAAACTTTTCATAAACATTCCAAAGGAAGTCAAAGATATCTCAAACCTCTTTATAGAACAACCCTACACTCCTATTGAGATATCCTAAGTTGTTTGAACTTTCTAAAATCAAACAAACCTGTGACAAAACCCTCAACCTCTTTCATCTGAGTGAGAAAGTTGTTGATCTACATGCAATATTTTTGAGTGAGAGAATCTTGTTGAAGAAGGTCTTTATTGGAGCTGAAGTCTATGTGGTCAAGGAGCTCAAGATTGTCTTCCTATTCATCTATTTTGTAGAAGCCTCAGTGTGATCCTTCGATAATCAATCTAGTGAAATTCCTCCGAGTGTAAAGGAGAAGAAGGATGTAGCTGCGATTACATCACCCAGTGAACCTTACAATATCTTGTGTTAGTTACTGTCTTATTGCTTTACATTACATTTTCATATTATATCTTTGAAAGGGCAATGAACTGAAAGGATTGATCATGGAATATTTGATGGGTTTGGCCTAACGTTGAGGTAGCATATTGGACACCCATATAATTGGGCCATATGTGAAAGACGAGGTAAAACTATCTTGAGAACCATCCAAGGAGGTGGAAGGTCGGGGGAGGCTAGTATTTAAATGGATCAATCACACTTATATAATTGGGGTGACTTGATTAATTTAAATAGATCTCAAGCCCACTAAGGAAAATTAATTTTTCCTCTAACATCTATCCAGAGGATGGTGAATTTTAGAAAAATAGTGGGAGACTTGTACAATTAAAGACCAAATTGTATAAGGAATTTATTTTAGAATGCATGCTAATATATCTGCCTCAAAACCTTTGTGGATCACTAAGTTAAAATGGCTAAGAATCCACTATATGCTATTCTTGAAACCAATAAGTTAACCGGGCCTAATTATGCTAACTGGCTGAGAAACCTGAAAATTATCTTTCAATCAGAAAAGAAGGAGTACATCCTGATAGCTGAACCGCCGGGAATAACTCCCGAGAGCACTGATGAAGATAGGGAGTACGCTAAGCTGTGGTCTGAGGACAATATCCAAGTGCGATGTCTTGTTATGACTTCAATGTCTAACGAATTACAAAAGCAACATGAAAAGATGACACTTGCAAAGGATATTGTTACTCATCTATAAGAGTTGTATGGAACTATGACTAGGAAGGAGAGATATGCTATTTCCAAAGAGTTATTTGGGGCAAAGATGACCGAGGGGTCAGCCGTAGGGGACCACGTCTTTAAGATGATCCGTTTGATCAATAAGTTGAGTGACATGGACGTGGAACTCGATGGTGACTTGTGTGTCGATCTGGTGCTACAGTCTCTTCCTAGGTCCTATGACCAATTTGTCATCAATTTCAACATGAACAACTTGAATGCCTCACTCAATGAGTTGTTAAACATGTTGATAACTGCTGAAAGCACCATCAAGAAAGAAAAGCCTATTCTACTTGTGAGTTCTTCATCGAAATCCAAGAAAGGAAAGAAGAAGAAGAAGAAGAACAAGACTAAAGGGCTTAAAGGAACTGGTGGTGTGAAGAAGACAAAGAAAGGTAAGAAAGCTAAGTCGGATGATTGCTTCAACTATGGGAAGCCTGGGCATTGGAAGAAAGACTGCAAGGAGCCACCAAAGGCTCAAGGTATTACATTATAGCCAGCAACTGATTCAGCTTCCGCTTCTGGGAGATCAAACAGAGCTCGATTAGTTTCTGCTAGATAAAAAATAAAGAACATAACCAATACAGAGAACAAGGGCATACCGGACCATATCTGATTTTGCACCATGACAATCCCACTCGAATTACGGGGACCTACTCATATTAGTACAGTATATCGGGGTCCCCGGCCGGAACCACACTTGCAAGTTTCCCTGCATGTGGCTCGTTCGTGCTTCTTTGTTGAAGTTAACATTAGTGTTAACAATGCTTCTTGGATACTTGACACTGGGCGTGGTATTCATCTTTGCAATGATATGCAGGAGATGGTAAGAAGCAAGGCGCTAAGTAAAGGAGAGATGACCCTAAGGATGGGAAATGGAGCAATGGTTGCTGCCAAGGCCATAAGGACCGTCCACTTAGCTTTGGGGAGTAGGATTTTGATTTTAAATTCTGTCTATTTTGTACCCGAGATATAAGAAATATCATATCCATTCCATTGTTGGATGGAGAAGGATATCGTTTTGAGATTCATAATAAAAATTGTTTTTTGTTTTATGAATCTAATCTTATTATAGAGTCAAAATTGCAAGATGGCCTTTATACAATTTTCCCAACTTATCCTGCTCTCAACATTCAACTAACTGACAAAAGAAAATTAGATAATTCCTTAAGTACATCAACTTGGAGTAGAGAAACAAATTGGTAGAAGTATCAAGACTCTTTGATCAGATCGAGAAGGTGAGTACTTATCCAATGAGTTTTTGGATTATCTAAAAGAGAATGGAATTCTCTCACAGTGGGCTCCGCCCAGCACGCCTCAATTAAATGGTATAGCTGAGCAAAAAAATTAAACTTTGTTAGACATAGTTCGATCCATGATAAGTCGCATTGGACTTCCTTCTTCAATGTGGGGCTATGCTTTGATAACTGCAACCTATTTGTTGAATAGAGCGCCGTATATGAGTGTGCCTAAGGTTCCATATGCAATGTGGTATGGTAAGACACCTTCATATAGACACCTAAGGGTGTGGGGGTGTGCTACTTATGTCAAGCAGAAAGTGGGAGACAAACTGGACCCGAGGTCCACGATGTGTAAGTTTGTGGGGTATCCAAAAGACTCTTTCGAATTCTATTTCTATAATCCCTTGGAACAAACAGTAATTGTTTCAAGGAATGTGACCTTCTTGGAGAAGGATTTTCCATTAGATGGGAATAACGAGATTGTAGAACTTGAGGAGACTCAAAGCACTAAGAGACCTCAAGGGCCACAAACGAGCTCGCCTGATACCACAACAGAGGCGATTCAAAAAGAACAAGCCGAAAATACACCACCTCCGAGGAGATCCGAAAGCATTCCAAGGGCACCCGAGAGATGGGTAGGCCATTTGCAAGAATGCATTTCAGAGGATTCCCTATTGGATGTAGATCCAAATTGTTATAGGGAAGCGATGTTAGAGATCGAATCGGGAAGATGGCTAGAAGCCATGAAATTCGAAATGGACCTTGGTAGACCCGCCAGATGGGATAAAATCTATAGGCTGCAAGTGGGTTTACAAGCGAAAGCTTGGAGCTAATGGAGAGGTGGAGACCTATAAGGCACGCCTAGTGGCGAAAGGGTTTACTCAAAGACAAGTCATGACTATGAGGAAACCTTCTCATCAGTGGCAATGCTGAAATCCATAAGGATACTTCTAGCCATATCTGCACATTTCGACTACGAAATTTGGCGGATGGATGTTAAAACTGCATTCCTCAATGGAGAAATTGAGGAGGAAATATATATATATATATGCAACAGCCAGAGGGTTTTACATCCAAGGAGAGTGAACACAAAGTGCATAGACTCCAAAAGGTCCATATATGGACTGAAACAAGCTTCCCGAAGCTGGAATAAATGTTTTGATAATGTCATACAAGAGTATGGATATATTCAAAACGTTGATGAGCCATGTGTGTACAAGAAGGTTAGTGGGAGGGCAGTTACTTTTCTAGTACTTTACGTTGATGATATCCTATTAATCAAAAATGATATAGGGATGATACAGTCAACAAAAGTATGGTTGTCAAATCAATTCTCCATGAACGATACGGGAGAAGATTCCTACGTACTCGGTATGAAGATATATCGAAAGAGAGCGAGTAGGATGTTGGGACTCTCCCAATCCTTATACATAGATCAAGTGCTAAAGAGATTTAGCATGGAAGAATCCAAGAGGGGATTTTTGCCTATGAGACATGGAATCACTCTTTCCAAGTCTATGTCTCCTAAGACTGAGATGGGATGAGAGAAGATGTCTCACATACCTTATGCATCCGCCATTGGAAGCATTATGTATGCGATGATATGTACAAGGCCTAATGTAGCTTATGCACTTAGCGTGTGCAGCCGCTATCAGGCAAATCCCGGTGAAGAATACTGAAAAGTCGTTAAAGTAATCCTCAAGTATCTTAAGAGAACTAAGGAGTTGTTTTTGGTATACGATGGAGAAGAAATGGAATTAGGGTGCTACACAGACTCTGTTTCCAAACTGATATTGACGACTCAAATTGGTTTCTGGTTTTGTTTTTCTGCTTAATGGTGGAACAGTAAGTTGGAAAAGTTCCAAGCAACCAACTACTGCTGATTCAACCACCGAAGCAGAATACATTGCTGCCTCAGAGGCGGCAAAGGAAGCTGTTTGGATGAGGAATTTTATCCAAGAATTGGGTGTCGTTCCATCTATTATTAACTCGGTACCAGTGTACTATGATAACAATGAGGCTATTGTGCAAGCAAAGGAGCCAATGTCTCATCAGAAACCCATGCACATACAAAGGCGATACCATTTGATCAGGGAGATCATTGGGAGAGGTGACGTTTGAGTGGAGTGTGTAGACTCGGCAGATAATGTATCAGACCCACTCACAAAACCCCTTAGTCAAAAGGTGTTTGATGGACATCTAAGGAAGATGGGCCTCAAATACGTGGGCAATTGGCTCTAAGGCAAGTGGGAGATTGATAGAGTAGATGTCCGGCGCGCCAATTTTGGATGCCATTTTTCTGTGTATTAAACTCTATGAGACAATCTTTTCTTTATGAATACAGTCAATTTTATTATAGGCATTCTTTGTTCTTAAACTGTTATTATATACTTAGAACGAAGTCTCTTAAATCACACATGACTATGGGACATCATTAGACATCGGGAATGATGATGATGGAATATGCCTCCAAGGTCATGATTCTTAAAAGGTTCCAAGTCCGAGATGGGTCTGTCAAGACAAGAGATATTGACAAATACTCAAAAGACTTACTTGTGTACATAGTTCTTAGAAAAATTGCCTCATTCCATAGGCATAGATGTAACATGAGGATTCTCATTTCGATAATGAGTGAACTGAACACCCTACTAGGAAATTCATAAAATGGTTATCGAATATGGAATTTTCTATAATCACGTAGGCATAAGAGTAATCCTTTTTGACCTAAGGTTCCACTGTAACTTTAAACATAGTAGACTACACTTAGACTTATATCATGATTCCATAACGAGTCATCATATGGGATATCTTGGGTATAGTATAATTATGTGTCAAGGTACATGAGAGACCAAGATGGGATCCATCACTGATATAGCAAATCAAACATTTCCTATGTATTGCTTAACGAATCGATTCAGGGAATTTTTGGCCAAAGTATGGCAATCTAAAGAGGAGGAGTGTTTCCTCATTTGGATTGTGTGAATCGATATCATGCAATAAGGAGACATAGAGATTGGGTTGTAACAGTTTCGACTAAGCCATTACTCGAGATACCAATCCGGGAAATATGATGAAGGTATCTTACTTATGCGAAGATCGTGGTTATGATAGGTTAAGTATCTTTTTATCGTTTATGTCTAGGTCTTCGGGGCCCGTTGCTAGACAGTAACCTTGATTTGTAAGTACCATGATATTATGGTAAATGATACATGGTAGGATTAAATCAAGGAAGATTTAATCTAGTACTTTCTAAATATAGAGAGGTACAATGGCACTTTTAGAAAGTGCACTTACTACTGGAACATGAACAAGCTTAAGGGGTCACACACTTACTCCTGATGTTCCGTCTAGTACTTACCTAAAGAGGAATATTAATTAGTTGGTTGGAGATTAATTAATTAGACTGTTTAATTAATCAAGTACGATTAATTAATTAATGGACTAAGTAGAGTCCAAGGGTTTTATTTAATTAGTAGAGGAAGTCGACAATTAAATAGAATTAAAGAAATAATTGGGTAATAATAATTAAGGTTGGACTTTAATTATTATAGAATATTTAATTAAATAGTTGGGCAATTTAATTAGATAAGGAGTCAAAAATTAAATCAGGTTGGATAAAAAATTTGGATTCCATGGCATTGAAGGGACGTGTAGGCGGACGAAATATGGGAGAAGGATTTAATTCCTCTCCAAGTCTTGATCAAGTTGGAATTAAGAAAATATTTTAGGAGATAAAATAGAGAACAAGTTATTAGCTTGCAAGCTAAGTTCCTTGTTTTAAGGAAACCCCTTAATTGAATTTGATTAGGAGAAGATGAAAGTCAAATCTTGGAGATTTTATCTCATCTTGAATTCTAATCAAATTAAACCTAGGAGTATCTCTATAAATATGTGTGTTAAGAAAAACACACATACACTTTATTTTAGAGGAAATTTTCGTCCACCCTTAGAAGAAAAAAAAATTGTCATCATATTTTCAAGTAAAAATCGCCCCTCACCCATATTATTTCAAGAGAAGATTTTGCTCATGTGTTGAGATTAACCTTTCACATATATTCCTACCTTCATATATAGAAGCTTAGATTAAGTATAGAATAATTATATAGGCTAGCACCATTATAATTATTGGGAACTATAACGGAGGTGTGGATACATCTTAGAGGCGAGATAATTGGATCGCTTGAAGATACAAGGAACAAATCAAAGCTCGGGAATTTTGGAGAAGGCCAACGGCTTCTTGCAGATTTGTTCAAGGGAGTATTTGTTTGGGTTGAGAAGATTAGAAATTTGTACGAGGGAAAAAACACGAAAGGTATTTCATGTAGTTAGTTTTTCCTTATTTTATTAGTTTGATTAAACCAGCCATAATCCTATTTTGGGGTAGTTGTACAAATTTTTAAATTCAACTGTGCTAACCTACCCTGGGGATTACCCAACCCAACAAGAAAGTCCTTAAGAGATATGATATGAGTAATTCTATGGGAGAACTTCTGCCAATGGGACATGGAATACATCTCTGTAAGTCTATAAGTCCAAAATTGGATGAGGACAAACTAAGGATGAGTAAAATCCTATATGCATCAGCATTGGGAAGTCTCATGTATGCAATATAGCCTACGTTGTGAGTGTAGTTAGTCTGTTTCAAGCTAACCTGGGTGAGCAGCATTGGATGGTTGGGAAGACTATCCTTAAGTATCGCAGAAGAACGAAGGATACGCTTCTCATATATGGAAACGAAGAAATGAGAGTAGATTGATATTTTGACTCAGACTTTCAGTCTGATGTGGATGAACGAAAATCTACGTTATGGTTTATATTTACTCTAAATGGTGGAGCAGTGTCATGGAAAAATTCCAAGGAAAGCACAACTGCAAAATCTACATGTGAAGCTGAATATATAGCTTCCACTAAGGCAGCTAACGAAGCTGTTTGGATAAAGAAATTCATGGTTGAACTTCAGGTGGTTCCTAGCATGGAAATGTCATTGCCACTATGGTGTGACAACAATGGAGCAATAGCACTGGCTAAGGAACCAAGGTGTCACAACAAGTCTAAACAAATAGAGAGAAGGTATCATATTATACGAGAAATAATTGGAAGAGGTGACATCAACGTGCAGAAAGTAGCCTCAGCAAAAAACTTAGTTGACCCACTCACTAAGCCTTTATCATCGGCGGAGCTAGGGAAACATCTTGAGAAGATGGGACTCAAATACAATAGCAATTGGCATTGAGTGCAAGTGGGAAATTGTTAGGTGCTATGCCCTCTATGATATTCAGGAATTAGATTTAAGAGGGCGTTTTATTTATATTGTATGAACATTAATAATGATTAATAAAAGGTATTAACTTTGTTCTAATAAATCTAATTTTGGCATTAAATGTATTGAACAAATAGGTCTTTAAGATCAAGGTGTACTCACCACTGCTTATTTGATAAGTAGAAGCACTGGTGGAGTTAAGTGTTTGACCTTAGAATCAGGGCTCGCGAGTTAAAAAATCTAAATTGGGTGCTTCGATTCAACTCGTATGACACTTGCTTTGATAACAAAAGTGCTAGTCTTACACTGATTGGATAGTGGGAGCTGGTGTCATAAATATGGTTAATGGAGTTAACATATTTGAACACAACTCGTTGTAATCCTGTCACATGGGTTTTAACTCGGTGACAATCAATAATGAGGATTACAAGTTATGATAGTATGAGTGAACTTTAGACCTAAGGAGTCCTTTACGTTGTGCTCGTACCATTGAATAAGTTATTAGAGTAGTTAGGCCCAATCACCCGTTAGTTGGGTCGACCTCGAAGTACTTTTCAATTGGTGCGTTCGACAATGGGAAGTGGATTGCCAATAAGGAATTCACAGTCTCAAAAGTAAACGAGAAGCGACCTGTATGTCATAGGTGCTGTGGAATTAAAGTCTTTGGCCAAAGCATTAATGACTGACGTATATTAGATATAAAGGGTAGTTTAGTAATTTCACATCAGTATGATTATACTATAGTATCAAGTTATATGAGTTTGACGTTCCATGACTCTTACTTGATCGAGTTGCATCAATGAAGAGTTTATACTCATATGATAATTATAACATAAAGGTTCGTGATGAAATATTCATCGAAAAGGTAATTGGATTTCTTCTTATTCTTGATTTTGATTTATGTGAATATGAAATTATCAAAACATGAATTGAATCCGGGCTTTGTGAATCGAAAAAAAAAAATTTGTCCGCTGGTTCAATTCACAACAGTCGTCCGTGAGTCGTGGGACCACCTGACTACTGTTATGCTGTGAGAATTTGATGGGTCGGACTTAAACACAAACTAGTGTACGGTTGCATCGTGTTCTCAGGACGTACATGAAATGTGAGGCAAACATCTCTTGAACCAATTGAAAGTGGATGGGGTCGTCGTACCCAGTCATATATTGCCGCCCATTGTCTCATGAGTCGTGGAAAGAGGTTAGACTATATGGCAGCTCGAGCCCACTAGAAATTGTTAAATTTCTTGTCTTCTGTCTATTGGGGTGACGGAATTCAAAAAGATAGTGGGAGCACACGTGTATATGTAAAATTACTTAATTGCATGTGAATATATGTTAGAACTGAATGCTAATAATTTTTTTTCGTTTTATCGCATTTACATAATAATGTCATGAGTATCGTTTATATGTATTTATGGATTCTCAAACGCAACAAGTTTGATGGCTCAAACTATACCTACTGGCACTTGTCTCTAGATGTATATCTTAGGGTCAAGAATCTTGATTACATAATCAAAGGGGAAGTCCCACCTTGGCCCAAGTCGGCAACTCGTGCTCGTACTTTAGAGTACTGCACAAAGCAAATCGATGATGAGGCTTACGTTTGACGTTTCAAATTGTCTATGATGTCTAAGTGCATGATTGAGACATGTGGAAAGGTCAAACTAGCCAATGATCTCGTTGACGAGTTGGAGAGAGCATTTGGAGATAAGACGCCAAAAGGAAATTTCCCTCTTTACCATGGGATGGAACACTTGAGCAAGAATTGCCCTGCTGCCTTCAAAAGCCACAAAGAAGGTGTGTTTATTGTTGAGGTTAATTTGTCAATTAACCATGCTTCTTGGGTGTTTGACACCGACTGTGGTACTAACCTTTGCAATGATTTGCAGATGCTGTCTAGAAGCAGAGAGCCAGATGACGGAGACATGGTCCTGAGAATGGCTAATGGAGCGTCTGTCGCTACGAAGGCTGTTGGAAACGTTGTTTTAGTTCTTAAGGATAGCAGTAAGTTTACTATGAAGGATGTGTATTATGTTTCCAGATTGATTAACAACCTAATTTCTATTTCTGTTTCTAACAAGGAAGGTTTTTCTTTTAATATGAATAATGGATTTTGTTCAATGATGTTGGGTTGTAAATTGATCATTAGAGCATGTCTGTATAACAACATTTATGTTTACCAGCATACTAATTCTCTTGTAACTCAACCAATAAACAAAGGGAAGCGTAAATCTGATAATTCACCTAACGCACAAATCTGGTGTGCTACACTTGGTCATGCATCTAAGAATAGGATTCGCAAGTTGTCAAGTTTCCTCGAGATTGATGAAGAAGAGAAACTACCAACTTGTGAATCTTGTCTAAAGGGCAAAATGACAAAGTCACCATTTGGAGGCCAAATGGAGCGCGCGAAGGATTTGCTTGAGTTAGTTCACACTGATGTGTGTAGACCACTCAGTGTCAATGCATTAGGAAACTAATCTTACTTCATAAGCTTTACCAACGATTATTCTAGATATGGTTATTTATATCTCATGAGTTATAAATATGAAGCTTTTGATAAGTTCAAAGACTTTAGAAATTAAGTAGTGAAACAAATTGGTAAAAGTATTAAAGCTCTTCGATCTGATCGAGGAAGAGAATACGTATCCGGTGAGTTCTTGGATTATTTGAAAGAGAAAGGTATTCTCTCTCAGTGGACGCTGCTTGGAACACCACAATTAAATAGTGTGTTTGAGCTAAGAAATCGCACGTTGATGGACATGGTCCGATCAATGATGATGTCCACTGATTTACCTACATTCTTCTAGGGCTATGCCCTGGAGACGGAGGCTTATCTATTAAATAGAGTACCATCTAGAAGTGTTCCTGAAGTACCGTATAAAATGTGGCATGATAAATCACCCTCATACAAGTACCTTAGCGTATGGGGATGTGCTGCTCATGTCAAGCAGCTAGTAAGAGATAAGTTAGATTCGAGATCTATCTTATATAGTTTTATGGGTTACCCTAAGGAGTCCTATGGGTACTATTTCTATCACACCTTAGAACAAAAGGTAATTATTTCAAGGAACACTGTGTTCTTGGAGAAGCAACTCTTCAGTGGGAGCATGGATAGAGTAATAAAACTTGAGGAAACTTAAGAAACACAAACTCCATTGGCAATGGATGAAAGGAAAAGTGAACTACAAACTGTAAGTACACACATTCCACCTCCAAGAAGATCCGAAAGGATCTCAAGACAACCTGAGAGGTATTATGGTCTCTTGCTAAAAAGCAAAAAGGAGGGCCTCCCCTTGGATGAGAATCCAAGATCCTATGATGAGGCAACGTCCAACAAGGACTCGGGAAAATGGTCTGAAGCCATGGAATCTGAAATTGAATCCATGTACTCCAACAAGGTTTGGACCTTGGTAGACCCACCACAGGGCATTAAGGCCCTTGGTTGTAAGTGGGTATACAAAAGCAAGTTATGAGTAAATGGAAAGGTTACTACCTTTAAGGCTCGCTTGGTGCCGAAGGGTTATACTCAAAGGCAAGAAATTGACTGCGCAAATGTGTCAAAAAGTTACCGTCCGAGAAATTTTAAAATAGAATAAAAAAAAGAGGCTAGGTTTGCGCTAACCTAGCCTAGGTTAGCTTGAATCTAGCCTATGTTAGCGATATTCCCAAGTCCAATGGAGCCAGTCTATTAAATACCATTGGTTATAGGTGATTTAAATTATGTTTACTATCTTACCCCTGCATCTAATGGTTTATGCAGCACCGGCCCTGTTGGTCCCGGTGTAGCATAGAATCACCTGTTACCGTCTTCCTATCTTTAAGGAGTCTAATAGAATGTGGCCTCATTAAAGCGTCTTGCTTACTTTGAGGAGTTTAAATTGATAAATATGTTTTACAATACATGGGGGATATTAGAGCTTGTTGTCCCGCACCGACATTTTTCAAGACCTCTCTCCACATGAGAGGTTCAAAAGGGCCCACACATCTACATGTAGTTGTATTTATAGTAGGAAAGCGAAGTATGTAGAAAGTGTATAGAACATTCCTAGAACGGTAGGTAATGGGCGGAAGATATCTAGAAGATTTCTAGAAGAGTTCTAGAATATCTCTAGAAGGTATGTAGAAGAGTCCATGTATATATCTAGGTAGGAATACTCTAGATAGTCAATCTTAGCTCTTAAATTAGTTTAATCTCCACCATCCATTTTAGGAGGCGGTCTAGCATGAATAGGAGGTAGGAATCATTCGTAAAACCAACCAAGAATTGAGAGCAATAAAATAATCAAGCATTCTTCTAAAAGCATTCTTTATCAATTTTCCTTAAGCACACGAGCATGAGTTGAGGCCAGGCTGGCTTACCAAGCCGCAAGAGGCGGGTCGAGAAGCTAAGTGCCGCACGCAACCTTACTACGAGAGTAAGTCCTTGACATTTTGCTTCAATATAGCCTTGGAATATTAGAGCTATTAGTTCAATGTGATTAACATTCGTTTCATGACTTGTTTACAGGTCATAGAGCCTTGAGATATTAGAGCTTGTGGGGTAAAAGGCATATTACCACCTCGTGTTATGGGGAAGGGGCTGATTGCCCTCTGTGTCATAAAAATAGGCTGATCACCCCCTTACGTTTTCTGAAATGAGGCAAAATGCACTCAACCTCACTAAAATGCCAAAGATGCCCTTATGCATATTGTGATGAATTTTACATGAATTCTTTTACAAATCCTATTTTATCGTTTGTAATGATTTAATGCAATAATAATTAAATAAATATACTTACTATTTATATTTACTACTATATCAGATTATTCTAACATATATATAATTAAACAGTATCGATTTATGTACATATTCTTTAGTTATAAATGCTATAACTTATATCATAAAATATGATAATAATGTAACATACAAACATTATGATGTTTAATGTACTTCATTATGGTGTATAATGACTATTTAAATATCTTTTTTACCAAGTTTTAGTACATGCATGTCATTTAAGACAAAAAAGAATTATTAAAGTTTACATATTATCTAATATCAATGTTTTACACTATCTTGAGTAAAACAATGAAAAGATTAACACAAAAATCCATTTCACATTTTTTTAAACAAAATTAGATATCAAAATTATTTATATTCTACAATGTGTATAGAATTACATTATTTTTAAATAATTTTAAAAACTAAAAAGGAAATATAAATGAAGAGATATCTCATAATAAAAATATTAACGGTATATTTGTCTTTTATCATCGAATAAATGAGTTTGGGTGTTATTTGCCACTTTTTTAAAACAACAAGGGGGTGATCAGCTATATTTAATAACACAGGGCGTAATGACCATGTTTTTAATAACACAAGGGGTAATATGCCTTTTTGCCCGACCTTATGCTATAGAGCCTTGGGGATATCTCAAATTGTAGTTTAGTTCCTCCAAATAGTTTCGAATAGGACATATGGGTCTTTACAAAGGTTAGAATATAAGGTATCATATTGACGACTTTTGTGGAGATAGGACCAGACAACTACGTGCACCAAAAAATTCCAAGGAAAAGTTCAATTACTACAACTCCTCACATATAAATGTTATTGAACGAACTTTTGGTGTTTGGAAAGCTCGATGGAAGAATTTGGCCGACGTGCCTTACTTCCACATTGACAATCAAAAAGAGATTGTACGGGCGGCAATGGTAGAATGTCTATTATGGTCATTTTGACAATGTAAGAGCTTATTATACCAAACATCCAAGCATCTTATAAGATTTAAAAATATCGTATGTCTAAGGATCATATTTTATATAAACACATGAGAGCATATTTTTATAAATAACGTAAAACATCTTATAAACTTCTAAAATATCTTACAAGGTATAAGAGCTTATAAGATGTTTTAAATAAGTTGAGCCTAACAACTTCTAAATTGTTTGGCTCTAACTCCAGCTCGAGCAAGATCTTTGAGCTCGACCTCAGAATATAAAAATTAATTTTATCATTATCTTTATTAATATATATTATTAATTTTTTATTAATAAATATAATTTCTAAAATATAATAATGACAAGAAAATATATTATTATTTTATATATATATATATATATTGTACTATAAAATCTTATACTATATATGTTAATAAATGAAATATTACTTTTTATGCAGGCTCGCGAGCCTTCGACTAGGGATAAATTGGCTTAAACTCAGCTTGTTAGAAAAAATCAAATCGTTAGGCTCACCTCGAGCTAGAATCGAGCTCGACTCAAGTTGGCTTTTCTCGAGAATTACCCCTATTTGGGACTAATTGTAGTAGATGAACTCCTCAGTCTCTCCAAAAGTAAGTACTAGATTATGAGAGTCATATCAGCTTATTCTATAGTAAATTAAATTCAATAAATGTAGATCATGAATTTTTATTTTTATTTTGGTAAGTTCATTAGATAATATGGTTGAATGAGTGGTTTCATCATTCAGTCGTGAAATGTTAAACGTCTCTATAGCAACTGGTCCGGGAAAATTGCATTTTTAGTCCTGTAACTTTGCCCCATTTCACTTTTGGTTCCATTAGTTACGGGATTCTCACTTTACGTCCTATATCTTTCAAAAAATTCTCACTTTTGGTCCGAAACCCATGATTCTGTCTATTTTTAACGTAAAATGGCACGTGAGTGGCCCGTGCGCTGTTAGCCAGCAAGGTTTGGGGGGAAATTGTTCACCTTAACTGTTTGGGAGGCAAAATTGGCACCAAAATTGAGAAAAGTCTATCTAATTTTGCCCCAAAATCTTATTTCCCCTTCCTTTTTCTCAATTTTACTGCCAATTTTGCCTCCCAAACAATCAAAGTGAACAATTTCCCCCCAAACCTAGCTGGCTAACGGCGAACGGGCCACTCACGTGCCATTTCACGTTAAAAATAGACGGAATTAGGGGTTTGGAACCAAAAGTGAGAATTTTTTAAAAGATATGGGACGTAAAGTGAAAATCCCGTAACTAATGAGACCAAAAGTGAAATGGGGCAAAGTTACGGGACTAAAAATGCGATTTTCCCCAACTGGTCCACTATAAAATCATATAATGTATTAAGCTGGCAGTGAGTTGAAGTCAAAATCACACATAAAAAGGAGTTGGAGAGAATTAAGTTCTCTGCAAAACATCCCTTCTTTTTGGTTATTCCATAACGGGCACAAAAAATAAACAAGGTCCGTACAGTTGGTAGATAATTGAGTTTCTTAAGTATTTATCCAGAGATCGATTCCTGGCAGTGTGTATGGAAAAGGCTTTGTTGGGAGAGGCAAAACTCAATTCGATGATTTCTACGCCTTGAAGGGATTTAGTCTCCGACATTCGGTTGAGGGAAGCCCTGATATATACCAGAAAAATATCGGGCACAAAATTGGGTGTTTTTTCAACATTGTTTACCCTAGTTAGTGTGGGGTCTTCTGGAAGACCAACTCGGGATACCTTTTGGGGTAGGGGGTGCGCATAACCTTTCTATTCACCTTGTTCCCTGTTTTTTTTTGATGAAATCTTGTTCCTTATTTACCTGTGTTTTCAAAAGCTTCTTGTCTAACCGGCTGACTCATATTTAGGAACTCTCTCGACAATCACAACTAAATATGTGTAGACTCCACTGTACACAAATATCCATGATATATGATTATATCAGAACATAGCACTGCGGAATCCCCTCACTCTCCACAAGTGAATAAATGGATGGATCGACCCAGATTAAAACCCTGAAATCCATAATTAATTGAAAGAGGAAACATGAAACTGAATCCAGGCTAGTTGAGATCACTGCGTAGCGAGCGTAGAGGCTCAACTTATTCAATATTCAATCTCAACTGAAAGCGACTCGCACACTAGCAGCGTGCCAACAACCAAACTATCACGAAAATCGCCTCAATCGAATTCGTACATGCAAATGCTCAAATTATAAATACTGCACCAACATAAGTCTTCTAATACACAGAACTATTAACTCATCAATTCATTTCTTCTTCCTTGTGGGTATAAATAACACAATCAGATTTGGGTTGCGAAACACAAGTCAGAATATAACCCTCCTCCATTTGTTCATCACTAAGAAACGATCCCTCCGATTGGTCCACGGATCCTGAAACCATATATCCTGCACAGGTAGAGCACGACCCGGCCCGACACGAGTAAGGAAGATCCAAACCAGCACTTTCTGCTGCATCAAGGATGTATTCGTCATCAGGGACTTCAATTTCCTGCTCCTTTCCTTCTGGACTAATCAGTTTAACTTTGTGCACTGCCATGGCAGATACTCTGAAGGAGGAACTTGATTTCAACCCAAATGCTTTTGAAACGGAGCCCAAAGAGTTGGCTTTTGGTTTTGACACAACAGATTTCAACGAAGCTCCAGTTTTAAGTGAGAAAGATGAAGGAATGATGACGGTCCACATTTTTATACCTGATTCATAGAGAAAAATTAGCATCACAGGTGGAATAGGACTAGAGAGATGTAAGTTAGTGGTTCTTAGGGATCTCAAGGACTTCGGCTATGTTTGGATATGTTTCAAAATTCAAGTTGGTCTAAAATTTTGGTCCAATTGTGTTTGGTTAACATAATTTTGGTCAAAAAAGATGTTACTTTTTTAGTAAAAAAAAACACAAATGATCATTTATTTAAAAATCTACAACCCAAATATTGTTCCCTACTTTTGCTTCTCCCGCTATGTTAACTTTCAATCATTAACTAATTATTAAAAGACAAAAATTTCATGATTTGACTGTTACACTAACTTTTGTTTTCTCGAAAAACAAAACGAAAAACTATCTCACAAAAACACCAAAAAACCAACTCCCAAAATAAAACCAAACACAATCTCATTAAATATGTACGTATCCCCATAAATTTTGCACCAATAATTCTCACAAAAATATCATCCCAAAACATAACCGAACATATTCAAGTCTGGATTAAAACAACTTCCGTGCATGTTAATTCCACATGGGTCCGGGATTTATAGCTTAGTTGGGCACTATGACCAGCCAACTTGACTATTTATCCAAGTGAATAATAAATAACTTGTCAATTTGCTTTCAATCTAATTGAATCTAGTAAATCAAATAAGAAAAGTCAAATTCTAAATCTTAGTGATGCTAAAGTTGTCAAAAAACCAAAGTAATTAGTTGGAAAGTAGTATTTTAGCAAATAGAGCCAAATTGTGGATGTGTGAAGTAGAAGATGCACTTATTGTCTAGTGAATAAAAATTGCCCCATGTGCAGAGTGTCAGCAGTGAATAAAACGCTTTCGACTCTTCGTCGTGGAACATACCAAATGAAAAAAAATTGGACTCCACTTCCGAAAGAATACTCAAACTGGATATCACCTTTTGAAAATCTATAAGTTTCTTTTAAGCTTTTGATTTTCAGTTGTGTTTTATTTACCACTAACATGATTATAATTTTGAAACAATTAATGCATAGCAATCGATGTATGATTGCAAGGAAATAACAATACTAAAGCAGTTTCTGAAGTTAATTTTTCGCCAAAATTTCTCCGAATTCACATAATAAGCTTCTGCCAAACTATCTTGAATGTTCTACTTTGCCTGCTAGAATTTCCTAACGAATTCGGAATGTCAAGATTCATAGTTCATCGGTATTCACAGACATGAAACAGATTCATGTAATTGAATTTCATGGAATCTCTATTAAAATTTGAAGAAAAGTACTTGGAAATGAGCTTTACACAAAAGAACAAAGTTTACAATTGTAATCATCAGCCACTCATCTTATGAACTTGTATATTCTTTGAAAACACAAGCTAATGATTATTTGAACTAGTTGAGTACATTGCATCAGGGTTTAGAATTCCCAGCCCAGAAAATCAATTAAAACAACGATCCACTATACTCGCACAACAGTGAGAATTTCAAATGAAATACAAAGAAATCGACACAATCCTCATAAAAATAGAAGAAAAGATGAAGGGATATAAGTTACATAATAGGATCCATGAGAAATCAGTAAAAAATTGATCTCCCTTAACAAACTAAAACAGAAAATCAAGAGAGAGAGAGAGAGAGAGAGAGAGAAACCTTGATCGAGCAAGAGGGATACGGAGCTTCAAGAGAGAACTGAAGAGCTGATATATCTTAATTTTTATAGAATTAGTAAATACGAAGAAATGGGGATTTTTTAAAAAAATAATATAGTTTTTAATAATTTTTAAAAAAATAATACAGAAAAAATTTTTAATTCAAAAATAGCTGGATACGCCAATTGGATTGGCGTATCCACCTGGTTACGCCAATTGAAATGGCGTAACCTGAAATAATTTTTTTTAAAAAAAATTTCATATGTCTGCATACGCCATTCTTAATGGCGTATGCAGACATATGTGTCTGCATACGCCATTAAGAATGGCGTATGCAGTCCGATCCCCTCCCCCTTTTCTTTTCTTCCTTCTCCCCCACTTCCCCTCTTCTTCTCTGCTAAAAAACTCCATACACTTCACCTCACCATTAACCTCTTCTCCTCTCCAACTCTTTCCAATTTCAGGTAAATCTTAGGCTTAACATTGTAGAATTTTAGGATTTATTTTCCTATATCTACTAATTTTAGAATTTATGTTTTAATATTGATGTATTTTGTTGTGTGTTTTAAATTTTATTATTGCTTAATTTAGTAATTATCCTTTATTTTTTTTCCTATTTTAGTAATCATTGGTTAATTGTAGTGTAGAAGGTGTAATGTTAGTATCCATAATTTTAGGGTTTATTTTAGTTTTTTGATGTGTTTAAATTCGAATTTTATGGTATTATTTTTTATTTTAGTAGTAGAATTTGAATTTATTGTTTAAAATTTGTGATTGTTTCTTAATTTGATAACTATCCCTATTTTTATTTTTATTTTTATTTTGAATTTAGGATTCATTGGTTAATTGTAGTGTAGAATGTGTAATTTTAGGGTTTATGTATCAATTTTGATGTGTTGAATTTCAAATTTTATGGTATTAATTTGAGTTTTAGTAGTAGAATTTGATTTTATTGTTGAAAATTTGTGATAGTTGCTTAATTTGGTAATAATTATTATTTTTTTATTTTTTTGAATTTGAGGATTCATTGGTTAATTGTAGTGTAGAAGGTGTAATATTAGGGTTTATGTTTCAATTTTGATGTGTTGAATTTCGAATTTTATGATATTATTTTTGAAGTTTAGTAAAAATTTTGACGTAATTGTTCAGTTTTTATAATAGAAGTTAGGATTTGTTACTAATTCATTGTATTCTAATTGTGCTTATTATATTTTATAAATGCAGGATGGCAAATTTGTACGATCGTAATATATATGGGCCTGCTGATCCTAGTGTTTTGTCGGATCAGGCAAGCCATAGGTCTGAGTTGGTATTTTCTGCGAATGATGAAAGAGTACGATCCAGACGAGCAGATGGACATTATTTTAAAATGATCAAAGCTAACGGGTTTACGCCACCACATGATCGAGTTTTACGAAAACTCCATCAAATGGGGTTTTACCGCTTTTATCTGTTAACCCTGTGTGGCCAGTTTAGATTGGATATGGGACTTATAAATGCACTAATTGAGAGGTGGCGTCCGGAGACGAACACGTTTCACCTCAGAAGTGGAGAGGCTACTGTTACTCTCCAAGACATAGCAATATTATGGGGCGTTCCAATTGATGGTAGGGCGTTAGTTATTCATCATCCCTTTAATGGGTTAGTGATTATACGGCGTTAGTGCATCAGCTTTTAGGTTTACAAATTACACGAGATGATTGTAAACCGGCGGGTATGCGCTTAAAAATGAAAAGTTTATGTGCATTCATAAAATTGAACGCAAGATCAATTGATGATGGGTCCCCTGAGCATATGGTTGATCAGATGGCACGATGTTGGGCTTTTGCACTGCTTGGCGTCATGCTACCTGACAGCACCGGGGAAGGGATGTCGATTTTGTGGTTGAAATTTTTTGAAAATATTGACGAGGTTTACTCCTACAGTTGGGGGAGTGGTGTGTTGGCGTATTTGTACCGTCAATTATATCATGCCTCCCTGAGGACTTCGAAAGGAGCATCTGGTCCTTTAATATTGTTACAGGTATAATGTATTATTTTTTTGTTGTTATATCTTTATGTAAATGAATGTTATAATAAATGTTTAATAAATGGATGTATTTTCATTTTTAACAGTTGTGGGCATGGTCACGAATATTGGTTGTGAGGCCAGCCCGTTTGCCACAGGAAATGGCAAACATTGATTCCTTAGGAATTGCACGAACGCCATATGGGAAACGGTAACTTATTTAATTAAGATTTTTAATTCAAAAAATAACTATTTTTTTTAATTGTTTGCATTATTGATATTGTAGGTGGTGTCGTCCCGTGAGAAACGAAAGGACAACCACTGGTGTTGTAGTGACAGCTAGAGAAGCATTAGATCAGATGGCCTATCATCATGTGAGTAAAAAATTTTCTTCGGGTTGTTATGTTATAAAATTATAAAATCCTTGCGATTTAAAAATAGTGGTGTTCAATATTTTTATTTCAGTTTGTATGGGACTTATACAACTTTAATGAGCCTGATATTGCTGAGTTGCCACCTGAGTGTTTGGCCCCTAATGTGTGGAGAGCATCAGTTCCGATGGTATTCCTCAACATTGTGGAATATCATCGTCCTGAGCGTGTGCTTCAACAGCTTGGATTCCGACAAACGGTTCCACACTTATATACGCATCCACAATTCAATAGGGTTGACCGATCTGGGAGGGACAATGAGGATTGGTCCACTTTTAATAGGACCTTCATCGATATATGGAATGAACGATTAAATCATATTGTGGGAGGTGACGAGGGTACAGGCGCAACAGAGGATTACGGCTCCTGGTATGATAGGACCACACGTCGTTATATTTCAAGGATGTTAGATAGGTCTAATGATGGCTTCCAAACAGGGTCGGCGCCTCTGTTGCATGATGTGGTTAGTATATATAATTGTTTGAGGTTAACATTACATTACATTACGCCTACATATATGTTTTGCTTTGCCTTATGTTTTTTGTTTATCTTGTACAGAATCGGCAAATTCAAGAATTGCAAAGACTTGTCCAAGATTACCCTGAATCGTGCACTTCTGCCCGATTGAGTCAGGGTCTTAACCAGATTGCGGGCCAGGTCACATTTAGCCGCCGTGATGGTTCAGCATCGGGTGTTAATTTTGATCAGCGCGAAGCTGGACCTTCGAGTCAAGTACCTCTCACCTCCACTTTTGGACCATCCTCTGCGACTTTTACTGCTCCATATGCTACCGGGGATTACTTTCCCCAAATGGCTGCTACTACACCCGAGTATCAGGGACATTATTCAGTCCAAGATGAGGGGCCTTCATCATCAGCTTGGGCAACGCCCGAAAATTTGTGGGATCAATATATGGAGGACCCTCACACAGACCTCAGCCTAGACCTGTCGAACAATCCACCTCCCGTATACAGGAATCCGTCTCCAGCCTCTTTGCAATTTGACACGTCCGCAGTTCCGTTTAGCTTTGACATGAACAGAACAGAAAATGAAACGGAGCAACTTAGACGTTCAACTAGGGAGAGGCGTACTCCATTTTGTGGCACAGGGGGGCATCGCGGTCGGAATGCTGAGTAGATAGTCTTTTTCATTTGTAGTTTATAATTGTTTGCTTTTATTTTTCGAACATAATTTGTAGCATCTGTCTACTTGTCGAACATAATTTGTGGTTTATAATTTTTTTGCTTTTCTTTTCTTTTCATTTGCTTTTATTTTTCGAACATAATTTCTATACAAAAATGAATGCTGACAAATAAATGTACAGAAACAGGCCAAATTCGAGCAAAAAAATTACAACAAACACCGTCAAAATAAATATCTCATTATCCAACAAATACATATCAATGCTCGATTGCAATACATAACTACCAATCCATCTCATTGGGAATTCGAGTAGTCACATTTCTGCCTACTCGTCGCTGTATCTTCGACAGAGGGTCATGGACCAACTCAAAATTAGGTACATCCCAAAAATGAGCCTCATGCAAAGGGAAAAATTTCCCTTGATATGTTTGTAAATACTCACTTGCCCTATAATACTTTTCAACCAACGGGATCGACCTTTTGTGCAAATCGACACATAACGCAATCGCATGTGAGCATGGAATTTTGTGTGTGCTCCATCTTCCACAAGAACAATATTTTCTCTTTATGTCAACGGCGTACTTTACAGAACGATATCCGAGCTGCGCTTTGGTGTTAACTTGACCAGTTTCGTCAAGATGATCAAAGTGCCTGACAGTGTGTGTCTCGGATGCTTTCTGTGATTCCGAGTACATTTGGTAAGCATAATCTGTCAGCCCAGAATTCCCCCCCATTGTCAAGGCATCTCGGTGTCGGTTATAAAAATAATCGACACAGCGATGAAATGTGCATTCCACAATAGCAGTGGGCGGTAGATGACGAACACCTTTCAAAACACCATTTAAGCTCTCTCCCATATTTGTTGTCATAATGCCTTCGCGTACCCCTCCATCGTGTGCAAGTGTCCACTTTTCAAATGGAATTCTGCTAAGATAAATGAAAGCATCTTCCTCCTTTTGTCGGATATCCTGCATGATTTTATCGAACTTTGAAATACTATGTGTCATGCCTGCCTGATAACATAGAGTCTTCAAAACTTTATTGTTGAAACGAGTATTAAAGTTTGAAGACACATGTCGTAGGCAATATCGATGAGATCCATGAGGAGGGCAAAAGGCGGGTACAAGCTCAGAAGCATGCCGTATGCCGTGGTGACGATCAGAAATAAGGCACACACCTTCGTTCCTTCGAATAAAATGTTTGCTCACCAATTGCAGAAACCACAACCACGAGTCGTTTGACTCATTATCGACAATTGCAAATGCAAGAGGCAAAATTTGATTATTTCCATCAAGAGTCGTTGCGATCAATAATTTACCTTTGTACCGTGCATATAGATGTGTCCCATCAACGCAAATAACTCTTCGGCAATGTTGGAATCCATCTATACACGGCTTGAATGCCCAAAACACATACATAAACATTTTTGGATTTTGATAGATGCTTTTGTGTTTCCATTCAACAACCGTGCCCGGATTCCACTTTTGGATAGCTCCCAAGAACTTAGGTAACTGTGGAACGGAATTCTCCCAAGTCCCGTATACAATCTCATTTGCACGTTGCAAGCTGTGCCAAGCCTTGCCATACGAAATCTGGCATTTCCATTTTTCATTTACCATTTGAACTATTCGTGCAACCTTAATTGACGGACCAATTTGAACTTGTCCCAAAAGTTCGTTGGCAATCAGATTCATGTCCAAATTATGGTGGTTTTTGTCCACATTTTCGAACATACACTCATGTGGCCCTTTATACTTTGATATCATCCAAAAATGTGTTTTTCTGGCTAAAATGAGCTCGAAGTCTAAACTTGCACCCTTCTCTTTCGTTTTTGTGTTTGCATACAATAACATAAGTGGTCGGGTTACTGATTTTCACCGTAAACTCTCGTTTTTCATGTGTTACGTGGTAGTCTTTCACCGCTCTTTGCAAACTTTCTTTGTTCTCAAATGTTAATCCCAAACCAAGATTGCCTATCTGATAATCATAAGTCATATCCCCAACTTCACGTGGCCGATTTAATGAGTCTCCTTGTAATTCTTCATATGATGTAGAGTAGAATGGGAGCACAGGATGAAGCCGTGGTTGATTCTCTGTTCGAGGAACATCTTCCTCAACATTTTCCTCATAATTCGGATCGTTGTTGATATGTGCCTCTAAGTCCGTGTCTGAAAGTCCATCAAGCGAATTTCGACAAGCACTGTCATTCTCATCCTCAAACTGATCGTTCTGAGGTGGTATGGAACTGCTCGCCCCTCCATGATGAGAAAAATGAGCACTATAGTTGCCTTCGTCAAAATGCCCAAACTCGTGATGACTATGAGTAGACATACCTACTTGTACAAAAAATTGAAATTAAATTCAAGTTTGTTATAATACATATTCATATAATGCAATGATAACGAATAAAATAAAATAGGACACTAAAATTATGCAAATGTATAGACGATTCATTATTACCTTCATCTTCATCATCCATTGCATAACTCCCTGAGTCATGAGCGGCCAAAGGGAAATTTGGCACATTTTCAACACCTCCAAAAGCATTACCCGATGTAGAACATCCTAAAAAGATAATCATAATAAAGAAAAACTATAAAAAAGTGATACAATTAAAACTTCTCATAAAAAAAAAATTAACACAGTTATAACATTTATTAAAAGTATGATGATACAAAATAAATATAAAAATAAAAATTACCTCCATACATATCGTCATTTGGATAACTACTGATATTTAAATCTGGTAAAAGTGGTTGAGCACAAAATGGTGAGAATTGGTTTGGCTGATACGACGTCATCTGTGTTAATAGCGATGTGTATTGACCCTGAGATTGTATTGGCGCTTTTTCAATATAAAGATCCATTGTACTAACACCAGTATAAGGATCCAAGAAAAAACTTAAATCACCATCATTTTTGACCTCCATAGCTCTCTGCCTGAGCAAATTTCTATCTTCAAAGGAGTACTTCGAAAAAACTTTTAACAAGAATTCAGTCGGATTAATTCCTGTACTCTCATATACCTTATTTACCAATTCAACAAATGTGATCGAACGAGATATTCTCATGTATGTTGTTGCTGGAACACTATAACTCAACATATAATTCGCATCTTCAATTATTTGTCCATCCGCAAATATGCAAACATCAACTAAGTTCTGCCTAGACATTTCTGCAAATATCCATTATTAATTTATAGTGCGAAGACATAAATTATACCTTGTAAAAAATCTTAAAATAACATTCATAAACACTAAATTCAACATTACGTCTCAAATTATGCCTAAAAAATTATACATTTTATCTAAAATATTATATCAAAGTTCAAACCCTAAAAACAACTAAATATTATATCAACTAAATTGAAAATCTAAATACAAAATAAAACTACATAATTAAATCAAAGTACATATCCTAAAAACAACTATATTTAAAATCTAAGTACAAGATAAAAATTATATAATTAAATCAAAATTTATATCCTAAAAACAACTATATTTAAAATCTAAGTACAAAATAAAAATTATATAATTAATCAAAACTTATATCCTAAAAACAGTTATATTCCAAAGCTAAATACAAAATATAATAATATAGAATTAAAAGAATTACCTTGTGATATAATGAAATTGAGAGAGAGAGGAGATATGAATTAGAGAGAGGAAATGGAGGAATTCAGCTGCAGACGGAGAGAAAATGAGGGAAAGAAGAGGAGGAAGAAAATAGTGTCCTGGATACGCCATTCTTAATGGCGTATCCAGACTCAACGGCTAAAAAAAAATGTATTAGAGGTTACGCCATTCCAATTGGCGTAACCATTTTTAATAAAAAAAAAATGTATTAGAGGTTACGCCATTCCAATTGGCGTAACCATTCTAAATAATTTTTTTTTATTAAAATTGGTTACGCCAATTGGAATGGCGTAACAAGGTGGATACGCCATTCCAATTGGCGTAACCAGGTGGATACGCCAATTGGAATGGCGTATTCAGCTATTTCTGAATTAAAAATTTTTTCTGTATTATTTTTTTTAAAATTATTAAAAACTATATTATTTTTTAAAAAAATCCAAGAAATGGAGACTAGTTTAGTTTAGGCGACAAGATGCGACGAACTCAGGTATTTATAGTGGGGTGGCCATGAGCATTGAGCAATAATTATTAATTAATTAAGAAATGAAAGAAGAGAGAGAGAGAGAGGGAGGTCGTTGTGTCATGTGATCCTAGGTGGATGAATGGCCACCGTCACCCCCGGTAAGTCGGCTTTGAGGGAAGAACACTGTCTCTTGGCATCCCTTTCATGCTAATACCTTTTCAAATTAAGGGGGGACGTGTGGACCTTTTTTCACCAAAAACAAGAACGAAATGTCAATAATGCCTTCACCTAGTTCCATATGTAAGACCCAGAGTCTTAATTTAGAGGTCATAAGTTTAATATCACTAAATATTTAGGTGGTTTCTCTATTTATACGATTCTTATGTCTAATTTGTATTAAAAAAGTTTTGACTGATGATAATATTTGATGTAATAATGTAATCGTTTTATTAAAAAAAATTATTATTAAGAATTATTAGAGCTGGTAAGCAATTTTGTAAAATCGCCTTAACCAAAAAGTATCAAATCATTTTTATCAAATTATTATACAAATCGAACTATCATTATTATATATATTTAGTTTGCTTGTTTCATTAATTGAAGTCATTTGACTATCACCAAAAAATAAAATGATAAGACGATAATTTCTTATCTAAATTTTTGATTATATACGTAGTTTGTTTGTCTCAATGATTTTGTGCTATGCATAGTCTTTTTCTATGTGAAATTCTATTGTTAAGTTTAGTTAACTAATGTCAAATGAATTGCTAATATATGTTGAAATATGTACTTTTAGTTTTCTTTGACTCTTTTTTATTAGTTCAAACCGCTCAAAACCGCACCCATTGTTTTATTTTTCAAGATGACAATATGATGTTCTTTAGCAAAAAATTGTACTTGGCAATTCGGTTTCAAATCAACAACAAAAAAAAAAAAACTGCACTACGAACACGCTAAATTTATAAGGGAAAATCAATGAAAAACGTTATAACATTAATTTTTCTATTAGAAAATTCCTTCGTCAAATATAATGTCGATAGTTTGCAACATTTAAAGGGTTTTTGTGTATATGAAATTCATGAAAATCTTCATACAACTTCTATAAATGTTTTGAGGGACAGGTAGACGGTCATGGTAGTGATCCGGAAAGTACTTCTAAGGTGATCCATGTGGGATGGCGGCGACCGGAGGTGGGCACGATCAAAGTCAATGTGGACGCAACGGTGCATTGATGCATCGCCAACACACTGATAAAGAGGTTAGCATGGGAGATCTTGCGCGAGACTCGCAGGGACGCTGGATTCGGGGGTTCCTTGGCCGTGTTGAGTCTAACACAGTGCTTCGTGCCGAGCTTCTTGCGATTCAAAGGGGATTGATATGGCTTGGGGATTGCATGGGAGTGTAGTCCACGTCAAGACTGATTCTAAAGAAGCGTATGAGAGCATTCTTCATGGAACCTTCACTCATCGAGACTTTGACATCATTTCAGATATTCGTCGTGCCTTAGATTGGCCATGGGAAGCTCAAGTTAATCATATCTATCGGGAAGCTAATAAAACGGCTGACTTTATGGAAAAAAAAGGATTTCAACGCAACTTCGACATTGTGGAGAGACCAATTGAGGAGATGCATGACCTTCTAGAGCAAGACCTCAATGAAGTTACATGGAATAGATTAGTCGTAATAGAACCCGGCATCTCGGGATAATCCTTTTAGGGTACCCCCTTCTCCCCGTTTCCAAAAAAAAATGTTTTGAGGGAGCAACGGTTCTACTCATTTTTAAGGAGTTGAAAAGTTTAAACATCTATTCAAATTTCCCCTGACATAATTATAAAAAAGTTCATTTATTTTCATTTCTAATGGGGCCTAATATAATTAAGAAATCACATTTTTGACCAAAAAATTCAAGAAAAAAACTTTGACTCATGAAGGGATGGCAACGGGGCGGTTCTCGAGGATCCGGAACCGGAACCGCATAGGCTAAGCGGTTCCTGGAATCGAAACCGCATATTGAAGGAACTGGAACAGCTATACCCGCAAAAACCCGTGAGACATGTTAGGAACCGGATCCACGAGACCTACTTGGACCCGTTTGGACCCACGAGACATGTTTTTTTTTTGTTATAATATTGTTTACACCTAAAATAAAATGGGCTCAATAAAATAAAAGACCCGAATGATCCATATCTCAATTCAAAATTGGGCTTGGGATAAAGGAGCCCAAATAACCTTTATCAGTAGAATAATTCGAAATTGGACTCAAATTGAAGAGCCCAAACAGCCTTGTTAATAAAATACGAAGAAATGGGCTTAAGGCGAGAAGGCCCAAATAACCCATACGATGACTAATTAAAATCAAGAACGGGCCTAAAGCAATTCAGATTGATTTTATATTGAATGGGCCCAAACTTAATATGCCACTAAGTTAGAAGCCCGCCAAAAGAGGCCCAAAAGAGAAGGAAGTTACCAGTTCATTGACGCGCCAATCCAATAAGTTTGAAAAAGCGGTCGAAGGGAAGTTACCCAGTTCATTGACGCGCCAATCCAATAAGTTTGAAAACGCGGTTGAAGGGAGTTACTAACCGCAAAGGAAGTGGGTACGTGATAAAGGGTAAGGCAGGGAAGAAAGAAACAACAACAACAAGAAGAAGACTCTACACGTCTTTTTTATCTTTTTCTAGGAGTAGGCGTAATCTTAGCAGCAGTGTAGCGTAATTAGTGTAGTAGTTTAAATCCAGGTGATTAAGAAGTGCTACCAGCTATATCTCTTGCTGGAACAGCTTTGTTGTATGTGATCGGAGATCAATATGGAGGTATAATATTTATCATTTTTATTAGATTTAAGTATTTGGTAGATAAAGTTATATCTGGACTTGTATCTTCCGTTCCTTTTTATATGTGATAATTGCGGTCCGAACAACAGTTTTAACAACACATCGAAGTGTTAAAGTCTAAACCACCGTCTAGTGTAGGTTATTTAAGTTCAGTTGGATATGTTCACGAACCAAGCTCAAACAAACTTTCACCGACCAATCTCGAATCGAGTACCGAGTAACCGTGGTCGTCTTTCAAGCTTGAACCCTACTTTTTGAAAAATAGAAAGTTGCAGAGAACTATCAAAGAATCATTTACAACAACTTTTAACGAAAGAAAATTATTGCAGTAAACCACTGTGTTATACTCTCTTTGCCAAGAAAAGTAGAAATTTGTATATTTATCTTGAGACATAAAAATAGAAGAATTGATTGTTTTCTTGGACCAAGAATTATGGGAGAGCAACGTCAAAAAGTCAATAAAACTCCCAAAATCCAAGACACAGAAGCCACGAGACAATTTGCAAGAAATATTTTAAAACATACTCGATCAAGCAGCAAAGATTTGCATTATTCTATCATTTGCTTCAGATTTAAAACAAAAAAAATATGCCCTGTAAATTAAATTTCTTAGATCAGCCAAATTAAACACAACCTTTTTCAGCTTCTCAGATCATTACTGGATAAAGGGTCAGTTGTATTTTCTCCCTTTTTGTTCTTTTTCTTTTTTCATCTCCACATAGCTGTTCAGATTTTTGTGGGTTTCATTTTTTTACGTACGAATATTAATATATATATATATATATATTCGTATGTAATATATATATTCGTAAGTATTCTTATAATATATATATTCTTTGTGCTAAAAATTTGAAGAAATATGCAAAACCCTAGCTTTTCATCTTCTTCTCTCTCTTGGACGTATGTGGGGGATGACACTTAAAAAAAATACTAAGTTTGTTACTTTAAAAAAAAAATATTTACGGTGGGTCCGGGTCGAACCTGGAACCGAACATGAACAGCTAGGGACCCGATAAGTTGGAATCGAAACCGGTTAGTGCGGGGGGAATCGGAACCGTATGGACGGTTCCGGGGCGGATTCGGGTTGGATCCGGATCCATTGCCATCCCTACTCATGATGCAAATATGCAAGGCTTTTAAAAGGGACACTGACAAAACTGCTTCGTGTTAGAAAACACGATAAAAACTTAACAAAAAGATAAAAACCCAAGTGGTCATCTCCATTTTACATATTCAAATCATAAAAGAGAATTTACACACATTTTGTAGTGAAGTAATTGGAGAAATTTCCGAGTTGTCAGCATCTTTTGACTTCCTTGAGATTCTGATCAGCGAATATGTCGCCGCCTCTAAATCACCACGCAAAAAGCTTATGAAAAAACTTCTCCTTGTTTTTCTGACGGTTAGAGAGAACAGAAAGATGTGGTTTTTCTGCTTTGGAGGATATTGAGATAACGATATTCACTTAGGTTAAAACTTTTAGTGTTAATTGCATAAAACCCCCTGTGTTATTTTGAAAATGCTAAAAAAAATCCCGTGTTAGCGAAATAGACTAATCACCCCTTGTGTTCTTAAAAAGTGTGCAAAAAAGCCAAATTTGTTAAAAAGATAAAACAAAATATGTATTTTTTGGGCGAATTAACACTATCTATCTTCTATATTGTATGAATAGTATATAAACGACAAATGAGCATGTCAGTAAAGGTGAAAAAAATGAAAAACACGCTTATTTTCTAATGAAATTTGGCTTTTTTGTAGACTTTTTAAGAACACAGAGGGGGTGATTAGCCTTTTTCGTTAACATAAGGGGATTTTTAGCATTTTCAAAATAACACAGGGAGGTTTTATGCAATTACCCTAAACTAATAAGTGATAAATATTTATATCACTTAAACTAATTAACCAAGCCACCAAACCAAATGGGCCCAAATGGGCGTCCATGAGGATGCCCACCACACAAGTGCACTCGGCCCGCTTGAGTCACTTTTTTGGTTTTTTTGTTATTCATTTATATAAAAATCTTATCCAATAAATTAATTAAGTAACTGATGATTTTATTTATGAATTTAGTTCTCCTAGATATTAACTAATTAGTTAACCTCATCATATGATTAATTAATTTATCATCCACTAAATTAATCCATCTTATATAATTTATTAGATGCATTAAATATCCAAATTGCCTTCCAAATTACCCCAATCGTTTTTCATTGCTATCGAACTATCCGAACCGCTCTAGAAGGGGTGGGGGTAGGCTCGAGCCCCAGTCGCCATAGGCATTGACCCATTTTGTTAATTAGTCCAATTAAGGAGTAAATGGCATAATGCCTTTACACATGAAACAAGAGAGTGTATTATGTTCCGAAACTTAATACAATCAAAATTAGACTCGAATGAAATAACCTTTCCTGATAGTCAGAAAATGAGTATAGATGAAGATCCTTTCCCTGTGTTAAATTTTGAAATTAACACTCTGGAAATTGATTTACCTGAATGTGCTAACACTTTGTATGAATCTTCGAATGAACAGGTCTCGAAGGAAGCTAAACTGATGAACAGGCGCTTTAACAGACTTATAGACGAAACAGTCTTGACCTTCCCGAAAATCAATGACAACGGGCCCGATGTCATGTGCAGGTGGTACATGAACACGATGCATACCACTGACCAGTGCCAAATCTTCAGGCGCTTTGTTGCCAAACAATTCGAGAGGGGTAAGATATTCCTATCCGAGGCAGATAAGCGAATCCTGGAATTTGGTCAAGACGGGAAGCCTAAGGAAAAGGAGTCGCAAATCGAATCGGCTCCTCTGGTCCAAAAGGCTGAGTGGAAATCATACAAGGAGGCACTCGAGACCCCCAAGTGTGAGATCATCTATCAAACCCCTTCGAAAGTGGTGGAAAACCTTACCCAGATGCAGAAGGTGCTCTACAATCAATGTGCTGACACCCTGCACTATGAACTGGTGAGGTTGTAGGTGATCCCGATTGGGTTCCAGCCTACCATAGGGAATGGAACAAGAGGTAAAGGTATGAGAACAACAACTACAATTATCAGCCCTACAATCGGCACTTTCGACGAAGGGGAGACAGAGGTTATGGAAAGCCTTCGTCAGTAGGCAAGGATTCACCATTTAGCCATTTAGGTGAATCCAGCGAGCAGGTCGAGAAGAAGAAAAATAGCCACCAGAAGGCTATTAACCAACAAGTAGCTTACTCTCGAGCTGCTGTGGCTTTAGAGATGCAGCAAGAGGCTGTTATTGCCAACCTTCGAATCGAAGAAAAAGCGTTGAGCAAGGGCCTGCTGAAACCCAGGATGGGAACGAAGCCCGAGGAAGACGAATATGAGAAAGACGTTGACCAGTTAAGTGATCAATTCAAGAATACTAGCTTGAAAGGGAAGAACGCAAGGTTCGAAGAAGATGAAAACTTGGATGATTCGAGTCAGGCGACGACTTGGATATCCTGTTGAGAGATTTTGCTTATGAGGAATCGGCAAATGAAGCCGATTTGAAAGCAAAGAAAGCATATCTGAAAAGAGCCATGCAATTCGAAGAGGATAAAGATGTGAATATGGTGATTGTTTTGCCAGCGGCATTTGCTGCAAAAGAAGATACAACAGACGAGGAGGCAAAATCTCTTGAGATGATGACCATCTCTGAGTCAGGTAATATTTCTAAGTCAGAAATTCCTAACTACAAATGATTTGAGACAAAAATAGATAATGAAAACTTAGTCGATCTTTTATTCTCGAAGGAAAAAATCGATAATAACCATATGCGACCTTTATTTGTAAAGGCCGAGATCCAAGGCATTAGAATTAGCAAAGTTCTAGTAGACAATGGCGCTACTGTTAACATTTTGCCCGAAAAAACGTTAACAAGATTAGGAAAGACTGTGAAAGACCTAGTAACCACTAATGTTTCAGTATATGGTTTTTCTGGGCAAGCTACTCGAGTATCTGGGGTCCTACCTTGTCGGATAAAAGTTGGGACTCAGAGTTCATACTCTGCATTTTTCGTGGTAAACACGAATTCACCATCATTTAATGCCTTATTGAGGAGAGATTGAATACATCAGAATTATTGTATCCCTTCGACCCTACGTCAGGTGTTGGTTTGCTGGAATGGACATAAGTTCAAATTATCAATGCCGAGAAGAATTCCTATTTTATTGATACTCACATTGTCCATGACAGGTACCTGGCTAGAGGAGCCGAAGTAATGGACAGTCAAGCTTTGGAGTTTTCAGCCATCGAAAAGGCAGAAACAGAAGGTGAAGAAAAAAGTATCAAAGCTCGAGAGGATGAGGGCCAGTCTACAACCGAAGTAGATGATAGTTTAACTTAAGTCGAAATAGGGACTTTGTAATCTTCTGTTATTTAGTTTTTGATGGACAATGTTAATTATGATGATGTATCCGAATGCTTAGTTAAGAAATTGCTAATCGAAAAAGTTATTTCAAGTTTGTCTGCTTGCAATCATATTTTAGTCGAAGAATTTAATACAAATGCTAATAGTAATGCGATTGAATGTTTCGAAATCGAAGGAAACTTTTCGACTGATACGTTCGAACAAGGGGTTATGGAGCCCGATGAGGATATCAGGAAAGATATCCAAGACCCTCTAAAGGAAGTCAATCTTGGAACGATGGAAGATCCAAGAATGACTTATATAAGTTCGAAATTAGATCAATTCGAAAAGGAAAAAATGATCGAAATCTTACATCAGTCTAAAGATTGTTTTGCATGGGCACATCACAAAATGCCTGGGGTGGATATGAATATAGCTCTACATGAGTTGCCAATCAAATCTGGTTTTAAGCCAATAATACAGGCACCTCGTCGACTGTCTCCAAATTTGATGGGTGCCATCAAAGAAGAGATTGGAAAATTGGTTGAAGCCAATTTCATAAGACCAACTCGATACGTCGAATGATTAGCAAATATAGTCCCATTAATCAAGAAGAATGGGAAAGTAAGGGTCTTCTATTTCTACCCATATCAATGTGCTAAAATCTACCTGAAACGTATAATATGGATCTTTGTCGTTTCATACCCGGTATGTGGAATGGGCTTAAAGCATCTGGATTTTAAGATTCATGGTCCAAGCCCATCTCCAATTTTTCTTCCATTCGAGGAGGCGCAGAGAAGATGGTATCTCACCCATCACCATGCGAAAGCAAGTGCTATCCTTAACGGAAGCTGCAGCTTCTAGAATACGCCACCTCCTCCACCACCGCCAACGCTCTTTCCTCAAGCTCGGCGTCAAGGCTCGCGGCTGCAACGGCTTATCCTACACCCTCAATTATGCCGGTAAACTTAAACTTCTCCTTCTCCTTTTCCTCAAGTTGGGTTGCATGTTTAATTTATCTATGCAATTTCATAATCGTAGCGTGATTAATTTGATAGTTCGTAATATAGTAATATCTGAGTTCATGCTAAAAGAATAACAAAAGTCTATTAACAACTATTGGCATAGAACTATACTCTTTTGAACTGGTCATGGACTCTGATTCCTTCAAGGAAGCTAATGAATATAGGGTTCCCCATAATTATCTATCTTCTGACACTGGGGAAACAGGGCCCTTTATTTTCTTCCTTGTGCTTTTTGCATATGAAATGCATTGACTAAAAGTCTTGTTTGGCACTCGAAGACTCACTCTCTGTTTGGTTCAAAGAAATTGATAAGGACAGGAAAAGAAAACACAAGAAAAACCATTTTGCATTGTTTGGTTACTAGATAGATAAAATAAAAAGAAAAAGAAAATAGGAGAGAAAATCTAATACCAATTCACTTTTTTGTGTTCTTTTCCTTTCCCAAGCAATTTACTTGGACCAAACAGAGTGCTAAGCGATGGCGCTGTAGATAACTATTTGAAATAATTTTATGCTGAATATGGATGTGTAACAAAAGCATTTGGAGCTAAGGGTTTGAAATGACTTCCATATATGATGAATTTGAAATCCATCATAATGATTGAAAATGTACCTAAAAACGAGTGTTAAAAGATTTGAAATTAATTGTAGCTTAAAGTTATCTTAACTAGCCAAATGGATTTGTTATTAAGGATTTGGAATTCTTAGCTCCATATTCTTCAATCCAAACACAATATTGTAGTTGCATCTAGGCCTGTCAATCTAACTGAGCGAGCTGAGCCTGGTCAAGCTCACGCTTGGCTTGATATTATGCGAGTTTTTATCATCAAGGCTTGAATTTGCACAAACTTTTTATTTCAAAGCTCGGACTCGGCTTGAATATTAGTACGAGCTTCGAGCCGAGCCCGAGCCCGAGCCGGCCCGAATTTGTTCTCTTTTGAAAAACTTTTAAGTAATAAAGTAATCTAATATATAAATTAAAAAAATAACAATCTTAAAAACGTAAGAAAATTAACATCATCCATGTTCTATTGACAAATCATAACTAAAATATACCTTGAAAGATCTCATTTCATTGAAATATATGATCCACGCAATATTTAATATTGAAAAATATTATAACTAAATATATGATAAACTTACTTACAAAATAAATTGCTTTTGTCGTGAGTAGTGAGGAGAAAGAAATGAAATACAATTCCTGAAGACAAAAGTTAGTTGCCCTCCAATGTTAGTTTATGTGAATTGTCGTATGTTTGTATTGGATACGATCTGGTAGGTTTAAGTTGAATTTTTTACTTTTTTAATTTCTTGAGTATACTGTTTTATATAAGGAAATTTTAGAATTGAATGTTGATTGATTTTAAGGATTCTATTTCTTAATTTTAAATCTCGATATTTTCTGTCTGGAATTATTTACAAGAAGTATTATATTTTATTTTTTGTATATATAAAACATATATTTATACATGTATATGTTTTCTTTTACGAGCCCGAG
Organism: Buddleja alternifolia; assembly: GCA_019426215.1. NCBI lineage: Eukaryota > Viridiplantae > Streptophyta > Magnoliopsida > Lamiales > Scrophulariaceae > Buddleja > Buddleja alternifolia. The sequence continues at coordinate 18,015,580 of CM033395.1, read as the reverse complement.
CCCATTCAAGCAGAACCTACTCTCGCTCACGCTCGGCTTGAATTCAAATTCAAGCCTTATCCTTAGGCTCTAGCTCCGCTTGGGTCCGACTTGTATAAAGCTTGGCATGAAAATTATCAAGCCGAGCTTATAAGCTTCGAGCTGGCTTGAGCTCATTGACAGTCCTAGTTGCAATGCACAAGTTACTCCATGATCATCGTGTTATTGCCATTACCATTCCTTCTTTCTATTGGATCAGTCATGGGACAAAGATTGGCTGTGAAATATCGATACTTGGCCTTCTTCCCTTCTGTTAGATGACATTATTGCAACAGATTTTGTGCCATTGCTTTGTCCTTGTTGAGCATTTATATTCTTCTAAGCTCACACCTTTTAACTGTCGTCAATGAAGACATCATATTTGAATTTGGCGGATGAAAGTGACACTTCTTTTCTGCTTCTTGTATGTCCAATAAAATATTATCCAACTTGTCTAAATACATACGTCGTACGTAGAGTGCGGTCATCAAGTAAAACCATACCTATGAATTCAGTAAATCTAGCAATTTTTTCCCTTTCTCCTGGTGTTTATGATATGAATTTCTTCGTCCGAACAATATGTTTGAGAGTGACTAGTATTTATATTGACGTTTTTCAAATTTTCAATCTACTGACTGTTTTTTCTGCATATTCCTAAACATACTTCTGAATTTTGATTAAAACTTCTTAGATTGAATTACCTCTTTTCCTCTGTCCTTTTCCTTGGATTGTTTATTTCTAAGAATGACAACTTCATTTTTTCATTGGATCGAGTTATTCTGCTTTACTTCATCACCATCCCCTCAATTTTTCAAATCTACAGCAGCACTTTCCTTTACTTGAAAGGCCTGCTTGAGGCATTGGTTTGACATCTGCCCTTCCTCCTTCCTTGGGTTTTAAGTGCTTTCATGAGTTCATCTGCACTTTTCGTTTGAGGAAGGGCACCGTACCTGGTTGGAACGAGGTGTTGAACCTCTATCACTTTTATTGATACAGTAATGGGGATACACAAAACATCCTAGATCTCTTTCAGTTTGAAAAGAAACAACTGATGACATGGACAGGTTGCTTGACGGATAAGTTTTCTTTTCTTTTCGTTTCTATTTTAAGGTGGGCTCTGTTGGGGTTTGCACATTCAATGTTTCTAATAGATGGATTTCCAGGCAACATGTCAAAAACTAAAGCCATGTTGTGATCACTGAAAGCAGGATGAACACATCTGAAGATTCCATTGATCTTTAGTCATAAAATTCCAATTTGAGTGTTTTCTTGCTGTCTTGCTGGTCTTTTCACTTTAATTTATTAAGTTCCTTATATTCATAGATGACAAAGGGAAGTTTGATGAGTTGGTTGAGGACAAAGGAGTGAAGATATTGATTGATCCAAAGGCCCTTATGCATGTGATAGGAACCAAGATGGATTTTATTGACGACAAACTGAGGTATGAATCAAGTTTCCGCTTCCTGTTGCAGATTAATCTAAATTGAGTCCGTAATTATCTTCGTAAAACATATTGAGCTTGACATATGTCGATTGGTGCTATTTATATCTCTGACTGGTGGAGGAAATGAAGGAAGAGAAAAAAGTAAGTAATATTTTCCATCTGGTTGGTTGTCTGACATCCTGGCTATGACACGAAAATAAACTAAGGAAACTAAATTTACAGTGAAGCCACAAATACTTGAATTAATAGTTCATAATTTTTTGAAGGGAAACTAAATATTTGCTTTTTTTCACTCTCTTCTCTTCGCTTTTCTGTAATTGAAGGTTATGTTTCTAATATAAAACTCCAGGTAATAAATGATCTTGTGCGGTTATTCTAAGCCTGACACTTTAAATTGTCAAATTCTAACACCTCAATTTGACTCCTGCACAGATCTGAGTTCATATTCATCAATCCGAATTCTAAAGGGCAGTGTGGGTGTGGGGAATCCTTTATGACAATGAGCAGCTCAGAAGCAGCTAAGCGTGGTAGTAACTCACAAACATAACTCATATCAGCTGCATTTAAATTTCTAATTTCTTTGTTTGTACATGTTTAAAGAGCAAAAACCTTAAGAGTAGAAAACAAATTTAGGGTGTGTAGCATGGGCTTTGTAGGTTTATGTGGATGGGGATTTTATTATATGGAAGTGTTCGGCCTCGTGATGTAAATTCTTGTTTCTCTTATGTTGAATTGTCACTGTATCCATGATGTAAATATTAAAAACAAAAGTTTGAACTTCCTTCTGTGGGTTAGTTCTTGTGATCTTATTTTGTGAAGAAGATATTTCTGGTTAATAGTTTGGCTTATATCTATCCTTACCCCGTTCACAATGAATAATTTTCATTTAAACTGATTGGGCGTTTCTGATCATTGATTTCCATTTCGACTTCAAATGAATTCTGATGGAATAGCAGGTTAATAATATACGAAGATGTGTTTGTTTAGTAGCATAAATGTTAATATATAATCTGAAGTATATTTCTGGGACTCTTTTGTGTGCTTTCTGTATTGGCAAAATATAAGAATTTCTGTATTGTGACAAAGAAACGCTTCTGAAAAAGCTGCAGCAATATTACCCATCTCAGTTATTCATAACTTTGGAGTGTACACAATTCACACGGCAAATGTAATTCACATTGTTGCCTCACACAGCCAAACCCGTTCCGAGTTAGAATTTCGCCAACATTATAATATAATATCTAGACCCTTTTTACTTCAATCTATATCTATATCTATACTATATTAAAAGTGTGGATAATTTTTGTGTTTCTCCCCATTGTGAATTGACCTTTTTACCCTTATTACTAATTACAATTGAAAATTGATAATATTTGATTCTTCCAATTGTGAATTAACCTTTCTATCCTTATTACTAATTACAATTGATATATTTGATAGATAATATTTGATTCTTCCAATTGTGAATTAACTTTTCTATCCTTATTACTAATTACAATTGATATATTTGATACATATTAAAGCCTCCACTACTCTACAAATTTATGAATAATGAAAGCCCTTAATATTTCAATACATATAAAACCCTCCACTTCCATACCAAATTAATGAATAATGAAGGCTCTTAATCTTTCATAATGCGATTAATCCATTGCAATTTTCAACTTCTCAATATGTGCAGAAAACTTTTAGCCTTCCATCTTCCTAACACATTTATAACAAATTTGGTCTTTCAACTTCCACCTTGTGTATATAACTCTACTACTTGTACCAATCGGTACTTTCCATTCAACTCCTCAAATTTCAAAATCAACTGTGAAATGCTCATCCCCTGAAATTCAACATTCTCATGGTTAGATCTCACCTAGCTATTTCTCTAATGGGTTTGATATAAACACATATTCATAGGTACTATATTTCAATCATTTTCTGGTTCTTATGTCTTCTTTGTTTTCACCAAGCCTATCTGATCAACATGCAGAGTCTATTTCGATTGAGTATTGTATTGTATATATTTGTTTAAACCATACTATTTTCGAGTCACGGCCGCCTCACATTGGTTTAATTTTTTTTCCTAGCAAAATCATTCCTTAATGTGATTAAAATTTCTGGTTGATTGAGTTGGAGTATTAGTTCCAAAATATTTTCTTTTCCTCACCGCTAATATGGTATTTATGGAATTAACAAGTTAAATTGCCAATAAGTTATGTAAATTCAACATTCTCATGGTTAGATTTTACCTAGCTATTTCTCTATTGGGTTTGATATAAACACATATTCATAGGTACTATATTTCAATCATTTTCTGGTTCTTATGTCTTCTTTGATTTCACCAAGCCCATCTCAACATGCAGAGTCTATTTCGATTGAGTATTGTATTGTATATATTTGTTTAACCCATACTATTTTTGAGTCGCGGCCGCCTCACATTGGTTTAATTTTTTTTTCCTGGCAAAATCATTCCTTAATGTGATTAAAGTTTTTGGTTGATTGAGTTGGAATATTAGTTCCAAAACATTTTCTTTTCCTCACCGCACAAGTTAAAGATTTTACCTAGCTATTTCTCTAATGGGTTTGATATAAACAAATATTCGCTTCTGACGTCTTCTTTGAACCAAGCAATATGCAGAGCATATATTTGTTTTAACCCCCGAGTCTCACATTGGTTTAATTTGTTTCCTAGCAAAATCATTCCTGAGTTGGGAGTGGTAACACTGTCAGTTATAGATCTACCAAGTATCGGCAGAACTTTGACTAAGTGCACATTTGAGTCGTAAATGGCCATTTGTGGACCACATTTCAGTATCATCATACACCAACTAATCATACACCGTATAACCAGAGAGGTAAGATTTCATATTAGACATTTTGAACCATACATTAAGATCAAGGATTTAGAATTTCAAGTCTTGTTCTCGATAACTATATATGTATTTTGGTTTCTTAACATTAATATCCCTATTAGCATGAAAAGAATTGGACACTCACGTGCAACGCACGTTCTTTATGCTAGTAAGAGTAAAAGGTCAAATAGAGTAGCCCTTCAGCCACTATGATCTGCCAGCAAAGGTCAATAATCGGAAACGTCGTGCTATTTAAGTGCCAGTACGAATACAGAGAGATGGAAATACCATCTTATCAAATATAACAAAAGAAGTTACATTTTAATTTGATATTCAGCTACTAGGAACTTTTAAGTTTATAGTTGCAATACAAGGAAGTAACCACTTATGTTTACTACATTTCCAATGTAATTAAGATTGTCTAGAGGAAGTAGATGAGATTACTGAACTCAAGCCAAATTCTCCACTTCTTTTAGGTGGAGATAATCTGTCCTTGGACCATTCTTCCAAGGCTTTGCGGTGCAGAGCATTGAGACGAATGTAAGGCCGTTTTTCTTTTATTAACTTTTCTGCACTTTTCCAGTCTTCTGTTAAGCCAAGAGCCACCAACAGAGCACACATTACTGCAACACTTCGTCCATGACCTGAACTCACACAAATTATATAACAAATTACTTTTTACTCCATCACACCCAGCAAAATAGCCCAGTATGTTAAAAAGATATCGAGCATCAGGATTCTAAAATAGAGAAACACTAAAATTACAAAAAACTGTTACATGAGATTTCAACAAATGTAGCACTCTCAAGTCTAATTGCTCAGCACTCTTAAGTCTAATCGCTCACATTCACTAGCATATTGGACTATCAATATATCATGCTCCGTTTGAAGTTATTTAAATTCATTTGTAAAGAAGAATACACTTAATAAATGATCAGTGAAAAGCAGAAATGTTTACTTTATCTGGCCCCAACAACCCCATTTGAGATCCGAATTTTCATTTTGCGAATAAAGAAAATTTGGAATTTTTAGGCCACTAAAACTAGAATAAAATTAAACCAAAAAGAGTGATATGATCTCTTTGGACAACCTTCTAATTACATGTGAGAGTGAGACTGAAGAAAGTTGGTCATCAAAATAATGCAATCACAACTAAACTGGTTAGAAAAACAACATGAGTGGGAAGGTCCCCACACCAGTAGGGTCCCAGTCCTTAACATTGTTGAGGTCTTTCAAATGCAAAGTATATTCACGTAGCTAATTGCATTATAACTCTTGCTATGATTGTATAATTACACTTCTGTCTTCCTTCCCTCCTACAGTTCCAGCACTAGAATTATTTGCTGTTAATATAAACTCAATACGTAGTTCCAGCTCTGTGAAAACCAATGTTTGATCAGATATCTTCATAGTTCTGATTAAAAAAGATTTTTATATTATCAAAAGTGTTATTCTGGCCTCTACTTATCACACGTATCAGAGTGTACCACCGCTAATAAAAAGGAAAATTGTGCTCTTGTTATCTCTACTTGTAATCAGAGCAAGAAATCAAATCGAACAAAGTCTATTACAAGAAACTATAGCAGCCACTTCCACATATGATAACCGAATTACTCAATACGAAAAATTACAAATATTAACAAGTGTATTCAAATTTAAATGAGGATGGAAGTCTATCTTTGGTGTAGAACTAATAGCATCTCAATCCAGTACTCTGGCATGATGATTGCCCACAGAACAGAGGTTATATAATAGTATGGAAAGAGGCAAAAGAGAAGAAAAAAAACACCACTCAACAATCATCATTTTTGAATTTATATTGAAGAATACTGTCAAATAAGAAATTCAGCACTTCTACAGCCAAACTAGAGGTGAGAGGGCATCATTCAGTAAGTTGTGACTTAACTGTCCATTGAATATAAGGAACCAAAACAAGATAAAGGAGACATTTATCCTATGATAATGGTGAATGATGAAACATACTTAGTTTAACTTAATTGTGTTGCCACATTGAAGAAAAAGAAGAAGTTTCTTTAAACAAGTATCTGCAATTTCCTGGATATCTACCAAGATATATTGAGAGCAACCATGGTGGCATGATTATTCACGAAGCAAGAGTCCAAAACTTCGAAATCAGTATTCGAAATCAGTATAAGCATGGGAGATCTAGCTTTATATAAACTGATTAGTTAAAGAAACTATACTATTTGATCTACTTCTCTAAAACCAAAGCTACAAATTCAGCAAATAACCAATTCATCACATCTTCACACCCCTTCCCGAAAATGGACAAAGAAATCCCCTGGTTCAGGCCCCTCAACAGTGACTAAAGATGTACAAAGGCGTAATACTTGCAATAATATAACTGGAACAGCAATGCTTCATTCAACTATTAATAAAATTCGGTTTCCACGGTAGTTGATAGCATACCATAAGCACAGTGGATAAAAACTGGAATGTTTTGAGCTCTCTTTCTACAAGCCCACTTGACAGCAGACTCTATCTCACCCGGCTGAGGTGCCCGCGTATCCCATGTAGGAATGCACAAATATGCACACCCTGAGAGCTCCTCTTTCCTTGGCAACTCACAAGTGCAATCAATGATCGCAGGGTTACCGGGCGGTAACTTATCCAGTGAATAAGGCCACCCTCCTACATATAACCCTTGAGAAATCTCAGTATATGGAGCCTCGCCACTAGTGAATCTTCTGATAGCTTGAAATGCTCTCACGAAATATAAGTATGGACCGAACATGATCAATGACCAAAGGGGAAATCTCCCATCTGAGCCTTTTCCCAAAAACATTGGCAGATTGATGGATGGATGTGAAGCAATCGCAACCAAGAATGATACCAAAGATGAGTACAGAAATGGTATGGGCAGCAAAGTGAATCGAAAAATTCTAAGAGATACAAAGAAAATGAATAAGGTTGCGGCCTTTAGGCCTATGAGAACAGATAATCCCACACCCATTATTTTCTGTTGAATCCAAAATATAATCCACACAGCATAGGGTTTGAAGTAATATCAAAATTAGAGCAATTAAAATGATTTCACAGAAATGAGAGAGAAAAGAATAACAGATGATGATTTCAAGAGAAGAAGAATAAAGTCTTCAATCAATCACTGCTAAATACTCAAAGAAGAATCAGAAAATTGCACTGCACAAGATCAATCGCTTCGAGTTGTGGCGTGGGAATTGGGGAACAATTCCGGATCAACTGCCAATTACAATTAACAAGTTCCTTTTTGTGTAGGGTTTATTACACTAATCGTATTCGTACCTCTTAAGTACGGTCCAATTTTGCTTATTTATTTATTTATTTTTAATTCTTTGCATGTGGTGGGGATACCTAATCTGATAAACTCCCGATAATTTTTAATCATAGATCACATAAATTTTATAAAACTCCGAATCAGGAGAGACCAACTTTGCTTATTTTAATGTCTATCCTTCTTATAATAAAATTTTACAATCGTTCCTCGAAAAAAAATTAATGTCAAAATGTATTGTTAATTTTCTGTTTTGCAATTGCCTCAACCAATTATTTTTCTTGACAAAGAAACCCTGAATGGGTGAATATAATTTTCTCAAATTAAACAAGATATAGTTGTAACTTTCAAAATTTGTACACATGATTTTGTAAAATGATTGTTAACATCTTAATGGTAAGTGCAAATTCGGACTAATATTAATTGGAGGCAATTTAAATGAATTTAACTGATGAATTAAAGGAAACCCTTCAAGAGATCAACTTAAGGTTGTACATACGTGTTCAAAATAAATAGGTTGATGATAATTACACAAATAAAAAAGGTAATTAGTGCAATTGAACCCTTTTGGTTAATAACAATACCCGACCCGGATCCAAAACCATGTGGAAAACACGTGGTTGCATTTTAAAAGTCTTATCCCAAAACATCCCCCAATACAAAAGAAAACTCTTATCCGAAGGGAAGGCATAAGTTCATAACCCTTCCCACTACAAAATATCTAATGAAAATCTGAATGTAATATATATATATATATATATATATATGTAATATATATAGATATATATATTATCAGCAAAGAGCTCCTCCACAACTTGCCATTTTCACAGGGAATCACTCACACAGAACAGTCAGTCACAGCCCAGGTATTCATTCTCTTACTCTCAGTTCTTTTGCACAACAACAACAAGAAGAAGAAGATGATGCTCCTCCTCCTCCATGAGAACTGAACAACATACCAAGCAATTACTACTTACTAATGACTACAGCTGCTTTATATGCTGATTTCTTCTTCCCTCAAAATCTCATTTTCACCCAACACAAACTCACTACAAACCACAATTCCCTTCATGTTTTCAGATGCCATATTACTGACCCCAAAATCACTAAATATAGAAGAAATAACCCACAAAGGACCTTATTTGACCTTTCTACTGAAAAAAATAATCTGCCCGCCTATAACGATTTTAAAGAAACCCAATTTCTAAAAGTCCTCCACAGGTCTTGCAAAGCTGGGAATTATGACGAAGGTCTTTACTTTCTTGAATGCATGGTCAATTTGGGCCATAAACCTGATGTCATTCTCTCTACTAAGCTCATCAAAGGGTTCTTCAACTCCAAAAGTGTCGAAAAAGCTGTTAAAGTAATGAGAATTCTTGAAAAATATGGTCGCCCTGATATATTTGCATACAATGCTTTCATTAGTGGTTTGTGTAAAATGAATCGGATTGATTCTGCAAATGAAATGTTGAGTAGCATGAGGGCTAGAGGATTTTCGCCCGACGTCGTTACGTATAATATTATGATTGGCAGTCTTTGCAATAGGGGGAAGCTCAATTTAGCTATGAAGATGTTGGATCAGTTAATAGAAGATAATTGTCAGCCTACTGTCATTACATATACAATCCTTATAGAAGCAACCATTCTTGAAGTAGGTGTTGGTGAAGCTATGAATCTTTTTGATGAGATGTTGTCTAGAGGGCTACAACCCGATATGTATACGTACAACACCATAATTAGAGGGATGTGTAAAGAAGGTTTGATGGATGAGGCCTTTGAGTTCGTTCGGAGCTTAACGAAGAGAGATTGTAAGCCGGATGTGATATCTTACAATATCTTGTTAAGGGCTTTACTTAATCAAGGAAGATGGCATGATGGTGAGAAGCTTATGGTTGAAATGTTTTCGACAAATTGTGATCCGAATGTGGTTACTTATAGCATATTAATAAGTGCTCTGTGTCGAGATGGTCAACTCGACGAGGCAATCAATTTGTTAAAAATTATGACGAATGAGGGATTAAATCCCGATACTTACACGTACGATCCATTGATTTCCGCTCTTTGCAAAGAAGGGAGATTAGATTTAGCTATTGGATTCATGGATTACATGATTTCTAGTGGTTGTTTTCCTGATATAGCAAACTATAACACGATACTCTCGGCATTGTGCAAAAATGGTAATGCTGATGAAGCTTTGGAAGTTTTCGGTAAGCTTGCTGAGAACGGGTGTCCACCGGATGTTAGTACTTATAACACTATGATAAGTGTATTGTGGAATAATGGGGATAGAACTAGAGCCTTGACATTGCTTTCTGAGATGATTAGAAAAAGGATTGATCCCGATGAGATTACTTATAACTCACTTATATCATGTCTTTGTAGAGATGGGATGGTTGATAGTGCTATTGAATTGTTAGAGGATATGAAGAGAAGCGAATTTTTACCAACTGTTGTGACTTACAACATTTTGCTTCTTGGATTGTGCAAAGCTCGTAGAATTGATGACGCTATTGCTGTGCTAGCAGAGATGGTTAAAAAGGGTTGCCAGCCGAATGAGACAACTTACGTTTTGTTAGTCGAAGGTATCGGGTTTTCTGGGTGGCGAGCGGAGGCTATGGAGCTTGCTAATTGTCTCTATAAGAAAAATGTTATTTCTAATCAATCGCTGAGACGTTTGAATAGAACATTTCCTGTGAATGATGTTTACGGCGGTTTCAGTCAGATAGAAATTAAAAATTAATTCTTGTGTTGATTTCATCTTATTCTTTTACTAGTTTTTAGTCTCTGTTGATTAGTTTCTATTACATGAAGCTTTATCTTTCCCTATGCTGCACTTGTGAATGATATATTTATATAGCAGCAAGAAAATAATGCAGTTTTAGATTTGTTTCATTTCATTTACATCAAACTCATTTTACAATATGGGTTGTGCATCATGGTTTAAGTCTTTAAGCAAAGGCCAAGTTTCCATTGCTTGAAATTAAAAGATGTATCATAGTTAGGGTAAAATTCATTTTAGTCCTTGAATTTTCACCTCAATTCCAAATTAGTTCTCGAGTTTTTAATTTATCTCAGTTTAGTCCCTCCAGCCACTCTCCGCAATTGAAAGGCGTTCTTTAACTTTTGCCCTTCATTGGTTAAATTTAAAACGAAAAAAAAAGTACTTTTTATTTTGGTTAAAATTTAATTTAGTCCTCGAGTTTTGACCTCAATGTCAAATTAATCCTTGAAATTTTAATTTGAATCAATAAAGTCTTTATGCTGAGGCAAAGTCAATATTACTTTTAAAAATAAAATGACATTGCTATTGAAGTTTACATTCTCATGTCATACTTTAGTCCTAATTGGGAACTGATGGAAGGATAGTACTTACATTGAGATCATTATCGAAAAATTGAGTCACTACTTCACTTATATCCAAGTTTTTATAGAACGGTACTAGACTTGAACAATGGTTTATAAGTGTTTTGGAATTAATTGTATTAATTCAAGATTTTTTAATTACTTAGATAGTTAATTAGTCACGATAATTGAATTCTCGGAATCACAACATAGTTATGAACCTACTACTAGCTTATTGTTGAACATAAATTGGTCACATACACTTGGACAAATTTATTTCTTGGTAGAAGAAATTAATCCGATGTTAGGATTAAAATTAATTAACTGAGGTTTTTTATGTTAATGAAAATGGTGGATCAAAATAATTAATTAGTGGGACGACTGATTAACCTAACCCAATTGGGTAAATTTTCATGGAGAAATTAATTAATTGAAATTAATGTTGCTTTTTTGTTTGCCGTATTATGTCACCCGGGCATAGAAATGAGTCTTGTGCGGTTACAAAATTTATATGAAACTCTACAATTTATGTGTTCAAGTCGAAACCCAAAAATGAACGAAAAAGTGAGAAAAATGAGCCGGAAACATAGACAAAATCATTATTTTCTTTAAAAAATTGCTCTAATGTTTCCTTTTTACTCACCGTATTCCTTCATCGGGGCATCGAAATAAGTTCATTCTTGTGCCGTTACAAAGTCTATATGAAAGTTTACAATTTATATGTTCAAGTCGAAACCCAAAAACGTACGAAAAATGAGCCGAAAATAAAGAAAAAATCAAGTGCACTGTTGTTTACAACGTCTCTCACAATTAATTAAAAAATATATATATAGTGAGAGACGCTCTCACATTTTTTTAAAAAAAATAATTAATTTTTGTGAGACGCTGTTACCAACAGCGTTTTGTGCTATTTTCTGATGTATAACAAAACTTGTAACATTTTATGATTTTTTATTTAATTTTATATTATTTATTTAAATTTCCCCATGAAAGACTATCAGGCAACGATAAAATTTGGGATTTAGATATGTTTTTCTTATTTTTGGAGCAATTTTTGAGTTTAAAAAAAGAACAAAAATTTATTTTGAATTAAGCATGGTGACACATGTCAGCTGTTAGTGGATGCTGAACTTGTGGGCATAGCCCACAAGGGTAGCAGTGGATTAGCTTCTGGAATACAAAGATAAGGTATTTGATTTGTTTGCAGCGGTATCTAAAGTGATACTTGAACTTCTAAATTCGTACTGTCAAGAATATGATTAAGATCTTACATTTCCATAGAAACTATATAAACGTTTTCATTTTCATGTTAGCGGAAACTAAAATATAATATAATTTCGAAATTCTTTAATTGTTTAAGGAAGTCTTGTTTTTCTTTATTTTCCTACAAAACGTTTTACTTTCCTAATTTTCTGCATCAAAATATGTCTTTCTAATTACAAATATATAAACTCTTAGTATATATCACATATTATAAATATACAAATAAATATTTATATTTGCGTGAAAATTAGTGCATTTTTCTAATAATTTAGAATTTATGATCAATTCACTATTAATGATATTAGTTTCATGCAATTTATATTGCATGCCTACATATTATAATTTTGTATTTGAATTATATCTTGTGTAGTTTACTTCAATTTAATAAATATTATAATATGTAAGCAAAATAAATTGCATGATATAGTATTTGAATTATATCTTGTGTAGTTTACTTCAATTTAATAAATATGAAATATTTTAAGCAAAATCTGAATTCACTTACACTTTTCTAGTTACTATATAACCTAAGTTATATATATCGAATGTGTTATACTTATGGTGTGCTTGGCCCAGTATTGCATAATTTATTATAGAAGAAATGATTCTCATATAATTGATTATGACAAAAATTTGAATTTTGACTATGCCAAAACGTGGGTCAAACACTCATCAAAATAATGTATATAGTCCAAACACATTGATTTTCTCAATCACGGGTCCAAACACATTGATTTTCTCAATCACGGGTTCAAACAAATTCTTATATATATATATATATCGTTCAGTTTAGTTTCTACTGTATTTATTTGTTGCCAATAGGATCAATCCTCGGATAATGGCTTTGAATTAACGCCACAAATACTAAAGAATAATGAATTATATATATATATATATATATATATATTTTTATAATTCTAAATAAAGATTTTGCTGTGGAAAATTAGGAAAGTGAAAATTTTGGCAGAAAACTAAAAAGTTTCTTAGGAAAATAAAGAGAAAGAAGAATTTCCATAGGAAATTAAAAAATTTCAAAATTACACTACATTTCAGTTTCCATTAACTTGAAAATAGAAATATATTCGTAGTTTTGATGGAAACGTATGGAGATTTTAACCCATGAGATAACTTTCAAAGGAACTGCGTAACATATATGACTATAGGAATACAAAACAATGAACTATAGAAATACAAAAGAATGGTACATATCAAAGATATAATGATTTCAACATATTCATTGTTACATCACAGATCAAAAATATTATCTTCTTGTGCTAGAAGAGAATACCCAATAAGCCATAAGTTTGAATGTCATAGAAATTGTACACAATTAGTCAATGTCTCAAAAGTCAACTAGTTGGACATTGAAGGCACACTCCCCCGGAAAATTCATGACGAATTCATCTATGTTGTTTAGGAGAATCGGTAGCTTGCAAAGACCCAAAGACGATGATATCATGATTAAAAAGTTCTCGAATAAACCATATCAACCACAAAGACCTACACAAGGAGGTAAGTGATAAAGCATTGAAAAGACAAAATACATGAAAGTTTCTTATCTGTCAAAGACTGTTTTACCCTCATTTCCTACATAACCCTCTAACCCCATGCGACAATGAAAGTTGTAGCAAAAGATGCAGATGCCAACACTATTCAAAACCAGTTGCATTACCATTGTTAATTTTGATTGTTTGTGTTGGATAAAATGGTACAAATTGTGGTTGAGTACGAAATTCGAACGCCGTTAGTATCCGGGATACTTAAGATTATTGGATAATCTTAATCTACGTTCCGAGTAGATGAGTTTAGCATTTCGAATTTCTCTAATCGGAACGAATGAGAAATTAAGTGCTAAATTGAAGGGTTTGAATTGTGTATCCCATATTTTGATATAATTTTATTTAATATGTCATGCATATATCATGAATGACACAACACATTTTAATGGAAAATATGTCATGAATACATCATGAATGACATATGAGCACTTCAAGGTGGTGGAGCATCTTGGATGGCTAAGATTTGATCTTAGAAATGGATGGTGTGGATTGATTCTTATGGAAATGGATTTTGCCTATAAATAGCAACCATTCCAACCATTTTGAAACACACCAACTCAAAACACAACATATTCTCTCTAAGTGTTCTTGAGTTCTATAAAATCATCTTCATCTTTTTCTTGAGATTTCAACAGTAAATTAAGTTCGTAGTTTCTGAAATTGAAGTGGTTCAATCTTCAGAAAAGTATATCGTTGTATCTTGGGACACTTGTTGTAAGAACTCGTACCACCAAGGCGGGACAATTTAGTGTTAAGGATAGAGAGTTCTCTCTCGCCTCGATATAATCTTTCTTTGTTATTATCAATTTGATACGTTTGTGAAATTTTGAAACAACAAACTTAACACTAAATTTTCTTGTTGTTGTTCAAAAGTTATCACTTGTTCAAATGGAAAATATGGGAAATGTTGATGGTGCTACTCTTGATTTCGGTCTTGGACCAGGTGCTATTCATGGTCTCGGTATTATCAATGGCTCCGGTGGAGGTTCTGGTTTTAGTTACGGTTCAGGGCTGGGTCCTGGTTCCGGTTTTGGCATTGGCTCTGGTGGGGGTGCCGGGCTAGGTTCTGGTTCAGGGTTGGGCCCTAGTTCCGGTTCTGGCTCTGCTCCGGTCCCTCCATTTGTTTCAATGGCTAATCCTGTTATACCGGTTCAGGCTAAAAAACCGGAGAAGTTCAGCGGGGTTGACTTCAAGAGGTGGCAACAAAAGATGTTGTTTTACCTCACGACTTTGAACCAAGCAAGGTACTTAAGGGGAAATGCTCCTTATGTCCCGGTTGAGTCAACTGATAGTGATCTGAGGAAGGCATATGATTCCTGGATACATGGTGATTTCCTTTGCAGAAATTACCTACTCAATGGATTGAATGATTCGCTTTACAGCGTATATTCTGAAGTAAAAACTGCCAAAGACCTCTGGGAGGCACTGGACAAGAAGTATAGAACTGAGGACGCTGGACTAAAGAAGTTCGTGGTCGCGAAGTTCTTAGACTTCAAAATGGTAGACTCTAAGTCTGTGACAAGCCAAGTTCAAGAGTTTCAAATTATATTACATGAAATTCATGCTGAGAACATGGCTCTGAGTGAGTCCTTCCAAGTAGCTTCTATCATTGAGAAGTTACCGCCTTCTTGGAAGGATTTCAAGAATTACTTGAAGCACAAACGAAAGGAGATGAGTCTAGAAGACTTGGTTGTCCGACTCAGAATTGAGGAAGACAATCGGGGATCAGACAAGAAGCTCCTTGTGCAGGCAATGGCAAACATTGCAGAAGTTCCGGAGAGTTCTGACCGGAAGAGAAAATTCCAAGGAAAATTCCAAGGAAATTCCCAGAAAAAGAAGGCTGCCGGGAAAGGAAAGTCAAGGGCGGGAGACCGCTGTTTCGTAAAAAAAAACAATCTAGATTAGGGAAGGATTTCGAATAGTCGTTCCAAGCCCCGCGATAATTCTCCACTTAGAATTATCTCTCAACCCCCGCGTTCGAGTTCGATACGCTAGACGGTGGTTCAGACTTTAACACTTCGACGTGTTGTTTATTCGAACTTCTCTTCATCTTCTTCGAGTGGATCGCAATTGATGAAAATATTTATCGTCTTCGAATGACACAATAATACAGTGAAGGAAAAATTCAAGTCCAGGTAAAAACTATCTCTCTGATACTTAAATCTGACACAAGATAGTCTTATACCTACGTGAGAATTTCTCGATTGAATGTATTACTTTAGATGTTGATTATTGTCTTCGAATACAATAATACAGTGAAAGATAAGATTCAAGTCCAGATAAAAATTATCTCTCAGATACTTAAATCTGACAAAAGATAATCTTATACCTACGTGAGAATCTATCTTTTTTCCATACTTGAATATGTTCGAATTCAAAAGGGTAAATTGAAAACTCAAGTCCAGTGCATAAACTATCTATTCGATACTTAAATCTGAATAAACGATAATTTACACCTACATGAAAGTTTTCAATTCGTAAAAATTACAGGCAATCGAATGCCGATACAAGCCTTGAAAAGGCAAATTCCTTCGAATCTAATACTAAATTACATTACGGCTACTCCTAAATTATGCTAAGAACTACTCCTACATTACGCTATGAACTACTCCTAAGAAAACGAAAATGCAGAAGTGTGGTGATCTTGCGATGTCTTTCTATGTCTGGCGCGGCTGGTATATATAGGTCTTCAGAACCGTTCTCAACCCCCGTTCCTTATCTTCGGGAACCGTCTTCAACCGCTTCTTCAACTGCTCTTTCAAATATCTTCAACTTGGCGCGTCTTCCTTGAATGCAGATTATAGGCTTTTGGATTCATTTTATGTTTTAGATTCGATTCTTGGGCTTTTTGTCAATTCAGCCCCTGTCTTCGCTATTTTCTGAATTTAATGGGTCTTGTCTGGTTTATTTGTAAACCCATTTCCTTATTTTTCGAGTTTCCCCAGTTTAGGCTATTTGGGCTCTTTAATTCGAAAGCCCAAATTATTTTATGGTGTAAACAAATGCCCCCCTAATATACATGAACGTTTCGAGTTCATGTGTATTAAAAGACACATCTTTTGGTTAGACAAATTCTCTCTCTCTTACTTCAATTTCTGTCTTTAACCTTCTCGAATCACTTTAATCTCTGTCTTTAATCTTCTCGAAGACTACCGAGAGAAAAACCTATTCTTCATGCTTCTCGAAATATTCATCCCCTGATTCGAATTCTTCTTCATCTCGAGAAAAACCTTGCTGCCCCTCCTTCAGCCACCACTGAGAATCTGGTTTGTCTTCCTTTCTCCTACCCAGATGTTAAAACTTCACTTAATTACAGAACCATTTGCTAAGCTCTCAATCTATCGTGATTTTTTTTTTCTCTGACTTCGAATTACCCCGCTCGACAGGTTTCGGTAATCCAATCTGGTTTGTCTTCCTTTCTCCTACCCAGATGTTAAAACTTCACTTAATTACAGAACCATTTGCTAAGCTCTCAATCTATCGTGATTTTTTTTTTCTGACTTCGAATTACCCCGCTCGACAGGTTTCGGTAATCCAACAAAGGAGAGATCATCATTATCCTTTCATTTTCTTCATGCTTCACACCTTCAATGGCTTAGTCAACTAAACCTCATGAGATGAGATGATGGTATGTATGAAAAGGATTGATTTTTTTTTATTATTTATTATTATTATTATTTTTTTTCGAGCATGCTTAATTCTGAAGATGGCTCTTTCGAGCATGCTTGATTTCGAGCCTTACTGATTTCGAGCATCACTTGATTTCGAGCATGCTTGATTTCGAGCATCACTTGATCTCGAGTCATGCTTGATTTCGAACCTTACTTGATCTCGAGCATCACTTGATTTCGAATATGCTTGATCTCGAACATGACATTTTCGAGCAAGACCATATTCGATGTTTTTCTTTCGAGTACCTCAAGTTTCGAGCAAGATGGCATTTCGCGTACACTAAATTTCGATATCATAGTTTTTTGAGTCCTCTTATTTTTGAACACATCATTTTCGAGAACATCATATTTCAAAATTGTAATATTTCGAGTATACTCATTTTGAGCACATGGTGTTTCGATTATGCCTCATTCCGAGCACATAGTATTTCGAGTTAATGATATATCGAACATGTTTTATTTTGAGTACCTGATTTTTCGAGCATATCTTATTTCGATTTCGAGAATGTTCACCATTTTGACTCAGTTAAAAATAAGCGTAAAACTGTCGGTGAGACTTCTTGCCCCCCAGTATTATTCGCAAAATGCTGTTCTTCGAGGGGTATCGGGCTCGAAGCTCTTTCGACTTCAAATGGACCATCTCGAGACTCGAGATTCTCGAGGATATCCTATGAGAGTTTCGTTTGAGTTAATTGTTCTCGGTACTGATCATCGAATTCTCTTTTCTGACTCTCTCGAGCACCTGCTAAAGTTCGTTTGATGATCTGAACGAACTCTTCGTACATTTTATCTGCTCTAACCTTATGTTTCGAAATTAGTTGAGCGCCAAAATCGTCACCCAAATCGTCTTTGAGCCAATCTTTTGGCATTATACAAGAATTTTGTTCAAAAATCTTTTAAAGTGTCAGTTATCTAACTTTTTGAAGTGTCAGTTATCAAAACCGACTCCCACTGTGGTCGCCAAAACTTGTTTCGTAAAAAAAAACAATCTAGATTAGGGAAGGATTTCGAATAGTCGTTCCAAGCCCCGCGATAATTCTCCACTTAGAATTATCTCTCAACCCCCGCGTTCGAGTTCGATACGCTAGACGGTGGTTCAGACTTTAACACTTCGACGTGTTGTTTATTCGAACTTCTCTTCATCTTCTTCGAGTGGATCGCAATTGATGAAAATATTTATCGTCTTCGAATGACACAATAATACAGTGAAGGAAAAATTCAAGTCCAGGTAAAAACTATCTCTCTGATACTTAAATCTGACACAAGATAGTCTTATACCTACGTGAGAATTTCTCGATTGAATGTATTACTTTAGATGTTGATTATTGTCTTCGAATACAATAATACAGTGAAAGATAAGATTCAAGTCCAGATAAAAATTATCTCTCAGATACTTAAATCTGACAAAAGATAATCTTATACCTACGTGAGAATCTATCTTTTTTCCATACTTGAATATGTTCGAATTCAAAAGGGTAAATTGAAAACTCAAGTCCAGTGCATAAACTATCTATTCGATACTTAAATCTGAATAAACGATAATTTACACCTACATGAAAGTTTTCAATTCGTAAAAATTACAGGCAATCGAATGCCGATACAAGCCTTGAAAAGGCAAATTCCTTCGAATCTAATACTAAATTACATTACGGCTACTCCTAAATTATGCTAAGAACTACTCCTACATTACGCTATGAACTACTCCTAAGAAAACGAAAATGCAGAAGTGTGGTGATCTTGCGATGTCTTTCTATGTCTGGCGCGGCTGGTATATATAGGTCTTCAGAACCGTTCTCAACCCCCGTTCCTTATCTTCGGGAACCGTCTTCAACCGCTTCTTCAACTGCTCTTTCAAATATCTTCAACTTGGCGCGTCTTCCTTGAATGCAGATTATAGGCTTTTGGATTCATTTTATGTTTTAGATTCGATTCTTGGGCTTTTTGTCAATTCAGCCCCTGTCTTCGCTATTTTCTGAATTTAATGGGTCTTGTCTGGTTTATTTGTAAACCCATTTCCTTATTTTTCGAGTTTCCCCAGTTTAGGCTATTTGGGCTCTTTAATTCGAAAGCCCAAATTATTTTATGGTGTAAACAAATGCCCCCCTAATATACATGAACGTTTCGAGTTCATGTGTATTAAAAGACACATCTTTTGGTTAGACAAATTCTCTCTCTCTTACTTCAATTTCTGTCTTTAACCTTCTCGAATCACTTTAATCTCTGTCTTTAATCTTCTCGAAGACTACCGAGAGAAAAACCTATTCTCCCACTGTGGTCGCCAAAACTTGTTTCGTAAAAAAAAACAATCTAGATTAGGGAAGGATTTCGAATAGTCGTTCCAAGCCCCGCGATAATTCTCCACTTAGAATTATCTCTCAACCCCCGCGTTCGAGTTCGATACGCTAGACGGTGGTTCAGACTTTAACACTTCGACGTGTTGTTTATTCGAACTTCTCTTCATCTTCTTCGAGTGGATCGCAATTGATGAAAATATTTATCGTCTTCGAATGACACAATAATACAGTGAAGGAAAAATTCAAGTCCAGGTAAAAACTATCTCTCTGATACTTAAATCTGACACAAGATAGTCTTATACCTACGTGAGAATTTCTCGATTGAATGTATTACTTTAGATGTTGATTATTGTCTTCGAATACAATAATACAGTGAAAGATAAGATTCAAGTCCAGATAAAAATTATCTCTCAGATACTTAAATCTGACAAAAGATAATCTTATACCTACGTGAGAATCTATCTTTTTTCCATACTTGAATATGTTCGAATTCAAAAGGGTAAATTGAAAACTCAAGTCCAGTGCATAAACTATCTATTCGATACTTAAATCTGAATAAACGATAATTTACACCTACATGAAAGTTTTCAATTCGTAAAAATTACAGGCAATCGAATGCCGATACAAGCCTTGAAAAGGCAAATTCCTTCGAATCTAATACTAAATTACATTACGGCTACTCCTAAATTATGCTAAGAACTACTCCTACATTACGCTATGAACTACTCCTAAGAAAACGAAAATGCAGAAGTGTGGTGATCTTGCGATGTCTTTCTATGTCTGGCGCGGCTGGTATATATAGGTCTTCAGAACCGTTCTCAACCCCCGTTCCTTATCTTCGGGAACCGTCTTCAACCGCTTCTTCAACTGCTCTTTCAAATATCTTCAACTTGGCGCGTCTTCCTTGAATGCAGATTATAGGCTTTTGGATTCATTTTATGTTTTAGATTCGATTCTTGGGCTTTTTGTCAATTCAGCCCCTGTCTTCGCTATTTTCTGAATTTAATGGGTCTTGTCTGGTTTATTTGTAAACCCATTTCCTTATTTTTCGAGTTTCCCCAGTTTAGGCTATTTGGGCTCTTTAATTCGAAAGCCCAAATTATTTTATGGTGTAAACAAATGCCCCCTAATATACATGAACGTTTCGAGTTCATGTGTATTAAAAGACACATCTTTTGGTTAGACAAATTCTCTCTCTCTTACTTCAATTTCTGTCTTTAACCTTCTCGAATCACTTTAATCTCTGTCTTTAATCTTCTCGAAGACTACCGAGAGAAAAACCTATTCTTCATGCTTCTCGAAATATTCATCCCCTGATTCGAATTCTTCTTCATCTCGAGAAAAACCTTGCTGCCCCTCCTTCATCCACCACTGAGAATCTGGTTTGTCTTCCTTTCTCCTACCCAGATGTTAAAACTTCACTTAATTACAGAACCATTTGCTAAGCTCTCAATCTATCGTGATTTTTTTTTTCTCTGACTTCGAATTACCCCGCTCGACAGGTTTCGGTAATCCAACAAAGGAGAGATCATCATTATCCTTTCATTTTCTTCATGCTTCACACCTTCAATGGCTTAGTCAACTAAACCTCATGAGATGAGATGATGGTATGTATGAAAAGGATTGATTTTTTTTTATTATTTATTATTATTATTATTTTTTTTCGAGCATGCTTAATTCTGAAGATGGCTCTTTCGAGCATGCTTGATTTCGAGCCTTACTGATTTCGAGCATCACTTGATTTCGAGCATGCTTGATTTCGAGCATCACTTGATCTCGAGTCATGCTTGATTTCGAACCTTACTTGATCTCGAGCATCACTTGATTTCGAATATGCTTGATCTCGAACATGACATTTTCGAGCAAGACCATATTCGATGTTTTTCTTTCGAGTACCTCAAGTTTCGAGCAAGATGGCATTTCGCGTACACTAAATTTCGATATCATAGTTTTTTGAGTCCTCTTATTTTTGAACACATCATTTTCGAGAACATCATATTTCAAAATTGTAATATTTCGAGTATACTCATTTTGAGCACATGGTGTTTCGATTATGCCTCATTTCGAGCACATAGTATTTCGAGTTAATGATATATCGAACATGTTTTATTTTGAGTACCTGATTTTTCGAGCATATCTTATTTCGATTTCGAGAATGTTCACCATTTTGACTCAGTTAAAAATAAGCGTAAAACTGTCGGTGAGACTTCTTGCCCCCCAGTATTATTCGCAAAATGCTGTTCTTCGAGGGGTATCGGGCTCGAAGCTCTTTCGACTTCAAATGGACCATCTCGAGACTCGAGATTCTCGAGGATATCCTATGAGAGTTTCGTTTGAGTTAATTGTTCTCGGTACTGATCATCGAATTCTCTTTTCTGACTCTCTCGAGCACCTGCTAAAGTTCGTTTGATGATCTGAACGAACTCTTCGTACATTTTATCTGCTCTAACCTTATGTTTCGAAATTAGTTGAGCGCCAAAATCGTCACCCAAATCGTCTTTGAGCCAATCTTTTGGCATTATACAAGAATTTTGTTCAAAAATCTTTTAAAGTGTCAGTTATCTAACTTTTTGAAGTGTCAGTTATCAAAACCGACTCCCACTGTGGTCGCCAAAACTTGTTTCGTAAAAAAAAACAATCTAGATTAGGGAAGGATTTCGAATAGTCGTTCCAAGCCCCGCGATAATTCTCCACTTAGAATTATCTCTCAACCCCCGCGTTCGAGTTCGATACGCTAGACGGTGGTTCAGACTTTAACACTTCGACGTGTTGTTTATTCGAACTTCTCTTCATCTTCTTCGAGTGGATCGCAATTGATGAAAATATTTATCGTCTTCGAATGACACAATAATACAGTGAAGGAAAAATTCAAGTCCAGGTAAAAACTATCTCTCTGATACTTAAATCTGACACAAGATAGTCTTATACCTACGTGAGAATTTCTCGATTGAATGTATTACTTTAGATGTTGATTATTGTCTTCGAATACAATAATACAGTGAAAGATAAGATTCAAGTCCAGATAAAAATTATCTCTCAGATACTTAAATCTGACAAAAGATAATCTTATACCTACGTGAGAATCTATCTTTTTTCCATACTTGAATATGTTCGAATTCAAAAGGGTAAATTGAAAACTCAAGTCCAGTGCATAAACTATCTATTCGATACTTAAATCTGAATAAACGATAATTTACACCTACATGAAAGTTTTCAATTCGTAAAAATTACAGGCAATCGAATGCCGATACAAGCCTTGAAAAGGCAAATTCCTTCGAATCTAATACTAAATTACATTACGGCTACTCCTAAATTATGCTAAGAACTACTCCTACATTACGCTATGAACTACTCCTAAGAAAACGAAAATGCAGAAGTGTGGTGATCTTGCGATGTCTTTCTATGTCTGGCGCGGCTGGTATATATAGGTCTTCAGAACCGTTCTCAACCCCCGTTCCTTATCTTCGGGAACCGTCTTCAACCGCTTCTTCAACTGCTCTTTCAAATATCTTCAACTTGGCGCGTCTTCCTTGAATGCGGATTATAGGCTTTTGGATTCATTTTATGTTTTAGATTCGATTCTTGGGCTTTTTGTCAATTCAGCCCCTGTCTTCGCTATTTTCTGAATTTAATGGGTCTTGTCTGGTTTATTTGTAAACCCATTTCCTTATTTTTCGAGTTTCCCCAGTTTAGGCTATTTGGGCTCTTTAATTCGAAAGCCCAAATTATTTTATGGTGTAAACAACCGCTGTCACAACTGTGACAAACCTGGTCATTGGGCCAGAGATTGTAGAGAGCCCAAGAAAAACAAGTTTCATGGGCAAGGTTCTGGCCATAACCAGAACAAAGGCAAGAACCGGGTGCAAAATGAAGTGCACCTAACTGTTGATGATGTCCAGGGTATCAACAAGATGATCGATGACCTGTCGGACAAACAGGTGCCGATCGATCTAACAGATCTTGATCTCACTGCCGTCGTGTTCGAAGCCAACTTGGTGGACAACCCGAGGGAGTGGTTTGTTGACACTGGAGCTACTCTCCATATCTGTTCAGATAGGGCTGCCTTCTCGTCCTATACCCCAACTGAAGGACGAAGACTGTTTATGGGCAACTCAGCCACATCTCCAGTGGTTGGAATGGGGAAAGTTGTGCTGAAGATGACTTCAGGCAAAGAACTGACATTGATTGAAGTTCTGCATGTTCCGGAGATTCGCAAGAATTTGGTATCCGGTTCAGCTTTGGTCAAGAATGGGTTCAAGATAGTCTTCGAGGCTGATAGATTTTCTTTAACAAAGAGAGGATTTTATGTTGGAAAAGGTTACCTTGAGCAGGGCCTTTTCAAGATGAATGTAATGAATGTAATCCGCTCTGTTGTAATTGAAAATGAAAGCAATAAAAGTATTGAGAATTCTGTTTATTTGCTTGAGTATTCTAATTTGTGGCATGTCAGACTAGGATATGTAAATTATAATACTATTCGAAGATTGGTTAACTTGAACTTATTACCAACTTTTAAAGTTGAAAATGAACATAAATGTGGAATTTGTGTTGAGGCAAAACTAGTCAAACAACCGTTTCCTTCAGTGGAAAGAAACACCGCACCACTAGAACTTATTCACAGTGACATCTGTGATTTGAAGTTTGTGCAAACTAGAGGTGGGAAAAAGTATTTCATTACATTCATAGATGATTGCACAAAGTATTGTTATGTGTATTTACTAAGAAGTAAAGATGAAGCGCTAGGAGCGTTTACACATTACAAAACGGAAGTTGAAAATCAACTTGGAAAAAAGGATAAAGGCTATCCGTAGTGATAGAGGTGGAGAATACAGAGCACCGTTTGATGAATTTTGTGCAAATTCAGGCATTATACATCAAACAACGGCCCCATATTCACCACAATCAAACGGAATAGCGGAGCGCAAGAATCGTACTCTTAAGGAGATGATGAATGCGTTGCTGATTAATTCAGGTTTACCTGAGAATTTGTGGGGCGAGGCGATCCTCTCCGCCAATTATATCCTTAACAAGATTCCCCACAAAAGTAGGAGTGAGACTCCGTACGAACTTTGGAAAGGTCAAAAGCCTTCTTACAAGTACCTCAAAGTGTGGGGGTGTTTGGCTAAGGTAGAAATACCCAAACCCAAACAAGTTAAGATAGGGCCTAAAACTATTGATTGCATATTCATAGGTTATGCACTTAATAGTAGCGCCTATCGATTTTTGGTACATAAATCAGAAATATCTGAGATTCATGAAGGTACTATCATGGAATCTAGAAATGCTTCATTTTTCGAGGATATCTTTCCAAGTAAGGAAAAAAAATGAACAAGTTCCTCTCAAAAGAACATTTGATGAGTCTACGAGTAGTTCTAATCCCGGGGATGAAGAACCACGTCGTAGCAAAAGGGCAAGAGTTCCAAAATCATTTGGTCCCGATTATGTATCTTATACATTAGAAGGGGAACCAAGGACGATTAAGGAAGCTATGTCCAGTCCAGATGCTCAACTCTGGAAAGAGGCTATCAATAGTGAAATCGAGTCTATTTTGCACAACCATACCTTGGAGTTGGTTGATCTTCCAAAGGGAAGTAAGCCTTTAGGCTGTAAATGGATTCTGAAAAGAAAGTATAAGGCTGATGGAACTATTGATAAGTATAAGGCCCGTTTGGTAGTCAAAGGATACCGACAAACAGAAGGTCTTGATTTCTTCGATACTTATTCTCCAGTAACGAGAATAACATCCATAAGATTATTCATCGCTATTGCTGCGCTGCATAACCTTGAGATATATCAAATGGATGTTAAGACTGCGTTTCTAAACGGAGAATTAGAAGAAGAAATATACATGGAACAACCCGAGGGGTATGTTGCTCCTGGAAAGCAGAAGAAAGTGTGTAAACTTGTAAAGTCGCTATACGGACTTAAACAAGCGCCAAAGCAGTGGCATGAAAAATTTGATAGCACAATGTTATCAAATGGTTTCAAGATCAACGAGTGTGATAAGTGCGTGTATGTTAGACAAACACATAACGCATACGTCATAGTGTGTCTATATGGAGATGACATGTTGATAATGGGTAGTAATCATGAAATTATCATGAATACTAAAGGAATGTTAAAGAAGAACTTTGACATGAAGGATATGGGACTTGCAGAAGTCATCTTAGGGATTAAAATCCTGAGGACTTCTGAAGGACTAGTCTTATCACAATCTCATTACGTTGAGACGGTTTTGGAAAAGTTCCTTCCGAGTGATAGTGCACCAGTTAAGACGCCAGTGGACTTGAGCGTTCATTTACGCAAGAACCATGGCGAACCCGTATCACAGTTAGAATATGCTAGGGTCATTGGGAGTCTGATGTATATCATGAACTGTACTCGCCCTGATCTAGCTTATTCTATGAGCAAGTTGAGTAGGTTCACAAGTAATCCAAGTGAAGAGCATTGGAATGCTTTAACTAGAGTTCTTAAGTATTTAAAGTATATTAAAGAATATGGATTACACTACTTAAGATATCCAGCTGTAATAGAGGGATACAGCGATGCTAATTGGATATCAGACACGAACGACTCTAAGTCCACAAGTGGATATGTATTTACCGTTGGTGGAGGAGCAGTGTCGTGGAAATCTTCTAAGCAAACTTGCATAGCCCGTTCCACGATGGAATCAGAATTCATAGCTTTAGATAAAGCTGGTGAAGAAGCTGAGTGGCTAAGAAATTTCTTAGAAGATGTTCCCTGTTGGGAAAAACCTGTGCCTTCGATTTTGATTCATTGCGACTGTATGTCGGCAATTGGGAGGGCTCAGAGTAGTATGTATAATGGTAAGTCTAGACATATTCGTCGTAGGCATAATACCATTAAGCAGTTGATCTCTAACGGGATTATTTCCATTGATTATGTGAAATCAAAGGAGAATATTGCAGATCCTTTGACGAAAGGATTGCCTAGAGATCAAATATACTGCCTATCAAGAGGAATGGGATTAAAGTCTACAATTTGAGAATAGACACAGCGGAAACCCAACCATGTTGACTGGAGATCCCAAGATCATGGTTCAATGGGAAAACTAAGTTGTGAACATTCATTGAGGCACTTAAGAGTTAATTAATAAACTCTAAACCCATTGCCTAGGATAAAGAAGTGCAACCTGCAAGTTGTAGCAAAAGGTTAAGCCGGGCTTTTAATGATTCCTATACTGTCTAAATGAAGTGGAGTATAGCAGGATACTCTTAATTAGGAAGTCACCTATGTAAGTGTGAGGTGTAGGCCGCCTCAACATTGAGTAAAATGTAAACACTTCTGAAACCAAGAGGGGGTGCCACGGCCAAAATGGACCCAACCGTGAGAACTGAAAAACTGCTGAAAGTTTATTATGTGAATATTGTTGTCTAGATTTACACGAACGGCTGACCAATTCAAGACATCACGTTCATTGGAGAGCCTAGTAAATCCGATGATATTTCACTAGGAAAGGTTCAAAGCCAAAAGCTACCTCTTTTGATGTGATAAACTTTCAATCGAAATCTCAAGAGCATGCATTGCATTAATTTCATTCGTGTGGGGGATTGTTGGATAAAATGGTACAAATTGTGGTTGAGTACGAAATTCGAACGCCGTTAGTATCCGGGATAAGATTATTGGATAATCTTAATCTACGTTCCGAGTAGATGAGTTTAGCATTTCGAATTTCTCTAATCGGAACGAATGAGAAATTAAGTGCTAAATTGAAGGGTTTGAATTGTGTATCCCATATTTTGATATAATTTTATTTAATATGTCATGCATATATCATGAATGACACAACACATTTTAATGGAAAATATGTCATGAATACATCATGAATGACATATGAGCACTTCAAGGTGGTGGAGCATCTTGGATGGCTAAGATTTGATCTTAGAAATGGATGGTGTGGATTGATTCTTATGGAAATGGATTTTGCCTATAAATAGCAACCATTCCAACCATTTTGAAACACACCAACTCAAAACACAACATATTCTCTCTAAGTGTTCTTGAGTTCTATAAAATCATCTTCATCTTTTTATTGAGATTTCAACAGTAAATTAAGTTCGTAGTTTCTGAAATTGAAGTGGTTCAATCTTCAGAAAAGTATATCGTTGTATCTTGGGACACTTGTTGTAAGAACTCGTACCACCAAGGCGGGGCAATTTAGTGTTAAGGATAGAGAGTTCTCTCTCGCCTCGATATAATCTTTCTTTGTTATTATCAATTTGATACGTTTGTGAAATTTTGAAACAACAGTTTGTTTATACATTGATGTTGTCTAATAAAAGGTCATTATTGTGTTATTATAGCAACGTGAAAATATACTCCAAAAGATTTTCTTCATGTTTGTAAAACGTTTTAGTCAGGTTTCTTTGATAAAAACAGGCATGATCATAGTATTATCGCTCGTACTAATGACAAATACATGAAAGAGACTTTAATTTTGGACTTCTTTGCTTTTAAATTGATGCATACTTCCTATTAAATAACATGGTTAAATTTCTAGACCTGGTGTAATAGTCGAATGAATGTTGAAATGCGAACAATCAATATAATGTTTCGCAGGGCATAATAAACTAGGGGTATGCACAGATCAATTAACCGTCCGAACCAAATCGAAAACCAAAAATTCAGTCCGAATCGAAATCGAACCAAAAATTTGGTTCGATTTTTCAGTTTTTAGGTTCGATCAACCGAAAACTGAATTATATTTTTATATGCATATTATGTATTTTTCTATATATAAAAGAACCCATGTAAAAGTGTTAGTAGGACCAACAGGGGTTGATCCGATTGGTAAGCAGCTCGATTTTGCTTAAACAAGGTTTCGGGTTCGATTCCTTGTGTATGCAATTACCCCCGTTGGGAGACTCACCCACCACGCCAGGTGTGAAACCCGAGATTAGTCTAATAATACTCGAGATACTGTGGTAAGCAACCAAACAAAAAAAAAAGTGTTAGTAGGAAAACATTTAATAGAAACCAAAAAGGCCCACGTCTCGCTCTCTCCCTCATCACTCGTCATTCTCAAAAAATCAAAAACCCCAAGTTTCTTCTAGATTTTCATAGGCAGTTATTTGTTCTCTGCTTTACTTGCTCCTCATGCCCTATCATTTGAAGGCGCCACCACCCACCACAACGAAGCCCTATCATGTGAAACAATGTATGACCCCTCTACTTTGGATTTTGGGTTTGAGGTAAAATGCACAGATTTCATAAAATAATTAATATTTTGCTTTGTTGATGAGTAAAATCAATCCAAAAGCTTTGAATTCTTAAGAAAATGTTTGGGAGGGATTGAGAAGAAATGGAAATTTGAAAGTGAATTGGTAAACATGGAGCAGCCGAAAAGGTTTTTCATTTTTTTTCTATTTTTTTTGTTTTGAAAATACGGTTTGACCAAAACCGAACCGAACCGAATCCACCGATTTTTTTTTAGTTTTTAACCGAACCAAACCGATCAATTTGGTTTGGTTTTCGGTCCGGGATTTCAAAAAACTAAAATTTCTGTTCGGTTTTTGACCGAACCGCCCGAATGCACACCCCTAAATAAACATGTACATTATTCATAGAGGAGGGATAGATCATAATTCCATCAAATATATGCATGGATATCCAAATTTTTTTATTTTTTTTGATGATATGGATATCCAAAGTTCAACAAGTATGTTCTTACTCCTTTTGCTCAAGTATGAATTCTAATCATTTTTGGAAGGTTTGATCGCAAAATGCATGACAAATTAATCATCTATGTCGTTTGGGAGAATCAGTATCTTGCAAAGACCCAAAGATGATATCGAGATTTGTTAGCCTAGTGGTACCAGCTTCCACTTTGAAGTGGGAGGTCTTGGGTTCAATCCTAGACTGTCATAAGTTGTGATTTGCTCTCCTTATTTGGAGTATTATAGGATTTGTATAGCCTATGGTTAAAAATTATCTGCCTGAATTTGTCGGGTTAGGGTATCCCCTTAGTTTAGAATTAAAAAAGACCCAAAGACGATGATACCAAGAACAAAAAGTCTTCAAATCAACTATATCAACCACAAAGACCTACACAAGTACAACGATATTCGTATAATCAATATTGGAAACATGCAAACCATTGAGCATGCCAATGAATGACAAGCTAACCTGAAAGATGATGGAAATAATCTTTTGTCATGTGCATGTGCAAAGATGAGGACAATTACTTCCACTACCAAGGAGACAAGGGATAGCGCATTGAAGAGACAAAATGCCTGAAAGCTTCTTATCTGACAAAAAATTGCTTTACTCTCATTTCCTTCATCTAACCCGTTGAACAACGAAAGTAATGGCAAAAGATGCAGATGCCAACAATATAACTAGCACAGTAATGACACTAAGCCTTTTTTGATACTTTTCACAGGGTAATCGATCTGACTCTTGGTCAATCGCTACAGTTCCACATGGTGCATTTGCTAAGCCAGAAAAATCATGGTATGTGATGTGCACTAAAAAATATCTAAGGACATGATGGTAATTACATGTGTCCCCAAGTCGAGTCGGGTCGCCATCCGTGGGCTAACGTCCGTGGATAACCCCCTATACAAGCCCAAAAAGGACTGAAGACCCACCAAAGATAATTGGGTTATATTATTAGTCCAAGAGACAATAATGCTACTAATCATTAAGCTTGATGGGTTATTGATTGAATTAGGCCCACGACCCATAGCCCACTACGAGCTCCCTATAAATACCATAGAGGAGCTAGGAGAGGTTCATTATATACTCCCTCAGTAAAAATTCACTGGCTATTGAAAGTAACCCTGCAAAAGAACTACGAACTGACTTGATCTCACATACTTCGGGTACGTAGGCAGCTCAATACATCCGAGTGCAGTCTATACATTAACCAACCTCCAACCTAGTTTGTCGTGCGTTGGATTGGTTCCAACTCCACGTGACATTCACTGTCTGATGATTTTTTACCATCATCAGATTGGCGCTGTCTGTGGGAATAGCGCTTCAGCCACTGAGTATGCAAACTAGGTCACAAGCTCATACTACCGGAGACAGAATGACCAGCCAACATCAACCAACTACTGCTGAGGAAACTCCTAACCCCGTGCCTGAGGATCGGCCCAGCCATCCAGTGGGGGGAGAAAATCCCCCCAATGGTCCAACTGACGGTGGAGGTCTGGAAGTAGCACCCTCGATCAGTGAGCAAAATGCATCACCTGTGATACCAGTGGTGATCCCATCCCCTGCTTCCAGGGTGTTCGAGATCACTGATAGGTGTGAGATTTACGTATTTTAGAGCCTCACATTTATGTTATTACATTGGTTTATGCATGATTTATGCCACATATGCGTTTAATTTGTGTGCTTATTGAGTAAAGGTTGAAAATCATTGCAATTGAGGAAAACTGGACGGAAATGCAGAATTTCATAGTATTTGAAGACTGAATTTGATAAATATTTCTTCTACAAAGCTGTAGAGCTCTGTCTTAGCGTCACGTGAAAACTTGAATCACCCAAATCGGAGGTCTGTGGAGAAAGTTATGAAGAAAACAAGATTGATGCGCAGAAGGCAAAATGTTACTGTTCCTAACGTTCGAACGTTGGCTTGTGAACGTTCGAACGTTGCGTCTGATGGGAAAAACAGCAGATTTTTGGAAATTTTCAAATCTAATTCAAGTTGGAGTCTTCCCCTTCCACCCTTATATATATTAGATCAGTTCTCTAGGGTTAAGGAGACGAAATACACATAGAATAGAGCCTAATGGGGTTTAGACATAGTTTTTACATATTCATGAGGATTTTCAAGAACCCTTGAAGGTGAAGAAATCAAGAAGCATGGAAGAGATGAAGATCGAAGTTCATCCATCAAAAATACGAGGGAGTTTCTTAGATTTAGATTCGTTTTTGTCTATGAATATGAATCTTAATTTAAGTTGCTATCTTTTATCTTTTATGATGAATTAGATTCTTCGAACTAAGGCCATGTTGAGGCTAAATTATGATATTTGAGTTATAAATTGTGTTTTCTATTGTTGCTTTGTGTATTGATTTTGTGCTTTAATTCCAATCATATGTTTGATCACCATATGCTTGCTAATTAGCCTAGTTTATTCATTCGAGAGAATATAAGTTAGGGTTCAAAGAAATCATCACATCATCCGAAAAACATGAGGAATTGCTCCTAGGGATAGGTATAGATTTTCGGGTGCAGTTAGCCGGATTCATCCGGGGAAATTCTAAAACGTGATTGCATGGCTAATGATTTGATTCTCAGATGGACATATTTAGATAACCGTCACTTTATTCAAATAATGGCATTATAGCAAATCGAACTCCAGAAAAAGAAAGAGGAAAAAAGCTATAATAGAAAGGTCAAGACAAGATCCTTCGAAATAGGGGACTTAGTTTGGAAAATGATATTGCCAGAAGGCTCGAAAGATCATTTTTTGGAAAATGGTCGCCTAAATGGGAAGGGCCATTTTCAATCTCAAGCAAATTATCGGGAAATTCGTTTAGACTCCAGTATTTAAATGGAAAAGAATATGGAAGGAGTTTAAATGCAAAATATTTGAAGAAATATACGCCAAGTATATGGCAAGAAAATGCAGATATTATATTCGAAAGAATGCCAGAAACTGGCAACTTGTTCATAAACAATAATTAGAGTAGAAAATTACTATTCGAAAGTACTAATCTGCATAACTACTCTAGAAACATAAAGAGTCTATCAATACATTTAAAGGTAAAATGAAGGCATCCTTCTCGAGCAAGGCCGGCTTCACCATCGTCTCGAACTCATGTGTGAGTAGAGCAATATGATTGTTAACAACGCCAATTCCTCATCAGTCTTGTTAGCCAAATCTAGAAAGTGGTCCCTCTCAGCTTGGAGACCAGCAATTCTGGCATCTAGTTCTGCAACTTGGGCTAGATAATTTTCTCGAGTATTTTCCAGAGTGGGGACTCGAACTTGAAGTTGACCCAATTGCTGGGATCCCGTAGGGTGAATATCTTCCTCGAAAGGGGTAAGACCCTGATCGATCAAACCTTGGATAGCCATCAGACGACTCTCGAACATTTGCCTCGCCGCAACAAACATGGGGCGACACTGGAAAGCAATCCTCAGTGTTTCACCATCCAGGAGCGAAGAGTCCTTACAAGCAGCTCTTGGTTGGTCGGATCAAGTTTGATCACATTAAGGGCTTCACTTAAATCAGCCCTCGAGAAGGGCAAGAGTTCAACATTCCCTGAGAATAATAAACGAAGTAACTTAAGGGACATGAAAAATCATGCAAACGATGTATAATAACATGGCAAATATGCTTACCTTCGATTGGGATGACATTTGTAGGTGCAGCTGCATTCGAAGTAGATGGGGCATCCCTGATCTCAAGAGATTGAGTTACAATTTGATCTTCGAGAATTTCCTCAGGGGTGACTTCAACACCCAAGGGAATAAAAGGTTAAATCATAATAGTCGTATTTAGAAAATGTTGACATAATTAACCTTACCTTCGAATGGTGGAACTTCAACAGTGCGTTCAGTAGGCTGTGGGGAACCCAACTCGAGAGCTCCTTCACCAGTGGCTCCTTCTTCCGCCACAAGGGCATGCTTCTCTACTGAGGTCTCTTCAGAATCTACAAAACGAAGGATTTGTAAAAATCCAGTTTAAGAAACTGCTGAACAAGCAAAAATGAAGTTACCGCTAGGAGACATACCTGAGGAATGGTCCTCGAGGACTTGAGTACGTTCTCCTGGCTGGGATTAGATATCATGTGAGGGCGCCTCGAATGGAGCATCTGCCAGTAAGGGTATATCCAATTCAGCCTCATCTTCTATCTCGATTACGGGAGTTTCAGCGAATGTGGTTTCTTGCGGAGGGATCACTCCAGAAGGGGTCTCACTTGAAGGGCTTGCATGCAAATACCTTTCAATATAAACAAAAATATAGCAAAAAACTCGTGAATCGGTAAGGAAAAATGCTTACCATCCTCGAAAGACCCATGTAATTTACGCCTTTGGAATACGAAGGGCGCATCCTCATCTTCATCTTCATCTTCATCTT
The DNA here is from genome assembly GCA_019426215.1 of Buddleja alternifolia. Classification (NCBI taxonomy): domain Eukaryota; kingdom Viridiplantae; phylum Streptophyta; class Magnoliopsida; order Lamiales; family Scrophulariaceae; genus Buddleja; species Buddleja alternifolia. The sequence goes on along the minus strand of CM033395.1, from coordinate 17,981,812 downwards.
CATCCTCGGCAGCAGTTTGAAGAGCTGGGGAAGAAGGTTCTCGAATGGTAATGCCCCCAGTTCGGCGTCTTTGAGTGACAGGTGGAGATGTAGCAGTAACTGGGGCCTTGACCTTGTCTGCCCTCAAAGAGCGGGCAGGTGAAATAGATCTGAGAGGGGGCACCGCTAAAGCTTCAGATTCTCGAAAGGCCTGGTAAAACCTTTCATGCGCTTGGACCAAGGGGTTATCCCTCTCGAATCTCTACCCCAATGTGAGTGAAAAAGGGATAACATATGCATCGTCCTGTTCATACAAACGAAATCAAAAGACCAAGGTATTTAAAGTGTAAAACAAGAATAAAAAGAAGAAGACCTTTAGATACCCATACCTCAGAAGACAACATTGTTGATAATGCAGTCATTTGGACAGATCCCGAACAGAGTCTTGTAGCATCTATGACCAACTTTTGAATGATTAGCCTCGAGAAGCTACGCTGCAAGATCCAATTCCAGAATTCGGAAAAGTGGGGATCCACTCGAAGGACCCTACAGAAGGCTGGGATGGGAGAAATGACAACCTGGATGGAAGGCTTCCCTCCAATAGATGCCTCGGCCAATTCCTTTTTTGTCTTGGGAAAGATGTTTGATCTGCCTGACCATGGGCGATTCAAAGTGCCCATAAAAGGCAGAGCAAAGTTTTGGCTAATGCCAAACTGTATCGAACATAGCTGCCAAAAAGGGTAATATGTAAGTAAACAAGGATATTCACTCGAATTTATGCAAAGTATAGAACATGAAGAATATTGAAGAAATACCTGAGGGTTGTAGCCCTCAACTCCGAGATTGTTATCCGCGTACAGGAGATCTCGGGAGGATAGGATAGATCTCCAATAAGGACGATCATCATCAGTTCGCCTTAGAGAATCCATTTCTAGCAGCTAAGATGGCATGTCTACATGCGACCAGTGATTCGGGCCCTGATCATATATGGTTTCGAAGAAAGGGCACCAGGTCGAGATGTGCAATGGGTTGTACACCGCACTCAGCACTAGCAGATAAGAGGCTTTCTCGAGGGGAATCAAGAGGTTTAAGGCAGCTTCCCCATAACACGCCCAATTCGAAATGGGCTGAACAATATTTGAGGACTGGGATTCCTCTTCGAGTGAGGGAGTCCTGAGATTTAGCAACTCCGGATAATATAAGAATGCCCAGCAGGTTAATAACCATAAAGGACCTGCAACCTTCTTGACCTTTGAAGGGTCTTCGTAGATGTGAAACATCATCCTGTAAAACTGGGCCAGGATGAAAGGACCCAACTCGACAGGATCTAAAGTTGTGGCAATATTGGCAGCAAGAGGTAAGAATGACTTATTGACTGCACAGCCTGCATTCATAAGTAGACGGCAGACAACATAATTCAAAAATAGTACCTCTTCGAAATCAGTGACCTCATCATCCGTCTCGAGGAAGTGCTTAACTAACCCCGAATAGGAGATATTGGCACCCCCACTTTTGCCGTGGTGTTTAAACCAGATATTGGTGGCCTTCAGGAGTGCTTGAGCATCACCCTCCACTTCACCAGTTCGAAGTACAACCCCATAGGGTGATGCTCCAGTAATAAGGGCTACGTCTTCGAGGGTGACCGTCTGAAGTCCTTGAGGTAATATGAAGCAATTATATGAAGGATGCCACGAGAGCGAGGGGGCATCCGTCATTACCTGTTCGAAGGGGAGGGTTTGGTAGCAGGCTATCCGAATTAGCCCTAATACTCGATAATTCTCCCATTTGGCATGAAATCGACTAAGGCGATTAAACCAGGGAAAGGCATCCGTGTTGCCAATCCAGCCTATGGTTGGTTTCGTCGAGTTGATCCAAGCCAATTTGCGGGACCCTTTAAGACAAATCAGGGCATTGTCAGATTCAAGGGGAGGCCAGGTCCCGATTAGATTGGAACATGCGGAGCGTCTGCTTCGAAGGCAGATGATTCGAAATGGGGACCCAAAGCCAGATGGCTAAGAGTCTGACCACGACGGTCGGAGGCCCACCGAGGGACGATATACGTTGTACTGAGAGAGGAGACCTTGGCATCGAAGTAATGGGCTTCGAATGCCCTAATTTCCTCGTAGAGGTCCGATGCTTCCTCACAGTCCAAGATGGGCGCTTGAGGAACTAGAGAGGTCAGGTTGTGTATTGAGTTGTGGTGGAAAAGCCATTTTTGCGAAGAGATGGTTAAGAGCACGCGAACAAGAAAGAGAATAGAAATGGTGATTTGTCTGCGCTAGTTAGCTCGAGAAGGAAGGATAAAGGAAATTATGAATTCTTGTGTATCCCGAGAACAAAATACAGGAATTTATAAGTTTTCTTGTCACTGTTCAATGAAACGACATACCCAATTAAATGAAAGGTAGTGGATAAGATGAACGCAAAAAGGCGCGTCTTTCCATAGCCGCCAAATTTATTAGAAGTCTATTACAAAAAGGCATGACTTTTGATGACCTAGAATCCGAATGGTCGCCTATTACTGAAAATAGTCACCAAATCTATTAAAAGTCTGTTACAAAAGGCACGATTTCTGATGACTTGGAATCCGAGTGGTTATCTGTTATTAAAAAGAATGAACGTGTCTTTTAATACACATGAATCTGAATCATTCACGTGTATTAGGGGGGAATTTATTTACACCTAAAATGAAATGGGCTCACTAAATTAAAAGACCCGAATGATCCATACCTCAATTCGAAGCTGGGCTCAAATTGAAGGGCCCAAATAGCATTATTAATAAAATGCGAAGAAATGGGCTTAAGGTGAAAAAGCCCAAGTAACCCATACAATGATTAATTAAAATCAGGAACGGGCCTAAAGCAATTCAGAATCGATTTTATATTGAACAGGTCCGAACTTGATGCCCAAAGGAGAAGGAGGTTAACCAGTTCAAAGGCGCGCCAATCAAATAAGTTTGAAACAACGGTTAAAGGAAGTTACTAACCGCAAAGGAAGTGGGTACGTGATAAAGGGCAAGGCTGGGAAGAAAGAAAAAAAAAATACAACTCTGTACAATTTTTATCTCTTTTCTCTAGGAGTAGGCATAATCTTAGGAGTAGCGTAATTTAAGTAATTCTGTAGATCAAATCTTGGTGATCAAGTGTTGACATCAGCGTATCTCTTGCTTGAGCATTTTTGTAACACATGACTGGTGATCAATATGGAGGTATAAAGTTTATCATTTTATCAGATTTAAGTATTTGATAGATAATTTTATATCTGGACTTGTATTCCTGTCTTATCTATTCTTTCTTATTAATTGCGGTCCGAATAACAATTTTAAACAACACGACGAAATGTTAAAGTCTGAACCACTGTCTAGCGTATCGAACTCGAACGCGGGGTGTGAGATAATTCTAGGTAAAGAATTATCACGGGACTTGAGTTAATTGAATTAGCTCTTCCTTATTCAATTTGTTTTCATCGAAACAGAATCTAAGAGTGATTGTTTAAGGTGTAAATTGGGCTTCCCAAAAGCCAAGGCTTGTTAGGCTTGCCAAGCCAAGCCTAAATAAGCCAAACTTTTTTGGCTTGGCTTATTTAAGGCTTGGCTTGTTAGGCTTGCAAGCCTAAAAGGCTTGGCCCATTTGTTCAACGGGCCGAGCCGGCTAATTAATTTTTTTTAAAATAATACATATAATAATATATATAGTAAATATAAAAAAGTTTTAAAAAAAAAAGTAATAATGAGTGTGCAACGGCCACCCACACAACGGTCAACATTTGCTGACAGCAAATGCTGACCGTTATGTTCAAACGGCCAGCATAGTGCTGGCCGTTTGAACATTTCCGACCGTTGCACAGTGCAACGGTCAAAAATATTATTTATTTTTTAGTTTTTATTATTTATTTGGTTATTTCTAATTTCTTATAAATAGATCACATTTGATAATTGTTTTTCACACCAAACTCTTCCGATCTCTTACAAATATTTCAATATTATCAAACTCTATTTTATACACTATATATTTATATCAAATTACTTCAAATATATTAAAAATATACTTTATATTATTTTCTACGATTGGGGGAAGCGTAATTATACTTCCTAAATTGAAGTTGAAGAGGTCTCGATTTTGCAACCTTTGGCGGAGGCGTAATTCATCTTTCGAAATTAAAGTTGTAGAGGCTCGATTTTGGGACGTTTACCGTAATATCGGTGATTGGTAACATTTACTTATTAAAAAATTTTGATATTGTCATTTATTTTGTGTAATTTATTGTTAATTGTTAATTGTGTTAATTTCATATTTCATTGTTATTGTTATTTGTGTGCTTTTTTATCAAATTCATAAAAAATGAATCCTCATAGTGAAAGTAGTTCTCGTGTGCGTAAGGGTAAAAATGTAATGGGAACCGATACTCAAAATTTTTTAAGACCCCAAGACACTCCCGAATGTTTTCAATCCCCACCACAACACAAAATATCCGAGATCCGTACGACTTTTCAAAATATCCCCCCACAACACAAAACTTCATCTAGTGGGAAAAAATCAAGGGGAAATACTAGCAACGTTTGGGCATTTATGAAAAGATTTGATGATGAATATTTTGTATGTGTGTGGAGTCCTCATCGAAAATTTAAACACACGTCGAAATCCGGGGGGAGGGGGGTATCTCAAATGAGAAGACATTTAGAAAAATACCACCCAGAATGGCTTAACATACTATTAGAGAGGAGGGGAAATCCGGAAATAGACTTAAGTTCAACTCATACCGTTGAAACTTTTGTTTATAATGAAGAAATTATGAGAAAAGGACTTGCTCAATTAGTCATTCAATCCGAACTCCCCTTCTCATTTGCGGAAAACCTTGTGGTTGAAAGATTTATACAACAATGTATTTGTCCACAATTTAAACGTATATCACGAAACACATGTTTGAAGTATGCTGATAGTTTGTTTAACCAAGAGGTAGTTCATTTAAAGGTGATCCTTCAAGACTTAGGCTCAAGAGTTGCTCTAACTTCCGACATGTGGCGGGTTAGGGGGGCGACTCATTATGTTTGTGTAATCGCACATTGGATTGATAATGATTTTTTCCTACAAAAAAGAATTATTGATTTTGCACAACTTGAACATCCTCATTCAGGAGACATGATTGCACAATCCATATATAAATGTTGTAATTATTGGGGAATTTCGGGAAAAATTATGTCTATATCTTTAGATAATGCAACTAATAATACTAATGCTATATCTTATTTGAAAAAGTATTTAAATCCCATCTTAAGTGGTGCCTTTTTTCATATTAGATGTATTTGTCATATTATGCATCTTTGTGTTAAAGATGGTTTGTCTAAAATAGAAAAACATATAGAAAAAATTAGAGTTTGCCTAACTCATATTTGCACATCAACTAAAAGAATACAACAATTCAATAAAATGTGCATTGATGCTCGTTTAAAAACAAAAAGCATTTATCTCGATATGCCTGTTAGATGGAATTCAACCTATCAAATGTTGACTGAAGCTCATCCGTATGCTAAGATAGTAAATAATTTATGTAATAATAACATGAATGATGAACACGGCGACGCATATATATTAGATGAAGATTGGGATGTTATTTATGTAATTGCTCCATTATTAGAAGTTTTTCGTAATGCTACAAAAAGGTTATCCGGTTGTTATTATCCTACTTCGAACATCATATTTGGTCATATGATGCATATTGCTAAAATGTTTAAAACACATAGATCTGATGATAACGTTTCGTCTATTATTCAAAGTATGGAAAAAAAGTGGCCTAAATATTTCAGTACTATACCTAACATAGCGCTTCTAGGAACAATATTAGATCCAAGGTGCAAATTGGTAGGAACATTATTTTTAATTAAACAATATTATGAATGTTTTGATAACTTAGACGTAGATATAGATGCCGAAAAATTGAAATGTGAGAGTTTGTTCACATCATTAATAGATTGGTATACCACGAATGGCATTAACCAAAATGCGTATGGTCCTAGTTCAACGAGTTCTAGTAAAAGAGATCCATATTTATATACAGGTCTTTTGAGTCCAATGAAAAAATCAACTACTACACCAGGTGGGCCTAGTAGTGAACTTCGTAAATATAACACCGAAGAGATTGATCCTAATGAAGAATTTGATATATTAGGGTGGTGGAAAAATTCACAAAAAAGGTTTCCTATCTTGTCTACCATTGCTCGTGATGTACTAACTTGTCAAATGTCCACAGTTGCTTCGGAAAGTTGTTTTAGTGCAGGTGAGAGGACAATCACGAATAAAAGATCAAGAATGACCAAAGAAACGGTGCGAGTATGCATACTCTATAAGGATTGGCTCGATCAAGCATGGAGAGAACAAGATATTCGACGAGATGGTCGAAAATTTATACCACCACCATTTTTGAATGAAGAATCAAGCGACGATGAAGGCAACGTGGTAGTCGACGATGAAGACGACGATACACAAGATGACGATGAAGATGACGAGACACGAGAAGCCAATATTCAAGACTATTATCAACGCTTAAATGATGCAAACCAACATGACGATGAATTTTCAACGCAAGATATTGAGAACGATTTTATCGATGCTATGAACAATTGAGAATTAATAATGTTCCTAGTATAAATGTATTTTACACAATGTATTTACTATGTTTATTTGACCATCTTAATGAAATCAAATTACTTAACATCTTTAAATATATATTGTCATTAGTTTTCAATTTTTTTTTTTTTTTTTGTTACCAATGAAGTTTTTTAATATTAGTTCTTCCATATTATATATTTCACTTACAAAAAAATAGTAGATAACATGTAGTAAATAAAAGATGTATTCGATAAAATAATTTAAGTAAATAATTAACAACAATAAATAAATATATAAAATGATTAAATGACATAAATAAATAATTAACAAAAGAAAATAAATATATAATACATACATTAAATAAATTTGGGCTTGTAAAGTCTTGGCTTGACAAGCTTTTTTGGCTTGCAAAATTGAAGGCCAACAAGCCAAAAAAGCTTGTCAATCTTTTTCACAAGCCAAAAAAGCTTGACAAATATTTTCACAAGCCAAGCCGGCCCTCTTAACAAATAAGCCAAGCTTTTCGCAAGTCAAACCGGCTTGGCTCGTTAGGCTTGTTTGACACCTCTAGTGATTGTTGTCATCCTGTTTCGGAAGAAGGTTTGAGCATTAGGGAGCTTATTGATGTGGTTGAGGCTTTCCCCTAAAATTGTGGTGGCGATTTAGAGCTAAGGATTCTTTATGGGAAGATTCGATCTCAACGAAATATTGTCGCCTCCCCTCATTGGTTCCATTAGCCAACTTGACAGCCATGTTTGGTGTCGCATGTGTAGCATCCAGTAGCTTGCTCAAAAGCAAATTTTCTGGAGCATCAGCAAAGGATCTATCTTTTGGCTTGACCATTGGGTCATGACGGGTGATGGGATTTGGTTTGGCTTTCCTGACGTCTCCCTGCTTCCATTATTGAGTCTTTTGATACTTCAGCGAAGGATGGGATGATGTGAAAACTCTCTCTAATGGAGCTTTTTCGATCAAATCTATTAGAGAGATCCTTCGCATTCCCCGAGAGTCGAACCGTCTTTTGGGTGACATTTGGAACAATTGTCTTACGCCTATGATGTATTGTCCACTTTGGCTGCTTGTTAATAATTGGATTCCAGTGGACGGGAGAATGAAATCGAAAGGTTTTCATTTGGCGTCCTGTTGCCAATGTTGTGATGTCGAGCATATCTTCCTTAACAAGTTTGGGATTTCTTTGGTAATTTTTTGGGATAATTACAAAAACCTCCCTATCTTATGGGCTAAATACATCCACCTCCACCGATTTAAACTAATTACTTCCACCTCCCTAAAATGAGGAGGTCCAATGTAAGAAAACAAAAATTGATGAAATGTCCATTTTACCCTTAAGTAAAATAGATTAAAAAAAAACTTGTAAAAATCTGAAATTTTGCAAATGTCCATTTTACCCCTCTGTGTAATAGAAGGCCAAAGGCCACCTTCCCTCCCGCTCATTCTCACTTGTCTGCCTTATCAAACCCCAAAATTTTCTCTCCAAAAAATCCAATGAAATCCGCTCCTTCCAGCCACTAAAGTCGCCGTCGCCGCTTATTCGACCACCGACGCGTTACTCTAGCACTGTAGACGGTGAAGACCGACGAAAATGACCGAAGACATTAGGCCATTCAGTTGGAAAATGTTTGAGAAAGGTAAATAGGGTTTATCATACGTAATTTTAAGCCCTTTTCTCTGTATATTTGCTTGTAAACTATAGTATGGAGTATGAGTAGTGTTATTGTAACCATGCATTGTGAATTTTTAGAGTTTCTATTTTATTTTATTTTAAAATTTATTTTCGGGTTTTGAGGGATGATCCAGAAGTTTTTTTTTTGGTATTATTTGTGTATTGTAAGAAAATTTTCGTTTAGGGTTTGTTCTAAGAAAATACCCAAATGTAGATAAAAACCCTACTTTTTTAATTTATTTTTTCGATTTTTGATGGTTTGATGATCAAGGAGTTTTTGTTTTGTATTATGTGTGTTTGTAAGTACAAAAATTCTCAACTAGGGTTTGTTGTATAAAAATCCCCAAATTTAGATAGAAACCCTAGTTTTTAAATCTTCCAAAAACTGCTGTTTTTTTGGTTGAAATTTGAAATTAGGGAAATTAATCTGATTGTATGTTCTTATTATGTCATTTTTAATATTTTTTTATCTTTTTTTGCAGCTAAACAGGCAGCCTATGAGATAACAGTGCACTACAGAGGTGAGGTTGCACTCCTCAAAGATATATTACCCTTTGGGTATAGATATGCCCACCTTATGACTTCTGTTGGTGGTAGGGCTTTAAGCCATGTTCCTCGGATTGTCGAATGGAAAATGATATTTCATTGTAGTGTGGAAGGACGTAGTGATCTAAGGCTGAGTGTGGCAAAGGATCAGGATGTGGAAAAGATGTTCAAAATGAACCAGAAGTCAAAGAAAATTGACTTGTATGTTGAGTTTCAGGATGAGAGTGAGAGTGAAAGTGAAAGTGAGGAAGAGGATGGTGAGGGAGGTGTTGAGGATGAAGAGAGTGGTGAGGGGGGTGGTGAGGATGAAGAGAGTGGTGAGGGCAGTAGTGAGGATGATGATTATGAAAAGGAAGAGGAAGTTGATGAAGATGAGGGTTCAGATGAAGATGGATTTGTTGATGAACATGAAGTTGTTGAGGAAGATAATGATGATGCTTTATCAGATTATCAATCTGATGATCACTGTGAGGCTAAGAATTCTTCAGATGAAGAATTCATTGATGATCCCTTGGGTGATTTGGGATCAGAATGAAGAAGAAGCAGAGGACAAATGCATCTGGAGCTGGCCCTAGTTCTGAAGCTCGTCCAAGTACTGAAGCTGGCCCTAGTACTGAAGCTGGCCTTAATACTGAAGCTGGCCCAAGTTCTGCAGTTTTTGAAGATGGACCAAGTGTGGAAGATTACCCAGATATTGATTTTGATGATTTAATTGATTCATGGAATGCAACATGTGATGATGATATGCAGCCTGGTGGTGATGTTGAGGATTGATGTTGGTAGTAAGGTTATTGGGCAGGAAGTAGGAAATGGGATAGTTTTTGGACAAGGCGCAATTGGCTTGTTTTGATACTTGTTTTGATGCTTGTTTTGGTGGTCGAACAATGATCTTTTGGTGGTTCTTTTGATGCTTTTTATGATGGTTTTTGGGATTGTATGTATTTGATGGATTATGGCCTAGAATATGCATTGTTGTAAAACTTTCTCATGCTTAACTTATGGTATGAAGATTTAGTTTGTGGGCTTTTTAATGTTACTGAAATGGTTGTGAAAGGGTTATAGATGACATTCATATTTGTGCACATAGGTGTATATGTAATGTATTGGTTTAAATAAGGAGCTAAGCGTAATGTGAACCTATACTCAGTCAGAGTTTAAAATGTAATGTATTGGTGTTTCCAAATACTTTAATTAATGTATTTTTAAATATTTTAATTAAATAAATACAAAAATTAATTAAACAAAGTTGACACGGTTAAGATTAACAAAACAAAAATTTCTTACACAATGAAGCCATTATATGAGAATACATTGCATGCAGCCCCCTCCACATGATAAGGGTAGACTGGTCCCAAAAAAATAGTCAACAATCACAAATGTCAACCAGGGGCAAAATCGGTTTTTCAAAAAAAAAAAACTGATGACGTCATCAAATCCGTACAAAATTTTACCAGAAGGACCTCAAATGTAAGTTGAACAGTGAATTTAAGGAGGTGAAAGTAATTAGGCAATATCGGTGGAGGTGGTTGTATATGGCCTATAACATAGGGAGTTTTTTGTAATTTTCCCTAATTTTTTTCATCCTGGCGGAATTCATTCTGGCAATATTGTGCATCATATTCTGTTTTGGTAAAATTCATCGAACTCGTCTTCTCCTAATCACATTAGAGCTATTATTCATCTTCTCATGGGCTTTGGTGTGAAAGGAACAACTCGAAACATAGAAATGCAGGATTTTATTGACCCGAGTGGCTTGGCATGTTAACACTACTTTGCATAATCTTACTATTTGTAAAAATTTATTGGAGCAAAGTTGTTTGTGATTCCATTACTGCCAGGTTCGGTCATATTGCTACTGCCCAATTGCATCGTGATCCAGCCTTGGTTAGGTGGGCTAAGCAGGTGATGGGAGCCATTAAAGTGAATTCTGGTGGCACTTTGAAGGGCTCTTATGGCATTGCAGGGACGGATGGTATTATTCAGGACTTCAACGGTGATGTGGTTGTGACTTATCAAAAATCAATTGGGTTGGCGTCAGAACACTTTCACCGAGCTTTTTGCTCTTGCAAGACCTGAAATTACTCATCAATTGGGGATAGCAAAGTTGCGGATTGAAATTGATGCAAAAGTGGTTATAAACCTGATCCCCATCAAGATAAATGTAATTGGAGGTTCTTTGCTTTGAGACAAAAGGTGCGTCGTCTTATGAAGCCGAAGGAAACTCATTTGTCATATATATTCAGGGAAGGGAATAGAGTTGCTGATTATTTTGCTAATGAAGCTTGTTCCTCGCTTCATTCTTGTCTTTATCTCCCTCATCAAATTCGAGGTAGTCCGAGGATTAGTTAGGTTTGATAAACTCAATTCACCATTTTTCATTTTTTTTTCTTCTCTTAATTAATTGTAAAAGTAGTACACCTAATTTTCTTTTGTGCATGTCGAAATTAGTAATTTTGCTTTTAGAACACGTATATATATTTCTTATTTCTTGATTGAGAGATGAGATCGTCTTTATCTCCCTCATCGAATTCGAGGTATAGCCCAAGGCTTTGTTAGGATTGACAAACTCAATTTACCATATTTCATAGTCTTCTCTTAATTGTAAAAGGAGTAGTACACTAAATTTTCTTTCGTCCATGTCGAAATTAGTAATCCTGCTTTTTAGAACCCATGTATATATTTTTGATTTCTTGATTTAGAGATGAGAGGGAAACCCGAAAAAACCCCGCACACAATATAAACTCCTAAACAAGGCAAAGATGATCTAAATGTTAGAATCATGTACGACCATTAGTTGACCAACCAGTAAGTGAAAACTAAGCTCGTTTCTGGACTGAAACATCGATTACTTAACTCTAACCCTGTATAAGGCTTAAATTACATGATGTAACTCTAACCCTGTATAAGGCTTAAATTACATGACGAAGAAGAAAAATATCCGCATCAGTATTACCAACAGTACTTAGATATATAATTTACATTTCTATAAGACATGTATAATTAAGGGAGGAAAAAACGAAGACTAAATTGACTCAAGTTGCACCAAAGTAAACAGAAATTCAACAGGATCAAGTACCTCAAACAATGATAGTCTTTTTCTAAGAGATGCAACAACTTGCAGACATCTCTAATTGCCCTTCCAAAAGAGTTATCTGACAAGCCAACTAAACAAGAGAAATATGTACAGTTAGCACTGGTTCTTACATAATGTATTCGGCCAAAATCAGCACTCATAATGCTCGACCACGACTTTAAAGAGCCCATTTCATACTTTTTACAAGGAAACATTGTCTGGACTACAAGAATTATGGGAATTTTCTAAGCAAAGAATTGCATAATTACAAGCTGTCATTTGGCCAAGACTAAACCTTACGGTGAAACTCAACCTCTTTGAAAATAAAAAATAGAAACACTCTCTCTCTAACCAGTTAAATATCCCAGTTAAGCTGTACAACGATGTTTCACGACTAAAACATATCTAATTCTGTGAGGTTATCCATAGGTATAGCAAGGCCAACTGAATCATGGTCATCCACATCAAAATTGAAAAAAGAATTGATTTGCTCTGGCGCATCTAGTTCCTCCATACCATCCATGACATCAAGTGGCAAATTAGCCAAGTCCATAGATTCTTTTGATGAAACTGGAGGAGCATTATTAGAAGACATAAATCTAACATCCTTTTTCTTGCTACCGCTATTTGTGGCTGGTTCACCTGAACCATTAGCTGGGGGACATGCAGGAAATGTATTTCCTGATGAAGGAAGCTGAGCTGTTCTCTGTTTGGGTTTTGATTTTGTTTTACGATCACCCTTGGACCCACCCATGGACGCCTGTCCAGCCTTGGCAATACCATTTTTGTTTGAAGAATCTCTTTCACTTCTCTTTCCCTTTGCACCACCCAAAATGGCTAGAGCAGATGAGGCTCTAAAGACAGCACCACCAACATCATCAAGTAACACTTCCTTTTTCTTTCCTCTATTTGATGCTGGACCAGTTTTAGCAACAACCGTATTAGATTGATGAACAGAAGTCCCCAATGCATAATTCCCATCTGAACAATCATAAATGAAGAATGTTTAATATTAATATATATTCTAAATAAAGTCAATCTGGAAGGACATGAACTAGTAACCAAGAATTAAAATGTGAATGGTTGTAAAGTGCAATTAAAATTCACTATTAAACAACATAGTTTCAGATATTCAAAAAACATTCAATCAGCACATTATACCTAGGCTTGAAATATGAGTCGTGCCAACTCCACTAACGCTCGTCTCAAGCTCAAGCTATTTAGAGCTTGAGTTGAGATTCTTGAGCTCCAGCTCTTTAGTGAGCAAAGCTCAAGCTATATTTTAGTGGTTGGAACGGTCGCCAGTTTCTTTATTCTAACATTTTATATTTCAAATACTTATGTATTACCCAAACACATTTTTGAAAAGTTTGTTTCTTCTGTTACTTTTGCCTGACCCAACTCTCTCATTCTGTTGACTTTGAGTCCTGGAGAACCCTAGCTGGCCCCAAGCGCAACTCACTCGCCCTGTTTGGGCTCATTTAAAATCAAACTGAGCTCAATTCCTAAGCATTGGGCATGAAGTCTAAACAATATGCTGCCAAGATCGAGCGCATATTATTCTACTTGAGCTTGAGTCTACAAATTTTGTCAATCTTGGCTCGAGTTGACTCATTTACGCCCTTAATTATAACTGTTACCGTACTTGGCTGACAGACACGTCATCTATGGTATGGTGGCTACATTTATCAAGATTCAAGTGCTTACTTGTAGCAACTGCCATGTTAGCACCAGTGAGCAACTCTGTGTCATCAAACCGAGGAGGTGCTGCATAAACAATATCCCGAAGTGCAGGCTCAGAAAAGCAACTTGCTCCTGAATCTTCAAATTTCTGGCATCTAGCAAATGTCCTCTTGGCAAAACCCAAAGCAACTTGTTGTGACACCTCATCAATCCCATGCTTAGAACCGAAGCTCCCACTAGTTGCCTGTCAACCATTCCACAAAGACAATCCATTATTCAACTGAGATGTAAGCTTTGAGATTTAACATAAAAGAGTAAAAAACATTTGAAATGAAAAAATTGAAATAAACTAAATGAGAATTTTAAGTTACAAATGGAATTATCAAACAACTAGGTAACAAAAGTAGGGAAGCCGTCTCTGAACCAAACTAATCAATTATCGTTACGCTTGAGAATAAGCTAGACCAGGTTTAACCATCCCAACCAACCTCTAAAAACACAAAGGCTCCATAACAGATGAAAAGCAGTTGCCGGGTTTCATATTACTGTCTGATGGTCTATATAGATACCCAACCATGACAACTAACTCTTTGGGGTCAAAGAATTTATGCTCCCTCTTGGGGTACAGCAAAGCAATTAGTCAACCATGTTAAAAGGCACCAGAGTCATATAAATTAAACTTTCTAAGACCATATTACCAAACATTAGTTTTGGAGAACAGATAGCCATTTTGATTTGCCAATCAACCATCATCTACCTGAAGAAACAAACTTAGAAACAATTAGCAAACTATCGTTCAGTCCTATCGCTTAAACTTAATGGAATGCTAAGTGTTGTACCGTCCTATCACCTAAAACTAATCAGCAGAGCACATCAAAGTTCTTCGCAGATGCCCATTAGACAAACATCTTGGATGAGCTTTTTTTGATCAAGCGTCATTTATGTTCAAACCTATAACCAGTTTTAAACCGAAAGTTGACGGAACAAACCACGCAAAGCTGATCGGCAGGGGGTGTCAGAGGTCTAGCTGAATTGAAGGGAGAGTTCAACTGAACTTGATATAATCATGAGTTTTCTTTCTAACCTCCATCTCCATTGAAAATTATCCTCCCCATTAAAGTTTATCACCAAAAATTAACCAGCTTCTTGCCAAAACTCAAATATTTTTTTCAAGACAATGATTGAAGTTGATATGCTTAGGTTCCAAAAATTTCTAAAGAGAAAATCATGATTTCACATGTCAGTCACATATGTACACAAGCAGACAAATATGAAATAGCCGGCATTAATACTACGTAATGTTTCCCTGCCACTTTATAGCATAAGTCAATGACATTTTTCTTTATGAGAACCATTACAAACCTAACCCCACTTCATGAGATTGATAGAAAAGGCCATATAAAAAAAGAATGCACATGTGTGTTAAGAGTTTATGGGCTTCTGAGGCTCTGTGGAAGAATGACACAGAGTAATTAATACTAACCAAAAGTTTCTTGTATGCCAACTCAACAAGTTTGTCCATTGCAACCTGCTGGGGGTCCCTGAGGAACAACAGAAGTGTACCGATCATAACATGGTTCTAGCATTTCTTCACTTCTTGGTCACATAACCAAGTGCTCGTGTAAAAAGCCACATATAGAGTAATTTACCTTCTTCGGGTGTTATTGCCTTCTTGAATAGCCTTATACATCTTATCCAAGCATGTCTTCTTCTTGCCAATCTGAACGTTCAAGCATACAAAATGAATTGCTACATAATTTAACACATACATAGTATAAGAGACTAGTCACAAGAACGAGCACGAGAGAGAGAGAGGGGGGAAGGGGGGGAAGGGAGGGAAGCAAATAACAAAAGCTCTCCAGCATAAATCAATAGGCATGTCGAGAAAAGAAAAAAATTAATCAAAATGGTGCAACGCAAGATGACCTGCTTGTGAAGTCCCCTCTCTAGCTGACCAATTTCATGGTTAATTACCTCATCTTCTTTATCGTCCAGCGCAGGCTGTGTTGGGAAAATATTAAGTAGAAATCAATGACAACATATGACAAAACCCTGTAATGAAGTCTTGATCTCTATAATCTGAAACTTACCACGTCTTCTAAGAAGATGCCGACACTCTGCAGCTCTAGCACAAGCTTTTCTTCTAAAGACATGTGTTGATATTGGCAACCAAAGGAAGAAATGCCACAATTATTTGTCCGCAGACTTTGTGGAAAATAATCACATCTTCCTCTAACCACCATTCCAAGTTCTGAGTGCATATATCCACCGTGCCTTTGCAGCAGTTCTCCATTACATCGACAATCTTCGAAACTAGGGCTCCTATTGACGTCCGTATTTCCATTACAAGGAAACGATACATGTGTCCCACTTTTTCGAGTTTGAACACCAAACATTGGCTCATCGAAGTGCAGTCTGTGCATATGTTTACAGTCAATACCAATAAATGAATCATTAACTGAACTCCTTTGTTTCTCAAATCCAGTTTCTTCGTATTCTTCAGTTTCATCTTCCACAATGAAAGCTGATAGTACCCTTTGATAAAGTGGAGTAACCCTGTAATATCTTTTTCCTGCATCTGAGCGCCCATGTAGAGAAGAATTTTGAAGTTCTTCAACAAATTCCATTCTATCCAAAGAATCCTTCATCTGATTTTCACTTTTCATGAAACTATTTCTTCTGTAAGATAGAGATTCAGATGCTGCCATTTCGTCATTGCCATAATCATCCTGATAAAAAGTAAATATGCTTCGAATATTAGATTAAGTAGATTGATAAACATTATATAATACAGAACAACTCATTCCCTCAAAGATTTGAAGTTAACATTTTCCAAAGACAAACAGCAGAGCCAAAATAAATTCTGAAACTGTGTAAGATAAGAGCTACAAACCAATTTCAGTTGAACAGCATCGCCACTACAGTTCTGAGACAAACTTGCGAATGATTCTTCCGCCAACTTCAGCTGATTTAAAAAAAATAGAAGCATTCTTTTTAAGAATCACCTGACTACAAAATTGGTATCCAACAAAACATTCATGTAATCACCTGTTGTAATAAATATGATTTTTCATCTGGGCCAACAGAAGCAAATAAAGCCTCAACTGTCTTCCAGAATGGACTTGAACATGCATTCACTGCAGCATGTAAAAATGACATTAAAGTACCCTGACAATGTATTTTACAAAAGTTACAAAAGTAACCAAAACAGTTGACGTGAGATGCATACGACAAGAACTGCAAGCAAGATTAGCAGCTGTTAGGAGCTCCTCACGATCGTCGTCTGATTCCCCTGAAAAGTCATAATCATATCACAATTGTGTTTAAATTATAATCACGTATTCAAGAAACAGATATTAATTAAGTTTTTTCGGCTAAGTGTACCATAGTTAATGCTACAAGTGGCTACATAGAACCAGCTGCTGTCCAAGAAAGAGGGTTGTTATACAAAAAATTCAACTACGTAGCAAAGCAAGTCTTCCAAAAATTCTTTTAACTGATATCACCAGAGTAACTGGGGGGCGGGGGTGGGGGGCAACATAAAGATTAGTTCCAGACTAGTCGTATTCTAGACTTAACACAGTCCATCAAAAACAGCAGAGGCAGGAACCCATCTTTAAAAGCAGAGGTCAACGGCCTACATAAGCAATTAGTGGTAGCTTCCTGGGTCAGACAAGGATATAGCGGACAATTCATGGAGCACAGAGACGCACAGCAGACAAACAAAGATTAATCCACTACCAATCCAAAGTAAATAATCAAAAAGCAATTCGCTCTAAACATTCAGTGGCATTGATCACAAAGAACAAGAAAAAAGAATAAGCTGTGTAACAAAGTATAATTCTAAGATGCATTGTTTTAACGCTTACCACTACAATCAGGTGAACGCCCATTTTCCATGTGGCCAAGACGAGGAAAGCTTTTGCGATCTGATAGCTTCTTCGGAGGACGACCACACTTGCTGTAACAGCATGACAAAGTCCTTCATGAGTAAAAGGAATCAACTAGAAACACAGAAGTAGAAGTCGTTTCATTTGCAACGAAAATCTTTTAGTACCTTCCATTCTTGTCTGTACTGGACCTTGCATTTCGAAGGGGCTTGGCTATGATCATAGTATCCAATTTTTCACTTGTTGGTGAAACACTAGCCCTAGAAAATGGTGAGACCCTTCTACTACGCCCTTGTCTCCTCACCCCATCAGCAATTTCTTCTTTGCCATTAATTTTGTTCTTTTTAATAGAAATTTCAGAAAGCCCGACACTCTGACCAGCATTTGCACCCCTCTCTTCCACATCACTTCTTCTCGCTCCTTTCTCCTTTATTCTGTTTTCACCAGCACCAGATTCTTCACTTTCGGAAAATTTCGCAGGAGATGGAACATTTTCAGGTTTTACTTTAAATTTTAGGTTTTCACTAGGTGCACCCTTGGGCAGAGGAGAACTATTGATCCCACCAATACTTAGCCGGGTACCAAAATCTGAAGGCGAGCATCTTTCAGATTGCATTTGTACTTCATCATGGTTCGATACAGGAATAAGATTTGTCCTCCTTGTTCGTGAGATCTTCTGTGGTCGCTGACCAACCCATTGGGTTATGGGTGGGGAGGAAGGCATAGCACACTTGCGATTATTAGCCCCAGCAGTTGAAGTTGATTTATTAATACCTTGGGGCTGTTCACAGTTCTCTGGAGTTACGGAACCACGAGGAACATTAGCAGCTGAATTAGCTGCAACCAAGCTGCTTCGTGGCGCCCTTGAGGCCTTCCCTCTTACTATTGGACTAGGAGATAAATCATGGTTGTCCTCACAATTACTCAACCTAAAAGAAAAACCAACAGCAGCCGCATCACCACAAATACCACTCAAGACAAAAAAATTGAAAAACGAAAAACATGCTTTTGAAAAGTCAATAGTAGAAGAAAGGGTAACATAAAACTAGGTAAGCACCAAAACAGCTATGCTACAGACTTCCAGAATTATAAAGTAAATCAGAGCCACATACTTAACATTTACTTTTCCCAAGGTTCGCTCCTTAATTGGTGCAGCAGAAAGATCCCTTGACAGCACAGGTTTTTCCTGTTCATTTTTTAAGCTTGTGCGAGCAATAGAACCTGCAGGAGATGGCATGGGATCTAATTTGTTACTGCCACCAGAAGCTCCTGATCTGTGAAATAAGTTTCGAAGAGTAAAAAACTAGTGATATTAAAACCAAATAATCAATCCAATATACCTCGTTGAAGCAAAATTATGTATCAATTGAGATCCATTTGGCAGGATAAAACCAGGATCGGCTCAGTGGATCATACGAAAATCAGCTTGGCTTGTCAAACATACAAAAACCAATTGACAATAAGTTACACTAGCTACAGACAACCAGCTTTCCCTCATCCCGATATGATACAGTTTTAGTGAATTTCAGACAATAAATTGATTAGAATCACTTTTAAGAGTAATGGTGAGTATGTACTATCATATGGAAAATCAAGAATCAAGAAATTGCCCTAAAAGATATAAAAACAAATCAACAGGCACAATTAAATTAAATTCATTAGTATAACCAAATTGAGCTTAAAGTTGATTGAGCTTGATTTATCAAATTAAAAAACAAATCAGATCAACTTCTATCAATCAACAGATTCTCAAAATCTCAACTCAATAAACGCTAAAAACTGATTGATTATATAAAAAAACTACTTGAGCACCAAAAAATAAAACCAAGCTCGAATCTCACTTGAGCTTAGTAGAAGGTGAAACCAAGCTTATTATAATATTTTTCCTTTCTCACTTGATCTATCCAGACACCTATAAACAACTGAAGTAGATTCAATGTACTGCACCTCTAGAAATCACATGATAAGAGAGGCAATCAAAAAATTTAAGTATGAAACCACTTTTACATAGATTAAAGATTGTGCGCGCAAGAATGGTACAATAAAAAAATATCTATATGAATCTTCAGAATTATCCAAACAATCACCTCCACTCTACAAACAATGAGCGAATGCAACTACATCCTATACATGAGGTCCACGAAATCAGCTGCAATCAATTATCTCAGTAATGACAATACACTAACATTATCATCCAAAAAGAAAGAAAGGATTACTGATCGAACAACTAAACCAATAAATACATTTTGGTTTTTATAACAAACTTACTGACCTGAAACCATGGGCAGAATCACTGCACCGCACGTTAGATTCACTAGTAAGCTTATGATGCATAGTGCGCTTCAGTTCCCCATCATTGTCAACAGGTCTAGAAAAGGCAGCACCAACTGACCGTTTCCTTCTCATTTTCTTCTCCCAGCCTTCTCCACCAGCTGGTAATCCCCTTATTTTTCCCTCAACCATATCAGAATCTTCATTATTATCTTTAACAAGGTCTCTTTCTTTCGTCGCCATCAAAGGCTGTCGCAGTACTACTCCATTATTCCTGCATTCCGCCTGAAAGTGGGAATAGAAAACTAGTAACTCATTCAATAAGTAAAAAAAATACAAAAGGAAAAGAGTTACTTCAGGAACATAGAATAAGTGATTAAACCAAACTAATAAAGCCCAAGATTATCAAATGAGAACTAACTTTTATGTATGCATATGATTACAAGATTTTTACTGGATTGCTCATGTCGAAGTATCTGTTAAGATTTTTACTCAAGGAAAGTTATAATCTCTTCCATAGTAATGTTTATTTAGAGCGCCGACAAATTAAAGAAATATAGATTGTGTCAGTTGACATGCAAAGCTAAGTTACGAAAGATATGCAATCTTTTCTATTTCCCCTGTTAACTAAGTTGCAAGTTGCAGTCACAATTAAACATATATTGGCAACATAGAGTACTCAAGAAAAGATGGGAGATTGGTAAATATTTGTAGCTGATCTTCTATTTATTGAACAAGAGATGAGGTCTTAAAAGTGGTTAACATAGGAAATGCAATAAATGAATCCAGTTTATACAAACCCGAGTTTCTGCCACGGATGTACGTGAACGCTTATTTACACCACCATTCTTAGGCCTGTCATCAAACTTCTGACTTCCAAGTTCTGAAGGGTTTCGATGCATCTGAGATCCAATCTTGAAGGTTGAACCACTAGATCGTTCATTTGTCAACATCTCATTCCTCTGCTGCTGCTTCTTTGAAGGCATGACCTCAAAATATTTGTTCAGCTTATTTAAATGCTCATCCAACTTTTTAGCTCTAGCACTAATCAAAAAGAAGAATTTAACGTTTCAGAATAAATAAATGATAGAGGTGAGTAAGTTTTAGGATAATCGTTTACAATAAAAGTAAGGGAAAATTACTAAAAAGCCCTTAAAATAAACTTTTATATCCAATAAACCCTTGAAAATATTTCTTAATCCAAAAAACCCATTCCAAAAACTTTCCACTCGAAAAAACCCAAAAGTTAAGATTAAAACATTTTTTAGACTAAATTACCCTTATTGACTTAAGTTAAGAATCAGTCAATCGATTTTTACTTTCAAAACTTTTCGTTTTGGAGTCTTCAGATTGATAAATTGTATAAAGACACATTTTATTATTAATATTAACTATCTTATATATTTTTTATATAATCTATTTTTAATTTAACGTGGTAATTAATTCAAAAATACGCTTTTTTTAATTTTTCAAAAGATTATAAAAATTTTAAAAATTAAAATTAAAATCATAATTAATATTAACTATCAATACAAAAGTTCTAAATAAATAATTGTTTTTACAAAAGAGTAATTTTTTAATTCTTCATGTAGAAGGCTAAGGGCAATAAAGTCCATAATTTTATTAACCCTAAATGTTGGGTCTTTTTGAATGAAACGTTGATGGAATCGGTTTTTTGGATTAAGAAATATTTTCAGGGATTTTTGGATATAAAAGTTTATATTAGGGGGTTTTTAGTAATTTTCCCTAAAAGTAACTTTTTATCAATTTGGCCCAAATGTCAACAAATTAATAAAATTTCGGAATATGGAATATAACATATAAAAACAAGTTTTTTGTATAAATGACTCATTTTATTACGAACTTCATCACATTCCAGCATCAGGAACATTTCGAAACAGAGCAACTGTGGCGAGGTAACATTTACCTAGCTTTCACACAAGTTTCTGCAACACTTGCTCTCAACTGTTTTAATTCCTCCACAGCCACCGGAGATGAATTCTTCAGATGAGCACCAGCAACAGGGTTGTCTTCTGAACCGCCAGCAACAGAAAACCCCAGAACCCTCCTCAAGTCACTGGATCTTGCATACTTTGGATCACCCATAACAATTGACCCCAACATCAGGCTATGAGATAATGAAGGCACATCTCCAGATGAGTTAGCACTACCTTTAGAATTTGCCTTCCCATAACCAGAATTCCTACTCTCTGCACCCTCTCTGAAACTTGAAGGCCTACCCAAAGTGGGAGCAGAGGATCCCCTTTGCCCATTTTGGTAGTTTCCTGAAAAGCTAGAGTCGGGGCTGGCTGAAGACAATTCAAATCTCGTGTTTCCATCCATTATTATTATGACAATCTCATATCTACAGAGTCCTCCTCAAAAATTTCTCAGCAATTTGAACTGCTACAAACTAGCAAAAACCTAGTGAAAACAAGTCATCACGCAAATCAGCAAGCATCAGATCGTGTTACAACTTATAAATCAAGAGAACTCTAGATGCTTTGACAGGGAAGATTGATAAAAGACTTGTACAATAACTAAACTACAAATAAGAGAATAGCTGAATACTAGCACTTCCAACTGAAAAAGAAAAGAAAAAAAAATTACAGCTGACGAAACACGGATAGGAAGAAAAGTCATGAAATCAACAGTAACATTTCCTCAACCAGTGGAATATAAAAATTCTACCATGGAGAAGTCTCCCCTGCCTATACAAAAAGGTGAGATATGCTCAGAAAACAAAATTCAGAATTTGAAGATTCGTCGATTCACTCCAGAGTACTGAACCATGCTCTTCGCAAATTTTTATTCAATGATTATAGCAAAAATGAAATGATAAATAAACAATAAACCCAAGTAAAACACATTAATGAACCACAATGCATCAACAAAGACGAAACATTAAAAGGACGACTGATCATTAATATCCGAATCCGTCGCAAAGTCGATAACAAAATCCAACGGGAATTCAACAAATAAAAGTTGCATTGAAGAGAAAACTAACACATAAGCCACACACTAAACCACTTAAAGAGTGCATTTAAACACTCATAAACCCTAATTGAGCAAAGTTACGAATTAGGGTTTATCCGTAAATAACCTTTCTTTTCAAAATTCAACAAATTACGCAATTGCTATGGCAATTCAATTACGCGAACTACGAGAAGAGACAAGAAATTAACCTGCATTCATCGATCGAGCGGGATGAACAGAGATAAATTGCCGATACAGAAGAAAATAAAGAAATAGAGAGAGAGAAGGTAAAAGCGCGTCAGATAGAAACCCCCACGGTAAAAAGTTGTGTACTCGGAATTTTGTGTATCTTGTCAATTTTCAATTTTTCTTTTTCCCTTTTGTCCGCATTTCTTCAAGTCGCTGACTATTTTGCGAGCGGGGCCGTATGCTAAATTCTGAGTTAAAAATAGAAAGGACTGTTCGTGCATGTGCACTAAAATTTTGGGGGTTTTATGAGTTTTTGGGTGTACATACCGTGTGATATTGAAAATGCAAAAAACACTCCATATGATAACAAAATAGACTGAACACGTATGCGCGAATGCCTATTCATTTAGGATTTTACGGTGTCAGCATGCAAGCGTGGCTTTTGTGATGTTGGGTGTATTTTTCTTTATTTTCAGCTTTATTGACCTTCTTTTGATTTATTTATTGACCTCTTTACCCCTTATTTTATTTTCTCTTTTTATTCCTTTTTTCTCTTTTTTTCCATTTTTCTCTCATCCTTTTTGATTTAAAATCAATGGTGAATTATTCTCGTAAAGGAAAAAAAAAAGTATTCATCTACCACACCAACACCACCCCGTCTCCTCCACCTCCTCCCTTGTCCCGCCGCACACCCATACAATATCGGCCAAAGTCAGTCCCTCATCGCCGATCTCCAATGGTTGAAGAGGAAGTCGATTTGCAGTTGGGGATGCCCTAGAGGTGGATTACCAACGGGTCTGAAAAACGGGGTAAGGGTTATTTAGATGGGAACTCAACGGTGTAGAGTGAGATGGAAGTATTGTTGGTTTGTGTTGGTGCCTGGTCTTGGTGGTTGGTGCCTGAAATGTTTGAAGATGAGGTGTGTTGGTGCCTGGTAATAATAATGGTGGCCACGGCTGTTGGGAATTATACGAATAAAACGCAGCGGAAAGTAAATTTAATTCTCAAAGCCCGAATCATCTCTAATCCTCGTGTTTAATTGTGTATAGAAAAATTACCGTTCTCGCGTATGTTGATTTCTGAACGTGATCCTTTTCTCTAACGCTGAATTTGCCAACGTCTCTAATTCGTCACGCCGGAATCAAAAACGAAAAACTCCTCCTTTCTTCCTTGTCAAAGACGGCTAGAGAAAGAGAGGTGGGAGACTTTTTCTTGGAGAGAAAATTATGTAAATTGCCTTGTGTTATTTTTCACCTTGTGATATATTTATATCATTATGAAACAATAACACTAGCATGCAAGAGGCCTATTTGGGCGTCTATTTAGCCGCCCCTTAGTGGGCTCGAAAGCCTTCGGGCTTTCGTCTTGCATGCTAATTAATTAATCGGATAATTTATTTATCCAATAAATAAATTGATAATCCAATTAATTCAATTCCTAATTAATTTATAATTCAATTTCTCCAAGAAATTAATTAATTCATTAATTTAATTAATTAATTAAATTATCCAATAATTAATTAATTAATTACGGCATCCAATGCTGTGAATTTCTCTCAAGTCTTTTTTCCATGTTTTTCCTTTTGCACTTCCTTTAAGCGCGACTCTTTAGGTTCGTCTCAAAAGGCAATTGGGAGGAATCCAAAGGGGTGTGAGTGACACCTAGCCAGTTTCATGGCTCACACCGTAACCCAATTGAGAACGAATGAATAGGATCATTCCAAACCTTTACGCCGTGAATATTGTACGTGTATAAATCTTTTATTCTTATATCACAGTCAAGTAAGAGTCATGGTTTAAAGCTAGGTTGCACGGATACTCCTAAAAAAGCCCCTGTGCAGTGTCGGATACTCTTTGGATACGGGTCGGACACGCGTCGGATACGTGTCCGGCACGCCACCTGGCGTGTCTATAATTAAAAAGAAAATAAAAAACAAAGGACACCGTATCGGACACGGAAATGGGCGTGTCCGATACATTTCCGGACCTAGATCACATAATTCGTCGGTGAACCCCGCCGCTTCAGCGCTTGGGTCGAGCTCCGGCGACTTTGGAGCAGGAGCGCCGTCTTATGCCGCTTTAACATACACTAAAGCGCAACCTAAGTTTTTTCAATTCAAGAACGGCAGAGATGGCGTACAAAAATGGAGGGGAAGGTCCGAAGATGGAGATCTTACTCAGATGGTGTGGCAATAGATGAGATGATAGGTGGAAAACCTTGATAGATAGAAAGAAAAGTGTTTACAGTGAACGGTGGTGATTTGGAGGAGAAGGAAATGAAATATGAAAAGCGAAGAAGAAGCAGGGAAAAGGAAATTAAAGAGAGAGATGAGAGAGAAGAGAGTGTGAACAGTGAACAGTGAACGGCGCTGGGAATAAGAATGGGATTGGAGTGGGTCAGTTAGGGTTTTCTATAATTAAATACATTTCTTTTTATTTTAACAAGGTTGTAGAAAAAATAAAAGACTTGTTTTACTTGGATTCTATAATTAAATACATTTCTTTTTATTTTAACATTTTATTTTTGTATATTATTTATTTATTTAGTACATATATGTATAAATATATATTATTTAATTATTTATATATAGCCGTATCCCCGCCGTGTCGTATCCTAAAATTTTAAAAAATCCGTATCGCCATTCCTGTATCGTATCGTATCCGTATCCGCACCTGTGCAACCTAGGTTTAAAGTCAAACTCATATAACTTGACCATATGCCTAAGCTCATAATAAGTCGAGGTATTTAAATGCTTTGGCCAAAGACTTTCATCCTAACTTATTCATGATCGCATAGGATATTTTACTCATTCACTTATGAGAGAATAAATTCCATATTGCAAATCAGTTAACAATGCTACTTGCCCATCAAGTCGCACTTCGAGGTCGATTCCACCAACAGGTGATTTGAATCTAACTACTCTAATGACAGATTTGATGTCACAAGTACATCTTCAACTCGATTTCTCAGGTCAGAGGTTCACACATACCTATCACTACTTATCAGTTTCATCATTGACTGTCAATAAGTGAATACCCATGTGATGAATTAATGCGAGCCGTGTTCGAACATATCAGTCCAACTGACACGTCTATGATATAAGTTCCCACTACCATTTCCATAGTGTACGACTGATACTTTCTCTGTCGAAACTTACATCATACAAGTCTTTATTCACTATTGATGCCCAATCAATATTTCTTAGACTTGCGAACCCTTTTAGATGTCAAGGGTCAAATCATTCTAGTGTCTTTCCTCCTATCCCATAGGAGGTAGAAGGTTCGCCTTGTCATCAAGGACTTTACGTTGTTTATTCACACTTCATAAATGCCTATAAGAAAACAACAATCAACTGCCTTATATTAATAGAAAACCCATAGTTTAGTTATAATGTTTATGTCATATAAATCTATCCTCTTTATGGCATTCGAGGGCATATACTCTAACAACGGCCATGGAAGAGAGATAGGGCTTGGTGGTGGATCTTTTAGAATGGGGTTTCTTCTTTGCGAATATTGGGATGAGGTTCTGTTGGTAAAGTTTGGGTAATTACGGTAATTTGGGGTTGAGGATGAAAGTTCTTTGGTTGATTGATTCTTGAAGACAAGATCGGAAAAAAAAGGGTAAACCTAGGGGTACGGGAGGAAGATGAAGATGAGTTGACAAAAGGTTTTTTTTTTTCCTTTTTTTAAGTAAGTCTAATTATTTTAATGTTAAATTTGTAACTATAATTTTTGAAAAAATATAATCTATAATAATTACATTTAATTCAATAAATTTTAATTTTTATCATTTAATAAACTTGTTTAATATAGTAATTTACAAGTTTAATTGACTCGTTTCTAATCTAAATTATAATTTTGATTATTTTTTTAATTTTTTTATGAAATATTCAAAACTTTCTCTTTTTTCTAATAGTTTTTCTAATTTTTATTTATTTTTTTGATTCTTTTATGATTTTTTTTATTTTTTTAATATTCAAAATGTAAAGGTTGATCATAAGTGATCCAATGACTAAGAATAAACTTAGTGTTTATCATAATCAAAGGCATAACAGGCATTCCATTAAAAAATTAATGTTGTTAGTTTCTTTTTACGACAAAGGCATGTGAGTAGACTTTTAGATAACACAAGGGGATGTTTAGCCTATTTCATTATCATATGGGATTTTTCGCATTTTCAATATAACACATGAGGATTTTATGCAATTTATCCTAGTTTTTGTTGTTAGGATGCGGGAGTTGAGAGAGATTTGTCCTAATTGAAATGATTTAGCAATAGGACTTCCTTATATGTCTTAACTGAGAATTTAAAATAGGATCATACTTGGGGCTTCTGGGACCTGAGGTCTTGCCCCACATGTATATCTATACATGTGGGTGGGGATCACCTGGAACCCCAGATCACGGGAGCCCATCACCCTTCAAAATTGACTCCTTATATGTAAAACTCACGAGTTTAAAAGTAAAAAGCTACGTCATTTTGCCTCTGTAAATGTTAGAAATTGTTGGTTCATTATCTTTTATTTTATTTTTCTGTTATGCTCGTACATCTATAATAATATATAAAGGAAATAGGGTTTTTACTTATAAATGGCGGTTTGTGACACTGGAACACTAATTTTTCCGCATCTCTACAATGCCTCTTTCTTTAGCTACTTGCTAGGTGAAACAAAACTGACAACACTTAGAGGCCCAATCATCCTTTTCTACTGTTGCAACTGACCACTTCTATCTGTCTCTTCAACTTCCCCATGTCTCTCCATTAGCTTACTATGTCTTAAACTTCTCCATTCTCAATACATAATTGATGTAAATGGTTTCTCTCATCTATGTTGTGCATCTTGTTTTCTTTCTCCTCTCCACTAACAAGGAAAAGTATATAAGAGCTACCTGAGATCGATTAGAAAAAATTCGATAAGTGCATCAAATTGAAGTAGTTTTATTCTTATTCTCCAGAATTTATATTTGTGGATTAAAAAATGTTGTTTGATTATCTACATTCTACCGATTTCGTTTCATCTTCGAATTTTCAATTTGCTACTGGGTTCCTCTATGGCTCTATCTAGGTAAGTGAAGAAATATATTCAAGGTTTTCAAATTTTATTTTTCGCAGATGTTTGTGTTATCTTCATTCTACTCATTTCATTTCATCTTCGAATTTTCAATTTGCTACTGGGATCCTCAATCTAGGTAAGTGAAGAAATATATTCAAGGTTTTCAAATTTTATTTTTCGCAGATGTTTGTGTTATCACTGAGTGCGATTAGTAAGAATGGCAAAATCGCCAAAATTGTGATTCAACCAAGGTTTTTCAAGAGGCTCTTTCTTTCATTACATTATGACAAATTAGGTAATTTTGTGAGTTTTAATCATTTGAGCAAACTTTTCTTGTTTTCTTTCTTTTGCAACCAAACATTCACTACAAGAAAACAGGGTATCAAAGACGGAATTTTAGAGACCGATGGAATTCGGTCTCTAAACAGAGACCGAAATTGAGACCGACTTGGGTTCCGTAGCTAATTAGTGACGGATTACCGACGGATATGCGGATCTGTCTCTTTTTCTTAAAAAAATATCCAATGGAGTAATTTAGTGTAAAGACAGCTACGGAATTAGAGACTGATTCAGAGACAGAGTGATTTCCGTCTCTAAATCCATAACTAAATGGTTGATTTACTACCTAAGTTAGAGACGGATATTTTCGGTCTCTAATTTTCAAATTAGCTACGGGATTTAGCGACCGAGATGGGCATCAATTTTCCATTATTATTTAGCGAACGATTCCGCGACGGAATATGAAATTATATTTTAGAGACCGATTCAGTGACCGAATAATTCGGTCTCTAATTCAGCGATCGAATAATTCGGTCTCTAATTTGGAAATATGCGTCTCTATTTTGTATGCGTCGGTGAAGAGTTTATACGCATACGGTGTTTGTAACTTAAAAGATTCGTGATGACATATTCATCTCGCGCTTGATTGGGTTTCGGTATAGCTTCACGGGACTCTCTTGGTGATAACTATATCCTTGGAATCCTCCCAATGTCAATCAAGACGAGCTTAGAGAGTCGCGCTATATGAAGATGATAGGATGAAATGGTTTTACTGCAAAAGGGTATTTCAGTAATTTTGCATGGATGTGAAACTACTGATCGTTATGGATGTGTTGATTTAATAAATATATATTTAATGGTATGAGTTAAATATATTTATTTAATCAATATTAATAGTTGAATTAATTTGGAACTAATATATACTATTAATTAAAAGAATAAGTATTTAATTGATTGTCTAATTGGATTGGGCTTGGATTAATTAATTAAATTACTTAACATTGGGCTATACATTGGATGAGCCCAATAAGCCCATCCCAACTCGGCCCGGACGGCCGGCCCTGCTTGGTGAGTAAGTCGCTTGGTTTATTTAATGCCTTGGTCATTAAAGCATTATTCACTTAATCACTTTTACACCTACAACTTGGAGTTAGGTTTTCTTAGAGAAAATCAGTAAAATAAAAAATACCCTCTCCCTCTCATAAGCCCTGGCCGTCCACCCCGTCGCTAGGTGAAGAGGTTGGAGCTTTTGAAGATCATCATCTTCGCATGACAATTTAGAGGTAGGAACTCGTGAGTTGCTACTGTCATGAACATGATAATGAACACGCTACAAGAGGTAAATTGTTCTATCTCATTCATCGATTAAAATCAACGAAAAGTCTAAATTGATCCATGGTTCGCGAATCGAATAAATTTTTTATCTGTTGCATATTTTGAGTAACGATTCCAACAGTGATATCAGAGCCAAATTTATGACTTCGTTGATTTTTGTATATGCGTTCATATGTTTATTTGATACTAATGTTTGATGCGTAATTGTATGATTCAGAATCATGTAATATGGATCGAAAAATTTAAATTCATTTTTGGGTGAATTTGTTAAATCTGAAATTAATTTTCGAATGGATCGAAAATCTGGATTTGAAATTTTCAAGAGAAAAATTCGATCTGCAAAAATTTAGGGATAAAGCTGGTGGCAGCGCCGCCCATAACTGTCACTTCGCATCGCCGGCAGCAAGGTGCTGCCGGCAACTCAAAAAAGCTGTTGTGCATCACACAGCAGCACGACTTAGTTGGCAAAAGACGGCGTTGTGAGCGCCACCGTCCTTCGCTGAACAGGCAATGATCGTGCTACTAAAGGGCGACGCTGCATCGTCGCCGTGAACACCTCTCACCGGCCGTGCAATCGAATTTGCACAGCTGGGGGTTGGGGAACCAGCGCCGCCATTTTTTTTTTAGCAGGGGCGATGGATCGCCGTCGACGGCAAACGACAAAATCGCCGGCGCCGGGAGCCATAATGACGGAGCGGCTGACGAAGTGTTGCCTTTAGGGCAACACTATCATTGTGTTGTGTTGAGCCCAACACACCAATATTAATCCAGCGTTGAGCTGAAGCCCGACACATTTAATGCGATGTGGTTAACCTAACACACTGCTAGAGCCCAGCGAATTGATTATAAGATCGCTGGGCTTGAGCCCAGCTTATTGATCAATATATATGCAGGGCTTGGGCCCAGCGAATTAATTAAAAGATCGGTGAGCTTGAGCCCAACGTATTAATTGAAATATGTATTGGGTTTGACCCAATACATGTGGGTTACCCCATTGGATTAATTCATGGTCCCATTTCTAATTTTGGATTTCTTTTTAAATTGGATTTAATTTATTTAAATTAAATTGGATTTAGTTTAATTTATTTAAAGTGGATTTAAGTTATTGAAATTAAATTTATTTTCTTAGGTGAAAGGGTATATAAATTAGATTTATTTTAAAGTTAAATTATATTTAAATACCCCTTAGTTAATTTAGAAATTTGATCTTCTCTAATGATTAAATTTGATTTAATTACACTTTTATTAAATTATATTTAGTCATATGAATAAAATAAGTTAGAGTTGATTTCATTTTTGATAAAATTAAATTTTAACTAGCCTATCAAAATAAATTAAATTTAATAAAGTAAATTAAGATTTAATCTCCAAATTAAAGGGTATATAAATTAGATTTGTTTTAAAATTAAATTGGATTTAAATATCCTTTAGTTAAATAAAAATCTGATCTTCTCTAGTAATTAAATTTGATTTAGTTACACTTTGATTAAATAATATTTAGTCATGTGAATAAAATAAGTTGGACTTGATTTTATTCTTGATCAAATTGAATTTAACTAGCCCTTCAAAATATATTGGATTTGATTTTGATTATGGAATTAAATTAGACTTAATTGCTTGTATTTTTGGTTTGTTCACCCATAGAGACTTTATTGGATATAGTCTCACTTTAATTAAATTACATTTAATTAAAGAAGTCAAAATAGATTAGATTTATTTTGAACTTGATTAAGTTAGGCTAAGAGATTAAGTTTGACTTTTTTCGCATAGATAAAATAAGTTTTAATCTTTCATAGAAATATTATTAGACTCTATTTCGATAAAAGATTAAATAAGTTTTAATCTTTTAAGCCCTAGAAATCAAGTTGAAATTAATTTTGCCATGAATTAAATTAGATTACATTCTTCTTATGGGATTTAATTTCTACGAGGATTAATTTGATTTAATCCACTTGTGTAAATTAAATTGAATTTAATTTCCAAATGAAATTAAATTAAATTGGACTTAATCTTTTAAGCCCATGAATTGTGTGAACTTAATTTGCTTTAATTAGTTTTGAATTCTATGAGTTTGTTTTTTGATTCCACTTAAATTGGATTTAATGTTACTTGGATTAAATTGGATTTAATCCTCGAATATGATATATTTGATATAGTCTACTTTAATTTGATTAAAGGAGTCGAATTAAATTTGATTTATTCTCGCGAATAATTAAATTGGATTTAATTGTTTATTAAATAAGATTTAATATGATCACCATATATGTGTTTAATTGTTTTACGTGCTCCCTTTATTATGTGATGGTGACACCTCATATGGTGTAGCGCCCACGGACCAAGGTGGCCTGCCACACCACAACGCTAGCTCGATCCAGGAGACCGTCCTTTCTCGAGCCAACGCTAAGCGTCAGAACTAAACCAATACATTATATACTGAAAGTGAACATTTAAATTCCAATTAAACCAACAATACATCCTTCATCAGTCGTACATAAGTCAACGAAAACTCTATCGATCAAAGGTCTCCAAGACAAGCATATCATACCCAATTATACATCCTAAAACACAACTCCTTCTAATAGCAACGAACCAATGCTTCCTTTACTCTTCATTTCCCCCTTCGTATCCAACATACTAAGCTTATCTGAAAAGGAATAAAGAAGGAGAGATGAGTCCGAATGACCCAATGAGGTAGGTTAACGGGTAGCTTTACCTTTTGTCATTGAAATGAAATCTGCAGCGGCAGATTATAACAGAGACAAACATATATAGAAGCAAGTAAATGAATCAATCAAGATATCAGAAGGACAATCAACCGAGTATCGAAATGAATTAAGAACGAAGAGAACAACTCATGTACTTTAGAACTTATGTCAAACGATTGTGCTCCATCTCCCCACTGTCCCATACAAGCAGGAGACTTCACACCTTTCAATACATACCATATGGTTTCAAGTGTCGGGACTCTAGAGGTGGCTCCTACGGGCTCAAGAGGTGGCTCCCGCTGTCACGTAGCACTTTGCCCCGTATAGCACTTAGCTCCCTTCACTGATTTATAGGTGTCAGGACTTTAGAGGTGGCTCCCACCGTGTAGCACTTTGCACCGAAGCCTCAAGAGGTGGCTCCCACGGTGTATCACTTAGTTCCCTTCACTCTGTCTTTAAGAATCAAAGCTTTAAATCAAGAAAAGAGACATATCGCGGATGGATGTCAGACCTCGGGACTCTACAGGTGGCTCTCGCCGTGTAGCACTTTGCGCCGAAGCCTCAAGAGTTGGCTCCCACGGCGTAGCACTTAGCTCCCTTAGTCGACAGAGTAGATCCAAGAATTACAATGGTTTCAATGAGAAGATGAAACATACGAACTCGATATTGGTACAACAAGACATAAGGAAATTGACACCAATTAGACCGAAGACAATTTCAAGGAAGACATGTACTATAAACACGAAAAGAATCATCATCGAGGATAACATGATATTGAGCCGAACAGGATATTTAGGAATCAACAATCGTCACAAAACAATCACCAAGATACCGATAAGATAGTTTAGAAACAAAACAAGGCATTCAAACGTAAAGAAAGCGGGTAAAGCTGATTCAAGCAATAAGAAGGAATTAGAACCCTCACCAACTTGTCCAATCATGTGTTTCTTGAAATCATCTCTCAAGTGCAAGCACCCAAGACTTACCCACCATCATCACGAAATTGAGATCATGAAGATCGAATTCCAGTGTTCATTTGTATACGAGGTTACTTGAGATAACACCACTGTGTGCCTCCGTCTACCACCGTGCACCTCTGTCTACAACCAAGCATTGTCACTTTCACGACTTCTTAGTGCATAAATATCATACTCAACAATCCAATTAATCATCCATAAATTCTTTATCAAATCATATTGCTCCCTATCCGAACTTCATCCGAACATATGATTTTAGAGAAGGTAAGCCGAGCCTCCAAAGTCGAGTTCCCATGACTATCAATTTCAGCGGAGTCCTGGCAGCCTTCAAATACATCTACTTTATGATCACGATACAACACGGATTTTAGCAAGCCATACCCTTATGAACATCTACACTCAAAGATCTTTCCAATTCTGGTCTTAAAGATGAAATAAAAGGACGATAAGGATGTTTTCTGGGCAACAGAAAATGAAGTACAGTTTCTGGATTTCAAAACAGGGTGGTGGCAGTGGTGCTTTGGATGCAAATTCTGAAATGCTTACATGATGTTTTCCGGAAAAACTCACATGTAACAACATCTACACTCATACAGGTTTCCAAAGGTGTTCTTTTATGTACAATTATACCACTGGAATGTTGGATTCAGGCAAAACGAAAATGATAGACAGTTTCTGGAAATGGAAACTTTACACAGCCGGTGTTACTTTGAATGAAAAATCTGAAATGTTTCCTTACTATTTTCCAATAAAACGCACCTGTAATAATAACTAGACTCAAGGGCCTTTCCAACGGTGTTCTTTGGTATACAATCCGATTCCGTTAAGGGCGATTTCGGGGCACGGAAAAAGGGAAGGACAGTTGCTGGAATTTGAAGCTGGACACTGCGGGGTACTTTGTTGACTGAATCTGCACATCTATGGAACTACTTAGAAAATAATGACTCCACAGGGATATTCCTTGTCCTCTTAGGATAAATATGCAGTAAAGATGTCCATATTTGGACATCATCTCGCTGTCGAAATCGGAGCTGAACTAACGGTGCACAACAAATCTGGAGGTGGGTAATGATTTGCCAAGATGAATCATGGTGACGTATTTGTGATGAAACATGCAATGAAGAACTTGGCCTATATTGTTATATTGATGGTGGCAAGGAATTTGGCAGAATCTTGAGGTGAAATTCATGAAAATTTCAGAGAGAATAGACAAAAGGCTCCAAGCGGTGGTGGTGATGAATTTATCATAAGCAATAGATACATCTTCATTTTGTTTGTATTAGATACATCTTCATCTTGATTGAAGGTGTAATATACCAAGTACAAGTGGCAACTTAGATGTAAAATGATCAGCTAGTGGTGAAAAGTAATGTGCCACCTTTCCAAGTATTTGCAAAAAGGCCCTCGAAGATTGCTAAATTTTACTTGAGTACAAAAAAAAAGCATGATAGACACAATTGACCCACTTTTCTCATTCTACGGAGTGGACGGGTGTTAGTAAAAGCTATGTAGGCATAAAATAAGTCCAATAAATTCCGAACATGAGAGTTTACAACAAGTCGTAAGAGGTTCGGTTACGGGCACATCAAAACGTAAAGTAGAAAACTATATTTACATAGGTCAAAAGTGTTTTGATGAATTTATGATAGCTTGAAATAAATAATATTTATGTCGAATTGATGAATTATAATGAGTGGGGTCGAATTCTTAAAATACAAAATTTGCACATAGCCCCTATACTTTGGAAAATTATAAAATAGCCCAATCTGGTAACTTAACTTTTCAAAAGTGAAACTAATAGATAAATAATAGGATTATAAAAATCAGAGTGAGATAAATTGGGGTGTTACATATGGACTTAGGGTTTTGGTTTTCTTTCTTTTATCTGGGTTGTATTGGCTTGAGGCCCCCAGCTTGTATCCTTATTTTATTAGAAACTTGTAAAGGCCCATTTCTTTGTAATAAAATTAGATAGGTCCAATGGAGTATGGCGGTTCCACAGAAAGCTTGGAGCCCGAAGATTAGATTTTCTGTATAGGTGGAATCTCTTATAATAGATAGAATCCCTCCCCGATTGGCTCGTTGGCTCGAGCTAATCTAGATAAAGTCCATATGAGTGTGTTGTTAGAATTGCTAGGCGTTTTCTAACTATTATATTTTCTTAATTGTGCTGAAAGAAATTAATGTGCAAAGTGAGACTAAATAACAAAGTAACATAACTATGTTATAAATCTTCCCACTTAAAATACTAAGTAAAAGATATTTGATATCCTGGCTCTCCATCAAAGAAAGAGATGGCTGCATTTTATATATAGCATCGTCCCGATATTAGGGGGTTATATATTAAGATGTGTGCTCGATCTTCTTTAGTGCATTTGATGCCTTCGGTCGAAGTCAATTTCGCCCATATATCGAAAAAAATTGCAAGGTGAGATTAAATTGTTAGACTAATATGAGTTGATAGGAATTGACTCAGATGGATCACCACCTATATATCAAAAAAGGTTGCAGTTAAGTGATTCATGAGGCGAAGAGATTGAAACATCAGTTTAACTAATTGGTGCTAGGCACCACTTCAGTGGCTAGACGGGCCATATATTGAAAAAGGTTGCAACTCGTCTAAGTCATTGAGGACCTCAATCACTCACTAAGAAACTCATCCAACGAGGTTTCTGATTATTACAGTGAGAGTACAATAATTGAGAAAAGTAGTAGGAGACAAGTAATTATACAAGTCCTTAACTTGAATTACAATATAAAGCATCTGATCGTAAATCTTGGCTCATTTTTCTGTATTATATAACTCTCTTTAAAAACGACCTTTAGTTCTTTTGCTTGAGAATATTCCAAGTGACCTAATTTAATAAATCATTAGATGACATGCTTTTGGCAAGCATTACTCATGTCCCAATAGAGGGGTCAATGAGTAGGGCTATGGTATGAGGCACATAGAGAATAGAACTTAGTTCTTGGAGAGCTAATGTTCTATGTCTGACTTCTTCGAGCTAGTGCTAGATGGAAGTGCAGAGCTGGTAGGACAAGAGGTAGTCGGAAATGAAACTAGTCATTTGAGATTAACCTAGGTTCTTTTTGATAATTCTGGACTCGCGATGGATGATTGGTTTGTTTTACCAAATGGAAATAAGATAGTTGTTTTTCTGACTTGATCATTAAATAATACTTCTTTAAGTTTGGTAACATTTGAGCTAAAAATTTATTTTTTAAATAAATCGAGCAACCATACGTCCTTGCTAAATAGTTGTTTGTGCAAATTCGAGCATCCAGACTAAGTGTATTGTGCGTAGTATGCTTGGAACAAACTAGCAAAATTGTTTGGTACCCCGTTACAGGGAAGATATTAAAAGACCACTCAAGTTTTATAGTTTTGCATACTGACATGTGTGATCACCTGCTTTGACCCGTTCTTTAGAAAGAACATCGTATGGATTCATAATTGACACTTTCCAACAACTTCCTAAGTGAATAGGGTAGTTTCATGCGAGAACAAGACTATGTTGGACAATGTTGGTTCTATGCTAGAAATTGCAAGGTTCAATGTGGATGAAGCATAACTCATTTATATCTTGAATATATGTCCCTCCAATTTCGTCCCAACATTCCACATCAGATTTGATGCAAGGAACGCGTTGTCTTTCAATAAACGAGGGTATGAAAATACCTGACATAAGTTGAAAAAGTATAAAGATAAATATTTCGAGGTTGTTTCTTTGAGAAACAAATTTTTTGGTAACCCAATGAATCTCTAGGAGATCTCTTTCACCTACGCAAAGATTGAAGAATCATTGTGACTTTAGAGGCCCGATTTATCAAAAGATTAGATCGTTCGAGAAAACTAAGAGTGGTAGAAAGATGATTGTGGGAAACAAAATAGACTCTATTCAAACCAAGCCCAATAAGACACAACCGCCAATCAGTGCTCTGAAAACCGAACCGAATAGCGAACCGAAAAAGTGACCGGGTCACGGGTCACCGGTTCAACCGTCGGGTCAACCGTGGTCGAACCGGTGACATCATAATTATGCAATAAATAATAATTAATATATTATTAAATATATAAAATATGAAAATATGAAGAAAAAAATATGTATTTCCTATATATATCTGAAAATATGAAGAAAAAAAATATGTATTTCCTATATTTTAGGGGGCCAATTGCATATTTTTAGATTTTAAAGGGGTCAATTTCAGATTTTTAGAATTTAAAAGGTTGAATTTCATTATTTTCAAAATAGTCCGGTTCTGACCAGTTGAACCGCGGTTCTGACCGGCTTTGACCCCTAAAAGGTTTTTTCGCATAACCGGTTTCGGTTTTAACCGGTCGGACCGGCCTGTCCGGTCCGGTTTTCAAACCATTGCCGCCAATGCAATGATCTAGTAGAGTATCTCAATCACTTGAAAGATATGGTAATCTGCTGTTGTAGCGGAAGGAAGCCATGAATATGATTCCTCTACTCATGACCAAGCGACGGTGGGCATGAACAATACGAGATGATGTAATACTTTGAAAGTGGGAATGGATTGATTAGTTAGATTGGCTTGGCCAAGTTGAAGGCGAAAAATCGCGTAGTCAATATAAGGGAATTGAATATGAGATGACCCTTTTTCTCCCAGTAATAATTAAATCCATTAAAACTAGGCTTTCGATAGTAGCACACTTGAATTATGGAATCTGAGACATTGATGTGAAGGCGTATTCATCATGGATTCCTTTAGAAAGATGTCCAAATAGAACTGCCCAAAATCTTCATATCTAAGTCTGATTCTCATAACATGTGGTATTTGCATAGGTCTATTTATAGAATGAAATGGACGCCTCGTAGTTGTAATTTTCACTCTAATGACACAATGTCATCAAGAATGAAGATAAACCGTGTGTGTGCAAGAAGGTCAGTGGGAGCAAGTTAATATAATTGATATTGTATCGACTCGTTGACTGGGGTCAAAACGAGGCTCTCAAGCACTCTTTTCATCAAAGACTTGTGAGAAGATACCTATGTCCTTTGGATTTGCACCTATAGAGATAGAGCGAATAGGGCAATAGGACTCTCTCAAGCCCTCTACCTAAAGATTGTCCTAATTCAATGGTTAATGGGTAAACTCTAGAAGAGGTCTCTTGCCTATGAGACATAGACCTCATCTCTCTAAATCTATGACATGATCAAAGAGAAATGTGTGGCATTGCCTATGCCTTGGAAGTAGAATGTCTCATGTTGGACGAGATCTTGCTTCTGCATGTAGCGAAGTAAGTAGGTGTCAAGCTAACCTAGGAGAGAAACATTGAAATACGATGAAAAATATTCTATGGTACTTGAGAAGAACCAAGATTATATGAACATGGAGCGATTACATATTTTCGGATTTTGAATATGATAATGATGATCGGAAAATCTACTTATGAGTCTGTATTCCCTCTGAATAGTGGAGCAGTGTCTTAGAATAGATTCTAAGCAAAGCACAACTACCGATTCCACAACTAAGGTTGAATGTATGGCAAACCTTTGAGGCTGCCAAACAAGTTGTTTGGATTGAAAAGTTCATAGATGAACTTTAAAAGGTTCTTAGAGTGGAAATTCCGTTGTCACTGTAGAGTGACGACAATTGAGCTATCCGCAGGCTAAGGGACCAAGGTCTCACAACAAATCTAAACACATATATAGAAGTTATTCGAGAAATCATTGGATTGAGGCAATATTGTCATGTAGAAAATAGCCTCAGCTCGTGGCTGACCCACTTACTAAGCCATTATCAAAGGCGGTGCTAAAGCAACTTCTTTAGAAGATGGATATAACATACCATAGAGATTAGCTTTGAGTGTAAGTGGGAGATTGTTAGGTGTGTGCTCTCAATTCCATTGAGGAATTAGATTTAAGTAGGGCACTGATTTATAATGTACGAACATTTATATAAAGACAATGGATTTCTATTCATGTAAAACTTTGTGGCATTAACTGTATTGAACAAACAAGTCCCTAAGATTGAGGTGTACTCACCACCACTTATTTGTGTGGAGGCATTGGTGGAGTTAAGTGCTCGATCTTATAATATGGTTCACGAGTTAAGGAATCTTAGTTGGGCGTTAAGATTCAACTCGTATGACACTTGCTTTGACCAGGAGTGCTAGTCTTACACTGATTTGAAAGTGGGAGCTGGTGTCATGGATATGGTTAACGGAGTTAACATATACGAACACAACTCGTTGTAATCCGATCACATGGGTTTTTACTCAGTGACAGTCAATGATCAGGATTACCAGTTATGATAGTATGAGTGAGCTTTAGACCTGAGGAGTCATTTACATTGTGCTCGTACCATTGAATAAGTTATTAGAGTAGTTAGGCCCAATCACCCGTTGGTGAGGTTTACCTCGAAGTAAGATTCAATCGGTGCATTCGATAATGGGAAGTCGACTGCCAATAGGGGATTCACTGTCTCGAAAGTAAACGAGAAGCAACCTGTACCATCATAGGTGTTGTGGAATTCAAGTCTTTGTCCAAGGCAAATATAACTGACATGTATTGGATACGAAGGAAAGTTCGGTAATTTCACATTAGTGTGTTTAGTACAGTATCAAGTTCTATGAGTTTGACATTCCATGACTCTTACTTGATCGGATCGCATTAGTGAAGAGCTTATATGCATACCTTGTTTGTAACTTAAAGGTTTGTGATGACATATTCATCTCGTGCTTGATTGGGTTTCGATATAGCTTCACGGGACTGGCTTGGTGATAACTATATCCTTGGAATCCTCCCAATGCCAATCAAGACGAGTATAGAGAGTCGCACTATATGAAGATGATAGGATGAAATGGTTTTACTGCAAAAGGGTATTTCGGTAATTTCACATGGATGTGAAACTACTGATCGTTAGGGATGTGTTGATTTAATAAATATATATTTAATGGTATGAGTTAAATATATTTATTTAATCAATATTAATAGTTGAATTAATTTGGAATTAATATATACTATTAATTAAAAGAATAAGTATTTAATTAATTGTCTAATTAGATTGGGCTTGGATTAATTAATTACATTACTTAACATTGGGCTATACATTGGTTGAGCCCAATAAGCCCATCCCAACTAGGCTCGGACGGCCGGCCCTGCTTGGTGAGTAAGTCGCTTGGTTTATTTAACACCTTAGTCATTAAAGCATTATTCACTTAATCACTTTTACACCTACAACTTGGAGTTGTGTTTTCTTAGGTAAAAGCAGTAAAATAAATAATACCCTCTCCCTCTCATAAGCCCTGGCTTTCCACCCCGTCGCTAAGTGAAGAGGTTGGAGCTTTTGAAGATCATCATCTTCGCGTGACAATCTACAGGTAGGAACTCATGAGTTGCTACTCTCATGAACTTGATAATGAACACGCTACAAGAGGTAAATTGTTCTTGTTAGGTTAATGTCCTTAAATGCCACTAGAGGATTGGAAAATGTTAGGACATTATCAATTTGTAATTGTTTCACATTCTATTAATAAAAGGCAATTAGTTGTTTACGATTATATTGGCATTATATATTGTAATCATCTATAAGTCCATGAACACAAGAGTTAACGCTCTAAGGCACTAGAGGAGTTTGATACTTGTGTACTAAAATAGTCTGCAAGTCAATGATTTTCAATTGGGCATTGGAAATCATGAAGACTTGTATGATATGAGTTTTGACGAGAAAGGTGCCCATCGATCACTAGGAAGTAGTGAATAATTCATATCATAGGT
Source organism: Buddleja alternifolia (assembly GCA_019426215.1). Lineage (NCBI taxonomy): Eukaryota > Viridiplantae > Streptophyta > Magnoliopsida > Lamiales > Scrophulariaceae > Buddleja > Buddleja alternifolia. The sequence goes on along the minus strand of CM033395.1, from coordinate 17,940,819 downwards.
TAACTGATGGAGATAGTGGCACTCAGACATGACTCGCATCGATTCTATCACATGGTTTTTCAATCTTTGACAATCAATGACAAAATTAATTAAATTGTAATAGGTGTGTCTGAACTCTAAATTTGAGGAATCAAGTTGGAGATATACTTGTGACATTAGGTTTGTCATTAGAATAGTTAGATCTAATTCACCTTTGGTGGGGTTAATCTCGAGCTGTAACCTAATGGGTATGTAGTAGTCTTAACTGATATTCAAGATGAGATTCGTTCCCTCGAAGGTGAACGAAGAGGAATTATCCTATGCATTTTTAAGTAATTTAAATCTTGAAGTCTTTGGCCAAAGTGTTAACTGATCTAGACTTATTATAAATATAGCATAGTGTCAAGTTAGAGAGTTTGACCAAAAATCATGACTCTCACTTGATCGGGATAAGGAAACGAAGAGTTTATATTCACACGGTATTTACAATAGGAAAGGTAAAAATGATCCAATCATTTCATCTTATTTGGGTTACAATGTAGACCACTTGACTGGCTAGGTGAGATTCATATTCAATGAAATCCTCTCATTACCAAATATAGATGAACTTAAAGAGTCATGCTTAAAACGGAAAAATCGATAGAAAATATGAAATATTTCTTGTGGTAATATTTTAAGTATTGGATACTTAAAATTAATTAAATAAAATTAATTATTTGAAGAAATAAGTTAGTTCATTTATAATTTAATTAATATGTTATTTCTTGGAGAAATAAAATTAATTAAATATCCTATCTATTATTTAATTAGATTAATTAATTGGATTGAATTAATTAATTAAATAATGGATTGGACTGAGTTAAAATTGGTGTACCAAGAGGAACACCAAGACCATATGGGGGGGGGGGCCACTAGGTGTCCATAATGGGCCAATTAAGCCCAAGGTATTAACTTAAGTGATATAAATATATCACATTAGTCAATACCTAGGTTATAAGTTACAATTAACACTTGAGCCACAAGAAAGCATTTCCTCTTTCCCTCTCTCCCCAAGCCGTCGATCTAAGCACCAAGAAGAAGGAGAATTTTTCTCATCAAGTTTTTTCGGCGAGACAATTTAGAGGCAGAACATTTGGACTGCTCGGATTATCAAGATTTTAGCCGAAGTTATTCGCGAAGAAGTTGAAGGATTCAAATTTCTGAGATTCTCCAACGACTTCGCTACAATGGGTAAAGTATTGTTTACTCTATTATACATACGTCTAATAAAACCCCGGAATTGATCCTGTTATGGGGAAATCCAAATAAAATTTTAAAATTTCATTTTCGCTGCGTTTGGTTATTTTTCCCCAACAGTGGTATCAGAGCCAAATCGCGGGGTTTGGCGTATGTAATTTATGTGTAAATATGCTATAAAGATGCATGATTTACAGTTTATCGATGCATGATTAGGTATGTGAATTTCATGTTTGTTTTTTTTGTGTTCTTGAGGATTTGGTTTATTTTTCGTTCGTTAGAAATTAATAAAAGTAGAATTTTATGTAATTTATGTGATGGAAATTAAAAATTGGTCGCTCGGCAACTCCATTCTGTTGAGGTGTTCTAGGAGCAGAATACTCATGAAGTATTCCAAAATCTATACAAAATTTCTCAACAAATTGGTTAGTAAATTCAGTTCCTCTATCGCTTCTGATTCTCATCACTTTTAAATCTTTATAAGTTTGCAATTGACGAATTAGTGATGTGAGCTTGATACTAGTTTCATCTTTGGTCGCTAGGAATTCTACCCATGTATAGCGAGAGAAATCATCAACCATTACTAGCGAGTACTTTTTACCATTAACGCTCATGATTTGAATAGGACGAAACAAATCTAGATGCAATAGTTCAAGAACTCTAGAAGTAGATAGGTATGGTTTCTTCTTAAAAGATGATTTAACTTGTTTACCCATTTGACATGCATCACATAAGCGATTCTTTTGAAAGGAACCCTTAGGTAATCCCTCTACAAGATTTAGCGATATTAATTGAGAGATTGCCTTAAAGTTTAGGTGATTCATTTTTCGATGCCATAACCAACCCAATTCATTTTAACTTTTAACAACAAAGCATGTGGGGTTGTTATCAATTGTAGAATCACAATCTACTAAATAAACATTATTTGTTCTTTTTCCTCTTAATTTAGTAGACTTAGTCTTAGCGTCGTTAACATAGCAGAAGTCGCTTGAAAATTTTACTTCAAAGCCTTTATCACAAAATTGACTAATGCTTAACAAATTATGCTTAAGACCCTCAACATAATATACATCACTGATCATGATGTTTCCCCTATGCATGATACCTATACCTTTGGTTTTACCTTTGGAGTTATCACTGAATATAACTTGAGGACCGTTGGTTACACGATAATTGACCAAGAGATCCTTTGATCCAGTCATATGCCTTGTTGACCCACTATCGAAGTACCAAACAGAAGTATCGGTGTTGGCTCTAGGTACCTGCTAAGGATAGTTCTAATTCTTCTTAGGTACCCATGTTGTCCTGGGTCCTTCATTGTTAGTGACTTTGGTTTGAATTAAAATTTTAGGAACCCATATTTGCCTAGTCTTCATTGTAGGAATACTGGCCTTCTTAGGTTTCACATTGTGTTGTGTGTGCTTTTTGGGTGTATAGTAATATCCTTGATTATAGGAATACTGGCCTTCGTGTGTTTCACATTGTGTTGTGTGTGCTTTTTGGGTGTATAGTAATATCCTTGATTATAATAGTAATCATAATCATAGTCATAATCATAGTTATCATAGTAGCGATAATATGATCTAGATCGTTGTGGATATTGACGCTGGTATTTCCTTGGCACTGGCTTAGGGTGCACTTTTGGTGCTTGATGCTTAGCGCTTAATTCACAGTAATCAGGTTTATTCTTAGCCTTTTGAGCGTTTGGATGAACCCATCTTTGTGGATCATTTGCTTTCGCCTTTCCCTTGCCTGAGTCAGCTTTGGCTTTCTCATTTGGCCTCGTACCATTGTCGCTTGGTTCATTTAGCGTTTGTCCTTGTGAACCTTTCTCAACAAAGAAAACACCATTTCCTTTGTTGTTTGCCGTAACCTTAGATGCTTTTGATTTTTGACCAAATTTATCACTGTTAGGTATATGCCCTAGATGCCAATGAGGACAAATAGTTAGATTAGGGTATCTTATTATGTTGTACAAACTATTAAAATGATATTAATAAAGGCATCTGTATTTTGTTCATATAAATCTTTATGGCATCTAAATAAGTATTGAACATATAGTCCATGTGAATAAAGGTTTGACTCTTTGCCCTTTATGGAATAAAGACGTGGCATGGGAAGAGTCTTACACCATATCACTTAAAAGGGTTCGCAAGTTAAAGAATCTTAATTGGGCATTAAGATTCGACTTATATGACACATGCTCTGACGATGAGTGCCAGTCGAACACTATAGGGATAGTGGGAGCAAATATCATAGATATGTCAATGGAATTGACATATTCGAACACGGCTTGTAGTAATCCGATCACATGGGTATTTACTCAGTGGCTGTCAATGATTGGATTACTGATTGTAATAGTATGCGTGGGCCTTAGACCTGAGGGTTCATGATCAATGTGCTTGTATTATTGGATCTGTTACCAAAGTAGTTAAGCCCATATCACCCGTCGGTGGGGTCGACCTCGAAGTGCGATATCAATGAGACAAGTAGCAGTTGATCAGTGATCGCCAAGATGGGATTCACTGTCTCGATAGTAAACGAGTAAGTATCCTGTGCGATTATAGGCTAATGAAATTATAAAGTCTTTGGCCAAAGCATAACAAATAACTTATGTGGGACACTGAGGGTAGTTTAGTAATTTCATTATGCTATAATCTAATGCACAGTATCAAGTTTAGTGAGTTTGACATTTTCCATGACTCTCACTTGATCGGGATACGTCAGTGAAGGGCTTATACTCATACGGCATTTATGATCAAGAGGTTCGTAAAATGATTCATTCATTTCGTACTCAATTGGGTTACGATGTGAGTCCACGGGACTGGCTAGGTGACACTCACATCCTTAGGTAATTCCTCCCTTTGCCAATTGAGACGAACCTAAAGAGTCGCGCTATAAGAAACGAACGGGATGTATCCTTTTGTGTAAATCTTTTAGGAAGAATTAAATGGACTGATTGATTTAATTAGATTAAATCAATTAATTAAATTATTTAATTAGTATATTAATTAAAAGGAATTAATTAATAGTATATATTATATTTAAATTGGATTTAAATTAAATATATACAGATGGGCTAGAAATTAGACAAGCCAATTAAAAGCCCACCCAGTCCAAGGAAGCCCTAGGAGGGGCAACCACTTAGGGTTGGAGTAGCCTCCAACTTGTTCCACAAGCTAGTTGAGTTTAAAAGGACTCCTACAATGGAACAAACCCTAAGATAAGAAAGAAACACGACACAAAAGGAAAAGAACTCTCTCCCCTCTCTCCTCTCTAGCCGTCCACTACAGCAAAGAAGGATGAGTTTCGGGATCTTTGGAAGGCTCGTTTCGTGTGAAACTTTAGAGACAGGAGCCTTTGGAGGATTGTTGTTCTTCAGAATCAGTAAACGAATCAAAAAGGTATTTTTATTCGTTTTATTTTTCCGCGAAACGCATTAAAATCATCAGATCTATTTTTGTGATCTACCGGTAGGAATCCTTGAATCTTCCGCTGCAATTCTCTGTTTTCATGTATAGGATTCCTAACAATCACACCCTCACTCGGTCCTTTCACCAAAAAGTCTTGTTACATTAGTCACATTATCTAAGTTTCTTGATGCTTTGGATAATGATGAGATGAGCTGCTCTTATTTGGCAAGTCTAGCGATCAGATCAGCTTCTCTCTTGACTATTATATCAAGATCGCTTTTCAATTGAGTAATCTCACTCTCAAGTGATTGGTTATTCTCAATGCACTGTTGCTGAACTTTTAACTCTGCTTTGAGCGTTACTTTATCTCTTGTGAGTGATGAGATAATAGCGAGATCATATTGACATATTTTGGCGGCATCTTGACAATCTTTATAATATTCATTGACTTTGTCAAGTAATTCATCATACGAAAGAGGATGAGATAATTTAGTGGTTACCTCTGGTAGCGAGTCGTCAGACGCTTCATCATCTCTTGCCATAAGACAAATCAATGTTGAGTCACTTGTTTGTTCATCATCACTACCTTCATCTGATGATTCCAAATCCTCTTCAGGTGCGGAGAATGGTTCAGATTCCGTTAGCAAACCTTGTTGATGAAGGTTGCTACTGAATTGGTTTCTATCCGCATTGTCTTGCCTTGTGGGCTTAGACACATTTGGATAAGGGCAATTTACCTGGTAGTGCCTTGGTTTCCTGCAATTATAACATAAATCAATTTTCATTTTCTGTTCAGTGGTTAATCGCTTGGAAATGACTGGCGCTGAGAGATTCTGAGTAGGAGTTGTAGGCGCTTGGTAAGGAACTGGCGCAGGGAGAGGAGTTTGAAATGAAGTTTTTCCAATAGGATTTCTCTTTTCATATCTTAGAAATTTCTTGAATTTCTTGACCAATAAAGCCATCTCTTTTTCCTCATTGGATTCTGTTGATTCCTCCTCACTAATCATTTTACCCTTGCTTTTGGTGGTAGCGATTAATGCTCCTGATTCAGTCGCTGAAGTCGATGTGTCGCTGACATCACCCAATTCGAATTCAAATGCCTTTAATTCTGAGAATACATGTTCTGGAGTAAAGGTCTCCAATGTCTGAGATTCTCTCATAGCAACAGTCTTAATCAAATACTTGCTCGGAAGACTTCTAAAATTTTTATTGACCGTTTCCTTATTGGTCAATTCTTTATCCAATGACGCTAACTCTGTAATGAGCATAGTAAGCCTTGCGTCCAATTGTTCTAGCATCTCGTTGGATTGCATCTTGAAATGTTTAAATCTTTGCATGGCTATGGAGAGCTTATTCTCCTTTATCTGTGTTGAACCTTCACACACTATAGCCAACTAATCCCATATTTCTTTGGAAGTTTTACATTGCTTGATCTTGTTGAATAATGCATCATTGTCTCCTAATGCTGAGTAAAGTGCACTTCGTCCAACATTATCTAGATTTGCTCTTTTCCGATCATCAGGCGTCCATTCTAACTTAGGTTTCTCGACATATCCATCTGGAGTGGCTTCATCAGCTCCAGGTGCTCGAGTTATCACTTTCATGATCTTAATGGGGCCATCTGAAATTACATCACACATTTCATTATCGCAAGAACATAAATACCTGAATGCTCTAAGTTTCCAAGAATCATAGTTTGACTCTACCAACTTAGGCATTTTGTTAAAAGCCATAATGAGATGTTTTGAGAGAGAGAGTTTTAAAAATGACTACGTTTTAAAAAGATGGATCTAAACAAGCAGTTACGCTCGGAAACGCTTAGGTTTCTACTTCAACAGCTCTGATACCACTTGGTGGTCCCAAGTGGCATACGAAAGGGTCTAGAAAGGGGAGGGGGTTGAATAGACCCTGAAGTCTTTTCCGACTTCAAAAAATTCGTATCACTTTTAAAGATTAGAATACTTAGAAAGCTGAGCGCTTGGGTCAGACGCTTCAGTAAAGATAAATTATACTTAGTGATTTCAGCAATTTACCAAAGTAGGGTAATGCTTAGATCGCTTAATCAGGGTTAGCACAGCGGAAATGATTTTAAAGCTTTAGCATTCGTTTTGGTTAAATAGTAGCTTAGCAGATTGACTTGTCTTTTTTAGAATAGATAAAATAATAAGAAACAAGACAATAATAAAAGTAAATGACACAAGATATATAAGGTTTACTAGGTGATGTAATCCCAGCTACGTCCTTCTTCTCTTTTTTCACTTGGAGGGAATTTACTAATATGATTATCAAAGAATCACACAGAATCTTCTACAAGATAGTAAATAGGTGAAAATGATCTCGGGCTCCTTGATCACACAGATGTCATCACTAATGAAGATCTTCTTCTACAAACTTCTCTCACTCAGAAATACTGCCTGTTTCAACAACTTTCTCACACAGATGAAAGGTTGAGGGTTTTATCACGAGGGTTTGTTTGTTTTTGGAAAGATCAAACAACTTGGAATATCTCAGTAAGAGTTTAGATTTCTTCTTTGGAAGATGTTTGAGATGTTTTTGACTGTATAGAATGTATGTAAAAAGCTTGAAAGATTTTGGCTATGGAGTTTCTAAGCTTTTTCTTCAGCAAATTTTTTTCTTGTGTATGTACGTATATATCTATATGTATATTTTTAGGGTTTGCTGGAAGTAAGGTATTTATAGGCAATTTTTGGGATCTGTCTATTGGACACATGTGAGAGCGTGCCTTTCACGCGGCGCGTGATTATACTTTTTCTCTGACATTCCTGAATTCCTGCTGGTTCCGATTGGACGGGAGCAGCTATAAACTCTGAATTTCTGACAGTCTAGTCAACAGGTGGCTTGTCCACAAGTCAAATTGGCTTATCACATTTAATGCTCTTATCAGGCATTTAATGCATTTGAATTTATTTCCCGTTGAAAATAAATGTCCGTTGAATGATTGCATTTAAGTCCTTCATGACTTGAGAATTTATTTCAGGTGAATCTGATACTGATCGCTAGAGTGCTTTGAGCGCTTGATCCATGAATCCTGGAATAGTCCTTTAGCGTTTGACAGACACTGAGGATAAATCTTCATCTTCTTCTGACTTCAGACGCTGATCTTCAACTCCATCTCTAATAGGCTCACCTAGAATTCTATTAGCGATTCGGTATCTAATACTGAGTCTAAAATCAACAAAGATAAAAATTACAAGCCTAACAAAATTACATCCTTTCAAACACTTATACAATTGATCTTATGAAACATAAACTTACATTATATTTTAGGGTCTAACATAAAATCCTATCTTGTCATCATCAAAACATCTAACATGAAATTTCCTAACAGAGCCCATCTTTCTCGGCAGCTGGGCTGTCGAGAGGGATGGGCTGCACAGCTCAGGCTGCCGTGCAATTGGGCCACACGGTGAGCCCACTCGTGTGTTTTACAACACACAGGTTGCAACAACCTGACCCGGGTCAACCCATGGGTGACCCGGGTCATTTATTAAATATATATATATATATTGTTTAGTTTTTGATTAAAATTGGATTTTAATACAAAAGTAAATAATATTATTTATTTAATAAAGGTATTTTAATTTCATCTAATCTAATGTTAGTTAAAGTTAGATTTTGAATTATATTAGATCCTTTCTATTGTGAAATTAATTTTGATATACTTAGAGATTAATGTTTATTAAAATTAGATTTTAATATGAAATTAATTGGAGTTCATTAAAATTGAATTTTTTTAAAGAACTAAATAAATTTAATTTCCTCGAGAATATGAAAAACAATAATTTAATTTGGAATTTAATTAGATATTAACATATATGATTTTCGTGTATTATGTGATTTATATCATGTTTGACATGTTATGTGATGGGAGACATGATTCATGGACTTGGGCTCGTTTATATTTGTATTTCTTTTCGATGGATTGTAAAGGCCTTTTTGAGCCTATTTTTATTTTCTTTCTAGAATATCTTTGTATAGGTGGCTTATATTAAAATGTAATAGTTAGAAATAGAATAGCCCCAAAGGAGAAATCCAAGTCGAGCTGAGAAGACACAAAAAGGAGGTTTAGAAGCTTTAGTGTAGTTTTTTTTTTTTTTTTGATTGAGACATTGGCTTGTCTCAATCTGGGAATAAAAGTCCATGAATTGTGTGTTGTTAGCTTTCTAGGATTGCTATCTTTTTATTTAATCCATGTTTGTATGTTAAGTATAAAATGGATTAATGTGCAAAGTGAGAACTAATAAATAATTTAAATTCTCCCACTTTGAAAATATTAAGTTGGTAAAGGGTACTAGGTATCTTGTCCTCCATTGAACTTAGGAGAAATTAAAATGATATTTAATATATAATATCGTCCCTAAGCAATGGGGGTTATATGTTGAAACATATTTTAAATTTTTCTTAAGTGCATGAATGCCATTAGTCGAAACAAATTTCACCCTCCATACCAGCAAAAGGTTGCAAGGTGAAATTCAATTGTTAGACTAATAGATAGTTAGTGGGTTGAACTTAAATTATTTATAAATCAATAAGATCGATAAAAGGTTGAGATTTGATGAACAATGGACAAAGGGATTGAATCATCCATTTGATGGGTTGATGTTGGGCATCACTTTAATAGATTGATTAGGCCACATACAGTGTTTTAAAAGGCGAAGGCGCTGGGCGGGGCGTTTTATGTCCCACAAGGCGGGGCGTAAGCCCCGAGGCACGGAGCGTATACCCCGCGAATTTTGCTTTTTTAGTATTAAAAAAATATAATATAATATAATATTAAGAATTAATTTAAATTAGCAAAAAATTATAAAATTGAAGGATAAAATTAAGTATAAAAATAAGACAGAGAAAGTTAAAAATAATAATATATTCAACCATGCAAACTAAAAGTCCAAGCTCAACTCTTGCAAAAAACAATCAAGATAGACAAATAATTATTTCAAATTCTAGCGTTACGCAAAATAAAGATTAAAAATAATAGTTAACGAGCACTAAATTACTCAATCACTATCAAAAGTCTCATCATTAAGATCATTATTTTCATCTTCGGCTCTCAATACTCAAGCATTAAGCTGTGTTGCTCTTGCAGCTTAGTTTTTTTTTAATGTTTGATTTAATTGAATAAGTGGGTCATGGGTTTTTACTAAAAGAATAAAACATGCAAAAAGTTTAAGTGGGTTTTAGATTGAAAATTGAAAAAAAAATCAATTTAGGCCTAAAATCATACCGTATGGACATGAAATACATTGGGCGTACGCCCAAGGACTGGGCGGGTTTTCGCCCGGGGCATATGCCCCAATTGATTGGGCGTACGCCCATGAGGGGTTACGCCCCCCTCCTATTGCCCCGGGCGTTTCAGGAATGCCCCGCCCCGGGCTTACGCCCAGGGCGCGCCCCGAGACTGCCTTTTAAAACACTGGCCACATACCAGCAAAAGGTTGCAACCTATTAATCTAGTTAAGGAAGTCAATCACCACTACGAAGCCTTCCAATGATGACTTCTGAATTCCACAGTGGGAGTGTAGATTTTCGAAAAATGTAGTGGGAGCCAAGTTTATTTTGAAAGTCCTAAATTTAAACTTGGAACAACAATGACATTAGAATCTAAAAAGTCTTTTTACTTTTCTGCAACTATTTGCTTATTATCTCTCTCACAATGTCTCCTAAACCCTTATTCGATTTGATAAAAAGATACACTTTGACTAGACCAAATTACATAGAATGGCTCACAAACTTAAGGATGGTCCTAAGTAGTGAGTCGATTGAGTATGTACTAGAACTCAAACGTCCTCCTGTACCGAGTATTTTGGAGGATGAAAGGGTTCGAATTTCCTACATGGACTAGGTCTGACAATCATCGAGCTAGAGGATACATGTTGAGCTCAATGTGCAGTGAGCTACAAAGCTCTCATGAAAAGATGGAGAATGCAAGAGACATACTACTCCATCTTGACTCAATGTTTGGAGAGAACGGTAAGACCGTTCGGTATTTGATATCGAGAGAACTCTTCAGAACAAGAATGAGGGAACATGAGAATGTGGAAGATTATGTACTGAAGATGATGACCATAATTGAAAAATTAAAGTCTTTAGATTACTACATGGATCTTCACATTCAAGTTGAACTCATACTGCAGTCGCTTCCTGATTCCTTTTACTATTTCATCATGAACTTTGATATGAACGATATCGAGGGTTCATTAGCTGGGCTGACAACCAAACTTGAAATTGTTCAAAGAAAAATAAGGAGGAATAGAAAAGGGAATATAATTTCTACTCCTCAAAATGTACCATTGGATGTCTACAAGTATGGGAAAGGAAAAGGAAAAATGGAAGCACCCTTGAAAACTCAAAGAGAAGGAAACAAGAAAGGAAAGAGCAAAGCAAGAAGCGTAAGAAAGTGCTCAAAGAAAAGAGTAGGTGTCTCTTTTGTGGTGAACTGGGCCACTGGAGAAGAGAATGTCCTAATCGAAATAAGACTACAGGTATAGAACTTTTGTTTTAGAAACCAATTGTTCTATAACTGTATTTTCCACTTCGTGGATACTTGATTCTGGAGCTAGTGCTCACGTTTGTGTAATGAATCAGGAGTTGCAGCGAAGTAGAAAGCTGGAGCATGGAGAGGTGCTGATCAGTGTTGGCAGCAAGCAGAGTGTTGCAGCTCTTTGCATTAGATCAACTTCTTTATGTTTATCATCTGGACATGTTTTAAATTTAGAGGATGTTTTAGTTTTGCCCAACGGGCTTAAGAACATTATTTCAATCCCTATGTTGGTTAGGAATAATTTTGTTTTTAGTTTCATTGACAGTACTTGCAGCATTTTATTTAATGATAATATTCTTGGCACTGCTACTTTAGTCAATGGCCTCTATTATTTAAACATGCAAAATGAATGTGTTGTAAATGTTATCTCAAAGAAGCGTGATAGGCAAAGTACTAACCTAAGCTTAAAGTGGCTTCTTAGACTAGGCCATTCTGGCGAGCAAAAGATACACCAGATGGAGAAAGATAGGTTAATTGACCCATTGGGATCGGATCCCTATCCAACTTGTGAATCTTGCCTTAAAGGAAAAATGGCTAGATCCCCCTTCACTGGGACTTTTGAAAGGGCCAGTGAAGTATTAGGACTTGTACACACCGACGTTTGCGGACCATTTGGAGAAATGGCTCGTGGAGGTTTTCACTATTTCATTACTTTCACTGATGACCATTCAAGGTATGGTCTTGTGTATCTAATGAAATACAAATCTGAATCATTTGATAAGTTCAAAGAATTTAAGGCTTTGGTGGAAAAACAAACTGGTCATCATATAAAAACAATGCGATCAGATCGTGGAGGTGAATATATGAGTGGCGAGTTTGATCAGTTCCTAAAAGAACATGGGATAATATTGCAACTTACACCACCAGCAACTCCACAACTAAATGGGGTAGCAGAGCGTAGAAATCGAACGCTTTTGGATATGGTTTGATCTATGCTCAGCTACATTGATTTACCTATCTTCTTGTGGGGACATGCACTCCTTACGACTGTTCATATCTTGAATAGATGTCCTTCCAAATTCGTTCCTAAGACCCCATATGATATATGGAGAAATAGGAAACTAAATCTTAAATACATTAGGGTTTGGGGATTTCCTTCCTACATCAAGAAGACAAAGGCAGAGAAATTGGAAGCTAGGTCCCTTAAAGGATGTTTCATCGGTTTTCCAGAGGATTCTATAGGATACCTATTCTACATGCAAGATAATCAAAGGATCGTTGTTGCACTGCAAGCGTACTTTCTTGAAGATGAATTTATTCAAGAAGGTGGTGTAGGTAGAAAGATTGTTCTCAATGAACAAAATGAAACACCTAGGGAGACGACTGTTCAAGAAACACACACTGAACCTGATGAAACACAACCAACATTGTGAAGATCTGGTAGAGTACCATATCAACCTGATAGGTACTATGGGTACCTGCTACAAGAGGAACCGGGTGTCCACACTATAGCAGTGGGAGTTCATGGGGACGACCCTTCTACTTATGATCAAGCAATGATGGACATCGACTCTGCAAAGTGGCAAGAAGCTATGCAGGTGGAGACAGACTCGATGCATTCCAACCAGGTCTGGACTCTGGTAGATCATCTTAAGGACATTGCACCTATAGGGTGCAAGTGGATCTACAAGAGAAAGATAGGCCAGAATGGAAAAGTTAACACATACAAGGCAAGACTTGTAGCAAAAGGTTATGGTCAAAAGGAAGGAATTGACTATCAAGAGACCTTTTCACCTTTGGCAATGATCAAATCTATTCGAATTCTGCTTGCAATAGTTGCACACTTGGATTATGAGATATGGCAGATGGATGTGAAGACGGCTTTTCTAAATAGATTCCTCGAAGAGGATATCTATATGGATCAGCCTAAAGTCTTTGCATCTGTGTTTGATATCCATAAGGTGTGCAAACTTAAGAGATCCATTTATGGACTTAAGCAAGCCTCTAGGAGTTGGAATTTACGTTTTGACGAAGCTGTCAAAGAATTTAACTTTGTTAAAAACGAAGATGAACCATGTGTTTACAAGAAGGTTAGTGGGAGTAAAATTACTTTCCTTGTTTTATATGTGGATGACATTCTACTCATAGGAAATGATGTAGGAATGCTCACATCAGTCAAAAGATGGCTTTCAAATACATTCTTCATGAAAGACTTGGGAGAAGTTACCTATATTCTAGGAATTCGTATCTACGTAGATAGAACAAATAGAATGATAGGACTTTCCCAAGCCCTTTACTTAGAGAAAGTCCTAAAAAGATTTAGGATGGAAGACTCTAAGAAAGGATTCTTGCCCATGAGACATGGGTTGCACCTTTCAAAGTCTAAGTCTCCACAAAGTGAAGAAGATAGGAAGAAATGAGTACGGTGCCCTACGCATCTGTAGTGGGTAGTCTGATGTACGCCATGTTATGCACACAGCCAGACATAGCCTACGCAGTAAGCGTGGTGAGTCATTTTCAGACTAACCCGGGAAGAGAACACTGGACCGCTGTGAAAACTATCCTCAAGTATCTAAAGAGAACTAAGGCTATGGTCCTAACATATGAACATGGAGATTTGATGGTGGATGGATATATTGACTCAGATTTCCAATCTGATGTAGATGATTGAAAATCCACTTCAGGGTTTATATTCATGCTCAATGGTGGAGCGGTAATTTGGAAAAGTTCCCAACAAAGCACAATCGCTGATTCCACCACTGAGGCAGAATACATAGCAGCTTCAGAGGCTACTAAAGTGGGTGTTTGGATTAGGAAGTTTCTTGGAAAACTTCAAGTGGTCCCTAGTGTAGAGTTGCCATTGCCACTTTATTGTGATAATAACGGGGCTATTGCACAAGCAAAGGAACCAAGGTCTCACAACAAATCCAAGCACATAGAGAGGAGATATCACATTATAAGAGAAATCATTGGAAGAGGCGAGATAGCTGTTCAGAGAGTAAATATAGCAGACAACGTCGCTGACCCATTGACCAAGTCTTTGACACAAGCAGTGCTGGATCGACATCTTGAAAAGATGGGTATTAGATACCATAGTGATTGGCATTGAGTACGAGTGGGAGATTGTTAGGCTAATGTCCTCAAATGCCACTACAGGATTAGAAAATGTTAGGACATTATCAATTTGTAATTGTTTCACATTCTATTAATAAAAGGCAATTAGTTGTTTACTATTATATTGACATTTATATATTGTAATCATCTATAAGTCTATGATAATAAGAGTTAACTCTCTAAGGCACTAGAGGAGTTTGATACGTGTGTACTAAAATAGTCTGCAAATCAATGATTTTCAATCGGACTTTGGAAATCATGAAGACTTGTATGATATGAGTTTTGACTAGAAAGGTGCCCGTCGATCACTAGGAAGTAGTGAAGAACTCATATCATAGGTGCACTGATGGAGATAGTGACACTCAGACATGACTCGCATCGATTCTGTCATATGAGTTTTCACTCTTTGACAGTCAATGACAGAATTGATTAAATTGTAATAGGTTTGTCTGAACTTTACACTTGAGGAATCAAGTTGGAGATATAATTGTGACATTAGGTTTGTCATTATAGTAGTTAGACCTAATTCACCCTTTGGTGGGGTCAACCTCGAGCTGCAACCTGGGCAAGTAGCTATGATGCACAGACACTCCGAAAAATCATCCCGTGTAGTGTCGGACACGCGCCGTGTCCATGTCCATCTATTGAGAGAAAAGAAAAAATACACATGAACATTCGTGTCTTAGCCGTGTCTGTGTACTATTTAAAAAAAAAATCATGTATCCGTGTCCCGTGTTGTGCCCGTGTCCGTGTATCATAGGCAAGTAGTAGTCTTAACTGATATCCAAGATGGGATTCGTTACCTCGAAGGTGGACGAGGAATTATCCTATGCATTTATAAGTAAGTTAAATCTTGAAGTCTTTGGCCAAAGCATAACTGATCTGGACTTATTATAAATATAGCATAGTGTCAAGTTAGTAAATTTGACCAAAAACCATAACTCTCACTTGACCGGAATAAGGAAACGAAGAGTTTATATTCACACGGTATTTACAATAGGAAAGGTAAAAATGATCCAATCATTTCATCTTATTTGGATTACAATATGGACCACTTGACTGGCTAGGTGGGACCCATATTCAATGGAATCCTCCCATTGCCAAATATAGATGAACCTAAAGAGTCACGCTTAAAAAGGAAAAATCGATAGAAAATATGGAATATTTCTTGTGGTAATATTTTAATTAATATGTTATTTCTTGGAAAAATAAAATTAATTAAATATCGTATCTATTATTTAATTATATTAATTAATTGGATTGAATTAATTGATCAAATAATGGATTCGAGCGAGCTAAAATTGGTGTACTAAGAGGTACACCAAGACCATATGGGGCGGACACTAGGCATCCATAATGGGCCAATTAAGCCTAAGGTATTAACTTAAGTGATATAAATATATCACATTAGTTAATACCTAGGTTATAAGTCACAATTAACACTTGAGCCACAAGAAAGACTTTCCTCTCTCCCTCTCTCCCCTAGCCGTCGGTCTAAGCACCAAGAAGAAGGAGAGTTTTTCTCATCAAGTTTTTCCGGTGAGACAATTTAGAGGCAGAACTTTTGGACTGCTCGGATTATCAAGATTTCAGCCGGAGTTATTCGTGAAGAAGTTGAAGGATTCGAATTTGTGAGATTCTCCAACCACTGCGCTACAACGGGTAAAGTATTCTTTACTTTATCATACATACGTCTGATAAAACCACGGGATTGATCCTGTTATGGGGAAATCCAAATAAAATTTTAAAATTCCATTTCCGCTGCGCTTGGTAATTTTTCCCCAATAGTTCTATCTCGTTCTTCAATTAAAATCAATGAAAAGTCTAAATTGATCCAGGGCTTGGGAATCGAATAAATTTTTTATCTGCTGCATATTTTTAATAACGATTCCTAACATA
Organism: Buddleja alternifolia; assembly: GCA_019426215.1. NCBI lineage: Eukaryota > Viridiplantae > Streptophyta > Magnoliopsida > Lamiales > Scrophulariaceae > Buddleja > Buddleja alternifolia. Next base: position 17,924,676 of record CM033395.1, on the reverse strand, counting down.
AAGAGGGTCCGTTTGGACGCCTCCTATGGCCGAGTACTGTTGGGCATCCACTTGGATGCCCAACATGGGCTCTTGATTCTTGTCTTGGTCAACAAGTCAAGTGATAGTGAATGCGTCACCGAAAAGACTTTTGGCCTAGATGAATTTATAATTCATACAACTCCTAGAAGGAAAAAGAAAAAAAATCCTCACTCTCTCTCATACAATCTAACCGTTGATCAAGGAGAAGAAGAAGAAGAAGAAGGGAAACTTTTCGTCAATCAATCCACGTGATAATTTAAAGACAGCGTGTGTTTGTTGTTTGGATCAAACTTCAAGAAAACCCTAAGGAATTCAAGAAGACTGGATTTCACGAGGATTGGAGATTTCACCGCTTCATCAAAGCGAGACTTAGAAGAAGGATCGAGTTCTCCAACCACCTCGCTTCAATGGATAAGTTTTAGCGAGATTTTTCGATTCATCTATGCAAATCGAGATGATACCGTGGGTAATTTTTATTCCGCTGCGCAATTTTTCATGAAACCCAACAAAATGATGTAATATTACAACTAAAAGGATGTATTAATAAATATAAAGGTCGTATGTCAACTTTTAAGATGTATTATTTTAATAAAAACAACGTACGTGTAGAATCTAACAATGTATGTGTATAGTAAATGACGTACGTGGTCAAATAAGTTGACGTATTAGTATATATAAATTATACATTTTAAATGACGTATTTCAATAGTAAACGGAAGTATTATTACATATGAAATGATGTATTGTTACAACTAAAATGATGTATTAATAAATATAAAAGCCGTATGTCAACATTTAAGATGACGTATTATTTTAATAAAAACAACGTATGTGTATAATCTAATAACATATGTGTATAATCTAACAACGTACGTGTGTAGTCTAATGACGTACGTGGTCAAATAAGTTGACGTATTAGTATATATAAATTTTAAATTTTAAATGACGTATATTTTTTTATTTTTTTTTCACAACAAATAAGCATTTCATATAACTCAAAACAACAATTACAAAACTTCCAGGCATACCTGGGCTCACGAACTCCCTCAAATTTTCATGTAATCACGGTCCATATGTGCTCAACCATGACATCTACAAAACTTATATCCCTCTTTTTATTTTTTTCCTATATCCATCTAAAACGGAAAGTGGGATAATAAATATCCATTTTAGCCCGAGCTAAAAGAGACGATGGAAAAGTAGGGCCTCGAAAAACAATTGAAGTATGATCATCACATGCCATATTGGCTAAGTAATCGGCTAACATGTTCCCCTCTCTGTAAATGTGGGTGAACACAATGTCCATTTTAGACATCATGATTCTGACCCGCTGAAGAAGAACCTGAAGGAGCCAGCTTCCTGGGGCAGTAGAATGAATCATATTAATTACAGCCTTAGCATCAATTTCCACCCATATTTTACAATAACCAAGTTCATAACACATCTCCAACCCCCGGCAAACTCCGAATAATTCTGCGAAAGTGTTCGAAGCTTGGTTAACATAATCGGAAAAAGCAAAAATCAATTCCCCCCGATGATCCCTTAGTACACCTCCCGAGCCTGCTTCTCCCGGATTCCCTCGAGAAGCCCCATCAGTGTTCAACTTAACCCAGCCGATGGATGGAGCGTACCACTTAACACTAATGACCTTAAGAAAAGGCTGTTGCAATCGTTTGATGCCCAACCGAGAAGCCAAATAAGTCTCGCCACTCCAATTATAGTCCGATAGCAGCCCAAAATTATGAAGGAGACGTAAATGATGCTCCACTCTCAGTCGAATATGTGTGCAACTGAATCGAGTTCCCACATGTCTTGTTTTATTACGTTCAAACCAGATGAACCACGTAATAAGAATAGGCAATAAATTTCTAACACTTTTGCCTGTAGTACCAGCATGCCAAGCTGTCCACCAAGTTTGTAAATTGTTCGAATCAACGAGCTGGAAATTGCACAAGGATGCGAAGTGCTCACTAACTTGTCTTGCCGGCTCACTATGCATGAAAAGATGATTTATAGATTCACAACTACGGTTCCTACAACAAACACATTGTGACACAATAGCAAGCCCTCTTTTTTGCATGTTACAAGCCACCGGAAGTCAATTGTGCAACAATCTCCAAGCAAAAATTGACATCGATGGTCTTAGAAATTTACCCCATAAATTCTGATACAAAGGGATTGAAACACTCTCCTCTCTCAACAACTTCCACGCCGACTTCACACAGAACTTCCCAGTTGTTGAGCCACACCAAACCATCTCATCCGACCCACTAAAATCAATCGGAATATCAACCACCCGTTGCACCAAATCCTCCGGTAAAACACTTGCCAAAGCCTCCTCGTCCCATCTCCCTTCATTAAAAAAATAATGAACCATATCCAACGTATTGTGGGGGTCTGGAGCAAGAGAATGAAGTGAACCATCTCCTAACCATTTATCGAACCAAAAGGACACCGCCCCATTTCCAAGTTTCCAGCCAATATGCGAATCAACTTTATCACGGATTTTTCCAAGACGTTTCCATATCATAGAAGAATTGATATGAACAGGAGCAAAAAGAGGATGGGAATATTTACAATATTTTTCTAGCATAAATTTAGCCCAAATGGAACTTCCTTCTCTAAGCTTCCACCAAAGTTTAGCACTAAACGCATCAATCGTCTCAGTTAAGCTGCGTATGCCAAGTCCCCCTTCTTCCTTTGGAGAGCAAATTTTTTCCCATGAAGACCAGTGAGTTTTGTTTTTATCCCCGGAAGATCCCCAAAAAAATCTGTTAAATAATCGTTCAAGCCGTTGAGTTACATTTTTTGGAGGGTCGAGGGTCTGTAAAATATATAAAGGCATCGAGGCCAAAACACTTTGAATAAGTGTTAAACGCCCTCCAAATGAGAGAAGAGCTTTTTCCCAACCCCCTATCCTTGCAACAACTTTGCTTATGATTGACTCGAAAATAGATCGCTTCTTATGCCCTTTGAAAATCGGAGCTCCCAGATAAGTGTACGGAAGTTGCTCCTGCACACATCCCGTAATCTCATGGATTTTTCTAATACGAGCGATTGATGTGTTTTTTCCCACAATAAACGTTGACTTATCTCTATTTATTACTTGCCCCGACACTTGTTCGTAATACCTAAGAAAGTCACTCAGTCGAGTAAGAGCTTCTTTTGCACCCTTCGTAAAGATTAGAATGTCATCAGCGTAAGCCAAGTGGCTGATTATTGTTTTACACCCCGTTTCATACTGCATCTTTTTATTTTCATTAAATAAATAATTGAGACCCCTAGATAAAAATTCCGCAGCCAAAATGAACAAGGACGGAGACAACGCATCGCCTTGTCGGAGCCCCCTAGTAGATTTGAAAAAGCCCACACTTTTGCCATTTATCAGAATAGAAAACCAACAATTTTCTATAGCTCGCTGAACCCAACCAATCCAAACCTCCGGAAAACCCAACTTACGAAGCATCATGTACAAGAACGGCCATTGAACTCTATCATACGCCTTTGCCATATCCAACTTTAACATCATATTTACACCCCCTTTCGATCTATTAATCTCATTACATAACTCCTGCGCCAACAATATATTATCCATAATATTTCGCCCTTTAATAAAGCCCGTCTGATAAGGAGATACAATACGATTAAGAATTGAACCCAACCTGTTCGCCATGATTTTAGTGATTAACTTATTGCTCACGTTGCATAAGCTAATCGATCTAAAATCCTTCCAAGACTGAGGGGACTCCACTTTCGGAATTAATGAAACAGTCGTGGCCGTATACCCCCGAGGTAAGTGAGCGCCCGAGAAAAATTCCGTGATGGCCGACATTAAATCTAGATGGATTATTTCCCAGCATTTTTGGTAAAAAAGGGACGAAAATCCATCAGGACCTGCAACACTGTTCGAGTGGATGCTACAAACTGCCTTGTGTACCTCCTCCACACTAGGCATGTCGCACAACACATTACGATCAGCATCAGTTAAAATATCCGAGATGAAGGAGAGCTGCGGCTGCTCAAGAATAGTGTTAGGCCCAGCAAAAATCTTTTCAAAGTAATCTGCTGCTGACTTTCGTATTTCTTCCGGGTCCTCAATAACACGGTCACCAACATTAATGCGATGAATGCGCCCCTTAGCTCGTTTTCTTTTAACCCACGAATGAAAGAACTTTGTGTTTCTTTCCCCTTCTTTCAACCAATTACATCCCGCCTTTTGTCGCCAAAATTCCTCCTCAATCGAGAGTTTACGGATAAGAATAGCCGAAGCTTTATTCATCGCACATAGATTGGCAACATTTGGATTTTCGTCGTAATTTTTTTCACAAAGTTTTGCATCCTCCTCCGCCTTCATAACAGCCTCAAAAATGTTCCCGAAAGTTTCCTTGTTCCATTTTTTTAACACCCCTTTTAACCGAACGAGCTTTCTATTAAAACCATGTAGCCCCGTAGCCTCGATAGGTTCGGACCAAGAGGACGCCACTATGGAAAGAAAGTCCTCATGAGTCGTCCAAACATTCAAAAATCGAAATGAGGAAGGTTGAGAAGTAGTATTGTTGGCGAGAGTCATGATCAGGGGGCTGTGATCCGAATATCGCGACCGAGGTAGGTGATTGACTGTTGTTGTAGTGAAAATCTCAAACCACTCTCTCGAGCATAGGATACGATCAATTCTTTCAAAAACACCACGCTTGGCGTACCATGTAAATGGAGAGCCCTCATAACCCGCATCCTCTAAAGCACAATCTAATGCCATGTTGTGGAAATCCTCCATTGAAATCCTTTTTGGAGCAGCCCCTCCTTTCTTTTCGTGCGCATGCATAATCACATTAAAATCTCCACCAACCAACCAAGGTTCGTTAGTCGGGGCCAATGCACGCAAATCATCCCATAACAATATCCTTTCAGCCCTTGTGCACTTCGCATGCACCCACGTACAATATAAGGTTTCTCTAATGACCGTCGACCGGATGCGAACATGTAATAATTGGTCACGGTTAGCCAACACTTCTACATTCAAATCATCGTTATATAGAAACCAAATGTGATTATTTGCATTACAATGAATATTCCGAAATCCAAGGTCCCGCCTCAGTTTAACCATATCAGGGATGATCTTCGGCTCAATAATAACAATGAACTTTAAATCATATCTTCTACAAAGGTCACGAATACGATTGACAGTATTTTTGTTGCCAATCCCCCTTACATTCCAAATAAGGGACTTAATCATTTAAAATCACGATAAGAGATCGGCTTCTTCTTTCTTGTGGTCATCCTTGTAGTGATTAAGGGGTTAAAATTAAGCGGGGAATCATCAACAGACGCAGCCCTACGTTGTTTCCTTGATTCAACTGTTTTCCATTTCCCTTCCTCCATTTCCTCCTCCTCGGATTTATAATTCGTGTTATTAAGGTTAGATGATACGAAAACTTCCCTGCCAAGCATCAATTCAGCTTTGTTCTCGGGCCCTGACACGCGAAAAACTAACGTGCTATGATAGCAAGTGCACTAGTCGTGTGTAGTAATAAGTGGACAAAAAGTCCGGGTTGTCGAACCACGGAAACTTGAATTTTAGTTTATGATTAATGAAAATGGACAAAAGTAGATTGCAATAAAACGAGTAAACAAGTGACGAACCAAAAAGAAACGAACTATAGATTAAATCTCACGTATGATAAAATGACTAAGGCACATGCTACAACCGAATCTACTCGTCAATATAGATGAGCTACTCTTCGAATTATTAGACTCCTATTGTTTTGGTGGAAATTCCTTAGATAATTATTACCCGATATCTCGGCACATAATAATCCTATGATTAATTGATGGTTCTCTAAATATGTCTATCCGAGAATCTAATCAATAACCACGCATTAACGTTCTAGAGTTTCCCCGGATAAATCCGGCTAACCGCACCAGGAAATCTTTACCTATTTCTAGGAGCAATTCCACATTAGTTTCGGATGATGTGTTGATTCATTTGAACCCTAACCTATCTTTTCTCGAATGACTAGACTAGGCAAGAAAGCAAGCATATGGTGATCAAGCACATGATTGTAATAAAAGCTCAAAATCAACACACAAAGCAATATGAGAATTAATACGAAAATTCACTTCACATATATTGATTCATAAATTGGCGTTCACATGGCCTTAGTTCTACAATATTAGCCTCTCATCAAAGCCTTAAGAAAATCTAATACAAACATATACATACTCATGGAAATAAACATGTAAATGCAAATAATTAAAACTCCCTCAATTGATTGATGATGGATCCTTGCTTTTGAACTTCAATCCTTAACTTCTCTCTCTTTGTTCCCCTCCAAAAGTGATGAAGAATGGTGATGAATGATGATGAGTGAAAAGTAATGGCCAAATGCCTCCCTCTCCCTCTTGTGTTCCGTCCCAAGTCAAGAAAAATGCCTTAAGAAGACCCCCAAATCTGAGCTCCTAGTGTCTCTCCTCCCTAGTGTGTCCTCCACTACTCTTAAAGTGAGTAGTATAAAATTCCATAAAGCAGATCTACTAAGAAACATACTTATGACATCCCCCCCATACATGTGATGACCTCTTGGCTTTAAATGTTCCATTCCCCCATCAAATGATGATCTTTTGGCTGAAAGGAATCAAAATTCGGGTGTGGACACGCCTAGGCGTGGCATTACGGCGCTTGGGCGCCGTAATCAGAATGCTGAAATGAAATGCAACATGTCCTGCGCAGTAATCGTATTTCATTCATAACGTTCTCCACAAAACTCCGATTTGGATGATTCAAGTCCTCATTTGAAGCTAACACATAGTTCTACAACATTGTAGAAGGGAATTTCATCCAATTCGGCCTCTAAACTTACTGAAATAGCGCTCGAACGTGGAAAGTGGTGTAGATACGGCGCCCGGGCGTGGACAGTACGCGCCTAGGCGTGGACAGCAGAATGTTGACGTTATTTGCATCTTGTCCGGCGCCTGGGCATGGTAATACTGGCGCCTGGGCGTGGACGACAAAAGCAAATTGGCCTGAACTTGTTTTATACGTCGTTTTTCGCCTCGTTTCTTCGTATGCTCAAATTTATCACCTGTAATCACTTAACACCCCGCTTAAACGCAAATGTGGCATGATTTTGTCAATAAATGAATCCATAGCATAAGTCCCATGGGCTTAAAAACACGTAAAAATGCCTCTTATCAACACCCCCACACTTATCAATTGCTCGTCCTCGAGCAATAAGAGTTCTAAGATAAGGAAACATCATCAATCAAAGAGAGAAACAAAAAGAAAACTACCTAACTCACTTTCGTGGAGTAAACGGTTGCATTTAGCGAATGCAACAAGCCTTTGAACCTTTGAGTTACCTCAAAGGACGAGTTATAGTCTCGTGAGGGTTTGCAGACGATATACCCACAAAATCGAAAGATTTTCAACCCCGATCACTCAACGTAAATTACAATGATTAATAGCACACAATGGTATGAATTCACCTGTTTAAGCTCAAGTTACATATATATACACGTCACCCACTTGCTCATGTTACGCCTTAACATCGAAAAGATCATCCTAAGGGTGTAGTGTAATAAATCTCAAATATTATAGTCGAGTGGCATTCTTACCACTTTTCAAGCATTGACCCCATATTTATCAACTTTTGATTATTCACATGGTACGAGAATTGAATACAACTTCATAGCCACTTAAAAATTCATCACTTCATTCCACTTTCGGCTTTAATTTATGCACTTTCAACTCGAAACATTAGAGGCTAGACCATGTGCAATGTTCGATCCTCTTAGGCTTTCTATGACACCCGTGTAACGAGCTTTAGGCCAATAACTCCTAAACCAGACGGCTTTCGGGTATCAAATGTAGAGACATTCCTAAGGGCTTAATCGCTCGAGTGTCAAAGGCCACAAAATCAAACTAGGTCCTTATTCACTTAACACTTGCATTGGCTTGAGCTCTAGCTCAAATTAGCTTAATAGTACAGTATTCTAGGCATGGTGCTCTTCGCCCCAGTATCTATTAAGCCTGACTTTTGCAGTCATACCAATGTTCAACCTCTTTCTTATTATTATTAAGCACACGAAGTTAACGTTCTCAACTCATAACACATGTGAAAATTCTAAGTTGATATTTCCGGGATCAAGCCTTTAAGTGTTTCAAAATGGTTGCCCACTCAACTCCTCTACCCTCGATTTATGTGCATATGTGAATCATCTTAAGGTCAATCTAGTCTAGTTAGGGTCTCACAAACAAGGAATTGCGTGTATAGCCATTAAAAACCAAATTGAAAACCAAATTGATAGAGAATGCATACCATGTATTCACGTTAACCATGCTTAATTCATCAAGTGACGGGTTGAAATTCTATCAAAAAAAAAAAATTGCACACATTTCACATGTAGAGGTACAACACCCCCCAAAACTTGGAGCGAAATATGTAAAACATGAATAAACATGACTATAATGGATCTAGTGTACCCCCCCACACTTATCATGAACATTGTCCCCAATGTTTGAAAAAGAGAAGGGCAAAGTACACGTCACCATAGGGAAGCTGAAAAGCAAACCCGAGTCCACTTAAGGCAATCAAGTCCAAGGATGGCAATCACTGTGTCGATCACTACATAGGTAAACAAATGCTAGCCATACAAAGCATCAAACATTGGATAGAATAGAATAAAACAAAACGAGACAAAAAAAAATGAGAAACATGCATGGAAAGAAAACATCAAGCATCCAAACATAAAACATATAATATCCAACAACCCAACAAAAGGTATCCAAAAACAAAACGAAACATACATGGAAATAAAACAAGATAAGCCTAATCGGTGGTGCCAAAACGATCAATGTAATCCTCATCCGTTCCGCCGAGATCATCCAAATCAATCAACGGGCTACCCTCATCATTATGAGCCTCATCATCACCTCCTACAGGAACGAGAGCACCTGACTCGTGCAAATCTGCGGGCTGCTGAGGCGGGGGGTGCGGGTAAGGTGGAGGAGTAGAATAATCAAACGGCCCCCGACCGACAAACTCATTATGCTCTACAAGAAGCTGACGGAAATAAGCACAAGTGTCGGACATGACCACCCTCATCTCATCTCGCAACTCATCCCTCAATTCATCCTTTAATTGTCTAATGGCGGCGGCATCCATAGGTGGAAACTGTGGGGAACTAGTAGACCGGGATGAAGAGGGGCGAGGTCTCTTGGAAGTAGCTGGTGGTGGAGGAGCCTGGGAGTCGTCATCTACCACGGTGAGATAAGAACCAGGGAGCTCAGTACGCTCCATAGGAAATGTGGGAACCTTAGCTGCCTTGCATAAAGCTGTGATCAGTGACGGGAGAATGATGGGATTCTTCTGAGTGGGACCTTCGCCCTTTTGCTTAGCCAATTCTTTGTTAATCAACGGCCCTAACTCATTCTTCAACTTCCTAAAGTGGTCCGTCAAAGACTTGTGGATTACCCGGGCAAAGTCCACAGCTTTCTTGGACATAATAGCATAGATGAGGGTGGCCCGTTCCTTGTTTACCTCTGACCGATTGGTACTCGGTATTAAATTGAATCGGATGAAGTCGAGCCAGAAAGCAGCCTCGGGTAATAGAGCCCTACGGGGGACATGAGCTTCTCCGGGTACCCATTCCCACCCCTCTCGGCCAATAACCCGCAAAATATCCGACAGGCTAACTCGGAGGCGCCCTGCATTGTAAAGAGTGGTGAACTCGCATGTCTGAGGGGTCGGGGTGCCTATGCTCTCCCTAATCTGTCTCAACTCATAATTGACATGTTTGCCCCGTACCAAAAGGGTAGTCCCCAGCCATCCTCGTGTCTCAATCTCATCATAAACCCCGGAGCTGAAGAATTCCAGGATCCAAGGAAGACGAATTGCCTCGGGCTTTTGACAGAAAAACTGTAAGTGATGGAACTGTATCAATTCGTGCACAGAGGGCTGTCCCCGGGTGGTTAAATAGTGCTCCTTAATAAGAGTGCGGGGGGTGCTCAAACTCTGACACATAATTTGGACTTGGGAGTTTTCAAAACGGGTATTATCGGGAGTCTCGGGCTCATTAGAGGAACCCTCACCCACTTTTTTCTTACCCTTGGACGGTCTGTTGGTAGTTCTCGTCATTTGCAACAACAATGGTCAACTTCTCAACTACTCAAATCAACCCAAATGCAACCAACCCAACACAACAATCGTCAACGCCCAACAACACACCAAAATCAGAGAGCAACCCACAATCTAGCAACAATCCACGGATTTAACAGATTCCTCAATTTTTAAGCAATAATCCACAGATTTAATCAACAATATAGCATCCAATTTCAACAACAACAACCCATAAATTCAATTTCAACCCACAAATTGATAACAACCCACGGATTTAGCAACAATAGACCATCCAATTCAACAACAACAACCCCCAATTTTTTTGATTACAATCCACAAATCCAATAAAAGTCCTCAAGTGCAATAACAAAAAAAAATCAATCCACAATCGGACGAAGCCCCAAATAATCCTCAAAATATAATGTAAGGCACCTACTCGTCGGCTATGAATCGGAAATGGAAGAAGGGTAAAGCCAAAACTCACCTTTTTTTCCCAAAATTTTCGCACCGAGTCGGATGTGAAAGAGGAGCCACTGTGCAGCGAGTTATGTTGATGGAAAATGGCGGTGAAACATGGTGGAAATGGCCGGAAATGGTGAGAGTGTTGCCGGAAATCGCGTGGGAGAGGAGTTGTGAAGAGTTTGTGAAGGATTTTGACCGTTTTGACCCACAAATATGTTTAAATCAGAAACGGGCGCCTAGGCGCGCGACACAGCGTACCTGGATTTTTGACTGGTAATGCCCGCGCCGAGGCGGGAGTTTTTTCGGCGCTTGGGCGCCCCGTTCAGAAATATTATGTAAAGAATTTCATTTCCTGTTTCAAAAGGGGAGAGACAAAACACTTAAAACACAAACTAACAAAGATGTAAGACTAGAAAATAAAGCAACAAACGGGATAATAAGAGAAAAAGAAAAGGAAACGGAAAGAAAACATGGGTTGCCTCCCAAGAAGCGCTAGTTTAGAGTCATTAGCTCGACTGAAAGCGAAGAATCACGAAGGGTCCGCGAGGATGAAGGACTCTTTGTTTCTTGGTCCATCCATCCCTAAGTAAGGTTTTAGACGTTGAGCGTTGACCAAGAAAGTATGTCCTTTATCTGTTGTAAGCTCGACGACGCCGGATGGATAGACATGGGAAATCAAAAATGGGCCCGACCATCGAGACTTAAGCTTCCCGGGGAAGAGTCGGAGTCGAGAGTTGTATAGCAACACCCGCTCTCCCTTGTGGAATTCCCGGGGGAGAATATGTTTGTCATGCCACATTTTGGTCCGCTCCTTATAGAGTTTCGCGTTCTCATAGGCAAGATGACGCCATTCTTCGAGCTCGTTGAGTTGTAGCAAACGTTGTGTACCTACACTTTGAGAGTCAAAATTTAGAAACTTAATGGCCCAATAAGCACGATGCTCGAGTTCAACGGGCAAGTGACATGTTTTGCCAAAAACAAGACGATACGGGGACATGCCAATTGGGGTTTTATAGGCGGTCCGATAAACCCAAAGAGCATCATCCAATTTAAGGGACCAATCCTTTCTTGATGCGTTGACAGTTTTTTCTAAAATACGCTTAATCTCCCTATTCGAGACCTCCACTTGGCCACTAGTTTGTGGGTGGTATGGGGTCGAAATTTTATCCCGTACTTGGTCAATAAAAGTTCAAACTGCTTGTTGCAGAAGTGGGTGCCCCCGTCACTAATGATGGCTCGGGGAGTTCCAAATCGAGTAAAAATATGCTTCTTCAGAAAATGAGTGACAACCCGAGCATCATTAGTAGGCAAGGCCACGGCTTCCACCCATTTGGAGACATAGTCTACCGCAACAAGGATATATTTATTTAAACAAGAACTGGGGAAAGGGCCCATGAAATCCACACCCCATACATCAAACAACTCACACTCTAACATGCTATTTAAGGGCGTTTCATGATGTTTAGAGATGTTCCCCATTCGTTGACAGCGATCACAAGATTTGACATAATGATGTGCATCTTTAACAAGAGTAGGCCAGAAAAAACCTGATTGGAGGATCTTAGCTACCGTTTTGGAAGGCCCAAAATGGCCACCTACCGTCATATCATGACAATGAGATAGGATAGCATGCACGTCCGTTTCGGGTATGCAACGTCGAATTAAGCCATCTGCACAAACTTTGAATAAAAAGGGTTCGTCCCAAAGATATTGCTTTACATCAAATAGAAATTTCTTCTTTTGATGAAAAATGATATCCGGGGGAAGACGGCCCGTAACAATGTAATTGGCAAAGTTAGCATACCAAGGTGAAATTTTGTCAGAAATAGCAAGGAGGTGTTCATCCGGGAATTCCTCACGAATTGGTATCTCATCTAACGGATCATTCACTAGCTCTAATCGTGAGAGGTGGTCGGCTACTACATTTTCGGTGCCTTTCTTGTCTTTTATCTCTAAATCAAATTCTTGGAGTAACAAAATCCACCTAAGAAGTCTTGGTTTAGCATCTTTCTTGGCAAGCAAATATTTTAAAGCCGAATGATCGGTGTAAACTATCACTTTGTTTAGCACGAGGTAAGAGTGGAATTTATCGAATGCAAAGACTATGGTTAGTAATTCTTTTTCCGTGGTGGCATAATTCAATTGTGCATCGTTAAGAGTTTTACTAGCATAGTAAATGGTTCGAAATACCTTCTCCTTCCTTTGGCCAAGGACCGCTCCAACCGCGGTGTCACTCGCATCACACATCAATTCGAATGGTAAAGGACTTGTTTATTTTAGTTTTTGATTTTCGTTTACATTTTTTCATAATTCTTAGTTTTCGTTTATTTCTTGATTTTCTTTTATTTTCGTGATTAGTCTAATTTTGTTCTTGTATTTAATTGTTAGGTTCTTGAGGTGCATGACCCGCTCCTCAAACAAGCCTCTATACGAGTTGGAGCCTGAAATTGAACGAGTTCTTTGGACTAGTAGGCGAGCAAGAGAAATGGCCAATAATCTCAACCAAAACCCGAATGGAAATTTCCCGGACATGAACTCACCGGAAACTAGGGAGTGGTTACAAGGTGTTCTACAAGCCATGCAAGCGGTACCTCCTCCACAACTCCCGTCGGTTCGGGGTAGCTTACCACCTAGGGTCCATACCATTCCGGGGCCCGTAGTCGTGCCTAATTTCTTCACACCAAACTACCACATTCCGGCTCACATTTTTAATATGGTGCAAGGAGATCCTTTCTATGGAGAATCGCACGAATCACCACACGCTCATTTGGAAACCATAGATGAGGCTCTTGTGACCATTCAATATCACCCACGAGATCTTGATGCGATTCGTCTAAGAGTCTTCCATTTCTCATTGAAGGATAGGGCGACAACATGGTACAAATCCTTACCTCCACAATCTATTACAACATGGAGTGAGTTGTTCGATGCCTTTTTAAATAAATTCTTTCCACCCTCAAAAATCAATGAGCTACGGAGTAATATAAAAGGGTTTAGGCAAAGGAGCAATGAATCTTTAGCCAAGGCGTGGACAGTACGGCGCCTAGGCGTGGACAGCAGAATGTTGACGTTATTTGCATCTTGTCCGGCGCCTGGGCGTGGACGACAAAAGCAAATTGGCCTGAACTTGTTTTATACGTCGTTTTTCGCCTCGTTTCTTCGTATGCTCAAATTTATCACCTGTAATCACTTAACACCCCGCTTAAACGCAAATGTGGCATGATTTTGTCAATAAATGAATCCATAGCATAAGTCCCATGGGCTTAAAAACACGTAAAAATGCCTCTTATCAGGCCCATCATCTGAATCAACATTATCTACCCCATCCTTGTAGATGACCAGGCTCTGGTCCGTCACCTGTCTTTTACTACTGGCCACAACATGCGAATCCATAGTATTTTTTGTGACCATATTGCTCTTATAAGTAGTGTTTGTTTGTGACATAATTTCCTTAACCCCATCTCCAGAAACTTGGATATCGTTATCAATAGAAGGTGACCTATTGCACTTTTCTTTCACCACACTTCCTTGTTCTTTGTTATCTTGTTTATTTACCTGATCAAAATTAATTACATCTTCTCTCGATAATATTCTAATCTGGCCCGATTTGGATGTTGCTGGCAAAGTTGTTGTGTGCCTTTCTTCCTCTTCCTCTTCGACCATAACCTTTTTCCCTCTTTTTTTTCCAATTTTTTCACGTAAATCACCATTAAATTGCTCCTCTTTATCCTCTTTGTTAAATTTTGCATTTTTACCATCACTCTCCTCATTAGTATCCGCATTAGCATAACAAGCAGCCATGGTATGCCCTCTATGCCTACAAATCCGACAATAATCCGGAATTCCCTCATATTTGATCTTCAAAAGCTGAATTTTTCCATTGATTTGAACTTGCACATCATGTTGTAATTTCTCTAAAACATTGATCTCCACACAAATCCTCGCTACCACGGGGTTATCGATCTCAGTCGTAGCCTCATCTAGCTTTAATGGCTTGCCGACAAAGCTAGCAACGTGATAGAGAAATTGTCGGTGAAACCAATGAGGGCGAAGTCCAAAAATTTTGATCCAAATCGGCATTATGGATGATTCTTCCGCCGGATCGAATTCTGAGGTCCACTTCAAGACTCGCATTGGGTATCCATCGAGATACCATGTTTGTTTCATCCATACCCTCGCATAATCATTAAGATCAAAAAGGCGGATCCAGATGTGCTTGTGGTCCAAAACTCCAATTTTGAATCCTTTGTTGAGACCTAATTTCATGAAAATGGCTCGAAGTCTCGTCATCGTAGGGTTTCCATAAGAAAATTTACCCACCAGGGAATACTGATAGGGTTCAGCCATGATGGCGTCCTCTTCTGCTGATATATGGATTGTTTTTCGTCCATTAACCATTGTGGAAGTGCCAATGACGTTCGAGTCGAAACCATTGACAAAAGCTTTACGAGCTGATCTATTCTTCAATTCTTGAGGCCTAGAGTCACCTTTCAATGTGTCTGCGTAAGATTGAGTTACACTCTGAGATTGAGAGGCAGCGGTCGGAACGACTGTTGCCGCCGCTGGAAGGGGCTCCATATTTGACGTTTAACGCTATTAAATACTATGTATCTAATCTTTTGAACTCAAATGCATTCTATTCGTTGAAGCATTTCATCAAACATGTAGAGGACACAAAATATGAATTTTTAACAGAAGACAAAGGGAAAAGGCCGACTTCCAATATTGTTTAATGCCGTATGGATTGAAAGAAGAACAAATCTTGCAGAAATTACTCAAACGCCTTCTTCCTCAAAAGCAACTCCCAATTAACAAACACACACACAGAGAGTATAGGCCGAAGCATGTCAACAACAACATCAAGAAAAGCCAAATGGCACCCAACGCCGCCTCCGCCGCTGAGTCCTCAAATCCTCCGCTTCCCCCGCAGCCGCAGAACTCGCCGCAAACAACCTAACTCCACACCACAACACCGCTGCCTACTCACGCGCCAAAACCACCTCTCTTCCAATGGCAAATACCTCAAAAACCCTTTAAACCTTTCTCCACTCTTTTAGACCTAAACACCTAATCCCAATGACGTATATTATTACATATGAAATGATGTATTAATAAATATAAAGGCCGTATGTCAACATTTAAGATGACATATTATTTTAATAAAAACGACGTACGTGTATAATCTAACAACGTATGTGTATAGTCTAATGATGTCCGTGTGTAGTCTAATGACATACGTGGTCAAATAAGTTAATTTATTAGTATATATAAATTGTACATTTTAAATGACGTATTTCAACAGCAAACCGAAGTATTATTACATATAAACTGATTTATTGTTACAACTAAAAGGATGTATTAATAAATATAAAGGCTGTATGTCAACATTTAAGATGACGTATTATTTTAATAAAAATGACGTACGTGTATAACCTAACGACGTATGTCTAGTACATGATCGAATAAGTTGACGTATTAGTATATAAATTATCCATTTTAGATGACGTATTTCAACAGTAAACTGAAGTATTTAAATGGACGTGTTATTTCATTCAATATGACGTATGATTTCATATCAATTGACGTATTTTTCTCTATTAGTTGACATATTTGTATATTAAAATTTATGTATTAGAACATTAAATGGATGTATTATTTCATTTCAACTTACATATGATTTCATATCAACTGACGTCTTTTTATCTATTAATTGACTTATTTGGATATTAAAATTGATGTATTAGTACATAAAATGGACTTATTATTCATACTAAAACTTTCATACTTGACATTTTTTGATAATGTGTTATAAATTTTCAGAAACCTCTATGTGGTTACTTTTAAAGTGAAAAAACGGTTTATGATTTCGAGCATCGTACAGTGCGTTATGTACTTTTTCGTGAAATCGCGCAAAATTGTTGACAAAATTTAGCTTAAGTTTGAAGCGAAACTTGTTTTATAATAGATGTTTTTGATAATGTGTCATACATGTATGTAAAGCCCTATGTGTCTATATTGAAAGGAAAAAAAACGGTTTATGATCTCGAACATTGAACATGCATTATGGACTTTCTCGTGAAGTCGCGCAAAACTGTCGATAAATTTTAGCTTATGTTTGAATGAAAAACTGTTTCATACTAGAGATATTTTGGTAATGTGTCATACATTTCAGAAATCTCTATGTGTCTACTTTGAAATAAAAAAAAATTACATATGATTTCAACCATCGTATAGTGTGTTATGGACTCTATTGTGAAGTCGCGCAAAACTATCTATAAATTTTAGCTTATGTTTGAAGACAAAAATTTTCATACAAGATATTTATTGATAATGTCTCGTACAATTTCTGAAAGTTCTATGTGTCTATTTTTAAACGAAAAAAGCGGTTTATGATTTCGAGCATCTTACAGTGCGTTATGGACGTTTTCGTGAGATAGCACAAATCTGTCAATTTATCATATGAAAATGCTTCAACTACGCACAAAAAATACGTCATACATATTTTATCGATACTTCAATAACTGTACATATGAAGTTTGGAAAAAATAAATATTTTGTACTCGAAATATAGGCAATATGGATCTTGATTTGTTCAATTTATCATAGAGAACAAGATAGTGTCACTTTTGAACAATTTCAATAGCCGAAAAAGTCTATGTAATCGGATTTGTGGTGAAGAGAAAAAAGAAAAAAAAGAAAAGAGAAAAGAGAGGTGGATAAAAAATTAATAATTTGAGAGCAGTTTTTGTCTTTTCAAGTGAAGAGGGAGTGAATCCAAAATTAGATTATGAAGTAGGGAGTTGAGAGTTTGGAATTATAGGTAGGGATTGATTCATAAATTTTACTAGATATTAGGTATTTTTCTTGAATTTTCCGTTTTTTTAGGACGAAAATGACAAATATAAATAAAAAAGTGGTCCCATCCTGACGTGGCACCCACGCACTAGAAGAGGTCCCAAAGAGTGACGACATACACCCACCTAATATTGTCAGGGCCAAAGCATCCAAATAAATATGTAAATATCTATCACATCACTCCTCTCATCACTCTCCTATACTTCCTTCTTCTGCTCTTTTACGAGAAATTGAAAGTAAGCAAAAATGGCAATACCAAATGCATTTTCCACCGCCACCTCCTCGTTCACTGTCCTCCGATCAAAAGCTTCTGATTCTTCGGCTTCTCTTTTGAATTATTATTATTCGCCCAACTCAAAGCCCAATTTCTACTTCTCGATCACTCCACGATTTGATTCATTCCAGTCAAAGTACGTCCAAGATGGATGCCACCTCAATCTTTTCATTTCTAGTTTTCTTTATAGTAAATTGAATTTTCAGTGACTATGGAGGACTCTTTGTTTGTGTAACGGCTCGATCGATTATTGAATATGCTATGTTTATTTATTCACCTAGATGGTTTATGATGCTAGTTAATATAAATGATTCTGATGGATATTTCGTCTTGTGATTGATGACTCGTTTGGAATTTTTGTGTAGGAATGTCGCGATGTGTACCTCTGTTGATGGGGTTGACTCTCTTGGTTCGATATCGTTGGTCAGTCGAATTTCTCTTTGATTAATTGAAGTTAGGCTTATATGATATGCAACCTTGAATGATATGAATTGTCAAAATGATGGGTAGATTAGTATTAGTTTTTGAAAATTGACGTACTTTTCGTTTTGCACTGCTCTTTGCAAGGGTGCCTTTACAGGACAAAAATATAATCTACTGATGTGTCAAAGACTTCTAAAACAAACTCCTTTCCTAATATGGTCTCCTGAGCCGACGCTGAAATGTTAAGAATACATGCTCTAACTCAGACATATTATAGATGATATCCATGGGATAATTTTATTAAGGAGTTCATTTGGGATGAATGTTGTTGTTCTTCCAGCGGTATATGTAATTGTTTTACTACTGATATTATGAGGATGTAGGTATAGTTTCTTACTTCCACACTAACAGTAAATTTAAGTACTAAATTTTAAGTTGCTATTTTTATGCATTCATAAAATTTACCATCACTTTTTTTTTTTCCTTTTCTGAAGAGGCAACTCTGTTGACTCTTGCTCAAGTAATTTACTGGTCACAGATTGCTAAATTTTAGTCTTGTCCGTGGGCCAAAAGTTAATGATTGTAAATGAGTTTGGCTATCACCCAGTAGACTTGCTAATTTGGTGGTTGCTAAAGGTGTGAAGGATTCACACCCCAACTTCCATGGATGCAGCTGTAACCATTTGTAAGGGCTCAGTTTAGGTGGGATAATGGGCCTGGAGATTTGGATCATTTAATTGGTGGCAAATCTCCAATGAACATTCTTACTTCTAGCTGCTAGTTGTGTATAAAGGCATTCATCTTTGAAGCTAACTCTACGGAGAAAGTATAATCTTCTTAATGAAAGATAACATATACCAGGAAGGTGCTAAGTTCTTTGAAGTTATAGTGCTTAACGACCTGGATGATTATGAATAAATACCATCCTAATTAAAGTATCTAAACTCTTCGAATACGAAACTGGTATTATTATCTGTGATTACCTACCACACTGAAGTTGAAAGAAGTAGTCATTCTTCACATCTGACTGGTCGAAACAATCTAACATTAGTCTGCCAATCTGCAATAATTGAGTTCCAGCAGTTCGTGTACACTTCAATATAATTATATCTGACTATTTATTGGTCTTAGTTGATTTTGAAGATGAGAACCTCCTCCAGCCACATTGGGTATCTTGTGATATTGGCAACATAGTTTGCGGACAATCTAATGTTGTTACTATTATATTTATCTAAATTTTATGGGGTCATGTGCCTAAATAACCATGACTGTTTTGGAACTCAATGAATTGAACTGGAAAGAAAAACATGAAAATTTGACATTGTTATAGGAAAAGAAATGTGTTTTTTATTAATCCGGTGTCCCCGCCTCAATATAAACTGCGCATTTGGAAATTGTTCTGTTGGATGTGTTTTAGAACACCCACAAGGTTTTGAGTTTTGAAGCTTGTTACGACTTTTTAGTTTAGTACCGACTCGTCATTTTCAATGATTACAAGTTGGTATAATTGTTTTGCAATTGTAGTGCAATAATAGGTCCATTTTAGATTGAACTAGAGAAAATGATTTCATCTTTGGGATCTCCACCACTTATATATTCTTGGGAAATTACACACAGACCCCTCTCTTATTGTGTATTTACCAAAACTCCCCCACTTATTGGAAATTATCAACACACCCCCGGGGTCTGTTTGTAAGGTTTGGAGGAGGTAAAATAGTAAGAATTTTTATATACACAGGGGTGTAATTGTAAGAAATGCCTTAACATGGAGATAAAATGCAAAGGTTTTGTAGGCTTCGATGTCTGACTAGTCATTTGTTTACTGGACCATGCTTTAACATAGGAGGTTTTGTCTTGTTTACTGATAATTGTAAGAAAAGTTGAATACACAGGAGGTGTTGATGTTCCCTTCGCCTTAACATGGAGATAAAATACATATGGCTTCGTTCATGTTTTTGTCAGTAGACAAGACATGATTTTTTTTCAGATAAATTGTTGCATTTCTAAGCTAACAGAATTGACAATAGAAACTTGTTATTTGATGGTGGCAGCAAAATGGTGCGAGTATAGTAGGCGAGGATCTAGAAGTCCTAAGCGTTTGAAAATGAGAATCTCTGTTTCTTTTTCCCTTATTCTGATGGGTGATGATAATAAAGGGTAAACACAATCACAAGCACAAAACAAGAATACGCAGCTTCTTGCCCCAAAGCCAAACTCCAATTCAATTATGCATAAGAATAATGTTCAAACCCTACAAAATATTTATACTCTCCAAAACAAGACTTACCAAACTAGGACTCTTAAATTAAACAAACAGCAACTTTAATAAACATCAAACAATACTAAACAGCGCTTATATCACTGCCGTGGCTTCCCCGTTTTTCTTCTTGCGGCGCACGTACACCTTCAAAGACCCCGAACTACTCGAACTCGATCCACTTGAATCACTCATCGGACCTGGACCTGGATCAATAAACCGCTCCATATCATATTCTCTTCAAATTTTGATAAGGCACGATAATAGCTTTATCGGCTCATTTTTCACAACCAATCATGTGGGATATGCCAGTTTTCATAGCAAATGGGTTGGTATGAGTGAAGAGTATCATTTTCTCAAGAAATTCAACTCCAGTCCATTGGTTGCGTAGTATTAATTAGGTATTGAAAATATTACGTAATATACCTGATTGATCAGTTTGTCTTGGACTTTTCTTTTTAAATTTTTATGGATGTGTAGCGTTTGAGACTAGTAGCTTTACTGCAGCTGAAGATTGGTGAAATCTTTTGAAATCTCTACAATCAAACTTCCGCGGTCCATGAAATATGAATATATTGTCTTTTTCGTATTAATTTCTCTCCATCTCTCTTTCCTGCTCTTGCGCTTATCATTTGTAGTCACAGAATGCTCAAAATTGGTTTTACCATGAATAACCATGTTTTTGACGTTAATAACATATTTTACAGAACCCTGAGCAGGAAGCTGATTATGTTCCAATGCCTATTGTTCTGATAGATCAAGATTCTGATCCTGATAAAACTATTGTGCAAGTCAGTTTTGGAGATCGCCTTGGTGCTCTTATTGACACGGTAAAGTGACTTGCTTATTTTTCTTCCGAAGAATCTTATTGGGACCTTTTGTAGCACACCACACCGCTATTTAGGTTTGATGTTTATGGCCTAGAAGGACACACTCCTTTCACTGTATAGTGGAAGGAGATTATGTTATAATGACGGTGGGTAGTTCTATATTTTCTTGAACTTATATTTCCAATGTGGTTGTAACAATTGCTCTGGTTGTCGTGGGATACTCTAAACAGGCGCAATTCTGTTATTTTCAGTGATAAATGAAACGTTTATTGTTATGAAGATGACTGAGAACGTATATAGTGCTTCTGTTAGCATTAACATCAGTTTTGTCAGCATTAGCGTTGATTCCTGGACCATGCCCTGCATTCTGCTTTTTACCTTGAGCACATCTCTCTCTCTCAAATCTTTTCTGCATTCATAGATTTTGTAGGCTTCAATGTCTCACTAGGCATTTGTTATCTTAATGGTTTATTATCTTCAGCCTTTTAGGGTTTTTCAAACATGCTGATATGAATATATTAGCAGATAATGTTGGTTTGCTGCTTCAGATGAATTTGTACATTCAATCTGTCTATTTTTCTATTTAGCTATGCATGTTTGTTTGGGTATGATGGACTTACATTAGCACAAACTTTGCCTTCCTTTGTTTCTAAGCCATCTTACTTTCTGATTGAGATCTTTATCAAGCAATGTTTTTTTGATGCTGCAGATGAAGGCGCTTACAGACTTAGGTCTGGATGTTTTGAAGGGAACTGTAACTACTGAGAACTCAGTCACACAAACAAAACTTTTTATCACACGACGGTAAGTGATGATTGTCATAGGTTTTTTCCTGATTCACTGCTAAAAATGATAGGTATTAAATCGAGAGACATCTTGTCAACTTGCTAGTTGATCCAGAAGTTGTTTAGATTCAGCTATTTTTTTTTTTTTAATATCTTTTGTCCATAGGCTGCACAACTGCTTTGATGCCTCGTGGAATATTTGATTTGATATTCATATATGACATGAGAGACTAAATTTATCTGCATCTATCTTTTTGTCGTGCAGTTTGTTTATTGTCACATGGTGCCAACTTTAGTGCTTGGATGTAATTATAGTTTGAGTTTCAAGTGAGAAGGAAAATACCTATACAAGCAATCTACAAGCTCATTAAGTAATAGTGTAATACTTGTTAAATTTTGTCTGATTTTATGCGTTCAAAATCCCCTCCGCTCAATTTTTGAGACAGGTGTTTTATCCGTTTTTGACCATAGTTGACTGTTTGAACTTTTCAGACTTGTGCTTGATCATAACCTATTTATGTCACTCATGCAAAAGTCAAACAATATGTGGGGAACGGCATGATGATATATATCTGAATTGAGATATTAGCTAGAATAATATAATCTTCCAATATTATAGGTAATAAGGAATTTTCTGCAGGACGACAGGACGCAAAATTGAAGAGCCTGATCTATTGGAGAGAATTCGTTTGACAATCATCAACAACCTTCTCAAGTTTCATCCGGTATGTTCATCTAACTGATGCCCATGTATCATAAACTAGTATTATTTTCAGGTCAGTATGTAAAAACACCTTCTACTGCTCAGGTCCAATGAGCAATGTACTTTTTGAGTTGATCCAATGATCCATTCTTATATCAAACATTATGTTATTGTTCAGGAGTCCAGTGAGCGGCTTGCTATGGGTGAAGTTTTTGGAATAAAACCACCTGAAAAAAAGGTGGGGTCAAATGAAAAAAGAACCCCTGGTTTTGCTTCAGTTTCTTAATATTGACCATATCTTCTAGTTGTGTTTGGATTACTCATACTTGTACCTATATTTGTGAGTTTGCAATTGTTTCCTGATCTCTTCAGTTTTTGTTCTGGTATCTGTTTCCTTGACGCTGGACATCATCGTGTGTTGAGATTTTTGCTATATGCATGTGTTTAATGGTCACATTAACACCCCCATCACCACAGCAAAAATGATGGATGGATCAAAGTGGAGCAAATTGTTACTGTTTTGATGTTTATGGAAATTTGGTTTTTACTTGTTTCCGTTGTTCTTCACAATTAAAATGGAAATGGTTGAAATTATGGTACAGGTCGAAATTATGGTACAACACGCATTATATGTCAAGTATTTAAAATAATTGAAATTATCATATATTTGTTGCATTTGGAAAATGCTTATCTGGAATGGATGTGAAAACACAAAACAGTTTGGACTGTGGCTGCATCAACAAATTGTGGATCCACTGGTGATGTGGCATAACCTGGACTCATTGGTGCTTGCACAACTGGTCAATATAAGCATTTCTTGTTGCATATTATGACTATGAGATATTTGTTCCAAATATATTTGGTAGGTTTTACCTGATTGGTTATATTTCTCTTCTATCAATTTAACTTGTGCTTGATTTCTCAGACTGTTGAGGTGCCTAAACTTAAACTTTTCTCTTACCAAGTTATGTCATGATTTCAAGATGCTAGAACTCTGAAATGCAACTACTTACCTTTTTTAGATTCTGAAATTGTTTCATAATTGTATACGTTCTCATTACAAACTTGAAAAGACAATTTGTATTGTTTTCTCTGTGCAGGTTGATGTTGATATTGCTACCCACATTCATGTTAAGGATGATGGACCCAAGAGAAGGTGTTCAACTTCACATGATTAACATTCCAAATAATCATTGATTTTATTTTATGGATTGATGGCTCTTAATTATACTTGAATAATAAGCAATTACTTGATTAATTTGATTCATATTCCTCATTTCCAGATGGAGCATAAGATTTTTTTTATAAATGTGTGTTGTTTAAGTGACCCACTTCTTGTTTTCTTTTCCCCCTTTGGCATTTTGATGGCAACTTATTATGCTGATACTCTGTTATCATGTTTTGTTATCTGTCCTATTTCAGCTTGCTCTGTGTAGAGACGGCAGATCGACCAGGACTGTTGGTAGAGATGGTCAAAATCATGTCAGATATTAACATAAATGTTGAATCAGCTGAGATCGACACAGAAGTAAAATTCTATCATTAACAGTCACACGCATACACACTTCTTTGGTCACTCTCATTTTTGACAATTAGCAATATTGGTATAACTTGATTTATGTAATCATTAAGGGGCTGGTGGCAAAGGACAAGTTTCATGTCAGTTACAGAGGGGCGGCGTTGAACAGTACCTTGTCTCAGGTAGTCAAGTATTATTTTTATTATTGTATTTTTTTTTTTTTTTGAGGTTACACAGGTAATCAAATATTCTATCTGGTTACTGCTTGCTAGCAAAGTTTTGGTCGTCCTGCTCATGGAAAAGTACCAATTTCTTCCTGTAACTTAACCCTACGTCAAATTTTGCAGAAAGTTACAAACTTGCCCTTTCTTTGGTAAAAGGCATTAGGTCTATGTAGGGGTCTCTCTTTAGGAGATAATCTGAGAGGTTGACAATCATTCTTTCCATTTAATTTGCTATAGACTTTAGGACATCTCGTTTCCCTTGCACTTCATCTTTCATTTTAATAATAAAATTTAAAAGTTGGTCCAATGTCCATCGGAAACTTAGTCCCATGGGTTTGAAAATTTAGCCAATTTCATCCCGCTGGACATAGTCGTAGCATTTGGTCGGAAATTGCTCGTTTGCAAGCAATTCTATTAGGTTTGGTGGTGGGGGTGGGGGCGTCCACCAAATTCAAGGAAAAGTTAAATCCTAGCATGAATCATCAATTTGCGCCAAAATCCACAATAATTGATTGTACAAATACATTCCTCACTAGAACATGATCTATTCCTAATTTACTTCAGCAATTGCGTGTGAAATTTGGCATCAATGATTTTGAGTTATATGTTCAATGAATTGTTCCTTCAACAACTCAACTCAATTGAAATAATTTTGACAACAACGATAGAAAATAATTCCGATAACTCGAAATTCCAACAAAGAATAAATCTTACCTCAAGCCTAAATTCGATTCTTCTATTAATTCAAAAACTGAATGAAAGAAACATAACCCATAACCCATATATATATATAACTAAAGACTCCTAACTATGAAATGAAATAACTAGACTGCTAACTAAACAAGGAAATAAACTCCTAAACCAACAATGAATGAAATAACTAGTTCCCTAAACCAACTAGGAAACTTAATTAAATAGGGACTCAAAATAAGGGAATGAAATAATAAATCATAAATAACTAAGGCTATGTTTGGTTATGTTTTGGGATGGTATTTTGGTGAGAATTATTGGTGAGAAATTTATGGGGACAAGTGCAATTTTAATGGGATTATGTTTGGTTATGTTTTGGGAGTTGGTTTTTGAGCGATTTTTTGGTGAGATAGTGTTTGGTTTTGTTTTTAGAGTAAACATAAATTACTGTAGCTGTCAAATCATATAAGTTTTTGTCTGTCAATAATTAAAAGTTATAATATAATATTGAGATTGTAATAATTATTATATAGATAAATATATATGTATATATGTACAAATAGATAAATATATGTACATGTATATATATGATAAGTGTATATACATTAATTTATATGTAATTGTACATATATTTCTAAATAGTCCATACATATATTTAAAGGAAAATTTAAGTAGATTAAGATTAGAGTAATACATATAATATATATTTATATAAACACACACACACGCACATATATATATTAAATGAATGATTAAACCACCATTGAAGCCCTTGTTCTCTCACCAAAACTCCCACCAAACTTCAAAGCAAAGCTCCAAACTAGCACCCACTTTATTGTGCTTGAGCCAAAAAGATGCCCAGTAAAAATTACAATTTACAACTGAAATATTTTTTCCTACATTTTGCACTTTCCCATTTACATTCGCCCTTTCCCCATCTGTATATCATTTACACAATTCCAGTTTAGAAAAGTTTAGAAAGGGAAGGGATATTTGCTAAGATTTGGAGTTTGATTCGGTTCATTGTTTTGTTCTTGGGGTTCTCTGCTGGGCTTTGGGTATTGTAAAAAAATATTCATATATATGTATATATATATATACATATATATAAACATACAGAGAGACGGTAGAAAATAGGCAATTTTTGTATAAACTATAAAGTATATATTTAATTATAATTTTTTTGTGTATAAGTGTGTGTGTGTGTGTGTATATATATATATATCAATTTGCATATATTACGTATGTATATATATGTATGATTACCGCATATACGAATATTTGCAAAATAGTGGGGAGATTTGCAGGTTTGTAGGCTATTTAGGGGGTATGTTAATGGCGGAAAGGTCGAGACAGAAAGAGAGAGAAAAAGGTACATCAGAGGGGACAGGCCAGCAGAGAAGAGAAGTGATAGAGAGAGAATAGGTGCAGAAAAGTGATGAGAGAGAGATCTAAATGGCCAGAAAGTATTTCAGACCAAAAAATTGTGTGTTTTTCTGGCCCAAATCACGCAGGCCAAACACTATTTGGTCAGAATTTTGGGCCAAACACATGCCCAAAACATAACCAAACATAGCCTAAATCTTCGAAATCCGCTTCATAACAATTCCTCCCCCTTAAAAACAGCCTTGTCCCAAGACTGAATTCTGGAAATTTCATCTTTGCCTGGAACGACACGACACTGGCGCATTCGTCAAGCCGAAAGGCATGACTATGAACTCATAGTGCCGGTAGTGGGCACAAAACACAATCTTTGGATTGTTTTAAGATTCAGTCCGGGCTAACATCCAAACGGGTCAGTTCCCTCAAAAGTAGGGAGTGTGGCAGCTATGTGACAGTGTTTGTTGTGGGGTGATTTGGGGAATTTGGTTGATGGCAGGCAGCTTAGTTTCTGTTGGTTGTAGGTTAGGGACGGTGGTTTGCAGAATTTGGTTGATGGCGGTGGTGGTGTGACCGAGAGGTTTTGGTGGGGCGGACTTGGGGGTAAAACTGGCGGGAGGCGGCAGTAGTTCAGCGGCGGGAATTTGGGACCAGATGCCGACATCATGGCGGTGGCAACAGGTGGTATGGTGGAGGCGGCAGGATGGAGGGCCACGATCGCTTATTTTGTCCAGCTTGGCGTTGATGGAATCAAAAATCTCGGAGGTTGAACGGGTCATGGTGGCGTCAAGGAATCCGGCAGGTCAGACCAAATTGATGAGAACTAAATTGCACAAATTCACAAACACAATGTTTGCCCAAGCATAAAAGCTGAAAATTCCTTATTCAGAATAAATGTGAATGAGACTACAAAACCCCTAGCACTCTAATAAATGACTCAGACTCCTAAGCTGAAAAGGATACAACTCCAACAACCCTATACTAACAAGGCAACTCCAAATAACAAGGAAACAACTAAATAAGGAAATAAATAAAAGACATAACAAAATAACAGAATCTCAAATACGACTTCTTCCGTCTTTTAAGTCTGCTTCTTCTTCCCGCGACGCTCATACATGATCAAAGGCTTTCCAACTCCATTCGTATCAGTGGAAGTGGAGAGAAGTTGTTGATGGGTATATTCCTCTGCATTTTGCCCATTGATCCCACTGTTATTCCTTTATTATGTAAATGATCCTTAATTTACAGTTTGGGTTGTTAGAGTAAATGGGTGCCTAGTTCATTGTGCCTTGTACCAAATCGGACCAAACTCGAATTAGGGCTAAATTATTGGATAGGACTTCATTGTGCTCGTTCAAATGCCTCAAATATGCAGATATTCTAATGACTGCACATTTATTTAATCACTCTCTGTCATTGATAAGATACTATAATAGAGGCTAAAATACCATAAACAGTCTTTTCTTGTCCTCTTTGCTCATGTATGAATTTGACAAAATAGTACGTAGATCTGGTAATTTTGCTCTCTTTTAAGTTTCATACATATATAGCTCGAACATAGAGTCTTTCCTTGTCCTCTTGCTCATGCTCTCCCTTAATCTCTCTCTCTCTACTCTTCTTTCTAAATGAAAAATGTACGAACATGCAGGTTCTTGTGAATTGCCTACGTTTCTACCTGCGGAGGCCAGAAACTGATGAAGAAAGCTACTAGAAACATGATTTTTTTACCTGTGTTTCCGCGTGGCTTTAGCTACTAGTTTTCAATGTTGTATGGAACACAAATAACTTACATATCAGCATAAATACTATTAAGTTCATCGAGAGATGATCCTTTAAAACAATGTACGTGTCATTGATGTGGGAAAGAAGAAGCCTTTCTCAAGTGTATGAAACAACTGTGATCAGAGAGGTTCCTGTGACAATTCTGCATTACCCTTTATATTCCCTCGTTTCTTTTTAATCTTTAACTTGTTGCCAAATGAGAAGTAGTGTTCTGCGAGTATAGAGACTGCTTAGTTCTATTAAGCTCCGACCAGTTTTCATAAGGGTCTTGAATTTTAGTAAGGAAATATTCTCCTCACATCAAATAATAATGAAGGATGCTTACTTTTATATTTATTGCATAACTCTTGAGTCTTGACTCAGTGGTAGCAAGCAGTGGGTTTTGCTTCTTTTTGCCAAATTTAGGAAAGTTATTCACTTTAACTTACAAAATTGTTAATGCTGCTCTTGTTAATTTTACTAAAGAACTGTGTCCGGGTCTGTTATGAGGATGTAAGTAGAGTGACCGACAACTTATACGAGTTTCTCCTGATTGCTCATTCATTTCGTTTTGCGATTTTTCACACATTAGAGTTATTGATGAATACATTAGAGTTATTGATGAATTTTAGATACCGAAAATAGTTGTGAGTTTTAAATGGAGGACGTAGTCGGGAAATTCCATTCAACCTACTTGAGTAGTAAACAAGTAGATATTTTGGGCGTACAACGTTACGTTTATTTGATCATATTATATAATGAAATGCTGACATATTGCTAGCAATTTAATTTGATAGTAACCCAGTTGAGTACTATTACATCATGCTGGGGGAGTAAGTAGAGTAGCAAGTATTTCCGTGGTCCATTTACTCAATTTTCCTTAAACAACACAAAATTGGACAATTATTAATTCCACTGTAAAGAATCTAACACTCATCCAGCAAAAAGACACTAAGCAAAATGTACAGAACAGGTGGATATTGATTGCTATCTTCTCTTAACTAATCTTCTGAATCTTTGTTCCTAAGCAAAGTGCTTGTATTTCCAGCTGAAAAAGATCATCTTATTTCTGGAGTATAACTAAAGATGCGTTTTACTTTAAAGAAAAAGACAATAACCCTTTTCTTGGTTTAGGTCAATAAATATGTTACATACTTCTAGTTTAAAAAAAGATCCGAATTTTAAGCCATAGTTGAAAACTTCATCTCTCTCTTCTTTTTCTTGATTCATTATTCCGAAAACATAAAAAAATGTCGCTCAAACTGTCAGCATGGTTCCTTATTTTGCTCCAAATTCATTTATCCTCAGCTTCTGATTCAGATCCATTACATGACTTCTGTATACCAAGATCAGAGTTTTCATCAATCTTCCTCTCTTGCAAGAATTCATCCCTAGTAACAGCCGAAGATTTCGTTTTCTCGGGCATAAGAACCCCTAAAGACTATAGTAAAACAGGATTCTCATCCATTCCAGTGAGTTCAAGTGTTTTTCCCGGACTAAACACATTAGGCATGTCGTTTGTACGTGCAGATTTTGAAAGCGGAGGCATAAATGTTCCACATTATCATCCAAGGGCAACTGAGATTGCTTTTGTGCTCGAGGGCACCATTTATTCGGGATTTGTCGATTCAAAAAATCGAGTTTTTGCAAAAGTGCTTGAAAAAGGGGAGGTCATGGTGTTTCCTAAGGGTTTATTGCATTTTCAGATGAATATTGGTAATTCACGTGCGACGATTTTGGGAAGTTTTAATAGTGAAAATCCAGGTTTAGTGAAAATCCCATCAGCTGTTTTTGGATCAGATATTAAAGAGGAGGTTTTGGTGAAGGCTTTTGGATTGAATGGTAAAGAGTTGGCTAAGTTAAGGAAGAAAGTTTCGTCCTACTAGTTCTCTTTGTTCTTCTCTTATTTCTTTTTCATTTCTCGTGAGGGGATCAATTTTAGGTATTGTTAGGAAGTTACCAAACTTGATTCACACACCCTACATGTGAGACTATCAATGTGTTATTTCTCCCTTCTTACCTTTTTAGTGTTGTTAACCAATAGACTTCGATATAGCTTTTCAAAATTCATGTGTTTATATCGTTCATTGTATTGAATGATAAGTAATCAAAAAATTTAAATTGTACTGATGAGAGATATTTAATGTTGAATATCTCTAATATAAGACTAAATATGTAGATGCTATTTTTCTATGAAATATACCCCTTTTTAATCACTTCATCTAAAAGTTTAGACTGTTACAGATGAGATATTATTGTTGTTAAATATATCTCTAATATGCCGTCAACGCTATTAGTCTCTGAAGCCTACCTTTTGCAATTCTTTTTCATTAAATGGGTAGGGTCTACATTTGAAAGATGTTCTCATACTTGACTTGACTTCTAAAGTAAATTTATGCGAATGACTCTAAAAGTCTCACTTGTTAGAGATGAGAAATATCCTATAGTTGATATATCTAAACATTTTGAATTGTCCTGCAATTTCCATTGAGTGAAACTTATTTTCTTGAATTCTAAAATTTCATCAAAGTGAATGAAGCCCTATGTAATTATCAAAAAGAAGAATGAGGCCCTATGTTGCATGGACACGTCGACACAAAAAAGACACAATATGGGACACGAAAATATTTAAAAAATTTAGGACACGACACGACTAGGACGAGTATGTAGCCCAAATAACTAAGCCCATATCTTGATTTTTAATGTCCACTTGTTAAAGTATAACCCCAATACACATTTGCTTTTTCCAATGTTTGTAGCAAAAAGAGGAAATAAATGAAAATAAGGGATTAAAATGTTGATGGAGATTGCTTGGACACGGCACGGCACTGCAGTGTCCCATTTTATTTTTCGTTTTTTTGGGACACATCTGGATTGTGTCCGGCACTTGTTGGAGTCGTGTTAGACGCATATCCGTATCCAACAGTGTTGGACACCATACGAGGCCATTTTTAAGTATGTCCGTCAATTATAGAATTGAGGCCTCAAGTTGATAATGTCTGTTTTCCCCTTGAACGTTAACGGAAATAGGAACTTTGTGCAATTTAATTTAGGTGCAGAAAATGTGCTGGTCGTTGGTCTCCTGATCTATGTATGATAAACTAATAAAAAATAAAAATGAAATGATGGTAATAAAGAAGGTTAAAGGATGAAGAAAAAGCGAAAGACAAGGGCAGGAGAGGACAGGAATCATGATTTGAGGGACATTAAGTCAAAAGCAAACAATTTCACTTTTCAACTAACATAACTACTACTAATTCAATATATAAGTAAAATCCCCACATGACAATCAATAATTGGTTTTCTTTTTTCTTTTGGTTGGATGACCATCAATGAGTGCATTTCATGTTTCTCCAAAGAATTCCAAAAAATTGTTCATAATAATCCGAAAGAGTTGAATTGTGTATAAAATATTTCTCTTAGGCTCTGTTTGGTTCGATAATTTTGATGAGCAAATAATACTATATATCAAAACTATTTAGTTATCAATGAAAATTAATGAGAAAAGCAATAGAAAGGAATGGTAGTGACGGTTCTCTTGTTACTTGAGATATGAGAAAATATTTATTTCATTGTGTATTTCTCTAATTTTCCTTAACCTTTTTGCGAGGAAATTGAGTCGTCCACAATTACTTGGAATT
This sequence comes from Buddleja alternifolia, assembly GCA_019426215.1. Lineage (NCBI taxonomy): Eukaryota > Viridiplantae > Streptophyta > Magnoliopsida > Lamiales > Scrophulariaceae > Buddleja > Buddleja alternifolia. The sequence continues at coordinate 17,892,736 of CM033395.1, read as the reverse complement.
CTTCCTTAAGTTTTATTTTTCATAGATTTTCCCTAACAACCAAAGAACTAAAATTGCTTCCCAAATAATTGGTGTTGATTTCTCAAGACAAACATGGTACAGAAGGTGAAAAAGAAGGTGGTACGATTATTTAAGCGTGCAGTGCAAAGGAAGGTTGCAGTAATTATGAGACATCATTGTGCATCTCCAGACACCATTCATTATATAGAAGGTTGAGCTGTAAAGTTTTAACGAAATACTATAAACGAATTTCCCCTGATCCAGGAGTATCTTATGAATACTCAATCGACAAGGTAAAATATCACCAAGGGTAAATTGGTCAATCTGCACCTCCACAAGGTACGATGGTTTGCTATCCTTTTAGTTCAATGAAGTATTTGTATTACAGGACAAATATTTTTGTCAAGTATATAAATTGTTTCCTCATAAATATACTTTGGCGTAAGTTACATACACTTAACGAGTACGTACTTTATGAAGTAAAAAGCGGATTAAGATCTAAAGTTGAACATATCCAGATTCATGTCAATGCTTAAGAAATAAGCTTAACGAAATAGAGATAAGATAGTTGTAATAAAATGTAATGATTGTAAAGAATTAGTGAGATAATTTCTTTTCCTTTTTCTCAATCATCAACGTGCATGTGATATGTCATTCTTACTCTGAAGATACTTTTCATTTTGGCATCTCACTGTGTCATTCGACGGGATCCACCATATAAAATGAAGAGATTACAATATATTGTAATGTCAAGTGGTATGTTAATAATCTCACTTCCTCTGATTTAATGTAGTGGCATTACTCCAAACACATATTCCATGAGATATGTCACACCATATTTTCTATTGTAAAATGATGTTGCATTTTGTATTGCATATTGTGCATGTACGACAAGTGTATATAATTCATATTAAATTTATATTCATTGAAATATTTTATAAACAAGGATATTCATATGTGAAGTATAATAAAAAATTGCAATAGGAGATCGAATTTGAAGTTATGGCGTAATTAAGTATTTTTTCCTGCTCTGGATCCTACTTCAATGACATTTATCTCTTCATTCCCGCTGAAGATTTGAGCATGTGGAGGTTAAGGTTGTGTTTGGCGCAGCAATTGAAGCTTCTAAAAGCACTTTGGACGTGTGTATAATAATTTAAAAGAGTGCTTGATAATATAACCTAGAAGTCCAGAACTAATTATAATAGAAAATTGCAATAAGAGATCGAATTTGAAGTTATGGCGTAAGTAAGTATTTTTTCCTCCTCTGGATCCTACTTCAATGACATTTATCTCTTCATTCCCGCTGAAGATTTGAGCATGTGGAGGTTAAGGTTGTGTTTGGCGCAGCAATTGAAGCTTCTAAAAGCACTTTCGACGTGTGTATAATAATTTGAAAGAGTGCTTGACAACATAACCTAAAAGTCCAGAACTAATTAGAATGTACCGTGATTTGGAGATACATTTGGCAACTCATACTATAATCATTTTTGAGTTTTCGATTAAACTAAAAAAAAAAAAACATTACGAAAAATAGCTTCTAACACACCCTAAACATTCTTCGTAAAGTAAAAACAAAAACAAGAAGATAAAAAGAAATATAAATTGGGACATCAAATGCAAATAGCAACATCTAGGGTTTGGACATACGATATGGGAACTCCTAAGAAATCCATCCTCATCATAATTTACAAGAAAAACATAGTAAAAAACTGAATTTGACAATTTTTCTGAAATCTGATAATACTGTTCTTCATGAAAGACATGGCATTCTCACAATAAAACATTAGCAAAAAGAAGCTCATAACAACCCAACAGATAAACTTAGGAGCTGCTACTATTTACTATCATAACTACTTTCTTGCAGCCATGGTACATTAACACAACCTTACTTTTTCCTACTTAAAGCATTGCATTCAAGACTTCATTCCAGGTATCAGGTACTCCAGGCAGACACCAATGACTACAATCAGAGTTACGATCTTTTAATTGCTGATTATTATTCTTTTCACCCGAAGCTCGAGTATATATGGAAGGATGCCCATCTCTTCTGAAAGCGGACATTGTTGTTATATCCTGAATATATACTGGATACTCCATTCTTTTGAGCACCTTTTGTAAAACCACCAATTGTTCCGGGACATGGGGACGGCTGAAATATTCCAAGGGTTCCTTTTGATTGTAGCATTTCCAACCATTGTCTCTGCCAAAAACCACTGAACATCAATGCTTGTACACAAGACTCCAATAAAATGTTCTTCTTTTAGTTAAAAGTTTCAATGTACGAGCAAGTAATTGTCACTATGCTAATAGCTATAGCTGATAACAAATTCAAAAGCTTAAACCGTAGAACAGCCCAAGTGTCACATTTCGACTATGCCCCGACTGCTAGAGCAATTATTGTTACACAATCCAACAATTCCACCCTAGTAATTCACTTGCTACTACATAGACAACAATAATCTCCCTAGAAATTGCCCCTATTGCGAGTCAAACCCACGAATTTGGTTCTAATATCAATTATACAGCCGAAAAGCTAAAAGTAGCAACGATAGCGCCACATTTCGATGTGGGCTCTCTGCGAGGCCAGTTTCAACAATCAACATATAAAAATATATAAACGTAGTAAAAGATGAATTTACCGGTTATGCCTAGGAGACATGCTTCTGAAAATGACTCTAGTTCTCCGGGGATCAAGATTTAAATCAATCCATTTAGCCCAAGTCATGAGTCCTTTCTCATAAGCAACTGTTGGGTTTATATTCTTGTAAACATTATTTCCCTCCATCACAAAGTCCCATCTGAAACACCAATACATGCAGATGACCATAGTTAAACAAGACCACAGCAAAATGCAGAAGAAATGAAACTCAAACTGCTCAAACAAGACATGAATCAAGTAATGTATGAATACTGAAATTCTTCAAGGGGTTAAATAAAACTTTAAGAACAAAGATAAAGTTGGTCTTACGAGCTCCATTTATCAGAATGAGTCCACCAATGAGCTGAATCAAACACAAGAACATCGACTCCTCTCCAGTATTTCGCGTTCTCTTCAATCAAATCTAAGTGCAATATTCTCTTGCTATCTGCCCCTCTTCTCAACTCCACAAGTAAAGGAGCCCAACAAAACTCTATTGACATCTCATAATCCTGCAAATACATACTCACATAAGACTAGAGTTTTATACTTATATATGATAATCGAACTTTGAGATGAATGTTGTTCACTCACTAAAGCAAGGAAGGCCATGGTCGGACCGTTATAGATTACTGTCTTTCGAGCAGTGGGGACAACGGATTGAACTAAGCATACAAGAGATTCCCATTGATTCCTCATTATGGAATCACCAACTAGCATTATTCTTTTCCTTCTCATCCTTCCAAGAAAATCCAACGCATCAAACCTGCATTACACAAGATTTAAACCTCTTTATACTAATTATTACCTCACCCAAAATCTTGATTATGCTACTAAAAGAAGAGCCAATTGAGCTGGATATCAAAATTACCTCAAAATTTCAATTTTTTATATTTAAATTAAATGTAATTCAAAATTTTACTACCCTTCAATAATATGTACCTTGGAATTGAACAAGCATGGGGTTTCCATTTCCATTTCTCATAATCAGAATCGGGACGTCCATTTTTCTGACAGGTGACAGAAGTACTAAGGTAAGGGCAATTAGTTGAATTATAGAGAGGGTATGTTTGATCAATAACCCATTTTCCTTTGCTAAGATCACAGCTTTTGAGCGAAGAATGCCTGCTCTGAATCATGATTATCTCATCATCTTTCTCATCCAGCCATTGCAGCTCTTCTTGATCATATCTTGACGATTCAATAAAAGATAAGCAAAAGGAAACAACAAACAAGAGTAAGGGAAACAAGTGTTTGCTGGTGGCCATTGCAGCCGAGAGAAATCTTGGTGTTAGAACAATATTATGTTTGGGATTGGGATACCTTTATATATGTTGAAAAGAAATTTCATTAAAGTTTGACAAGAAATTAATGTGTTAAAACTTTAATCTTGGCTTGAGTTACGGTGCATGGGCCATGTCCTACTAGTTGCCGTGGTTTAGGAATGATTTAACTAATTGTTTGAATAAGTACATATATTAACATTGGATGCTATGTAGCTATAGTGGATGACTTCATGGGCAAATGGATCACTTCACACTAAAGCACTTGTGGGATAAGGAATAATTTTCAAGCACCTTTTGGATCCCTATTCCGGTTTTATGTTTCATCATGTATTTCGTAATATGAATACATACTGATAAGTCAAAGACCCGCTTATCACATCAGGGTCAAAATATTCATATTTTAACAACTAATGGCTAAATGTCCAGTAGCTCCGCGTATTTATGATAGGCAACCCGATCCGGTACACCGACCCGACGACTCGGATACCAAAGGTCCAATAAACATTCAGCAGCTGTCATTCTCATTTGGCCCAACTGTCACCTCATGAATAGTAGCCGACTTACCACTATATATAGTCCCTCTAACTCATTAATGGGAGGACTAGCAATAAATTCTCTCTCAATACACTCCACATTTACTTCGTCTTTTATTTTCTTATGCATATAAAATCTGGTATTTGGCCTCGTATTGTACGAAGCAAATACGTATACATTAACGCCCCTTTTTGAACATTTGGCCTCGTATTGTATGAAGCAAATACGTATACATTAACGCCCCTTTTTGAACATTTGGCCTCGTATTGTACGAAGCAAATACGTATACATTAACGCCCCTTTTTGAACTATGTGTAGACTAGATCCTATCCAATTAGGTACGTAGGCAGCTTGTCTTCGTCAAGTCCAGTCTATAATCTCATTTGATAGTTATTTTGGTTTGGTTCGAGTTAGCCCAATGATACTCGAGATAAATCATTTGGTGCCGTCTGTGGGAAACTTCTTTACTGGTTCATTGGAAATTTTGTCGTTATAGAGGAAATGAGTCAAAGGCAAGGAAAGGCTGTGATGGTGGAATCTCAGGGATCACCACCAAGGGAATCCCCACTGAACCTCGAAGGGGAAACACCTCAAGAAAGGATGATAATGATGACTGAGGCTAATAGGAGAATGCAAGAATGGGGGCAGAAGTTTCTCCAAGAACAATTGGCCAAGATGCCAATAACACCAAATGTGGGAACTGCCCATCCTACCCAGGCACTCAAGGATGGCAATTCCAGGAACTTGACCCGGAAAGGGCATGAAAGAAAGATGGCCGCAATACAGGGGCATGCCAACGACTATTTCGTGAACCTGACCCTCGAAGGAAACAGAGCGAAACAAGCCAAGGTGAGAGGGATAGAAGGGAGGAAAGAGAAGGGAGCCCACACGAAGCACGAAGCGATGCTAATTCAGGTCAGCGTGCCAAAGTTTGAGTTGAGTTGGGCCCGGAGTTGGAACCTGGTGATATTAGGCAAGATGAGGTGCCACAGAGTCGAATTGTCCCCGTCTCGGCATTACAGCGCCGTAATTCGCCATTCCATGTGAACATTTTGTTGGAAGGTATGCCGCTAAATTTCAAAGTGCCAGATCTACCCAAGTATGATGGAACTAAGGATCCTAGAGAACATGTTACTACTTTTGAAACTATGATGGTGTTGCATAATCTAAGTGATTCAGTGAATGCAAAGATATTCCTAACAACCTTTGTGGGTCGTGCATTGGACTGGTTCATCAGTCATCCTCTAGGTACAATTACCTCGTCTGAGCAGTTCGTCTGTAAGTTTGAAAATCACTTTGCGAGTAAGGCACGAACCGTGAAGTCTGTTTCTACTCTACTAGGGATAAAACACCGAGATGATGAGGTGTTGAGGGAGTTCGTAGATAGATTCAATGATGAAGTGCTGGATGTGCAGGGTGTACAGCACGAAGTAATTCAACAGTTGTTCATTAATGGTTTGAAAGAAGGACCGTTGGTTGGAGCGTTGATACGTAATCCTCCAATAGACCAAGAAGGAATGATGATTATGGCGAGGCAATACATCCATGAGGCAGAGATTAATCAAATTAAGAGGGCTGAGAAGAAGGCTTGGAAGCAGAATAAGGAAAATGAACAGCAAGAGCGACGTGGAGCGCCGAGATCCGATAAGGATCAAGAACGGCAATCGCGATACGCAAAATACGAAAGCTATACTCCCCTAAAGACTACACGAGCAAGGCCTTAATGGCCATCGAAAATTCAAAATTGGTTGTTTGGCTAAAGAAGATGAAACACGGCCTGAAGAGGAAGAATAGCCACAAATATTGCCGCTTCCACAAGGACAATGGCTATGATACTAAGGACTGCTTCCAGCTAAAATACGAGATTGAAAGGCTGATTAGCTAAGGTTATTTGCATGAATTTATTGATAAGGCTCATGAAGCCGAGGCAATGAAACAAAAGGAAGGGACACGACATGACCGAAGGTCTAGAAGTCGATCCCGGGAAAAAGAAAGAGAAGGAGAAAGAGGAAGAGGCCATGTACGTGATGATAATAGACATCACAACAACCAACAAAATCTGCCTCAAAAGGATGGTAAACGAGCCCACGAGGTTCAATCTAACACGCAAGTATGGAGAGAAATTCATACAATTGCAGGGGGTCCTTCATATGGAGACTCCCAGAGTGCACGAAGAAGACATCTTCGTGATGTACTAGCCTACGAGAAAAGGGAAGAACCACTGTATGTGATGAATGTGGCTGTGAGTAACGAAGCCATCAGCTTCGATGATCGTGACTATGAGGGCGTCATATGACCGCATGATAAACCGATGGTGATCACTGTGAACATTGCAAATTTTGCAGTTCACAAAGTTCTAGTGGACAATGGAAGTTCTGCAGACATTCTGTTTCTGCATGTATTGAAAAAGATGAATTTTGATGAAAAGAGACTTACACCAGTAAATACTCCTTTGATGGGGTTTGGTGGAGCAGAGGTGGTCCCATTGGGCACTATTGACCTACCCGCTTCGTTCGGTTACGAACCCACAAGAAAAATGGTGATGATAAAGTTTTTGATGGAGGATGAACCTTTTGCATACAATGCTATTTTGGGTAGGCCAAGTTTGAACTTATTCGGGGCAGTCGTATCAATGTTACATTTAAAATTGAAGTTTATAACAAGTAGTGGAGTGGCAGTTGTGCGTGTGATCAGCACATCGCCAGGGAGTGTCACACCAAGTCCTTGAGAAAGAAACGAGGTGAGAGGGTCACGAGGATAAAGGCGGTCGGGAGCAATGCCGCACCAATTGAAGAAATGGAGCAGAAGTCAGTAAAGAGACCTCGAATAGAGTCTGGAAGAGTAAAGCCAATGGAGTATAAGGCAATTGAGTTGTTCCCCGAAAATTCGAAGAAAACCACGAGAATGGGGTCTCAGATGCCATAAATATTGGAGATGATGATGGTTAATTTTCTCAGGGAGAATGCTAAAATGTTCGCTTGGCAGACCTCAGATTTTAAAGAAATTGACCCTGAAGTGATTGTGCATCGTTTGAATATAGATCCAAAGGCAAAACTGGTGAAGCAAAAGTGGAGAAATTTTGGACCGGAAAGGAATGCTATCATAGAAGCAGAGGTGAATAAGTTGCTCGAAGTTCAGATGCCATAAATATTGGAGATGATGATGGTTAATTTTCTCAGGGAGAATGCTAAAATGTTCACTTGGCAGGCCTCAAATTTTAAAGGAATTAACCCTGAAGTGATTGTGCATCGTTTGAATATAGATCCAAAGGCAAAACTGGTGAAGCAAAAGTGGAGAAATTTTGGACCGGAAAGGAATGCTATCATAGAAGCAGAGGTGAATAAGTTGCTCGAAGTGAACTATATTAAAGAGATTTAGTTTACGAACTGGTTGGAAAATATTGTGCTCGTACTGAAGTCAGGAGGTCAATGGCGTATGTGTATTGATTTCACCTATTTAAACAAAGCATGTCCTCGTGACCCGTACCCGCTGCCTCATATTGATCTCTTCGTAGATTCGATGGCAGGGTGTGCTCTTTTAAGTATGATGGATGCTTACCAGGGTTTTAATAGGAGTCATTTTTACGTATTTTCTAACCCTCTATGTTAACATTTTAGTTTTGTTTATAGCATGATTTCTGTCACTTGTGCGTTTAATTTGTGCGTTGAGTGATTTCAGGCTTTAAACAGTTTCAAAAGAAGAAAAGGGTGAAAAATGACATGTAGAATGAACTCTGCCCAGGTTGCTTTGCACGCCGGTTCCAGTTAAGGAGATGACAAGGATTCTGCACGCAGTATGGCGCTGACCTATCCGCGCCTGGGTGCCAGCCGACTTTTTCCCCAAGTTTTGTATGCCGCTGTAACCGTTTTTCAAAGGTATAAAGCTCAAAATTCAGCACAAGAGAGGGGTTCGACTTCTTAGTGATTTTTGGGGATCTCCTTGGGTTTGGACCAGCTTTTTCATCAATTTTAAGAGACCAAGAAGGAGGATTAGCTTGGGATTGAAGCTTTCAACCCGGATTTGCCATCAATCAAGCATTAGGGAGTTTTAATTGTGTTCATTACATTTTTGTCTAGGATTATGTATATGACTACATTAGATTCTCTTATGTCATTGATTATGAGCTAAACTTGTAAGACTAGGGTCATGTGAAGGCCAATTTGTGATTTATTCTTATAATAGATGATTGTTTGAATCAATTCTTGTGTTGCTATGTGTTGTGAATTTGTGATTATGCTTCCTACATGTGTTTGATCATCATATGTTTGATCTATTACCTAGATTAATGTTTTGAGAAAGACTTGAACTAGGGTGCAAGAAATTCATAACATCACCGACCAAATAGGAGTTGCGCTAGACATAGGTAGAGATTCTAGGGTGAAGTAATTTGACTTTAGTGGAGAAAGTTCTAGCTCGTTAATGCATGCTTAATAATTAGATTCCCAAATAGACATATTTTGGGGACCGTTGTTTAGGCATAGGATATCTATCGCAATACATCAGGTAGTTATTATCATAGGATCTTCCACCATAGCAACATAGGTATAATGATTCAACGAGATTCTTTATAAGGATAACAAATCAAATTGAGACTTTGATGTGCCTTAGTTACCTTTCATACTTGAGTTTCAATCCTTTGCTTGTCCTCGCTCTTGTTCTTCACACGTTTATTTGAATTTACTCTTACTTTAATTGTTTATTTCATTACGAATCTTAAGCTAAAATTCAAGTCCTTGTGGTTCGACAAGCCGGACTTTTTGTCCATTTTATTACTATCACGACTAGTGCACTTGCTATCAAGCACGTTATCTATTAGTGTGTCAAGTTTTTGGCGCCGTTTCTGAGGATTTGTTTATTTTAGTTTTTGATTTTCTTTTACGCTTTCACAATTCTTAGTTTTTCGTTTAATTCTTGTTTTTCTTTTATTTTCTTTTTAGTCTAATTTTGTTTCTTTGGTTAACTTTATAGGTTCGTTCTTGGTGCATGACCCGCTCCTCCAACGAGCCTTTATTAGATTTTGAGCCCAAAATCGAACATACTCTTCGGGCTAGTAGACGAGCTCGGGAAATGGTGGACAGTCTCTATCAATCAAATCTGAATGCATGTTTTCCGGATATGAATCTACAGGAGAAAAGAGAGTAGCTACAAGGAAATCTCCAAGCTATACAACCGCCCCCTCCTCAACAACTTCCGTCGGTTCGAGGTAGTCTACCACCGAGGGTTCACACTATACCGAGTCCCGTGGTCTTGCCCAACTTCTATACACCAAATTATCACATCCCATCTCATATACTTAGTATGGTGAAAGGTGAACCATTCTATAGAGAACCTCATGAATTGCCTCACGCATACTTGGAGACTCTAGATGATGCCCTCATAACAATTCAATTTCATACAAGGGATCTAGATACAATCCATCTTAGAGTCTTCCACTTCTCACTTAAAGACAAAGCTATCACTTGGTACAAATCTCTACCATCTCAAATAGATGCTTTCTTGAACAAATTCTTTCCACCTTCTAAGATCAACGAGCTCCGGAGCAACATCAAAGGATTTAGGCAAAGGAATAATGAATCCTTAGCCGAGACATGGGCTCGATATAAGGGCATGCTTAAGAAATTCCCGGATCACAACTTTGGGTTGAAAGAGCAAGTGTTACACTTCTACAATGGAGTTCGATCACGCATTAGAAATAGGCTAGATACAGGTGTGGGAGGTGATCTTCTTGGTTTAAATTGCCAAAGTGTGTGGGACAAGATTGAACAATTAGCCCGAGAAGATGAATTCTATCTCGATGATGAAGAGAGTAGTTCTACCAAGAAAATCGCTTGTGTTCAAGAATTGGAAGAAGAGGTAGCCTTGGAACCGATGGTTGATGATGTAAACTATGTTGGAAATGCCAATCGACCTCGAGTGAATTTCCATGTGCCCGAAAATTTCCCGAAGAGGCCCAATCCATCATAAAATGTGCAACCGGGTATTTATCAAACACCTAGGCCTCCATTCAACAACAACCAAGCTCAAATGTAAGGTAATTTTCATGCACAAGGGCAAGTTAGGCCTCCTACAACTGATGAACGTCTAGATGCACATATTAAGAAGTCGGATGAATCATTCAATGAGCTCCGAAACATGATGAAAGACATGAGCATGGCTATAAAAGATATACAAATGTACATGGGACAATTGTCAACTGCGGTGAATGGGAGAGCCCTGGGAACTTTGCCAAGCGACACAGAGAAGAATCCTAAAGAGCAATGTCATGTGATTGCCTTAAGGAGTGAAAAACAGTTGGAGGATGATTTGGTTCAAACTGTGGCGCCCAAGTGCCACTCAGACAGTGCCCAGGTGCCGGTGATTCCCTATCCAGATGATGTTGTACGCACTCCCACGCCTAGGCGCCAGACAGAAGGTGCCCAGGCTCCGACCACGCCCCTCTAGGAAGAATTGCTATGCACTGCGGCTCCCGAGCGCCATATACCTCACGCCCAGACGCCGACATCACCGCGCCCAGGCGCCATTTCTGGCGCCCAGGCGTCGTCTTTTGCCTCTTCTGCATCTAGTTCTTCATCTTCGAATCCCGGTCCACCCATCGAGATACGTCTTCCTTTCCCAATAACACAGAAAAAAAAAAGATGGATCCAAGCTTTCTCAGGATCTTGGCTATTCTTCGTGACGTTAGGATCAACATACCTGTCATAGAGCCATATTGCAAATGCCCGATTACGTTAAATTCTTCAAGGACATCTTGTCCAATAAACAAAAGTGGGAGGAGAAGGAAACGGTATGTCTAACCGAGGAATGCTCAACAATTGTTCTCAACAAGTTGCCAATGAAACTTCAAGATCCCGGAAGCCTCACAATCCCTTGCACTATTGGGCCTTTATCACACAAGAAGGTCCTTTGTGATTCGGAGTTAGGCCTTAGCAATCCCAAACCAACATCAATGAGCCTCCAACTCGGCGATACATCAATCAAGTGGTCAAAGGGGATAATTGAAGATGTTATTGTCCAAGTTGACAAATTCTACTTCCCGATTGACTTCGTAGTCCTTGATATGGAAGAAGATGTTGAGGTACCCTTGATCCTAAGAAGACCCTTTCTAGACAAGAGTAAGGCGGTAATTGATATTGCCAATGGTAAGTTAACCTTGAATATAGGAGACGACAAGGTCACTTTTGATGTTTATAAGTTCCTCAAGCATCTTCTTGATTATGACTCTTGTTTTCGCATTGATGCTTTTGACCTTTTGATTGTTGAGCATTTTGTGGAAAACATAGTTGATGATCCACTCAAACGGTACCTCATGAACTCTTGGCAAGTTGATTCGGAGAGCAACGACCAAGTTGAAGTTGTCCTTAGCGTGGAGAAAAAGTCCCCTTATCATTCGACAGGCTTTGCAAAATTTGATAGACCATTGTCGGGAACATCTCGACCCTCCATCGAAGAATCTCCCACTCTTAAACTCAAGCCTCTTCCATCACACCTTAAGTATGTTTATATGAATGATAATGAAACTTTACCGTCAATTATTTCTTCTTCTCTTTCAGATCAACAAGAAGAACAATTGCATTCACAAGATTTTGATGGAAGAGAATGCCAAACCTACCATCTAACCACAAAATAAGATCGAATCCTCAAATCCAAGAAGTGGTGAAGAAAGAGGTAATCAAACTCCTTGATGCGGGCATCATCTTTCCTATCTCAGATAGCCTATGGTAAGTCCCACTCAAGCCAAAGAAGGGAGGTACGACGGTAGTTCACAATGAATTAATTCCGTCTAGAGTTGTTACCGGTTTTTGGGTTTGCATTGATTATCATAAATTGAATGAGTATACCCGAAAAGACCATTTCCCCCTCCCCTTTGTGGACCAAATGTTAAAAAGAATAGCTGGGCATGATTATTGTTGCTTTTTGGATGGGTATTCCAGCTATAACCAAATTGCCATTGCACCTGAGGACTAAGAGAAAACTACTTTCACTTGTCCTTATGCACTTTTTCTTATAGACGTATGCTTTTTGGATTATGTAATGCCCCCGCTACTTTTCAAAGATGCATGGTAGCCATTTTCATGATATGGTGGAGAAATTTCTTGAGATATTCATGGATGATTTTTCGAGTTTTTGGCTCTACTTATGATAATTGTTTGCACAACCTAACCCTTCTTTTACAGATATGTGAGGAAACTGACCTAGTCCTAACCTGGGAAAAGTGCTACTTCAATGGTACTAGAGGGTATAGTGTTGGGCCACAGGATTGTTGTGAATCGAACCAGCGGATAAATTTTTTCCTGCGATCACATAGCTAGGATTCAATTCAAGTTCTGTTTATTTCATGTTCACATAAATTGAAATCAAGAACAAGGAGTAATCTAATTACTTTTTCGATGATTTTCCAAAGCCTAGCTTTTTGAGAAGCAACGAATCGTTCCTTTCTCTAAATAACCACGCGAAAGATGATCTTCAATTCTTGAAGCTCGACCTCCTCTACCTTAGATTGGGTTGGGCGACTTAGGGTTTATGTGGAGGCAGAAAGATTTTGTGTTTTACAATTTCTCACTCTCTAAGATGGAAAACTGACTTAAAGTTCTGATTTAAGTTAAACACCTTATGTTTAAATAAAAGACTTCTCCTTGGCTTAGGAGAAGGAGGGGGCGGTCAGGTGTACGCTAGGGATAGGTGTATTAGGCTTTTTCCAGTTCCAATCCCAGTGTAAAGTATTTAATTAATATTCCCAGTCCAATCCAATTGGTAATTAATTAAATACTAATCTCTTTTTATTAATAGTACATTATTTATTCTAAATTAATAATACCATACAATTAATATTGATTGAATAAACTAATTTAATTACAATAATTAAATATATTTATTATAATCAATACATATCCCTTTGATAATTTTCACTCTAAGCGAAATTACCAAAATATCCTTCAAAAAGTAAAACTCTTTTATTTTATCATCTTTACATATTGTGAAAGTGGTCAGAAGCTATAGGAATAGTCATTAAACCATGCTCATAAAAGGACTTTTAAGGCCCCTTGTTTCATGTTTAGATAGTAGACCCTTCTAGGCTCGCCTTGATTGGCATTGGGAGGATTTCAAGGGTATAGTTATCACCAAGTCATCTCGTGAAGCTATACCAAAATCTAATCAAGTACGAGATGAATATATCATTACGAACCTTTATGTTACAATTACCATATGTGTATAAACTCTTCACTGACGCAACCCGATCAAATAAGAGTCATGGAACGTCAAACTCATACAACTTGATACTATACTATGATCATACTGATGTGAAATTACAAAACTGCCCTTTATATCCAATATACGTCATTAATGCTTTGGCAAAAGATTGAAATTTCACAACACCTAAGATGTACAGGTTGTTTCTCGTTTACTTTTGAGACAGTGAATTCCTTATTGGCAGTCCATTTTCCATTGTCTAACGCACCAATTGAATCGTACTTCGAGGTCGACCCCAACAATGGGTATTAGTCCTAACTACTCTAATAACTTATTCAATGGTACGAGCACAATGCAAATGACTCCTTAGGTCTAAAGTTCACTCATACTATTATGATGGTAATCCTCATCATTGACTGTTATTGAGTAAAAACCCATGTGATAGGATTACAACGAGTCGTGTTCGAATATATTAACTCCGTTAATCATATTCATGACACCAGCTCCCACTATCCAATCAGTATAAGACTTAGCACTTTCCTTGTCAAAGCAAGTGTCATACGAGTTGAATCTAAACGCCTAATTTAGATTCTTTAACTCGCGAACCTTGTTTATAAGATCAAGTACTTTACTCCACTAGAGCTCCTACTTATCAAACAAGTAGTGGTGAGTACACCTTGATCTTAAGGACCTATTCGTTCAATACATTCAATGCCACCATTAGATTTACAAGAACAAACTCAATGCCTTTTATTAATCAATAATAATGTTCATACAATATAAATAAAATGCCTTCTTAAATCTATTTCCTCAATGTCATAGAGGGCATGACACGTAACAATCTCCCACTCGCACTCAATGCCAATTGCTATTGTATTTGAGTCGCATCTTCTTAAGATGTTTCTTTAGCACCGCTGATGATAGAGGCTTAGTAAGTGGGTCAGCTACGTCTTCCGCTGAGGCTACTTTCTGCACGGCGATGTCGCCTCTTCCAACGATTTCTCATATTATGTGATACCTTCTCTCTATGTGTTTAGATTTATTGTGAGACCTTGGTTCTTTAGCTAGTGATATTGCTCCATTGTTGTCACACCATAGTGGCAACATCATTTCCATGCTAGAAACCACTTGAAGTTCAACCGTGAACTTCTTTATCCAAACAGCTTCGCTAGATACCTCAAAAGCAGCTATGTATTCAGCTTCACATATAGAGTTCGTAGTTGTGCTTTGCTTGGAACTTTTCCAAGACACTGTTCCACCATTTAGAGTGAATATAAACCCAAACGTAGATTTTCGATCATCCACATCAGACTGAAAGTCTGAGTCAGAATATCCATCTACTTTTCTCTCTTCATTTCCATATATGAAAAGCATATCCTTCGTTCTTTTAAGATACTTAAGGATAGTCTTCACAGTCATCTAATGCTGCTCACCCGGATTAGCTTGAAACCAACTAACTACACTCACAGCGTAGGCTATATCAGGCCTCGTGCATAATATTGCATATATGAGACTTCCCACTGCTGATACATACGAGATTTTACTCCTCTTTTGTGTGTCCTCATCCAATTTCGGACTCATAGACTTAAGAGATGTATTTCATGTCCCATGGGCAGAAGTCCTCCCTTAGAGTTACTTATTTCATATCTCTTAAGGAATTTCTCTAGGTAGAGCGCTTCGGAGAGACCTAACATTCGATATTTTGTATCTCGATAGATGCGAATTTCAAGGATGTAGGTCGCTTTACCTAATTCTATCATGGAAAATGTGCTTGAAATCCATGCCTTGACTGATGTCAATGAGACTATGTCATTCCCCATTAGTAATATCTCATCTACATACAACACTAGGAATGTCAATTTGCTCCCACTGGACAATTAATAGACACGCGGTTCATCTTCATTCTCTTATGTCATTGATTATGAGCTAAACTTGTAAGACTAAGGCCATGTGAAGGCCAATTTGTGATTTATTCTGATAATAGATGATTGTTTGAATCAATTCTTGTGTTGCTATGTGTTGTGAATTTGTGATTATGCTTCCTACATGTGTTCGATCACCATATGTTTGATCTATTTCCTCGATTAATGTTTTGAGAAAGACTTGAACTAGGGTGCAAGAAATTCATAACATCACCTACCAAATAGGAGTTGCGCTAGACATAGGTAGAGATTCGAGGGTGAAGTAATTTGACTTTAGTGGAGAAAGTTCTAGCTCGTTAATGCATGCTTAATAATTAGATTCCCAAATAGACATATTTTGGGACCGTTGTTTAGGCATAGGATATCTATCGCAATACATCGGGTAGTTATTATCATAGGATCTTCCACTATAGCAACATAGGTATAATGATTCAACGAGATTCTTTATAAGGATCACAGATCAAATTGAGCCTCGCATGTGCCTTAGTTACCTTTCATACTTGAGTTTCAATCCTTTGCTTGTCCTCGCTCTTGTTCTTCACACGTTTATTTGAATTTACTCTTACATTAATTCTTTATTTCATTACGAATCTTAAGCTAAAATTCAAGTCCTTGTGGTTCGACAACCCGGACTTTTTGTCCATTTTATTAGTATCACGATTAGTGCATTTGCTATCAAGTACGTTAGCTATTAGCGTGTCGAGTTTCAATCAGATTATAATGGCACCGGAAGATAGGGACAAGACCTCATTTATTACTGCTAAGGGCGTATATTTTTACGATGCGATGCCCTTTGGTTTGAGGAGTTCGGGGGTAACTTATCAAAGGTTGGTAAATACAATGTTCCGAGATGAAATAGGGAAGACCATGGAAGTTTATGTGGATGATATGTTGGTCAAAAGTGTGGAGGAAGAAGATCATCTATGAACTGCCTTCAAGATTATCCGTGCATGTGGTATGAAACTAAAC
Organism: Buddleja alternifolia; assembly: GCA_019426215.1. Taxonomy (NCBI): domain Eukaryota; kingdom Viridiplantae; phylum Streptophyta; class Magnoliopsida; order Lamiales; family Scrophulariaceae; genus Buddleja; species Buddleja alternifolia. The sequence goes on along the minus strand of CM033395.1, from coordinate 17,876,195 downwards.
CCAAAGAAATGTACTTTTGGCGTTTGAAGGGAAAATTTGGGTTTTATGGTTGCAGAATGAGGTATGGAAGCCAATCCTGAAAAGATAAAGGCGGTAGTAGAGATGTAATCTCTGAAGTTAGTGAAGGATGTCCAGAAGTTAATTGGGAGAATGGCCAGTCTCAGCAGGTTTATATCGAGGTCGGCAAATCGTGGTTTGTATTTCTTCAAAATTCTGAAAAAGGTAAAAAAAATTAAATGGACAGATGAATATGAGAAAGCTTTTCAAGAACTCAAAAGGTATCTAAAATCTGCTCCGTTATTGACGAAGCTAGTTGTTAGAGAACCTCTTACGTTATATTTTGTTGTATCCGGCGAGGCAGTAAGCACTGTCTTACTCCGTGAACAAGAGGGAGACCAAAAACCTATTTATTACATCAGCTGCATAATGCAGGGAGCTAAAAAAATCTACAAGACCTGATAACTGCAGCTCATAAGTTGCGACCTTATTTTCAATCATATAAAATAGTGGTACTTACAGATCAGCCCTTACTGTAAATCTTAGCTAAACCTGATATTTCAGGGCACCTCATCAAATGGGCTATCGAATTCGGTGAATTCTCCATTAACTATAAACCATAAACCGCTGTAAAATCACAGGCAATGGTGGACTTCATTGTTGAAATGACAGTAAACCACGAACTTGAAAATGCCACTTCTGGTCCATGGATGCTCCATGTAGATGGCTCATCCATGACCCAAAAGGGGGGCATAGGTGTATGGTTACGAGATCTGAAAGGTATAACTATCATATGGCATATAAATAGTACGAATTACTGAAAATATGCAAACACTTTGCTAACACAAGTTTGCTTCGTGTCACACGAGGATAATGCTTTCCTTGATTGTTTCTTCTTTAAATAATTTATCAACATCAATGCAGGCAATGATCATGAATTTTCTATCAAACTTAATTTTGATGTAACCAATAACGAAGCTGAATATGAAGCTCTCGTGGAGGGATTGAAAATGGTAAAAACCATGAATGTGAAAATTCAGAATGCCTATACAGACTCTCGGCTCGTAGCAAATCAAGTTGTGGGATAGTACGAGACGAAGGAGAAAAGCCTTGTTTCATGTTTACAAAGGGTGAAGGAATTATTGTTAGGATTCGAAAAGATAAATATATATCAGATTCCACAAGGAGAAAATGAAAGAGCGGACGCTCTATCAAAATTTGCAAAATTGATAACAGGAGTGAAAAGTAGAACAGTTACATAGTTGGTGGCACAAAAATTGCTGGTTTCAGCAAATATGGCTTTGGAGGTGATGAGTGCAGTAGACGAAGTGAGCTGGAAGGATGAAATTAAGTTGTATTTGTCAAAAGAAGAGTTGCCTAGAGATCGGAACATGGCCCGTAGGATCGTATATAGAGCTTCTAGGTTCACAATAATCGATGAGGAGCACTATAAACGATCCTCAGCTGGCCCACTGTTGCGTTGCCTCGCTCCATCCGAGGCGGAATATGTTATAAGAGAGATCCATGAGGGAAGTTGTGGAAATTATTCTGGGGGACGAGCCTTGGCATTGAAGATATTGAGGCATGGATATTATTAGCCTACGTTGGTGAAAGATGCTTTTGAATTTGCGAAGAAATGTAAGGAGTGCCAAATATACTCGAACCTACTGCATCGTCCTGCCACCAAAATGGAACCAGTTAAAATTGCTTATTCATTTGATCAGTGGGGGATACATATATTGGGTCCTTTTCCTCCTGCCACGGGGAAAAGAAAATTTATTATTATCGTTGTTGAGTATTTCACGAAGTGGATTGAGGCCGAGGCTGTAGCCAAGATTACAGAGCATGAAGTGATGTAGTTTTTGTGGAAGAATATTGCTTGTAGATTTGGGATCCCTCGTGTCTTGATTTCAGACAGTGGAACACAGTTTAACAGTAAAATTGTGGTGAAGTGGTGTGAGGAGTTAGAAATTCAGCACAACTTCACAGCGGTTGGCAATCCTCAAGCGAATGGGCAAACCGAAGTAGAAAATAGAATAATTCTTCAACACCTGAAGACTAGGATCTATGGGAAAAGAGGAAATTGGGCGAAGAGTTATCCGGAACATTATGGGCGTATCGTACGACCCCACGAACTAAGACTGGTGAATCTCCATTTAGCCTCGTGTATGACTCGGAAGCAGTAATACCTGCTGAAATTGGAATGATGTCTCATCATGTACGATCCTACGATTCGGAGGAGAACAAAGCTGGAAGAATGTATGAGTTGGATGTTGTTGAAGAATTGAGAGAGAAAGCATATGCCAAAATTCTGATGCAAAAGGGTCCAATTGCAAGGGCTTATAACAAAAAGGTGAAATCAAGAAGCCTTCAAGTCGGAGATCTTGTATTGAAAAAGGTTGAGGTGTGGAGGCATGCGGGAAAACTCGACCTGAACTGGGAAGGACCTTTTAAGGTCAGAAAATTATGAAGTCGGAGACCTTATAGACTACAAGATCTAAAAGGAAAAGATCTGTCTCGTCCTTGGAACATTCAGAACCTGCGAAGGTTCTATGCAGAAAATGGTCTACCCTTCTTTTGGTACTGGGGGACTCATATTTTGTTAAGATGTATTCATCTTTTGCTTCTAAATGAATACACCTATTTTGGCGTGTGATAATCTTTTGCTTTGGTATCAAATCATAAGATTGTTACATATATGTTATGATTAAGACGACACAATCAATAATGAAAAACAATTCTTAACAAGATAAACAATTCACGATCCAATCCGTCGTTAAAATTCAAACATTACTAATGCAAAAACAATAAGAAACATTAAATAGGCTATGAAAACGATGTTGTTTGATAAACAAAAAACAAAACATAAAATTTCAATTATTTTCAGCTGTTGGGAATTTAAAACATAAAAAACACAGCAGAAAGAAAAAAAACTCCCATGTTGCTCATCTTGATTTCACATATTTAAATTGGGTTTCAAATTCAATTACCATTCTTCGCGTATGTTGAATTCTGAACCGACTTTGCAATCTCTTCTTGAATAGCAAATTCGTTGCTGTCTCTAAATTGCCACGCCGAAGTCAAAAGCGGAAAATCCTTCTTTTCTTCTCTTGGAGGACGGCTAGAGAGAGAGAGAGTTTGGAGTGTTTTTTACTTGGAGAGAAAGTTATGACTTAATCACTTGTTATTTTTTCTCTAAGTAAAGGGCTTGAGAGAGCCCTATCATTCTATTTTTTCGATCTCTATAGATTCGAATCCCTAGAATATAAGTTGTCTCTCCTAAGTCTTTCATGGAGAAAGTATTCGAAAGCCACTTCTTAACATTGGTGAGCATTCTTATATTATTCCCTATGAGTAATATATCATCTACATATAACACAAGGAATGTTATCTTGTTCCCACTAACCTTCTTGTAAACACATGGCTCTTCTTCGTTCTTGATGAAGTCAAATCCTTTGATAGCCTCATCAAAACGCAGATTCCAGCTACAAGATACTTTCTTGAGTCCATAGATGGACCTCTCAAGTTTACACACCTTATGAATATGGTCCTTGGAAACAAAACCTTTAGGTTGTTCCATATAGATATTCTCTTTTAGGAATCCATTTAGGAAAGCAGTCTTGACATCCATTTGCCATATTTCATAGTCTAGGTGTGCTGCTATTGCAAGTAGAATCTTTATTGATTTGATCATAGCTACTGGCGAAAAGGTTTCTTGGTAGTCAATTCTTTCTTTTTGACTATACCCTTTCGCCACTAGCTTGGCTTTGTAGGTGTCAACTTTTCCATCAATACCAATCTTTCTCTTGTAAATCCATCCCAATTGGTTTTACCCCCTCAGGTTGGTCTACAAGTTTCCAGACTTGGTTTACATGCATCAAATCGATCTCAGTTTGCATAGCTTCACACCATCTAGTAGCATCCACATCCACCATTGCTTGATCATAAGTGGAGGGATCATCTCCATAACCCTCCTCTAATACAGAATGAAGGTCCACCTCCCTCTGTACCAGATATCCGTACCTCTCAAGCGGTTGAGGTACTCTACTTGATCTTCACAGTTGTGATTGTGTTATAGAAGATCCGGTTTTCACTTCCTGTGTAGATGTATCCACTGGAGTTTCATTTTGTTCTTCGAGAACAATCTTTCTACCCGCTCCTCCTTCTTGAATAAACTCATCTTCAAGAAAGTGGGCTTGTAAAGCTACAATGATCCTTAGACCATCGTGCAGGTAAAAAAGGTATCCCATTGAATCCTCAAGATATCCAACGAAACGCCCTTTCAAGGATCTAGCCTCCACCTTGTCCACTTTAGTCTTTTTGACATAAGTCGGACATCAGACTTAGTTTCCTATTTCTCCATATCTCATATGGAGTCTTAGGAACGGGCTTGGACGGACACCTATTTAAAATTCGTATAGCTATAAGCAGCGCATGACCCCACAGTGAAATGGGTATGTCAGTGTAGCTGAGCATGGAGCGAACCATGTCCAACAGGGTTCGATTCCTTCGCTCTGCTACTCCATTTAACTGTGGTGTCGCAGAAGGTGTGAGCTGTAATACTATACCATTATCTCTAAGCTATATATCAAACTCGTCGCTCATATATTCTCCTCCTCGATCCAATAGAAGAGTTTTTATATGTTGACAAGTTTGATTTTCCATTAAAGCCTTGAATTCCTTGAACTTTTTAATGGATTCAGATTTATGCCTCATCAGGTACACTAGACCATATCTTGAATGGTCATCAGTGAATGTGATGAAGTAAAGGAAACCTCCTCGAGCCATTTCTCCAAATGGTCTACAAACATCAGTGTGCACTAAACCTAAGATTTGTGAGGCTCTTTCAAAAGTCCCTGTGAAGGGGGATCTAGCCATCTTGCCTTTGAGACAAGATTCACAAGTAGGATAGGGATCCAATCCCAATGGACCAATTAGTCCATCTTTCTCCATTTTCTGAATTCTATGTTCGCCGGCATGGCCTAGTCTAAGATGCCAGATCAATATTTGGTTTATTCTAAGCCCACTACGTTTCCTTTGTATAGTATTCACAGAACACTCATTCTGGACATTAAGGTAATACAATCCATTTACTAAAGGAGCAAAGCCTACTAATTTAGTACCATAATAAATGTTGCAATGTTCATCAATAAAACGGAAAGTATAACCAGTTTTAACTAAAACGGGAATTGAAACAATGTTTTTCAGCCCCTTGGGCAAAACTAAAACATTATCCAGAAATAGTAAATGACCAGAATTAAGAAATAATGTGGTAGACCCAATTCTAGTAGCTGCGACGCTTTCCCCGCTGCCTACTCTGATCTTCACCTCATCAGGGCTCAGTTTCCTACTTCTTTCCAGATTCTGATTCACACAACACATACGAGTGTTAGCTCCTGAATCAAGAATCCATGAAGAGGGAAATATGGTAATGGAGCAATTGGTTTCAAAAACATAAAGTTCTTTACCTTTTGCTCGTTTGTTAGGACATTCTCTTCTCCAGTGGCCTAGCTCACAACAGCACAAACATATGTCCTGGTTTCTAGCCCTCTTATTCCTCCTCCATTGTGATTTGTTGCAAGTCGTGCTGGATGCTCCCTCTTTAAGATGGTTATTAATATTCTTTCTTCCATCCAATGGATTAGGAAAAGTAATTTCCATCGGATTGTTCTATCCATCTGCCCTCATTTGTTTATGAACAACTTTGAATTTTTCTAGAAGCCCAGCTAATAAACCCTCAATGTCATTCATGTCAAAATTTATGACGAAGTAACAGAATGAATCAGGGAGTGACTGTAGGATGAGGTCAACTTGGAGATGCAAATCCATGTAAAATTTTAAAGATTTTAGTTTTTCTATCATGGTTATCATTTTGAAAACGTGTTCTCCAACATCCTTTCCTTCAGTCATCTTAGTTTGGAAGAGATCTCCTGATATGAAATATCTAGCGCTCCTACCGCGTTCTCCAAACAACTCATCCAAGTGTGGGATAATGTCTCTTGCATTATCCATCTTATCATGAGACCTCTGCAACTCAATGCACATGGAGCTTAAGCTGTACACTCTTACTCTATGGTTGTCACAACACCTATCCCAACGGGCCAGGCGAACTTCATCACCCTCGTCTTTTCCGGGAATGGGAGGATGACCAACTTCCAGTACATAGTCTATGGATTCACTGCTAAAGACCATCCTTAGCTTTGTGAGCCACTCTATGTAATTTGGACCAGTGAGAATCGTGTTCTCCATTAATTTTGACAGTGGTTTGGGAGACATTTTTAGATTTGAGAGAGATAAATCAAATAACTGCAGAAAATAAACCAGACTTAATTAGACGTATGTAACTAAACTAAAACCAAGTTTAAAATCAAGAACTTCGACTTATAACTTGGCTCCCACAACATTTTTCGAGCTTCACACTCCCACTGTGAAAAACGGAAGTGATCGATATTTATAGCTTCGTAGTGGAGATTGAGTTCTTTAATTAATGCAATGGATGGCAATCCTTTAATGATATTTGGTCCATTACTTAATTAAAGTGATGTCCAACATCAATCTATCCAATAGACGGTCCAATCTTCTTTTTCCCATAACCCACAAAAACCGCAACACTTTAACAATTTACAGGCTTTGTGGACTATTTAAGTTTATTCCCACTAACTCCTCATAATCTAACATTTGAATTTCACCTTGTAACCCTTTAACGATATTTGGGGTGAAATATGTCTCGATTAAGGCATCTAATGCACTTAATAAAATTTTAGAATTAAATCTTGATATATGACCCCCACTTACTGGGAAGATGCCATATCACTAGGTTTAAATCTAAACTCTATTAAGTTTAGTGGTGGGAAAGGATGCCTAGCACCCCGTACTAACTTAGTATAATTTTTAATTGGGAGAATTCATGCTCTAAACATTTATCTAAGTCTCACTTTGCACATTATTATATTTATATAGCGCATATTGATAACATACATGTTTCATACAACTAATGAACATGCATCGAAAGCAATAAACCAACACATTTATCCATGGGCTTTATCTAGAGGGCCCAAGTCAATGGGCTATTATAAAATTAAAAGAATAGCCTAGCTAATCTTCTTAGGCTCCAAACTCCTTTTCTTTTGGATTGATCTCTTCTTGAAGGCCTATTCTATTTCTATCTATTACATGAGATTAAATTAAAAACCTATACATAATTCTAGAAATAAAATAAACGGGCACAAATCCGACCCTTACAATCCATCAAAAGAAATACAATCAAAAGAAAGCAACCTAAGCCCATGAATAAATGTCACCATCACATAATACATGCTCGCGTTATTTAAAACATTTATGTTGGTGATTAAGTTAATAATTAATTAGTCCAACTAATTAATTTCCTTAATAAAATTCCAAATTTTATTGACATTTATGATAATAAATTATTTAGTGAGAATCTTATATTTAAATAAATAACTTAATTAAAAAATCCTCCAAGAATCATTAATTAATTATTTCATTTAAATAAATAATATTCAATAAAAATATTTTGGGCTCGATTTCATCAGATATAAATTACCAACCATTGGCATATTTAAATTTAATTAATTATGCCAAAAACTAATTTGTTGAAAAATCCGTATTTTTAATTAAAACAATTTGGGCTTATTTAATTAAGTCTGGGTCATCATCTTTTTGACCCACCCGGATAATTAAAATAGCCCAAAACTCATTTATTTAAAAAATTGGACTCGAGGAAAAACAACCCGACCCTTTAGGACCCGGGTCATGGACCCGGGCCCAAGAAGGCCCCCGTGCGCCAGGTGCACTGCACGATGTACGCGTGCCGCGCGCTAGGTGGCCAGCGCAATGCGAGAACAGCAGTGTGCGCTGTTTGTGCGCCTAGCGTGCAAATTGCGCACATTGTTCCCGTTGCGCTCGTCGCGGGGTTTTCTAACTCGATTCTCACAAAAATCAAAATTTTCAATTCACAAGTCATCATACTACAACATACATGAATTAAATGCAGAAAAATCATGGATTACTATCACAAAAAACATATTTAAAAACATGCTTCAAAAAATGTGAAAATCACATAATCACGTAATTAATTAAATACGGAAATCAGAGATTGACTCTGATACCACTGTTAGGAATTTAAAACATAAAAACGTAGTGGAAAGAAAAAAAACTCCCATGTGGCTCATCTCGATTTCACATATTTAAATTGGATTTCGAATTCAATTATCGTTCTTCGCATATGTTGAATTCTGAACTAGCTTTACAATCCCTTCTTGAACAACAAATTTGTCGATGTGTCTAAATTGCCACGCCAGAGTCAAAAGAAAAAAATCCTTCTTTTCTTCTTTTGGAGGACGGCTAGAGAGAGAGAGAGAGAGAGAGAGGTTGGAATGTTTTCGACTTGGAGAGAAAGTTATGACTTAATCACTTGTTATTTTTTTTACTAAGTAGTATATTCATACTACAATAGAAAACAATAGCCTAGGCTACTAATCAGTGGACGCCCACTTTAAGGCTTTTAAAGCCTTCGGGCTTTAGTCCTATTTTGCTATTTAATTAATTAATATTATTTATCCAATAAATAAATTAATTAAATAATCAATTAAATCCATGTTAATTTTATAATTAAATTCCTTTAAGGAATTAATTAATTAATTAATTAATCACGATATCCAATACCAAAAAATTCTCTCAAGTCTTTTCCATGATTTTTCTTTTTGCACTTCCTTTAATCGCGACTCTTTAGGTTCGTCTCAAAAGGCAATTGGGAGAAAATCAAAAGGATGTGAGTAACACCTAGCCAGTCACGTGGCTCACATCGTATCGCAATTGAGAACGAATGAATAGGATCATTCCAAACCTTATACGCTGTGAATACCTTATGAGTATAAACATTTTATTCTTATATCCCAGTCAAGTGAGAGTCATGGTTTTAGTCAAACTCACATGACTTGACCATATGCTTAGCTCATAATGAATCGAGGTCAATGAGTATACATTCATGTCTAACATACGTATCTCTTTATGCTTTAGCCAAAGACTTTTGACCTCACTCATTCATGACTGCATAGGATATTTAGCTCAATCACTTATGAGAGAATAAATCTCATTTTGCTAATCAGTTAAGAATGCTACTTGCCCATCAAGTCTCACTTCGAGGTTGATCCCACCAAAGGGTGAATTGGATTAAATTACTCTAATGACAGACTTGATGTCACAAGTACATCTTCAACTCGATTCCTCAGGTCTAAGGTTCACGCGTACCTATCACAACTTATCAATTTCATCATTGACTGTCAGTGAGTGAATACCTATGTGATGAAACCTATGCGAGCCGTGTTCGAACATATCAGTCCAACTGATATGTCTATGACATAAGTTCCCACTATGATTCCCATAGTGTTCGACTGGCACTTTCTCTGTCAAAACTTACATTATACAAGTCTTTGTCCTGTATTGATGTCTAGTCAATACTCTCTTAGACTTGCGAACCCTATTTAGATAATAAGGATCAAACCCTTCTAGTGCCTATCTTCCTAACCCATAGGAAGTAGACGGTTTGCCTCAATATCAAGGAATTTACGTTGTTTATTAACACCTTACAAATGCCTATAAGAAAACAACGAGATAATGCCTTATATATAACAAAACGGTATTGTTTAGTTACAAGTCAATGCCCTATAAATCTATCCTCTTTATGGCATTTGAGGGCATACACTCTAACATCAGCAATAGAGGCATGCGCCTCGTCATCTTCGGCATTGTCTTCATGAGGAGCAGATCCCAAAGCATCAAACCAAGGCCTCGGGATGGCTGGAGGAGAAGGGCCAACAATGGAGTCACGCACAAGAGGAGCTACAACGAACTGCTTCATATAAGCCTCGTCGTCGAAGTCCATCGGAACGGTCCCGTCCTTCTTTAAATAGTCCAAGGCCTTCATGAAGCCTTCATAAACAAAATCAGACATTTTCTCTTCGATGAGAAATTTAAAAGTAACCGAGCCCTTAAAATCCTGGGCACCTTCGAAGCGTGCTTTGAGGAGGACCTCTTAATATCCTTCAGAAGCAACAAAGTTCTGCTTCCCCTCTACTAAGCCTTTTTATGAGCCTCTTGTACCTTTGCCTCGATTTTCTCCAATTCATCAGAGGTCTCCTTCAACTGCTCATTCAACGAGTTAATTTTGAAAAGCCGAGCGTCCAAATTCTTTTGCATCTTCGCTTTGCCATTATTTAAAAAATAGGTTGCCTCTTTGGCCTTGTCACGAGCCTCATTCAACTTGGCCTCAACCTTGAGCTTGAACTCAGTATATTTCTCCTCAAGAGATATTTTTTCATTGCGCCAATAAGTGAAGCCCAAGGTGAGCTGATGCATGTATAGAGTAGTCTGCAGCTAGGTAAACGAAGTGACAGTTAAGCAATGAGATAAAATTTTATAACAATAATTAAATGAATAAAAAAGAAGACAAGGTGTTACCTTGGCCACTGATTCAAAGTCGTCATTCTTGATGACAGTGATGTACACTGCTCAGGCGAGCCTGAAGGTTAATGTTTTGAACCAACTCGGCTACCACGAGGTCTCCATCTTTGCCGAGGATGGAGCTATTCTCATACAAGCGCTAGGAAAGTGTCATGACTGGCTTCGATTGCATAACAGGGGGCGATCGTGATCTCTCATTCCTTCTACTCAGTCGCAAAACTAAATTGCTTCAAACTTGTCGACAATTTGGGCAACTAACACCCCATGAAGTTCCCTCATGATTGGAGAACCTGGGTCAGGACTATAACTAGCTTAATCAAATCTTCTCTTCTTCCTTAAATTTTCAGTTGCTGAGTCAGCTAGAGAAGAGGGGTTCGTGAGCGAACCCTCACTGATTTCTACAGTGGATGGAATAGGTCCTGCCTCTTTCAAAGGGGGAGGGTTAAGTATTGGTTCATCGGAAGAGAAGAGTCCCCTCCGGTTGTGACACTAATGCGAGGAGTTGACCTCGTGGTCGAAGCCGCTCCACGAGCTGGGCGAGGAGCCCTTCCAGTGGCTCTTTTAGCCATTCCATTCGTTGAGGTGTTCTAGGGGCAGAATACTCATGAAGTATTCCAAAATCTATACAAAACTTCTCAGCAAATTGGTTAGTAAATTCAGTTCCTCTATCGCTTCTAATTCTTGTCACCTTGAGATCTTTATATGTTTGCAATTGACGAATAGCGATGTGAGCTTCACACTAGTTTCATCTTTGGTCGCTAGGAATTCTACCCATGTATAGCAAGAGAAATCATCAACTATTACTAGCGAGTACTTTTTACCACTAACACTCATGATTTGAATAGGACCAACCAAATCTAGATGCAATAGTTCAAGAACTCTAGAAGTAGATAGGCATGGTTTCTTCTTAAAAGAGGATTTAACTTGTTTACCCATTAATTACTAGATTTTGCGATATTAATTGAGAGATTGCCTTAAAGTTGAGGTGATTCATTTTTCTATGCCATAACCAACCCAATTCATTTTGACTTTTAGCAACAAAGCATGTGGGGTTGTTATCAATTGTAGAATCCCAATCTACTAAATACACATTGTTTGTTCTTTTTCCTCTTAATTTAGTAGACTTAGTCTTAGCGTTGTTAACATAGCAGTAGTCACTTGAGAATTTTACTTCAAATCCTCTATCACAAAATTGACTAATACTTAAAAAATTATGCTTAAGACCCTGAACATAATATACATCACTAATCATGACGTTTCCCCCTATGCATGATACTTATACCTTTGGTTTTACTTTTGGAGTTATCACCGAATATAACTTGAGGACCGTTGGTAGCTCGATAGTTGACTAGAAGATCTTTGGAACCCGTTATGTGTCTTGATGATCCACTATCAAAGTACCAAACTGAAGTATCGGTGTTGGCTCTAGGTACCTGTATTTAAAGGACAATTCTAATTCTTTTTAGGTACCCATGTTGTCTTGGGTCCTTCATTGTTAGTGACTTTAGTTTGAATTAAAACTTTAGGAACCCATATTTCCCTAGTCTTCACTGTAGGAATACTGGCCTTCTTGGGTTTCACATTGTGTTGTGTGTGCTTTTTGGGTGTATAGTAATATCCTCGATTATAATAGTAATCATAATCGTAATCATAATCATAATCATCATAGTATTGATAATATGATCTTGACTGTGATGGATATTGACACTGGTATTTCCTTGGCGCTGGCTTGGGTTGCACTTTTGGTGCTAGACGCTTAGCGCTTGATTCACAGTAGTCAGATTTATCCTTAACCTTTTGAGCATTTGGATGAACCCGTCTTTGTGAATCGTTTGCTTTCGCCTTTCCCTTTCTTGAGTCAGCTTTGGCTTTCTCATTTGGCCTCGTACCATTGTCGCTTGGTTCATTCGGTGTTTGACTTTGTGAACCTTTCTCAACAAAGAAAACACCTTTTCCTTTGTTGTTCGCTGTAGCATTAGATTTATTTGGTTGTTTACCGAATTTATTGCATCCTAAACCGATCTTTTCACCAAACATTCTTGTTAGCTCAGTCGCATAATCCAACTTTCTTGAAGCTTTTGATAATGATGAGATGAGCTGCTCTGATTTGGCAAGTCTAGCGATCAAATCAACTTCTCTCTTGACTATTATATCAAGATCGCTTTTCAATTGAGTAATTTCACTTTCAAGCGATTGGTTCTTCTCAATGCATTGTTGCTGAACTTGCAACTCTGCTTTATGTGTTACTTTATGAAATAATAGCGAAGTGATTTTGATATATTTTGGCGGCATCTTGACAATCTTTATAATATTCATTGACTTTGTCAAGTAATTCATCATAAGAACGAGGATGAGATAATTCAGCGGTTACCTCAGGTAGCAAATTGTCAGACGCTTCATCATCTCTTGCCATGAGATAAATCAACTCTGAGTCGCGTGTTGGCTCATCATCACTGCTTTCATCTGATGATTCCAAATCCTCTTCAGGTGCGGAGAATGGTTCAGATTCCGCTAGCAAACCTCGTTGGCGAAGGTTGCTCCTAAATTGGTTTCTATCCGCATAGTCTTGCCTTGTGGGCTTAGACACATTTAGATAAGGGCAATTTACTTGGTAGTGCCCTGGTTTCCTACAATTATAACACAAATTAGTTTTCATTTTCTGTTCAGTGGTTAATCGCTTTGAAACAACTGGCGTTGAGAGATTCTGAGTAGGGGTTGTAGGCGCTTGATAAGGAACTGGCGCTACTGGTTGAGGTGCAGAATATACTGGCGCTTGATATTGAGGCGCTGGAGCAGGGGGAGGGGTTTGAAATGAAGTTTGTCCAATAGGATTTCTCTGTTCATATCTTAGAGATTTCTTGAATTTCTTGACCAATAGAGCCATTTCTTTGTCTTCATTAGATTCAGTTGATTTCACTTCACTAATCGCTTTACCCTTACTTTTGGTGGTATCAATTAAATCTCCTGATTCAGTCGCTGAAGTTGATGTGTCGCTGACTTCTCCCAATTCGAACTCAAATGCCTTTAACTCTGAAAACACATGTTCTGGAGTAAGAGTCTCCAATGTCTGTGATTCTCTCATAGAAATAGTCTTAATCAAATACTTGCTTGGAAGACTTCTGAAAATCTTATTGACCATTTTCTTGTTGGTCAACTCCTTGTCTAATGACGCTAACTCTATAATGAGCAAAGTAAACCTTGCGTCCAATTGTTCTAGCGTCTCATTGGGCTGCATCTTGAAATGCTCAAATCTTTGCATGGCTATGGAAAGTTTGTTCTCCTTCATCTATGCTGAACCTTCACACACGATAGCCAACTTATCCCATATTTCTTTGGAAGTCTTACATTGCTTGATCTTGTTGAATAATGCATCATTGTCTCCTAATGCTGAGTAAAGTGCACTTCGTTCAACATTATCTAGATTTGCTCTTTTCCGATCTTCTAGCGTCCATTCTAACTTGGGTTTCTCAACATAACCATCTGGAGTAGCTTCAGGGGCTCGAGTTACAACTTTCATAATATGAATAGGACCATCTGTAATTACATCACACATTTCATTATCACATAAACATAAATACGCGAATGCTCTAAGTTTCCAAGAATCATAGTTTGACTCTACCAACTTAGGCATTTTGTTAAAAGCCATAATGAGATGTTTAAGAGAAAATTTAAAGCGACTAAGTTTAGAAAAATGAATCTAAACAAGCAGTTACGCTCCGAAACGCTTAGGTTTCTACTTCAACCGCTCTAATACCACTTGGTGGTCCCAAATGGCATACGAAGGGGTCTATCGGGGGGGGGGATTGAATAGACCCTGAAGTCTTTTTCGACTTCAAAAATTCGTATCACTTTTAAAAGTTAGAACGCTTAGGAAGCTGAACGCTTGGATCGGGCGCTTCAGTAAAGATAACTTAGACTTAGTGATTTTAGCAATTTACCAAAGTAGGGTAAAGCTTGAATCGCTTAATCAGGGTTAGCACAGCGGAAATGATTTTTAAAGCTTTAGTGTTCGTTTTGGTTAAATAGTCATTTGGCAGTTTAGTTTGTCTTTTTCAAAATAAATAATATAATATAAAACAAGACAATAATGAAAGGAAATAACACAAGAAATTGTAAGGTTCACTGGGTGATGTAATCCCAGCTACGTCCTTCCTCTCCTTTTTCACTTGGAGGAAATTTACCAAGTTGATTATCAAAGAATCACATAGAAACTTCTACAAGATAGTAAAGAGGTGAAAAATGATCTCGGGCTCCTTGATCACACAGATTTCAGTACCAATGAAGATCTTCTTCTACAAGCTTCTCTCACTCAGAAATACTGCCTGTAAGGGTTTTCAACTACTTTCTCACTCAGATGAAAGCTTGAGGGTTTTGTCACACAGGTTTTGTTTGTTTTTGGAAAGATTAAACAACTTAGAATATCTCAGTAAGAATTTGGGTTTCTTCTTTGAAAGATGTTTGAGATATTTGTGACTGTCTGGAATGTATATGAAAAGCTTGAAAGGTTTTGGCTATGGAGTTTCTAAGCTTTTCTTCTTGAGAAAAATATTTTCTTGCGTTGATCGTTATGTGTCTCTCTATTAGGGTTTGCTGGAATGAGGAATTTATAGGCTTGGAAATTGTCCGTTGGGCACATGTGAGCGCGTGTTCTTCACGTAGCGCGTGAATCAGCCTTTTCTCTGACATTCCTGAAATCCTGCTTGTTCCGATTGGACAGGAGCAGGTTTGGACTCTGAAAACCTGACAGTCTAGTCAAAAAGTGGCTTGTCCACAAATCATAATAGTTTATCACATTTAATGCTCTTATCAGACATTTAATGCATTTGAATTTATTTCCCGTTGGAAATAAATGTTGTTGAATGAATGCAGTTAAGTCCTTCATGACTTGAGGATTTATTTCAGGTGAATCTGATATTGAGCGCTGGATCCATAAATCCTGAAATGGTCCCTTAGCGGTTGATAGACGCTACAAACACATTTTCATCTTCATTTGACTTCAGACTCTGATTTTCAACTTCATCTCTAATAGACTCACTTAAAATTCTATTAGCGATTCAGTATCTAATACTTAATCTAAAATCAACAAAAATAAAAATTACAAGCTTAACAAAATTACATACTTTCAAACGCTTATACAATTGATCTATGAAAACAGAAACTTGCATTATATTTGGGGTCTAACATAAAATCTTATCTTGTCATCATCAAAATATTTAAAATGAAATTTCTAACACCATCATTAAAAGAATAAAAAACATTAGCCTTCTTCGGAGGTGCATGCTAGCTTAATTTACGTATCCTTTGATTCTTTTCAGGTAGGTCAAAATGGGGTTTGTCGAAAGAGAAGATTGTTCCCACTTATTACAATGTTTCACCGTGACTTTGGGGGTAGTAGGCCAGGAACAAATATAATATATTGACAAGACCTTTTTGGAATTTCTTTTGCACTTTTCTTTATCCATTCCATAACTAAAAAGCTTCACATTGAATCATTATAAGCATATGGTGAAATTGCATTTTTATTCCATTGTTTGAATAAATTGGGAGCATCTTTGGTTTCAACATTTACGGATTTTACAATTTGAGTCTCACAATTTAATTTAATTTTTTTTGGTTTTCACCAGAGTTTCCACCACCGACCGCAGTGATTATTCCTCTCGCTAATTGGAGGCGCCTCGAAGGGTGGGATAACTGGCCCAGAGTTTTCAATAGCTCTCCATACCCAAGGCCAAGAATTGAACTTTCGCCACTTGATTATGAGAGGAGGAGTCCTATCCGCTCCACCACCACCCCTGAGTTGTCTCACAATTTATTGCATATATAGTACACTACACCCAAAAAAAAAAAATTCTGGGATGAAAACAACTGTGTATATGGTACATAGTTGTGAGACAAATTGTACCGTATATGCAATAAATTGATACGGTTGTGAGACAACTATGTGTAAATGGCACATAAAAGCTTCACAGAGGTCCAACATTTAGTGGAATCGTTGGAAATTAATTAGCTAAATCAGTTTGTTAACCTAACTTTGACCAACTATTTAAGTGGGTCATATGAACATTTTTTGGCTAAGATTAATCTACTTCAAAATTAGATAAAATTAGTGTAAATAAATTTAACAGTATAATCATGCATTTCATGTATGTAATTATTGTATACTCACACCAACAGGGATTGATCTGAATGGTAAGCAATTCGGTTCCGCTTAAGCAAGGTCTCGGGTTCAATTCTTTGTGTACGCAATTACCCCCGTTGGGAGACTCACCTACCAGGCCAGGTGTGCGACCCGGGTCGATCAACAAATTAGTCCGACAATGCCCGTGATATTGTGGTAGGCAACAAAAAAAAAAAAATATTGCATACTCACAAAACAAATATTTTTATGGTAACCTCATCCTGCGCAACGGAACCTAATGCACTTGAAGTTTTCCATTGATCAATATATCCCGTTGAAGGGAAAAGGAAGTCGGGCACATAGGTGAAAGGGAATTTGAAAAATAAGAGGCTTATCTGTAATTCGAGCAAACCTCAAGGGGTCCAACTATAATTTTCCCATTATTTAAACGTCAATGATATACCCAGAATACCACTAGCCTCACCGGATATATGCTGTATTGAGTCTCTTTTCGTTTTGCATCTACATTAACATAATGTTTCCAATAATAAACATCCAAAATTAGTAAGTTAATCAAAAAAATTGTCCCATCAATCAAAGTTTCTGCTAATGTCTACAAGAACTTGTTATTTGATAAATTCCAAGTTCCAACTCACATAGCATTTGAGTTTTCTGTGTATCCCAGCAACAGCAGCATGTCCCAAGTCCTAATTTCAACCAATTTCATCCAACTCCCACAAGTCACTTGGAAAATCGCATCCAATGAACGGTTGCCACTCAAGTTCCATCCAACTCAACAGCTTGATGTTTTGCATAACCAACCCTTTCCGACTTCACATAGTAGAATGCTGCTTTAACTTGAAGAATAATCAATAGTCAAAAACCGCAATTTAAGAACTAAATTCCATGCTAAAGAACTCCATATCTCAGCATCCATGCAGTAAAAAAATATAAGAAAAAAAAGCACATAAACATGCTATTGGAACTGTGAACATCCAGCATAGGCCTAATCATGTTCTCTCCACTCTTTTCCTCATTCTAGAATCCTTCGCAGTTCTCAAAATTCCAGCACTCGAACCAGAAGCAGCAAAAGATCTAAGTTTGCCAATTATCCTCCTCTCACTAATACGTAACATCAAAGAATGATACAATTTGGAGGCAGTTGCATGACAGAGGTCATTAAATGATCTTATGTCGTCTTCCAAAGTATTCGGACCGTATAAACTTTCCCGACCATCTGCAAGAGAAAAAAGAGCTTGGCGAACACTTCTTGTTAGTAGCAATTTCTTGCTTATTTCCAATTCTTCTGTAGACAAAAAATTCTTCTTTCTTAACAAGCGAAGGTTAGGAGTTTCTTTGACCTCTCCTATGGAAGATAGTGCAAGATCAAGTTCATTATAGTTGTCCTCAGGCAACAACATGATGTAAAGTAAAACCAACAATTCCATTTGAGGTTCCCCATTCAGTGATATTTCAAAATATTCAGAATCTTGACTGACACAACCCAAATAGTCCAACTTTCTCCAGAGTGACAACCTTCTTCTACAGTGACGACATGAAAATAAAGATAAACTCCACTGAACCACCATATCTAGATCTATATTCAGAATATCAAATGGATTATCAGGCTCTGTAAATCCATATCTATGCAGAAGTGCAGCATTACCCACGTATCCATAAGTATTGAAAACCTGAAATAATGTTTGACAGTGAAATTTTCATTTAGAACTCATTGACTCTGCCATACCGAGTCAAGCCACACTTTTTGTTCTTTTTTTACAGTCATGGAATTACCTTCAGTTCCAATCATTAATAAAACAACAGAAAGTTTGGGAATGTCCAAGTACGGCCGTGTATGCACACATGTTGATAGCCTCGTTTAACTCTTTTTCCTCATAAGCAATTATATACATCTACTTTTAGTAAACTTCAATAAACACAGTTATCCATCTTCATCAAAAAAGTCAAAGTCTATAAATCAAGATAAGGTTGTTAACAAATTTACAAAATTCAAAAAAATAAACCAACTTTTCCATATCGATACAATTGTCCTTTTTATGATAGTTATCCATTACTCGTACTTAAAAAGCTCTATTGCTAAAATTATCTATTAATTCTACCTTAGCACAGGATAAAAACTAGTAAATGAATAGAACAGGACAAATGAAAATAGCATTCAGCAGAAGTCCTTACCTCAGCCCCAGCTTTGACATCTTTAACAATGATCATTTCCATAAATTTCAGGCCAGTTCCTGAAGATGAAGAAAGCTCCAGTTCACTTCCACCGGAACCCTCCGTTTGCGAATGAGAATCAGAAGCTCTGGGTTCATCATTTTCATCATCAGCATCTCTCTTTCCATACTCTGTGTCAGAATCAGATTCAGAACTAAAAGATACGGATGTGAAATGTACATCCTCTGCAGCTGTCTTGTGATTAAAGCTGGGCATTATAAAAGAATTCGTTGATTATGAATTGGAGGAACAATTATCATTCACATGACAAATAAGGTGTCAGCCAAAACTCTTTTTTAACCATTTAGACAATTCTAACAACAGAAAGAGGTCATTCAAGCCCTTTAGACTATAGCTTCAAGACCGGAACAAGAAAACAGATTAAGAGAAACCTTTACATGTAATTCAATAATGCTAAGTCTATTGTATCAAACTATTTTAGATTTGTTAACTCAGTCTATCTTAAGAAAAGTGATTTGGCGGATTGTACTTCAAAGTGACTGAAGAGGGCCAAGTCGATGTTGGTAAAACTTAGGGAGAGCAATTTGCTTGGAGAAGAAGAGTGCATGAGGATATAAAAAGCATATGACATTTTAGATGACCTAAACGGTATTGAGCAGAACAACTCTTGTCTTTTCAAAGTAGTAGTACATACCAAATCAGCAGGTAATTATGGGATAATAAATGAAATGACACTATGTACAGATTTTTTGGTATTATCTTCTCCTTTCCCCAATACTAGAATATTTCATTTTAAATCGTAGCTTTTCAAATACCTTAGATGACTAACTTTAATGAACCAGAGAAGGGATTATGAATTTTTCACTTTAGAGGCCTTTCAATTTCCATCCATGATAATTTGGTGAAATAACAAGGCAGACAAGCCTAACATAGTTTCTAAAACCAGAACATGGAATTCTAGAAACTGGTT
This sequence comes from Buddleja alternifolia, assembly GCA_019426215.1. Taxonomy (NCBI): domain Eukaryota; kingdom Viridiplantae; phylum Streptophyta; class Magnoliopsida; order Lamiales; family Scrophulariaceae; genus Buddleja; species Buddleja alternifolia. Next base: position 17,856,435 of record CM033395.1, on the reverse strand, counting down.
ATAGAAGTACATAGAATGTCTAAAGACTAGAATAAATACTTTATGAGTACTGAATGAAAGAAAAAGACTTTAATATGTACTTTTACTTACATTTGCTTATGAAAGTCCATCATTAATGAATTTTGTTATACGAAAGACGTCGTATACAACTTCGATAAATTTGTGTATAGAACTGCTTACATGTTTTGAAATCATTGTAATTTTTAGTGGCAATTATTCAATTTATCTTAATTTAAATAGATAAGTAAAAGTAAAAATTAACAAGTATAAAAGAAAACTAAATGCCAATAGAAATTACAATGACTTTACGAAAATCTATACAAAAATTTATTGAAGTTGTATATGAACGTCTTTCGTATAACAAATTCATCAATGATGGACTTTGTATCATATGACTAAATAAGCAAATGTAAGTAAAAGTACATATAAAAGTTTTTTTTTCCATCAATTACTCATATAATATTATTATATTGAAAATAACATCAAGAACTTCCATAGTTCAACAATTATTTATTAACATTAATACACTATAATTGTCCAAAACAATTTCTGATGAATTTCTTAGTTTGTTCCACTTGTCTATTGATTGGGGAAAACTATATGCCATAATGTTAAGTTCTACCTACGTAAAAATAAAAAGAAAATCAAAGAACTGACCCTGATCATAGAAAATAATGGAAAGGCTGCTTAAGATCTTACAAAAATTTATCATGATAATATGGAAGCAAATTGGACTCAACTGATAGCATAAAAATTCTAAACAATAAAAAGTTAATCTCATTCTAATGAAAACATAGCGCTAGTTAACTTCACCAAATAACAATGGCATAAAGAGTTTCCCGACAATCTAAGACTTTAAGTGTTATCGCGTCATTGTAATCAACTATTGAGCCAGAAACTGCGAACTTTCCAACTTAACAGATTCATGAAACTAGTTACAAAGATTTTGCAAGTAATAGAAAAATTAGCAACTAATTAATTTTCAAACCATGCACCCATACGGAAAGACAGAGAACAAACACCTCCAAAGCCATTCTTCACAACTAGAAGCAGCAAGCAAGTATATCGTTTGGAGTTCGAGAACCAAGAATATTTTAGAGCAATAAAAAAGTTTCATTTTTATGAAATCAAAAGCATTTTCTAGAGATTCACATGGCATCATCGAATGAAACAAGAGTCAAGAATTGACAAATACTACCTAAGAACTGTATATTTGGTTTAGAAGTGCCTTTTTTCTGCTCCTCAAAACAGACTCAGGCACTCCAGAGTTCAGTAAGGCAGCTACTAATTAAGAACGTGATTAATAGTTGTTTCCTGGAAAATATTAATCAAGAATGGAAAAATTGAAAAAAAATATATATCAAAATGCCCAAAGTTAGGATTTGTCAAAGGCAGCTATAACCTGGCTCCATATAGTTGCAAGAACCGACCTGTTTGTTGTTGTATCATTCAGTTGCTCAACAATTTCAGTTCAAGCCAAAAACAAGAAACAAAAATTAAACATCATTTTTTCACTAAATATAAATAGATACAATATTTACAAAAACTAAAAGGATCTTATAGTTTTCCCAGATATCCACAAAACATAAATGTCAAAAAAAAAAAATGAACAATCAAATCATTAAAGGGGCCTACTAGAAGAATTAAAGTGTAGAGTAAATTAATGTGGACGAAATAAAAATTTCTCATATTCGTTGAGAAAAGAATCACCCTTTTTTGGGTTTCAGCAAATTGAAGAACTGGAAACAAAACAACGGGAACTTTTGATTATCTGAATGGGGGTTTTTCTTTTTGAGAACAAGAGCAATGGAGTTTTTGTGTATGTGAATTTCTTTTTCAAAAGGATAATTTGATCCTTGTACAATAAAATTGAATAAAGAAAATAAAAAAAGAAAATTTTTCATAAAAGGGCTAGTTATTAAATGATGTTGCATTTGGAGGCTAATAACATACAAGCCATCTTTTTCTCTCGGCGCACGTTAGAATCACTAACGTGCACCGCGCTATGGCAAAGAAGAAGAAGGGTGTAGTACTTCAAAGAACATGGCGACGGCAGAAACACCACCGCAGCACTCTCCGGTGAGTGTATCTGAAGAGAATCGACAGTTAGCGGAGAGATCTGGGGAAGGGACATCGCATATTCAACGCGAGGAGGAGAGGACCGTGGGTTTGATTGAACAACTCATCCACACGGCGCGAAAACTAATGAAGGAGCACACAGAAATGACAATAGCAGCAGCGTTACAGGAGAATTTGAGACAGATTTGTGAATGCCCTAAATTGGTGAGAGAGGAGCAGATTAAGTTGGAGGTGGTGATTCATGTGCCGCCAGCGAAAATCAGCACAGTTTGGGATAACATTGATGTTTCAAAGCTTAGGGGAGCTGGAAGTAAACTGCAGTACATGAAGCCTCCATCGAATCAGGACCATCAGATTGGGATTCAGATGTTAAAACTGAGATAGAATATTGGAGCTCTGCTTTGGTGTGTTATGTGCTTGGGGCAAATCCACCATTTCAGGTAATGAATGAGTATATCAGGAGGATATGGGGCAAATGTGGTATTGAAAAGGTGTTACTTATGCCCAATGGATTGTTCTTAGTGAAATTCAACATAGTAGAAGATAGAGACAAGGTAGTAGAGGTGGGAGTCTATCATTTTGATAGTAAACCTGTGATTGTAAGCCCTTGGAATGAACAACAGAATTATAGTAAGAAGACAGTGGAGTATGTTCCTGTATGGGTAAAACTTGAAGCTTTAGATCTTAAGTACTGGAGTAATAGTGCTCTAAGTAAGATTGTGACTCTCATAGGCACTCTAATCATGGCAGAAAAGATGACAATGAATAAAGAGAGAATTCAATATGCTAGAGTTTTGGTGGATGTGAGTGTTCACAAGATGCCTGAAAAAGTGTTCTTTCAGAATGAAAAGGGAGTGATTGTTGAGCAAGCTGTGAAATATGAATAGAGGCCAATACAATACTCTCATTGTATGGGATTTGGACATGAAACTTCTGAATGTAGGAAGAAAGTAGGAAAGCAGGTATGGAGACCAAAACAAACAGTTCAGGGGATAAGGACTCCTGATGAGATGAACCAAATACCTCAAGGCACAGAAAATAAGAGTAGACGCAGTGGGATACAAAAGGTGAAAAATGGGGAACAATGGGTGACAGTTACACAAACAGGAAAGAGAACTCTAGAGTATGAGAAGCAGTTAGATATGAATAGGCCATCAACCTCACAAGAAGGGAGTCAATCACATATTGAAGTGGTAAATGGGATAGCTACAATAACTATAAAGGAGTCAAATGACAGTAGCCAATGGGAACTCAATAGTGCTAGCAAGCAGAGGGAGGTAAAACTTCTATGTACTTAGTATAACATAGGAGTTTTACTGTTTTAGGGATTTTAGCGCATAAAATTAAACAAAATGTATATAAAGTGGTGAACCAGCAACTCTGTAGAGGTTGGAAAAGTGTGACTAATATTTGTGATGATCCTAGAGGTAGGATTTGGCTAATGTGGAGAGAAGAATCATATGAAATTACTAATATTCATATGACAGCTCAAAGTATCCATACAGAATAGAGAAACCCAACAATGCTTTGCAGCCACTTTTGTTTATACATATAACTTACCAGGGGATAGAATTGCTCTATGGACTGAAATGAAAAGATTAGCTCAATTGATTCAGGGGCCCTGGCTAATACTTAGTGATTTCAATTGTGTGCTAAATGATCAAGATGGGATTGGTGGTAGCCCTATCACTGTGAATGAATCAGTGGATTACCAGGAATGTGTGGATGTGTGTGAATTGGAGGAAATTAGATGAAATGGTTGTTATTACAAGTGAACTGATAACCATGAAGAGGGAACAAGGATTTTCTCTAGAATTGACAGGGCTTTTATAAATTATGACTGGTGTTTGATGTTTCCTGAAGCTTGTTAGGAAGTGGGCCCCCTACCAAGCCTACCAAGCCCGCCAAGCCTGGGGAGCCCACCCATGGGGGCCCAGGTCGCTGCGGGTCGCTGCAGGTCGCTGCACTCGACCCACACCTAACAAGGCCTGCAGGCCACGCACACACACCTAATAAGTTGCCCCTTATACCAAAGGTCAGGGGTTCAACTTCCCCTGGCAACATCCTGCAGGCACGTATCGCGTGCTTGAAGGTTGGGGTGCGTGGCCTGCAGGCCTTGTTAGGTGTGGGTCGAGTGCAGCGACCTGCAGCGACCCGCAGCGACCTGGGCCCCCATGGGTGGGCTCCCCAGGCTTGGCGGGCTTGGTAGGCTTGGTAGGGGGCCCACTTCCTAACAAAGCTGAAGCCCAGTTCCTACCTGCTGGTATGTCTGATCACAGCCCTATTGTGGTCAAAATGCAGAATCAGAGTGTTGCTAGGAATAAGCCTTTCAAATTTTATAATACGTGGTGTGATGCAGCTGGTTTTTTACCTATAGTGGAAGAAAAGTGGAGAAGGAGAGTGGAAGGTAATCCAATGTATAAAATTATGCAAAAACTGAAACTTCCCGTACAATGCTGTAGGTCGTATCTTGAGGCTTTGGGCCCACCCCCTTACCGATGCTACCATGAAAAAAAGTCCTAGATGCACAAAAGCATAGTCCTTACTTTAAGCAGGAACCATCCAAAGCAATCCATTTCTCTCCCTTCTACTAGGAAGACTGGAATGGAATTAGCCCGAGTTGTTAAACCTTCTCTTGATTTAGAAGTCAAAGAAGAAACTACGAAAGCGGATTCAGATATTGAAAGGAGAGCAGAGGAGAATCATGTCATCTTGCAGGGATTGCAAATAGAGTTGAATCAGGAACCTCTGAATGTAGATTTACATGAGAAAGTTAGGGAACACAGAAGGTGTGTAGAGAAGTTAACTTGGCTCATGAGAAATTTCTGCAACAAAAAGCTAAGATTAATTGGTTAAATTTGGGAGATTAGAATACAAGGAACTTTCACATGATGCTCAAAAAGTATCAATACAGAACAAGAGTGAGTAGCATATCTAATGGGGAGAGAGTGATTTCTGAATTATGAAGAAGTGACAACTCATTTTGTTCATTTTTATAATTACCTGTTAGGGGAGAAAACACCAATCAGAGGTACCCTAGAACATGTGCTTGAGCAGGGGCCACAATTGAGTTGGGAAATGCAAATGGAACTCATCCAACCATTTACAGCCGAGGAGGTCAAAAAGGCCATTTTTAGTATTTGTGCTTCCAAGAACCCAAGCCCAGATGGTTTTGGGAGTGGGTTCTTTAAAGCCACCTGGAGTATTATAGGGGATGAAATAACTAAAGCAGTGTTGGATTTTTTCAACAATGGGAAAATGTTAAAACAGGTCAATTGTACCCCGTTAAGCTTGATTCCTAAGGTTGATAATGCTAATATGGCAAGTAACTTTAGACCTATTGCTTGCTGTAATAGTATCCACAAGTGTATTTCAAAAATGTTAACTCAAGAGGTTAGGTGGGGTTTTGCCTACTTTAGTAAACGAAAATCAAGGAGCATTCACTAAAGGTAGGTCCATTGTGGATAATATTCTGATAAGTCAAGAGTTAATTAGACTCTACAACAGGAAAAATGTTTCTCCAAGGTGCCTTATGAAGATTGATGTGAGAAAAGCATATGATTCAGTTGAGTGGCAGTTGCTCAAAGAAGTGTTGGATGGGTTAAAATTTCCTCAAAGATTTAGAGACTGGATTCTTGAATGTGTGACTACACCTACTTATTCCATAGTATTGAATGGGGAAACACATAGTTTTTTAGAGGACAGACGGGCCTGAGACAGGGGGATCCTATGTCCCCTCTCCTGTTTGTCCTTGTCATGGAGTATCTTACCAGAAGCTTGAGGGTGGCTACTCAGAATACTGTGTTTAGATACCATCCTGGGTGTAAAGGGTTACAACTAACAAATATTTGCTTTGCAGATGATCTTATGATTTTCTGCAAAGCAAATATTGCATCTGTTAATGTCATCTGGAGTGCTTTCCACACATTCTCTGAGACATCTGGATTAAAGGCTAATCAAAATAAGTCTAATATTTTTATCAGTGGGGTATCCTAGGCTACTAAGGAAGAAATTGTGCAATTGACAGGTTTTAGATAGGGGGAATTCCCAATGAAGTATCTTGGAGTTCCAATGTCTCCTACAAAGTGGAACAAAACTGATTGCTATACACTTGTTGAAAAAATTACTAAGAAACTGACAGTGTGGGCTTCTAGGAATCTTTCTTATGCAGGGAAGATTCAGCTCTTAATTCAGTACTGTTAACATTACATAGCTACTGGGCTTCAGTTTTCATCATTCCTCAATCCATTATGAAACAAATTGAACGAAAGGCTAGAGATTTTTTATGGGGCGAGATTGAAGAGAAAAAAAGATTGATCCCAATAAACTGGGACCAAATCTGTAAGAATAAGAAATTGGGGGGGGGGGGGGGGGGGGTTAAATGTGCAATGTTGCATGGTTTGGATTGTAGCAGCCATAGGGAAACAAGTATGGGCTATTACCCAAAAAAAGGACTCCGTGTGGGTGAGGTGGATAAGTAGTATATATCTCAAAGGGCAAGACTTTTGGTTATATGAGCCTCCATAAGACAGCAGTTAGGCATGGAAAAAAATAAATAGTGTGAAAAAGAAGATCCTGGATATGAACAACACAGGGTTTTACAATCCCTCAGGCAATTATTCTGTCTAGAAATGTTATACTTGGCTAAGAGATGAGCAACTTGTATTTAGAAGTGTAAAGATTGCATAGAACCCATTGAATATTCCCAAGCATTCTTTTACTGTTTGGATGGTATTGTATAAGAGATTAATGACTCGGGATAGAGTAATTCGGTTTGTTCAGGAGGTTGATAGTCATTGTGTTTTGTGTGGGGGTGAGATGGAAACTATTCACCACTTGTTTTTTGAATGTGAATGGAGCAGACAACTTTTACAAAAAGTTATGCAATGGCTTTGTGTGAGGGGGTGGCCTGTACAGTTCAACAAATGGATGTCATGGCTTACATATGCTTTTAAAAGTTGGAGATATAGGCCAGATATTATAATTGCTGGTTTTGCAGGGGTTATAACAAAGTGTGGGAAGAGAGAAATACAAGTATCTTTGAACAAAAAGAGAGGCAATGTGATGCTGTATTTGTGCAGTCAAAAGGTGAATTGAGCCTGAAACTTAACGGTTCAGGGGTAATGAAGGGTAAACCAAGAGACATCAAATATTTTGCTGCAATTTTAGATAATGTGTAATGGATTGTTTTTCTTATGGAGGCTCTTGCTTTGTTAGCTCTTTAGTGTTAATAGGGCCTTGCAATTGATGACATCAAGGCTTGACAGAAAATGTTTGTCTCCCTTGGTAGTTCTTGTATGAATTATGTTAGTTGTGTGGGTTTATGAATTTAAAGTACTTTACCCAAAAAAAAATAAAAATGCAAGCCAATTGATCCTTTTTCCATAACAGATATTAGTTAAACTTACAGGTCAGCTAAAGGAACCATTCCGGTACCATGATAGTCATCTATCTGAAACGATCGTGAAGCAATTAGACTCTTTGCAGCAAAATATTCATCCACAGTGAAGAAATCCGCATTTAGCTCAAACGAATCCGAACCTAAAAGTGGTTTAATACATTCTTTCCAGTCTTGATAAACCAGAGCCTTGTCTTCTTTAACTGTCTGCCTACATATTGCATCAAGTAATTGTACATAAACTGCATACATTAGTGAACATGAAAACAAATCCGACCAACAACAGATGGATAAAATTGCATTTACACTAAACAACAGAGATTGACACAAAAACAGAACAGGCCCAGTAAAAACATATTCAATTGGGGGCCAATCCTTACCGGGTGAGATCAAAATTGCAAAAAGATGCCGCTATCATACTAGACTAACTTTACAAGTTTATAAACAATGGACTAAAATTACAACAAACTCTCCCTATCTTATGTGACTTCAGTTCACATATTGCAATTTTCCCTTCATTTCATAGAATTTTCACAATGGTGACTGACCTTGTGGATTTCAGTGCCAGAGAGGAGAGAGTCGATCTCAGGGAGGGACCAGAGCAATGGAATGGGCTCAAAGGGAGGCAGCATTTGTAGGTACTGAAACCATTTTGACTGTGGGCCCAGGCTCTTCTCGTACATTAGAGCAACGGCCAGCGCCAAATAGCCGCCGAGCTGAGCCTCTTCGATGAGGTGGTTGGCGGCTGAAGTCTTCACAGTGAGGCAGCTCTGTTTAGGAATAGTCGCAACGATGTCGCCGTCCTTCAAATCGCACAACGTCTTCACGGAGATGGATAGTGGTTGCGCCGCCATTTCTTCATTGTCGATTGAGAAGAGGAGAGCGTCGCTGTATTCAATGCCTTGCCATTTCATCCACCGCTTCAATCCTCTCATCCTTCTGGCATACATGTTTATAATGTTTGTTTGTTGTGTGAGTTCACAGAAGCGGCGGGAGTTACCTGGCGGCTGCCATCGATGGTGAATTGGCGGCGGATTGTTGTGCCAAACTGTGGGGGGAGGGGAATTCAATTTGAACAGCAAAGTTGGGCCAGAAGATCCAATGGACCTAAAAAAAATTGGGAGCCCCAAATAGTTGCTATATGCCCACAGTCAATACTTATATACCCCAAGATGGGGAAATTAGCAATTTTAGACCCAATTGCATGTGTGTTGTAATATTAGACCCTTATATTTGGGATTTTCTTTATTATTTTTTTTAATAGTGAGAATGCTATTTTGGTGTGAAGTGCCCAGAATACCCTCCAGTAAAAATCCCCCCCAATTGAAGAAACGTTGAAGCGTTTCTTGTTTGCCTTTTTATTTTTTTTCTTTTTGATTTAATGTATTATCTAATTACATTTAAGCCCTTTGAGCCAAAATAATTGTAAAAGTGTGTGACAACTTTAGAAAGCGTACTTCTGAAAACCTTCCAATTTAACATTTGGCTGGGAAGTTGAAAGTCTGAACGTGCAAAAATCAAGGGGGGAGAGACGAGAAGGGGAAAAAGCACAAGAACCATACCGGCCGATATTTATACAGTATATCGGAGGAAAGAAGCCAAGTAAATCTTGTATAATTGTTCATAAACATCCTCCTCCCACCTCTTCTTCATTTCCCCAAGGTAATTTGAATTTTGAAGCCAGATTCGCAATTCTAGGGTTTTTGTGAAACTATTTTAATTTTGTAATTTTGATTGTTAAACCATTATTGTTTAGTCCCATTATCGATCAATGGCTGCTTCCTCCTCATCGGGTACCAAACGCCAACGTGAAGTGGCTTCAGCCGGCCCTGGAACTTCCTCCACACCCCCTGTAAGTGAACTAGCTTCGAAGTATTTTATATTTTTAGCAAAATTTATAAATGTAGTTTTTTTGGGTTGTGTGTGATGTATTATTGACTGTGTTTTAGGTTTTATGGTTGGTAATTGTTGATTTTTGTTGGATAACCTGATTTTTTTATATGGTATAAAAGTTTAGTCGTTAAATTTGACAAATGTTTTTGTTGAAGCGTGTTGTTTCAGGGCAATTAGGAAGTATATCTTGATATAGGGTTATATCAGTTTGTGTTTATAAGTAATTTAATTGAATTTTGTCTTAGGTTTCCGACCCAAACGACATCCCTCGGCCCACTTTTACATTGAGTCCCGATAAATTTAACTTGAAGTGTAAAGTTGGCAGCAAATGCAAATTGAAAGAGGATCTTAAGTATATTGAAGAGTGTTTAAGTGACCATCCTGATGGTATAATGTGGTTTCAAAACTCTCAATTTGCCCCATTATTCGACGTTGCTTCGGACATGGACATGGTGTTAACTCCTCTGTGGATGCTTCTAACACGAATAGTGGATTCTCCAGACCATTCTGAAATTTGGTTTGTTGTAAATGGCATTCCTATTCGTTACTCTTTGTTGGAGCATGCAATTATGAGCGGGTTGAATTGCTCCCGGTATCCTGTAGCTTCAAAGGTTGTGGAGGATGATAATTTTAGTCGTAGATACCTTAGCCCTAAAGCCACCGTTAAAATTCTTAGGGAACAACTTAAGAAGCGTGTGATTTGTGGAGAAGTAGACCGTTCTAGAACTCGTCGAAAGTCTTCGAAGAAGGCTGCGAAGAAGGTGGCGAGTAGTTCCAGTGACAAAGCATTAGAGATCCTTCCATCCGACAAGTTAAAGCTTGCGTTATTGTATTTGTTGGTTTCTGTTTTTTTTATCCCGCCACATGATGATTCACCAATTGATTCCCGTCTTCTTGCAATTGTTGATGACCTTGAGTTTGCGAAAACTTATCCATGGGGTAGGCTTTCTTATTCTGTTATGATGGACCAATTGAAAACCTTGGACTTGAAGAAAAAATTGGTTGCGGCAAATCCACAGTGCAACTTTCGTTGTTTTGTTCTCCCACTTATGGTAAATTTGGTTTTTATCTTTCATTGTTAATTGTCGACATACTGTTATGTGAATATTTGATAATATCTTTTTTGTTCCGATGTTAGCTTCTTCCTTTCGAGTGTATACCCGTACTCTCACCAATGATTGGGCGGTTGAGGGAGAATATGCCCGGACAATTGCCGAGAATGTGCAAGTGGACCACTAAACTTCTTCACAAGAGACAATATCCCACCTTGTCTCAAATTCTTATGTTGGTTGGAAACACCCAGGTTAGTATTTTCATTGCCAATTTGAAATGTTAAAATCTCAAACCTTATTTGCGTATCAATCTTCGCCTTTTATAATGAATTGTACTAATTCTATTATATTTATTTGTTTATTTGTTTGATAGGATATTAAAAGCCTACTTCAAGCCACGCCGGAGGAACTGGCAACAGACCACATGCAAAGCTTTGCTCCTTTTGATCATGCCAACAGCAAGGTCCATGACCCCACCACCAAATTATGGACTGAAATACTCGAGAAAGGAGGTAGAATTGTATTTGATGACATTTTCCGAATAGATTTGGAATCTCGACATTCCATTCTTCCAGTGAGTAAAATTGCAACCATAATCGACGATGAAGGTAGAAGACCTGAAAAGGAAAATGTTGAATGTGAGGCAGGCAAAGTTGCACAGGACAGTGTTCCTGGTGTTTCATCCATTCCCATGAATACCAATGATATGGTTATGAAAGTCCTTCGTGAGTTAATAGCAAAGGGTGATTTGTTATCACAAAAGATTGATTTGTTATCACAAAACAGTATTGGTATGAGTGAAAGGTTAGAAAAGGTTGAAAGTGTGTTAAAAGACCTTTCAACAAAGGTTGGAGGTGATGAGGATGATGATGATGGGGTTCTTGGTGAGGATGAAGGGGTCGGTGGTGATAAGGATGATTTTGTTGTTGAGGATGTGGATGAAGGAATTGGTGGGGATGCAGGTGAAGGATTTGGTGAGGATAAAGTTGATGGTTTAGCCATGGTCCTTTTTAATCATGGTGGAGTGGTTGTAGGTCCTGATCCCATGGTAGATGTAGTTGTACAAGAAGAATCTGAGTCTTATTTGAAGAGGATGCCAAAGGAATCCAAGTACCAAAAATCTCCATTTACCAATCCGGATGCAAGGAAGAAGAAGAAGAAGAAAGTACGTAAGACGTAATATGGCATTATGTGTAATGGTTTTATTAGTTGGTTTCGTTTGATGACTGTGTTTGTTTGTAGTACTACGGGTACTGTGTTGGTATACAATATTAGTAATGTTATTCAGTATTTTTATTTTTGTTAGTACTAGTACTTGTATTAGTATTAGTATTAGTATTTGTAATATTGTATTTGCTGCACTGTGTTTGTTTATAGTATTATGTGTACTGTATTTGTATGCAATATTAGTATTAGTAATTTTATTCAGTATTAGTATTTCTGTTAGTACTAGTACTTGTATTAGTATTAGTATTTGTTTTTGATAATATGCCACTGTGTGAATTCATCTTTTTTTTCGAACCCCAGGTGGAGTCGGGCCCAAATATTGGTACAGAACCGGTGGAGAATGATTTGGCTGGGGATTTTTTTGTGCCTCTTACTCCAGAAGAAAAAGATGTTGTTTCTGAAGCCTTGACCCGTTCAAGTTCTGAAAAAGTGTTGGTGACTCACTCTAATATTCAGATTACCGGCGAACAGTTACGGTGTTTTCTGGAAAGAGGTTGGCTCAACTCTGATGTGATTAATGTGTATTTTCACTTGTTGAAAGAAAGAGAGAGGAGGGAGCCAACCAAATTTTTAAAGTGCCACTATTTTAACACTTTCTTTTACACCGCTTTGGTTCGTAATGGCGTATATGATTTCAAAACTGTCGAGGATTGGACCACCCCGACCAATCTGGGATATCACCTCCTTGATTGTGAAAATTTTTTTGTGCCTATTCACAAACCCGATCATTGGTGTTTAGCTATTATCAACAAAAAGGAACAAAAGCTCCAATATCTTGATTCTGATGGTGGACAAGATGAAGAAGTTTTGAAATTTCTTGCTATGTATTTTGTTGATGAGGTGAAGCAGAAGAGTGGAGAAACCATTGATCTGAGTTTGTGGAATCACGAGTACACCAAGAACCTTCCTCGACAGGAAAATAACTACGACTGTGGAATGTTCATGATCAAGTACGCCGACTTTTGTAGTAGTTCGGCTGACATTGGTCTTTGTTTTGGACAGGCTGACATGTCATATTTTAGGCAGAGGGTAGTTAAGGAGATTTTGAACTTGAGAGTAGATTGATGAACAATGAAATTGCTATTAACTTGTAGATACTTTTAATGTATTGTATCAGATTGGCATGCAGTATAACTAGTATTATCCGTATACTGGCCAGATTGGTACCAAGTATAACTAGTATATTCCTTAAAATTTATTGCTTTGTACTATATTTTTGTTAACTTGTAATTCACATTTAGCATTAGTGTGATAGATTTTTTGGACGGTATTTAAAAACTTATTGGCCATTAGTGGATAGATTTTTTTGTTTGGTAAAAAAGTAAGATGAAATTTATTGCATTATTGAAGTGGGTTGTTCTCAATCCCATCCATCCCATCTATTTATTCAATACATGGTAGTATAATAGTTATACTAGCTATACTAGTGGTCATTCAAAACAGTATAATAAATGTGGGGAAGTTATCACATTGGTTTGGGTGAGAGGAAGTTTGAACGCCTCACACCACACGTTCACCCTCCCACCATATTAGTGTATGCTTCAGTTTTTGACAGCTGTTAGAGGAGAGGTTAATTTATTAAACTCCTTCCCCCCACTTCCCCTGCCGTTTTCCCTTCCTCTCCTCACTTATGAAATCTGCGTAGCTCTAGAAAAACATTTTCACCATCTCTCTTCTCTGTGCACTCATCCGAAGCTTCACTCTCTCTCACTTTCTACCTTTCTTCCTTCCTCACTTATTTTTCCCATCATTTTTCACTCATCCGAAGCTTCACTCACTCTCAGTCATCCAAAGCTTCACTCACTATCACTTTCTACCTTTATTTATTTAGGAAATCTACCATGGATATTGAAGATAGATTAAGTGTGCTTCCTCCTGATGTGATTTTTCACATTATGGATCAGCTATCAAAACTATCAGTGGTGGAGGCATCAAGGTTGGGATTTATATCAAAACATTTCCAACATCTTTGGTACTCAATCCCTAAACTAGAGTTCAATCATGGCGCTTTTTTACATCATAATATGTTTTTGTATAGTGGGTTACATTTTTCAGATTTTGTTAATCGCACGGTTGAACAACATAACAATAGTATTGTTCATACTTTGATACTTGATTTTGGTAGGGGGGAGGGAGGTGGCGACCGTATTAGGGAAGATTGGGTATTATTTGGTGTTGATCACCATGTTCGAAAACTCAAAGTAGTTGGTCGTTTATTAAACTCTCTCCCTAGCACCCTATTTTACTCACACACTGTTGTTGATCTTAAACTATCTCTGCCTAAGTATGTTATTATGTGGGAGGATGGAATCTTATCGCCAAATTTGAAAAAAATAGTATTGAAGCGTGTAGTAATGATTGACAATAGGTTTGGCCTTAAGAATTCAAAATGGTTTCCCACATTAGAGGAGTTGCAACTACTTAGTTGTGATTTTGAAAATATTCATGAATTTTTGGGTAATTTCCCCTGTTTGAAAATAATAAAAATGACTTTCAACCAAGGCCAGAGCAATATCAACACTCGGCTATCGATCCCAAATTTAGATTGGTTGGTTATTTTAATGACCCAAAATCAGGGCGTGTCGGGGCATATGCAAGTGTCCAGAGCTCGTACCTTGAAATGGATATTACATGGTGATGCCATGGACTTTGAAAGCAATTGCACTGATAACCTTTTCCATCGAGAGGTTGTTAAAATGGTTAAAGAATTATTCCTCACCGATGACGCTCATGTGTCGATGGTTTTCGGACAGGTATACCTCTCATTGGTTTTGATATCTGTGTGCATTAAATCTATGAAATTGTTGTTGATTTTACGTTTTTGGTACTTTGGTAGGTTTTGGCCAGCGTGGCTGGTCTACATCGTCATGTGTCGTCTTGTTATTTTGTCGACATGTTCAGCTTAAATATGACATGTTTGAACAAGATCGATCATCTCGCAATGACACTGGTGATGATTAGTAGATGTCCGAACTTGGAAACATTTTCAATTAATTTGGTGGTAATATTCTACATTTTATGATTTGTTGATTATAACATGGTTAATTAACACTTTGATATCGGATATTCCGTCAATAAAATGGTTTCTGTTTTTTACCTGTTTTGTAGCCGAGTGACATGTTGGTAAACAATCCCACAACGGTTGGTCAATATGTAGAAGAGTGGAATTTGGGTGAGTTGGGATTGGACAATTTGGACGTGGTGAGCGTAACAAATTTCACGGGCACTGAATCCGAGATGAGCTACGTTATGCACGTGTTATTGCACGCATCTCAGTTGCAGAGGGTAAATATTGTGTGCAACGACGTTTTTGCTGCTGACCGACATATATGTCAGCAAAAAATTAGGACGATAAGGTTGTTTCCAAGATTATCGAAAAATGTACGGCTTCGTTTCTCGTTTATGTAATATATATACTGAAAATATTGCTATTGTATACCCAATTTGACATTCATTTGATGGTAGAATATTGCTATCCAGTATCCAGAATGGTAGTTATACCGTACGAATATTGAACCGGTATAACCGTATACAAAGCAGAATGATAGATATACCGGTAGAATGGTTATCCAGTATATTCAGTATACCGGACAGAGTCATAGGTATACTAGCAGAATATTGATCCGGTATACTCATATACTGGGCATTTAGGGTAGCTATACCGGACGAATGGTTATCTGGTATACTAGGCAGAATGATAGGTATACCGGACGAATATTAACCAGTATAACCAGAACAGCGCTAAAACATTTAAATTGCTTGAAATAATAATATGTCTATGGATTACATATATGCTTCTACAACTAATTACATATATGTTTCTACATATATGTCCGGTATACTAGGCAGATTGGAAAAACAATTGGAAGTGAATCCATCGCCAAATGACATATGATTGGTTGAAATAGAACAGAGCTAAAACATTTAAATTAATGTTTAGGATATATTTATAGATTAAGCTGCAATAAGAATTTAATTTAATAGGTCCAAAAAGAATAGGTATACCGGACGAATATTGATCCCGTATATGCAGTATACTTGGCAGATTGGAAAAACAATTGAAAATGAATCCATCGCCAATTCACATATGATTGGTTGAAATAGAACAATGCTAAAACATTTAAATTGCTTCAAATAATAAGCGGCAGCAATACACATGGTTTAGGGTATCGAGTTTTAGGGTTTAGGGTATCGATCAGAGGTAATGTGAACCTAAATTTTGTGATGTTTTAATAAAATATACCGTGTGCAACAATGCATATTTGAATGTGGAACAATTGATGTATTTCATATATGCTTCTACAACTAATTAATGTTAATAGTTTCCCATACCTAGTAATAACATGTTTATATGTTGTACTTAGTATACTAGGCAGATTGGAAAAACAATTGGAAGTGAATCCATCGCCAAATGACATATGATTGGTTGAAATAGAACAGAGCTAAAACATTTAAATTAATGTTTAGGATATATTTATAGATTAAGCTGCAATAAGAATTTAATTTAATAGGTCCAAAAAGAATAGGTATAGCGGACGAATATTGACCCGGTATATGCAGTATACTTGGCAGAATGATAGATATACCGGACGAATGGTTATCCGGTATAGTCAGTATACTATGTTGAATGATAGGTATACGGGACGAATATTGATCCGGTATATTCAGTATACTAGGCAGATTGGAAAAACAATTGGAAGTGAATCCATCGCCGAATTACATATGATTGGTTGAAATAGAACAGAGCTAAAACATTTGAATTAATGTTTAGGATATATTTATAGATTAAGCTGCAATAAGAATTTAATTTAATAGGTCCAAAAAGAATAGGTATACCGGACGAATATTGATCCGGTATATGCAGTATACTTGGCAAATTGGAAAAACAATTGGAAATGAATCCATCGCCAATTGACATATGATTGGTTGAAATAGAACAGTGCTAAAACATTTAAATTGCTTCAAATAATAATATGTGAATGGATTACACCACAATTGGCGGCAGCAATACACATGGTTTAGGGTATCGAGTTTTAGGGTTTAGGGTATCGATCAGAGGTAATGTGAACCTAAATTTTGTAATGTTTTAATAAAATATACCGTGTGCAACAATGCATATTTGAATGTGGAACAATTGATGTATTTCATATATGCTTCTACAACTAATTAATGTTAATAGTTTCCCATACCTAGTAATAACATGTTTATATGTTGTACTTAGTATACTAGGCAGATTGGAAAAACAATTGGAAGTGAATCCATCGCCAATTGACATATGATTGGTTGAAATAGAACAGAGCTAAAACATTTAAATTAATGTTTAGGATATATTTATAGATTAAGCTGCAATAAGAATTTAATTTAATAGGTCCAAAAAGAATAGGTATAGTGGACGAATATTGACCCGGTATATGCAGTATACTTGGCAGAATGATAGATATACCGGACGAATGGTTATTCGGTATAGTCAGTATACTAGGCAGAATGGTGAAGGCGGGAAATCCGAAAAAGTTTGAATAAAAAAGCGGGAAAAGAAGAAAAGCAGGTTTCTTATATTATTCCCAGCATCTAGATTATTCCTATTATTCATTATCCAATATCCACATCCAACATTCCATTTTCCACAATATCCCTCTCTCTCCACTTCCCCTCTCTCTCTCTCTCTCTCTTCTCTTCCCTCTTCACTATTTACTGTCTCTCTCGTCTCTCTCCCTCTCCTACCTCGTCTCGGTATCAAATTACTGAATCATGGAGGGATTTTGGTCACCTACTTGTAAGTGCGGGCGAGGCAGAATGATTATTCACCGTGCCGGACCGGATACAAAAAATCCAGGCCGCTACTTTTATCGATGTCCCGGCTGGAAAAGACATACAGATTGTTATCTTTGGTGCGATGAATACCATGACGAAAATCCTCATATACCACAGCCAAGTTTTATGGACAATAACGTCCGCCCAACGCAGACAGAGCAAGGTGCTTCGTCTAGTAAGGACAAGGGTTCCGCCACTGCTTGCCCGAGCTTTGATTCAGCCATTGACCGGTCAACGGAAAAGAATATATGTATGACTGTTAGATTTGGCAAGCCGCTGCAAACTGAATTGAGCCTAACTAGTAGGGGGTTCTCCCTAATGTGTTGTTTCATAATCGTTGCCTTGATTCTGCTTGCAATTTTCATATTTGTGGCTGGTCTATCAGTTGGACTGATCATTCATCAGTCCAGTATTTGAGTGTAAAATCAGTAGTTTTCTTTCCTAGATTTTGTATATAGTTGTATGTCACCAGTATTTTATATGTATGTATATTGTTCAGATTATTCAGATTCGCCTACCTAATTCTGCCACATGCTTCCCCGCATAACCATAACTTGCAAAAAATCTCCAATTTAACAGTTCAACATCAAGACACATGCAAACGAGCATTTACAGCACAAAAATGAATAGCCAGAAATTAAGCACACAAAAAAAAAGCAAAACTAATTTAAAGCAAGCTTGCTATTTTATTCAGTACAACCTTATATGATTGAAAAAACATAACATTATATGATTGAAAAAATACAACATTATAGTTCCCACCAGTTGGATTGGAGAAACAATCATTGATTAATCCATCCTAGTTTTATACCAACTATTAATAAAATTATTAAAAAATAAGGAAATAAAAAATCATACATCTCTATCTCTCCATAGCTCAGTTTATTTAGAACTTTCTTGGATCTTTTTGTCTCTTTGACTTCTTCCGAACCTTCTGTCCACCTGCCTCCATTCTAACAGACTGAGGCACTCCAGGCCTTTTCGTGTAGTCCGGAGGTACCACCTGAATGGCCTTTACTTCATCAGGTATGATCCAAGTGGATTGATTAGGAACGGGGTATATGGTTCGGGAATACGCCAATGCCCATAATTCCTTCAAGTAGTACTTCGAGCATAAAGAGACCAATTCTGCGTCATCACCAGAAAATGCAGCAAGCGCGTGCTCACAAGGGAGATGGTCAATGTCGAAAACTCGGCAACTACATTTTTTCTTCTGGAGGTCAACAAAGAAAATTTCTTCCTGATCCAAAGCCCCCGTGCGATTGACCATATACTCACCAGCAAACTTATTAAGTTCTTTAGCTATATAGAACTGGCACTCGCGTTTCCTTGCATGCAATGTGCTTTCCGCTTCTGGAGTTAGGAATTGTGACGATCCACCCTCACAAGATTCGTTGCGGTGCTTATTGAACCACCGACATATCAAGTTCACAATCTCATCCATCAAAAGAATCAGCGGAAATGATCGAGCACCAACCAAGGCAGCATTAATGGACTCAACTCCGTTGGAAGTCAAAATGTTGTATCGTGAACATTCAAAGTAGCACCTGGCCCAACGCTCCTTTATAAGGAGTAGATCTTGCATATACTCATGAAACTTGATGCATGTACGAGGTTGCCTTCTTGTTAGGTCATCAAAACATTTTCCGAACTCTTGAACAGTGTATGCTTCAGCACAAGCCGTGAACTTCCCCAACACGCTTTCGCGATGTTCATTTTTCTGTTTACCCCTGCCGGTATTAACGCGAATCCTAATATTTTGAGAAATATGATAAGCACAGAATCCATGAGAAGCCTTGGGATACACTATCGGAACTGTATTTATGATGCTTCCGTTTCTATCTGAAATGATGACCAAATCTTCAGAATCGGGTATCACCTCGCTAAGCTTGTCCAAGAACCAAGACCATGATGCATCGCATTCACTTTTAACTACACCAAAAGAAAGAGGATATTGATGTTTGTTGCCGTCTTGTGCAGTACAAACTAATAATACACCTTTATACTTGGTCTTTAAATGCGTGGCGTCAATAACGATTACCTTCCTCATGGCCTTAAATCCTTCGATGCATGCTCCCAATGCAAAGAATAAAGACACAAACTTGCCATCCACATCTGTACATATGTCAGTAACTGTACCGGGATTCACCACCTTCAGCATATACAAATAACTCGGAAGAAAAGCATAACTTTCCTCCGGGTCACCCCTGATAGTACTTCTCGCTAGATGTTTACCCCGCAGGGCTTTGGAGTAAGAAATATGAAGGCCCTGATTTACCATCATTTGAACTATTGTCTTTGGCGACGGTGTATCATACTGACATGGGAAAGTCTTTAACAACATGTTACAAACCTGCGATGCGCTACTTTTTTCTGCTTTAAACCCCACTGAAGGTGAGCATGTATGGATCTTACTATGAATGCGCAAGGAGAAAACATCTAACCCTCCGGTCTTTCCAGCACGCAATCTCTACTTGCATTCCGGATCCCTACACTTAAAAGAGAATATCTTTGTGTTTGACTTAGATCTTTTAAAATTGAAAGTTGCTTTCAACGAAGCATTCAAAACCACGTCGAACACCTCATCTTTGCTTCTGAATTCATGTCCAATAGGCAGATCTATACCATCCTCAAAACTATAGGTCTCAACAACCTCACCAGGAATAGGTTCACTAACCGTAGCTCGAAGAATTGGAATTGAGTCTTCCCTTGAGAAATAGAGAGGTGTACTGGAAGCATGTATTGGACTTGAGTCATCCCTTGAGAAATAGAAAGGTGAACTGGAAGCATGTATTGGACTTGAGGGAGCGGCAGGAGTAGATTGGAGATTTTCAACATTTGGAGTCGAAACGGGAGTTGATTCTAAATTTTCATTGCTTGGAGGATTTTGTTTGATAGGAGTTGGGGAAGAGGCCATAGATATGGGCGGAGACATCGGCTTATCTAAAACAAAAGCCGGCCTACCTGGGGCAGATGTATAGTCGTCAACCACATTCACATCCACATCCACATAAGAACCTAAGTCCTCACTATCAGAATCCACTCCATCTATATCAACACCATTACCATCATCAAACCAATTGTGTTCAACAGGAACCCTCTTCTTAACAAGCTCAACATGGAGAATGCTTCTACACTTGGATACACGACATTGGTCCATAAGATAACATTTTACATCAAAATCGGTCAAAATATATTTAGGGTTTAAACCTTTACAGGACAAAGGCGTATAACTCAATTTGATTTCAAAGTCATTCCGGTTAAAAGGAGCCTTTTCAAATATGAAATCCTGAAGCTTTGAAAATGTAATCGCGTTAAGATCATCTCCCTCTTCTCCGATTATTGCATTGTGCATTTCATAATTATTCCTTGAAATCCATTCATATGCTCCTAATTCTCCGTCTTTCTTCTGCCACTCTCCATCGTATCGGTAGTACAACAAATAGTCTGACATTTTCCTAAAATGAACAACAACAAAAAAATTACTGCTATTGAAACTATTTATGATCGAACTATGCACCACCAGTATACAGAAGGATATTCCTTTTAACGAGTAAACACATTATTCTTCAACCTGCCTACATAGGATTGCCTACTGCACAACAACAAACAACACAAATAATTTTCAAAACTATTTATGATTCGATTATACACCGCTACCATTATACAGAGAGAGCTATTCCTATTATTTAACGAGGATTCTTCAACCTCTCTACATTGCCCACATGACAATTACATTGCCTACCGCACAACAGCAGAATTATTCTTCGAAATCAACCACAAAATACACTCCTACACACATTCACAATCATGAACAAGAAGAAGCCGAAATTGGTTCAAAAAACTCATGAAAAACGAAATTGAAATAATTACCAAGAATTCGGGTGGATTAAACTCCAAATGCACCTCGAACAACTACAAACAATCATCTTCCGAAGTCGATGAAAACAATGTCGCAAGTTTTCTTTGGTTAATATCAATCAGGGAACAATTGTACATGATTTCGAATCAATTGGGAAAAAAGATTTGGGCAAGCAAGAACCCTAAATTTGGACTGAATTGGGGGAAATATGCTTCAGCAGAAACTCAGCACTTCAGCCCTCAGCAGCGCGGCGGGAATGGGAGGGAAATAGATGATTTTTCTTTTATTTTTATTAATTTAATTGAATGTAAGGATATTTTAGACATTTCATAAATCACTAATTTATCTTTTCTTTTGATACAATTTTGTTAGTAAGGGCAATTTAGAACATTCACTTGAATGAATATTCTTTTAATTTAAAACAAATGAGTTAGTAAGGGTATTTTAGAACTTTCAATTGAGTGGGTCCCACAGGGGTCTAAAATTGAGGTGGTTTTTTAAAAAGGTCTAATTTTGTAGTGTGATATGCAATTGGGGTCTATTTTTGTTAACTTCCCCCGAAGATGGGAAGTTAGCAATTTTAGCCCCGGGTGTTGCAAATTTAGACCCCTTATGTATGGGGGTTTTCTTTTTTTTTTTTTTTTTTTTAAACTTTTGGGGGGCCATTTGGATGTGCACTGCCCAAAATACTTCCAATAAAAGGCCCACCTACAAGAAGAAACGTTTTAGCGTTTCTTGGATTGTTTTTTTTTTTCATTTAATGTATTATGTAATTACAATTTAGCCCTTTGAGCCAAATTAAGTGAAAAAACGCTGATGATGGATAAAACGCATTGACAACACTGAAATTTCATATTCAATTTAACACTTGGAAAAAAATTGAAAATCTCCAACGGACAACATCAGCTTCTTCCCTTCCCGCGGACGAGAGCAGAAGAACCACCCAGACCGAACTGATATTTATACAGTATACCGGAGGAAAGAAGCCAAGTAAATCTGGTCTGGTAGTTCATAAACATCCTCTTCTTCATTCCCTCAAGGTAATTTGAATTGTGAAGCCGTATTCGGAAATTTAGGGTTTTTGTGTAATTATGTGAATTTCTAATTTTGATTGTTAAACCATTCTGTTTAGTCTCATTATCGATCAATGGCTGCTTCCTCCTCGTCGGGTATCAAACGCCGCCATGAAGTGGCTTCAGTGGGCCCTGAAACTTCCTCCACACCCCCGGTGAGTGAACTAACTTCGAAATCTTTAATGTTTTTAGCAAAATTTATAAAATTTGTTGTTTAGGTGTGCGTGTGATGTATTTATTTACTATGTTTTAGGTTTTGTGGTTTGTAATTTTTTTAGTTGTTTCGGCTTGGGTGTGATGTATTTATTTACTGTGTTTTAGGTTTTATGGTTGGTAATTTTTGTTGGTAAACACTCTAAAAACGTGATTTTTTGTATGGTATAAAAGTTTAGTGGTTAAATTTAATAAATGTTTTTGTTGAAGCGTGTTGTTTCAGGCCAATTAGGAAGTATATAATTTTAGGGTTTATGAGTTTGTATTTATAAGTAGTTAAATGAATTTTGTTTTAGGTTTCCGACGCAATCGACATCCCTCGGCCCACTTTTACACTGAGTCCCGCTAAATTAACTTGAAGTGTAAAGTTGGCAACAAATGCAAATTGAACGAGGATCTTAAATATATTGAAGATTGTTTAAGGGACCATTCCAATGGTATAATGTGGTTTAAGAATTCTCAGTTTGCCCCATTATTCGATGTAGCTTCGGACATGGACAAGGACTTAACTCCTCTGTGGATGCTTCTAACCCGAATAGTGGAGTCTCCAGACCAATCTGAAATCTGGTTTGTTGTAAATGGCATACCTATTCGTTACTCTTTGATCGAGCATGCAATTATGAGCGGGTTGAATTGCTCCCAATATCCGGAAGATTCAAAGGTTGTGGAGGATGATGGTTTTAGTTGTAGATACCTTAGCCCTAAAGCTACAATAAAAATTCTTAGGGAACAACTTAAGAAGTGTGTGATCCGTGGAGAAGTAGTCCGTTCTGGTACTCGTCGAAAGTCTTCGAAGAAACCTGCGAAGAAGGCTGAGATTAGTTCTGGTGACAAAGCATTAGAGATCCATGCATCTGACAAGTTGAAGCTTGCGTTATTATATTTGTTGGTTTCGGTTTTTTTATCCCGGCAAATGATGAATCACTAATAGACTCCCGTCTTCTTGTAATTGTTGATGACCTTGAGTTTGCGAAACCTATCCATGGGGTAAGCTTTCTTATTCTGTTTTGATAGAGCAATTGAAATGTTTGGACCTGGAGAAGAAATTGGCTGCGGCAAATCCACAGTGCAACTTTCGTTTTTTCGTTCTCCCACTTATGGTAAATTTTTTTTTTATCTTTCATTGTTAATTGTCGACTTACTGCTATTTGAATATTTGATAATATCTTTTTTGTTCCTATGTTAGCTTCTACCTTTCGAGTGTTTACCCGCACTCTCACCAATGATTGGGCGTTTGAGGGAGAATATGCCCGGACAATTGCCGAGAATGTGCAAGTGGACCACTAAACTTCTTCACAAGAAACAATATCCCACCTTGTCTCAAAGTCTTATGTTGGTTGGAAACACCCAGGTTAGTATTTCATTGACAATTTTAAATGTTAAAACCTCAAACCTTATAAATTTTGTTATTTGTGTATAATGAATTTTATTAATTCTATCATATTTATTTGTTTATTTGTTTTGTAGGATATTAAAAGCATACTTCAGGCCACGCCGGAGGAACTGGTAACATGGTCACATGCAAAGGTTTGCTCCTTTTGATGAAACCAACAGCACGGTCAGTGACCCCACAACCAAATTATGGACTGAAATACTGGAGAAAGGAGGTAGAATTGTATTTGATGATATTCTCCGAATAGATTTGGAATCTTGACGTTCCATTGTTCCAGTGAGTAAAATTGCAGCCATAATTGATGATGGTAGAAGACCTGAAAAGGAAAGTGTTGAATGTGGTACATCCAAACCTACTCAGGATAGTGTTCTCGGTGTTTCGTCAATACCCATCAATATTGAAAGTCCTTGGTGAGTTAATAGCAAAGGGTGATTTGTTATCACAGAAGATTGATTTGTTATCACAAAAAATGAGTGGAAGGTTAGAAAGGGTTGAAAGTGTGTTGAAGGACTTTTCAAGAAAGTTTGGAGGTGATGGTGATGGTGATGAGGTTGTTGGTGAGGATGAAGGAGTTGGTGATCATAAGTATGAAGTTGGTGAGGATGAGGATGGAGGACTTGGTGAGGATGCGGGTGAAGGACATGGTGGGGATAATGTTGGTTGTTTAGCTATGGTCCTTTTCAATGGTGGAATGGATGTAGGTGCTGATCCCATGGTAGATGTAGTTGTACAAAAAGAATCTGAGTTTTATTTGAAAAGGATGCCTAAGAAATCTAAGTATCAAAAATCACCATTTACCAATCCTGAAGCAAAGAAGAAGAAGAAGAAGAAGAAAGTACGTAAGACATAATATGACATTATGTGTATTAGTATTGTATTTGTATGGCATTTACCAATCTCCATTTGATTTGATGACTGTGTTTTTATGGGTACTGTATTTGTATACAATATTAGTATTAATATTAGTATTTCTGTTAGTATTAGTTTTTGTATTTGCATACAATATTTCATAATATTGTACTGTGTGAATTTATGTTTTTGCTTAACGTGTTTTTATGAACCCCAGGGGGAGTTGGGCCCAAACACTGTTACAGAATCGGTGAACAATGATATGGCAAGGGATTTTTTTCTACCTCTTACTCCGAAAGAAAAAGAGGCTATTTCTGAAGCCTTGAACTCTTCCAATTCTGAAAAAGTGTTGGCGACTCACACTCCCTCTAATATTCAGATAACCAGCGAACAGTTACAGTGTTTGCGGGCAAGAGGTTGGCTTAACTCTGATGTGATTAATATGTATTTTCAGTTGTCGAAAGAAAGAGAGAGGAGAGAGCCAACCAAATTTTTAAGATGCCATTATTTTAACACTTTCTTTTATCAAACTTTGGTTCGTGATGGTGTATATGATTTCAATTCGGTCAATGAATGGAGGACCCTGAACAAACTGGGATATCACCTCCTTGAGTGTGACAAAATCTTTGTGCCTATTCACAAACCCGCACATTGGTGTTTAACTATTATCAACAAAAAGGAACAAAAGCTGCAGTATCTTGATTTTGATGGAGGACAAGATGAAGAAGTTTTGAAATTTGTAGCTATATATTTTGTTGATGAGGTGAAGCACAAGAGTGGAGAATCCATTGATTTGAGTTTGTTGAAGCACGAGTACACCTAGGAATGGCGACGGTTCTGGGTAGGACCTGGAAACGACCCGACGGTTCAGGTTCTTTTACCAGGAACCGGTTCCGGTTCCATGAATGTTTTGCCCCTACCCGGAACCGATTTTTTTTTTAGTGCTGGGTTCATTAAATGATTAAATCTATTTTAACTTTTATATTTGATTTTTTGCCCAAAGTTTCAAAACAGAAAACAAGGGAAGAAGAAGAACCCTTCTCTCAATTCCCAATTTCTCAAGTCTCAACTCTCAACCCACCACCAACCACCGTCGCTGCTCGGGCTCCACTTTCCGGCGGCCGAACACCCCCCTTTTTCGGTAGCCGAGCAAGCTAGTCTAATCTTCTCTTTATTTGGTATGTCAAAACTCAAAGGTCCCCCAAGTGTTTGTGAAAATGTCTAGTTGAAATAAATTAACAAGCTTGATTTACTTCATGTATTTGGTTATTCATGTACTTCCGATTGATGGTACCAACTACGAACAATTTTTTCTATTGATTAATAAATATAGTGTAACTATCCCAGAAATTTAATTTCTCCTATGGATTAACTTATTGAGAAAAGCAACAACGTTAGTGTAATTCTATAAAAACAGTGAGGGGCTGTAAGGGTTTTGTTTCTGTTTGTTGTTTACCATTTGGTCAGATTTTAATGAGGTCTGCTTGTATTATTGATTGATTCAAGATTAAAGCTTTGATATTTCTGCAAGTGCAATTGAGATTTGCAAATTTCCCAGCTTCTGTCTAGTAGGGGGGGGGGGGCATCTTTGAAGGGGTTCCCTAATTTTTATTTTGATTGTGATTGGTCTATAGGTTAATAAAGTTTGATGGAGATGGAATTTGATTCTTCTCTATTTGTATTTTGATGGGATTCAAAAAATTTCTTTAGTTGGGCTGTTTTGAATCAAGATTTTGGTGAAAAATCTTGATTTTGAATTGAGTAGCAAACAAATATAAACTCTGTTTAAACAACCAAAAAAAGATGGAAGAGGAGTGTTCTTGGATTAGGAGAACGAAATTGTTGTATTATGCATTATATGTGTTTTTGTGTGTGCTTAGGATTTCCACTTGTAAAATCATAAGTGTGCCCTGTACTCTAGAAAAAACCTTATACATGAAATGTGGCGTTTTTATTTTTTCCAGTTTAAACTCAACCTTTGTACATAGTTTATTAAGAAATATTTTTTGGCCTTTCGATTTGCAGATGGAACCAGAAAAACGTGATTCTCTACCATCCATCGATTTACGAGATGGTAGTACGGAGATAGGGGATAGTAGTAGAGATATTGAACTGGGAAGTGATATTTTTTCTGGTAAAAGGAAACTAACTTCAGACACATGGACTCACTTCAAAAGAATTAAGGTTGACTGGTGTCAATATGGAGAGTGTAAGTATTGTGGAACAAAAATCAAGGCTCCTAGTAAAAATAGAACATCTAGCTTAAGCAAGCATTATAATATCTCTTGTAAAAAAAGGTCCGGAGGTAGCGGTGTTCGTCAAAGCTCGTCGATGGCAAACAAGAAAGTCGTTGGAAGCCAAGAGCATAAAACATTCAATGAAGAAGAAACAAGACGTCAACTTGCCATGATGGTTGTTCTACATGATTATCCTAGAACATGGTTGAGCATGTTGGGTTTCGGGAGTTCGTTGCTAGCTTCAAGTCAAGCTTTCACATGATCTCGAGAAACACTCTTAAGAATGACATTATGAAGATTAATGGTGATGAGAAGGTCAAGTGTCGCAAATCTTTGGAGAAGCTTAAGTGTCGAATTGCTATCAGAACTGACATGTGGATATCAAGCAACAGCAAGAAAGGCTTTATGGCGATTACGAGACATTACATTGACGATTCATGGGTCTTACAAAGTTGCATTTTGAGGTATTTTAAATAATTTAATTATTTAGATTTGTTATTGCGTTTATGTACTTGGAAATTTTACTTGTGATATTCAATTACTTTGTGTAAGTTTATATATGTTCTAGCTCCACATACCGCCGAAGCTTTGTCGGACCATCTTATTGATACGTTGGTCGATTGGAACATCGATCGGAAACTATCGACAATCACCGTAGACAATTGTACGACTAATGATGCTATGATTGATCACATCTTGGAAAAGCTCCCAAACAAAGATTTGCCATTGGATGGAAAGGTATTACACATGCGTTGTTGTGCTCATATTCTTAATTTGATTGTTAAAGATGGTTTAGGAGTAATTAATGATGCAGTTGAGAGGATACGAGATAGTGTGGTTTTTTGGACTGCTTCACCTGCTAGAGTAGAAAGATTTGAGGAATGTGCCCGTCATCAGTTGAATATAGATAGTACTAAAAGATTGTCTCTCGATTGTAAAACTCGTTGGAATTCCACTTAGTTGATGCTCGAAATTGCTATTTTCTATAAGGATGTGTTTCCACGAGTTAAACTTCGAGAGAAATACTACAAAGATCTACCAATTGATGAGGATTGGGTAAATGCGATAGAAATTTGTGAGAAGTTGAAAGTTTTTTATAAAGCAACTGAGATGTTCTCTGGGACTTTGTATCCTACTTCGAACTTTTACTTTTCAAGTATTTGTGATATTAAGATAAAATTAAATGAGTGGGTAAATAGTCCAAATTGGATGATTCAAAACATGTTAGATAAAATGTTGAGAAAATTTGACAAGTATTGGAAAACTTGTCATGTCATGATGGGGGTTGCTGCTGTTTTAGACCCGAGGTATAAGATGATATTGGTTGAGTATTACTTCCAACAGATTTATGGCGAAACATCGCAGTCTAAAATAGATGAAATTCGTCATAATTGTTATAAGTTGTTGAGTGACTATCAGTCGAGAGCTGCAACTATGAGGAGTGATAGCTCAAGCTCAAGTAGTAGGGGAAGCCTTGGAAGCATGATGCGCGGTGGTGTTTTTGATGTCACTAGTGCAGCCACATTTGATTCTCTAGAGGGTTATGATCGATTTGTGGCTTCACGTTTTACTACTCTAGCTTCTTTGACTCCTGAGTTGGATGTATATTTGGAGGAGAGTGTCTTGCCAAGAACGCAAAATTTTGATGTGTTGAGTTGGTGGAAGGTAAATGGATTAAAATATCCTATCTTACAAACTATGGCAAGAGACATTTTAGCTATTCCGGTTTCAACAGTTGCATCAGAATCCGCCTTTAGTACTAGCGGAAGATTGATAAGCCCACATCGGAGTAGGCTTCATCCTTCGACTGTGGAGGCTTTGATGTGTTCTCGTTCTTGGTTATGGAAAGAGAAAAATGGTAAGTAAAATTTGAGTTCAATTTTATCATCTAATGTTACATTATTATTATTATTATTATTATTGTTATTATTATTATTATTATTCACTATTTCTTTGTTTATTTTGTTAGGTACTTGTCCCACGTTTGGTGATTTATCGGCTTGTCCTACAATATTGGATGAGGAGGAGGAGGAGGAGGAAGAAGAAGAATGTGGCGTTGAACGACTTGGTTAATTTAATTAATATGTCATAATTGATAAATTTAATTATGTCGAAACATTGAATTTTGCCTTTCTGCTTCCTCTTTTTTACCTTTTATCTTATTAAAGCATGACTTTTGTGGAACTTTAATTGTGTAATGTATCATCCCTTTTGTTTAGCTAGATTGTGATGTATCATTCCTTTCTGCTTCCTCTTGAGAGCAATAATGACCCATTAAATTTTATTTTGAATTTTGGGTATTTGTAATGTGATGTAAAAAAACTAGCAATAATGCTTAAGCAAGTCAAAATGCATTGCCTGCTAACTAGATGGATATAATGAAACCTTGCACTAAATTAATTGAAAATTTGATGATTAGTCTAGGCAAATAAATGATTAAATAAAGTTAAACTGCCGGATAAAGAATTCTCATCCACCCAAATAATTGTTTCCCCTTCTTTAATTATATGTTGACATTAAAATGAAATGGGAATTCGTTGGTTGATGAGTACAATGTTTCCCTCTTTCGGATTTCGAATTAGGGAGTGCAATTTTTCAAAATTCATCACAATAACAAGCAATAATATATATATATATATAAAGGAGCACCCGACTAGCGGATCTTGCGGATCCGGTTCCTAACAAGTCTTGCGAGTCATTGCGGGTATCGGTTCCGGTTCCTAAACGGGTCCTTGCTGTTATCGGTTCCGGTTCCTAAGCGGGTACTTGCGGGTAGCGGTTCCGGTTCCTATGCGGGTCCTTGCGGGTCTAGTGGTTCCGGTTCCTTCGCTATGTGGGTTCGATTCCAGGAACCGCTTAGACTAAGCGATTTCGATTCCAGTTTCGAGAGAACCGACCCGGAACTGCCCCGATGCCATCCCCAAGTACACCACAAACCTTCCTCGACGGGAAAATAACTACGACTGTGGAATGTTCATGATCAAGTGCGCCGACTTTTGTAGTAGTTCGGCCGACATTGGTATTTGTTTTAGGCAGGCTCACATGTCGTATTTTAGGCAGAGGGTAGCTAAGGAGATTTTGAACATGAGAGTTGATTGATGAACATAGAAATTGCTCTTAACTTGTAAATATTTTTGCACTTTTCTCCCTTTGCACTTTGCTTCTAACCTATCATATATGTGCACTTTGCCCCCTCGGTCAGCTCCGGTCAAAAACAGAAAATTCTGGGAAAAAAAAATTCAACTAAATTTCGAAAAAAATTCATAACAAAATAGAAAAGTGATAAGAGAAAATTAAAAATTTGAAAAATCCAGAAAATAAATAAAATAGAACAATAAAAAGAATTTTTTTAGATTTTCACTATATTAGAACAATAAAAAAGTATCAAGACTATTGAATATACTGCCTAGATTGGTACCCAGTATAACCAATATATTAGTATACTGCCAGATTTCTACCTAGTATATTGTGAAAAATGATATGATCAATTTTATTAATTAAGTACTTTAAAGAGTAAAGCTTTACATTTACTAACAAATACTAAAATCATTAAATACGTATCTTACTTTCATTTTGTAAAAATCAGGACTTTAATATTTACACACCGCCCACAGAATATGATATGGTATAAAATATACTGGTTATATTGGTGCACAGTATAACAAGTATTATCTGTATACTGTCCAAATTGGTACCCAGTATATTTTGTATACTGCTAGATTTCTAACCAGTATAACCAGTATATTGTGAAAAATGATATGATCAATTTTATTAATTAAGTAATTTAAAGAGTGAAGCTTTACATTTACTAACAAATACTAAAATCATTAAATACGTATCTTACTTTCATTTTGTAAAAATTAGGACTTTAATATTTACACACCACCCACAGAATATGATATGGTATTAAATATACTGGTTATACTGTCCAGATTGGTACCCAGTTTAACTTGTAATTCACAATTAGAATTTAGTCGGATATAATACTGTAAAATATTAGGGTTTAGTATTTAAAAACATAGTGGCCATTAGTGTAAAGATTTTTGTGGTTGGTAAAAAATTAAGATGGAATTTAATGCATTAAAGTGATTGGTTGTCAATCCCATCTATCCAATCTATTTGTTAGCACCTTGGTTGGGGTGAGAGGAAGTTTGAAAGACTCATCATCACTCGTCCACCCACCACCAACTTAGTGGGTAAGTTAACATGTTGACAACTGTTAAGAGGGAGATTAATTAATCACCTGCCCTTTCCCCTTCCTAAATTTGGTAACTTCCCTCCTCATTTATCCTCTACAGAAAAAAAACACTTTCACCTTCTTCACTCTCACTCACTTTCTTCCTTCCTTCCTTCTTTCACCTGCGACTCTATTTTTCCTCCGAGTGTATAAAATCCGAACTTCCCAAACACTTTGTGAGCACGAAGAGAAGAGAGAAAAATATTGGAGTTTGAAAATTTTACATCCAAACCCGGCCTTTTACCCATCATCTTTCAATCTATTAATCTTTCACCTCTATAACACTTTAACATTGATATTGAAGATCGTTTAGTGCACTTCCTCCCTACGTGATATTTCACATTATGGATAGATTATCAAAGCTATCAATGGTGGAGGCATCCAGGTTGGGGTTTGTATCCAAACATTTCCAACATCTTTGGTACTCCATCCCTAAACTTGACTTCTATCATGAGGCTTTTATACGTCATAATGATTATTGGTACAGAGGATTAGAATTTACCTATTTTGTTAATCGCACTCTTGATCAACATAACAATAGTGTTGTGCATACTTTGTTATTTGATCTTGGTAGGGGGGAGGGAGGTTGGGAACGGATTAGGGAAGAATGAGTGTTATTTGGTGTTGATGACCAGGTTCAAAAACTAAAATTACTCGGTCGACTATTAAGTTCTCTCCCTAGCATCCTATTTTTCTCCCAAACGGTTGTTTATTTGAAATTATCAGTAACTAATTATACGGTTATGTGGGATAATGGAATTAAGTTGCCAAATTTGAAAAAATTAGTATTGAAGCGTGTTGTTATGATTGACAACCACTTTGGCAGTAAGATTAGAAAATGGTTTCCCATGTTAGAGGAGTTGCAAATATGTAGTTGTGATTTTGAAAATCTTAGTAAATTTGCGGGTTTTTTGCCCAGTTTGAAAATATTCAAAATGGCGTTCAACCGTGGCCAAATCAATGTCAAAGTAGACCTATGTATCCCCAATGTAGAGGTTTTGGTTATTTTAACTACACAAAATCAGGGGCTGTCAGGGCATACGCATGTTGTGTTTAGAGCTCATACATTGCGATGGATATTACATGGTGATGTCATTAAAACTGAAAGAAGTTGCACTGATAACCTTTTCCATTGAGAGGTTGTTAAAATGACGAAAGAATTATTCATCACTGATGACGCTCATGTGTCGATGGCTTTGGGACAGGTATACCTATCATTTTTTCAATAAGGGGTTATTGTGTGTGCATTAAATATATGGAGTTGTTTTTGATTTTATATTTTTGGTACTTTGGTAGATTTTGGCCAGCGTGGATGGTCTACATCACTG
Source organism: Buddleja alternifolia (assembly GCA_019426215.1). Taxonomy (NCBI): domain Eukaryota; kingdom Viridiplantae; phylum Streptophyta; class Magnoliopsida; order Lamiales; family Scrophulariaceae; genus Buddleja; species Buddleja alternifolia. The sequence goes on along the minus strand of CM033395.1, from coordinate 17,823,783 downwards.
TGTGAGGCAGTACTATTTTGTCGAAATGTTTGATTTGAATATTACATGTTTAAACAAGATCGGGCATCTCGCAATGACACTGGTGATGATTAGTAGATGTTCGCACTTGCAAACATTTTCAATTAATTTGGTGGCAATATTTTACATTTTATGATTTGTTGATTATAACATGGTTAATTAACACTTTCAATTCTGATATTGCAAAAATAAAACGGTTTCTATTTTTTACTTGTTTTGCAGGCAAGTGATATCTTGGAAAATAATCCCACGAGTGTTGGTCAATATGTACAAGAGTGGAATTTGGGTGTGTTGGGATTGGAAAATTTGGATGTGGTCAACATAACAAATTTCACGGGCACTGAATGCGAAATGAGCTACGTTATGTACGTCTTGGCACACACATTTCAGTTGGAGAGGATAAATATTGTGTGCAACGCCGCGTGGGTTGCTGACCCTGAGAGCGCAAACAAAGGGGTGTCGATAGGGGTGTACACGGTCGGGTTCAGGCGGTTTTAGAAAAAAAATTAATCCGACCCGACATGTGCGGGTTGACAAAATATCAAACCGAAAACGCATAATTATCTTTTCAAACTGAGCGGTTCGGGTCGGTCGGATTTAATGTTTTAGCGGGCGGATTGGCGGGTTATCAAATTATAGTTATAATTTTTACAACTTAATTTTAGTTATAACTAGTAAGTAGGAAATTAAATATTATACTTGTTGTACATTTAACTAAAAAAAATTGAGTTGGTGAGAAATACACAAATAAGTGGTGTTATTAAATAAAATTCATATTATCATGATTTCTAATGAGTGAAAAACTCTAAAATATTAATAAAATTAATGTTTTTTTTATAAATTTATCATCAAAATATATATATATATATACATATAAATTTTTTGTTCAAATCAAATAAAAATAAGTGTTCAAACGAGTCAATTTGTTTGCTCAAATAAAAAATAGATGTTACATGAATATGAATAAACCACTCTTATTAGAGAGTATATATGCATATATAATTTTCAAAGTTTAGTGTTAATCTTTAACTATATATACTTATACTTGTGGCATAAATGATTAGCGGTCGGGTTGCAGGTTAGGCAAGTTACAATTATTAAACCCACCACCCAACCCGAAAGTGGCGGGTTGCAATATTTTCAACCCGCCACTATTATTTAATAATTCTAAACCGGCGGTTTTCAGGCGGATCGGCTCGGGTTGAGCGGTTCGGGCAGATTGGGCGGGTTTATGTACACCCCTAGGTGTCGATAAGGTTGTTTCCAAGATTATCGGAAAATGTGCAGCTTCGTTTCTCGTATGTGCTGTGATTGACTTATAAATCTATGTAATTAGTATCTTTAGTTGGAGGCGTAGGTTATATTCTGATTCGTATGTGCAGTTGATACCCTTGTAAAAATGAAGTCCATATTACTCACAATTTGAATATACTACTAAAACATTTACTTAATTGAAACAATATGTTTATAGATTAGATCACAATTAGCAGGAATACGAACAATTTATAGTATACTAGGACGATTTGGAAAAATACTTGGGTATCAATCCATCAATAATACAGTAGAATAGTTATCCTACTTGCTAAAGTAATATAAGATAAATTCTCAAGTAGCACACAACAAATTCTAACCTACTCCAATTAAACACAAAAGAAGTTTAGATTACAACAAATTCAAGAAATTACACCGACGGACCATCCATCCACTCCTCAAGGCCGGCTGGAGGTAATGTCTTAACATACCCATCATTCAAATTCCTTGTCTCTTCACAAACCCGAATTTGGAAAATATTTTTCAGAGCTTCCCACTGTGGCTCACCCTTGTGTCTATACGCCCCTGCAAACGGTTGAACTTTCAAAACATATTCCCACGCATCATCTGAGGCATGGACCTCGTTCTTGTCTTCGACATATTCAACATTGATTACATTAGGCATATTAGTCAACCAGTAATAAACACGAAACCTTTTTATAAGCATTTTCAACTTTTGCAAGATAAATTCATAATTGTATGAGGTTTTGAATCTATAATTCAACGCGTTCATTGCATTGCAAAATGGAATACAAGGGTTTTTTTAGAGGAGTGAAATAACCGCTTTTAGTAGAGCTTTCCAAAGACATGATGAACATTTCATCTGCCAATCCCATTGTCAATCATAAAGAAAATGTTCCTACAGGGGAATAAGTGGTGGAACAAAAGGTTTGTTTTGATACTCGTCCCACCATACTCCATGCTTTGAGTGGCAAGCAGTACATGCATAATAATATCTGTCCGGATACTGTGGGTTGGTTGTCAATACAATCGACATTCTACCAAACCCACAAATGCAATTCGGAACAGGTCGGTCACCCATTAACTGTTTTAATATACATAAAAATTAATACGATTTCAGATATTAACCACTGTATTGTAGCTCAATAATGGAATCATATCTTTAATACTATTTAATTGCTATATTTACAATAATTACACAAAATATTGACAAAGACATTATATTAAACACATAATCTGTTTACAAATCAAAAAATTAAACCAATTCCCCCAAATTTGCATATATTTCTATTCTAAAATCCCTATTCTAAAACCCTAATTTCTTCATTTCTCCACTTTCATATACAATGTATGGTAATTTTGTATTAATAGTACTACAATTACACAGAAACAAAGTTAATAACAAAAACATATCACAAATCAATTCATCCTGTATTAAACCCTAGACCCATAAAAAATTACAGAAAAACGACCTTCTCGTCGTAAATTATTTTGCAAGAACGTTTATTGATTTGTGCTTGGTGGAGGCGGTCCCGGTCGTCTGATTTGTGCTTGATGATGGTGGTCAATGATCTAAGATGGAAGTCTGGCACAGAGAAAGGAGGGAAGGGAAGGAAGGAAGGGGATTCCCGAAGAAAGAAAGAATGAATGGAAAATTCTGATATCTAAAAAAATTAGAAATAAAAAAAAAGGAAATAATGGAAATAAAGATTTTTGAAACTTTGCCTCAAAATCGCGTTTTTCAACAGCGTTTTTGAATTTTTAGTTGACAAGGAGTGGGAAATTAATTCAAAATGTGGGCGGGAAGCATATAACTTTTTCAAGTTTAGGCGGAAAGCATATAATCATAGAACTATACAGGAAGAATAGTTATCCGGTATAGGCAGTATACTAGGTAGATTGGAAAAATAATTGGAAATCAATCCATCACCAATTGACATATGATTGGTTCAAATAGAACAGTGCTAAAACATTTAACTTACTTGAAATAATATGTCTATCGATTACATCACAATTAGCAACAATACAAATGGTTTAGGGTATCGAGTTTTAGGGTTTAGGATATCGATATCGAGGTAATGTGAACCTAAATTTTGTGATGTTTTAATAAAATATACCGTGTGTGACAATGTATATTTGAATGTAGTACAATCAATGTATTTCATATATGCTTCTACCAGTTATTAATGTTAATAGTTTCCCATAGTAAGTAATAACATGTTTATATGTTGTACTTAGTATACTAGGCAGATTGGAAAAACAATTGGAAATGAATCCATCACCAATTGACACATGATTGGTTGAAATAGAACAGTGCTAAAACCTTTAACTTACTTGAAATAATATGTCTACAAATTACATCACAATTAGCAGCAATTAGAACAATTTACGGTTCAAAAGCACACAACTATACCAGAAGAATAGTTATCCGGTATAGGCAGTACGCTAGGAGATTGATCAAAACAGTTGGGCATCAATCCATCATCAATTGACATATGTTTAGTTGAAATAGAATAGAACTATAACATTTAACTTACTCGAAGTAATATGTTCATATATTATATCACAATTAGAATCAATAAACACGGTTTAGGTTATTGAGTTTTAGGGTTTATGGTGGTCCCAAGTGGCATACGAAAGGGTCTAGAAGGGGGGGGGGGGGGTTGAATAGACCCTGAAGTCTTTTTCGACTTCAAAAATTTCGTATCACTTTAAAGGTTTGAACGCTTGGATAATTGAGCGCTTGGGTCAGACGCTTCAAGAAAGTTAACTTAGACTTAGTGATTTTAGCAGTTTACCAAAGTAGGGCAACGCTTAGATCGTTTAATCAGGGTTAGCACAGCAGAAATGAGTTTTAGCGTTCTTTTAGTTAATTTAATCGCTTTGCACTTTAACTTGTCTCTTTCACAGATAAATGATGTAATAATAATAATAAGAAGACAGTAAAGATAAATAACACAAGATGTATAAGGTTCACTGGATGGTGTAATCCCAACTACGTCCTTTTTCTCCTTTTTCACTTGGAGGAATTTACTAGAATGATTTTTGAAGAATCACACAGAATCTTCTACACGATAGTAAAGGGTAAAAATGACCTTGGGCTCCTTGATCACACAGACTTCAGCACCAATGAAGATCGTCTTCTTCAAGCTTATCTCACTCAGAAATACTGCCTGAAAGGGTACAACAACTTTTCTCACTCAGATGAAAGGTTGAGGTTTGTCACTAGGGTTTTGTTTGTTTTTGAAAAGATCAAACAACTTGGAATATCTCAGTTGGAATTTGGGTTTCTTCTTTGGAAGATGTTTGAGATATTTGTGACTGTCTGGAATGTAGATAAAAAGCTTGAAAGATTTGGCTATGAAGTTTCTAAGCTTTTTCTCAGCAAGTTTTTCTTGTGTCTGTACGTAATTTTCTCTTGTAAAAATATATTGTTTTTATGGTTTTCTGGGGTAAGGTATTTATAGGCAATTTCTTGGGATCTGTCCGTTAGACACATGTAGGAGCGTGCCTCTCAAGCAGCATGTGAGTTTACCTAAAGTCTGACATTCCTGAAAATTCGCTGAAGCCGATTGGACGGGAGCAGCTGAAACTCTGAAATTTCTGACAGTCTGGTCAAAAGGTGGCTTGTCCACAAGTCACATTAGCTTATCACATTTAATGCTCTTATCAGGCATTTAATGCATTTTGAATTTAATTCTTGTTGGAAATAAATGCTCGTTGAATGATTGCATTTAAGTCCTTCATGACTTGAGGATTTATTTCAGGTGAATCTGACATAAGTCGCTTGAGAGATATTGAGCGCTTGATCCATAAATCCTGAAATGAGGTTCTTTAGCGTTTGACGGACGCTAAGTAACAAATCTTTATCTCTGGTTGACTTCAGACGCTGATCTTCAACCGCTTCTCTAATAGACTCACCTAGAATTCTATTAGCGATTCAGTATCTAATACTTAGTCTAAAATCTACAAAGATAAAAATTAACAAGCCTATAATAATTACAACTTTCAAACGCTTATACATCAATCTATGAAAAGCGGAAACTTACATTGTATTTTTGGGGTCTAACAGTAAATCCTATCTTGTCATCATCAAAACATCTAACATGAAATTTCCTAACAATTTCCCTCTTTTTGACGATGTCAAGACTTTTAACTCTTATAACTCTTTTATAATTTAAGAGTTACTTAAAAGAAAAGGCCCAAAGGAATATAAGTTAGCGTTTGAAAAGTTAGCTAAAGTTAGATTAGCTTCAACAAGATGTTTCAGCGTTAAAACATTCATTCATTGAAAGAATTAAAGCATACATGTTTTACACTGAAAGAAAATCATAAATAAAACAGAAAGGAAATCATAAAAGGAATCCAATCACTTTTTCTGTCGCTTCGCTCTTTCTTCGCCTTGTAGAACTTCTAACGCTAAGTCCATCAAGAGTCGATCGATGTCAATCAATGTTGTATGTTGAATTTCATCATAATCATGCCTACGAAGTCTGGCGCTTTCATTTAGCTCTAACAACCTTTCCGTCCAGTCCCTTGGTGGAATACCAAGTTCACGAATTAAATCATGATAGATATCTCTTTGTCGATCATTTGACGGTCTCCAATTGATAGGTCGTTGTAGCGGTCTGGCATATGCAGGAAATCCCATACTTTCTAAGAACTCGGGGTCCAACTCTGGAAGCGCGTACTTTCCGAGATAATACCTTGGCTTTCTTTTCTTGGATTGCATTTTCTTAATGCTTACTAATTCTTCGAACAATGAACGCCACTGTTTATTATCTGTCTTGGAAATCGCTTTGGACTTTTCTTTATCTTCCCCCTTCTTGACATTATCAAGGGAGGTCTTGAGTTCAGCGACATCTCGGCGCAAGAGTCTAATTTCTTCGATGAGAAGAGCAACTTGTTGAGCGATACTCTGAGTGGCGGCATCGGATGAAGCGTGTCTTTCAGTATCGGTCGAAGCACTCTGAGCTAAGTGACGGTTGAATTCAGATGAGAGCTCAGCGATAAGAGGTGATATGCTATTCATGATAGCAATAGTGCTTTTATTTGCAGCATTTCCAATATCACGACTCCGCATATCCGACACTATGCGGATATGTCTATCAGCAGTCTCAAAGATATTGGAGCAGGAACCCTCAATGTTGGTAAGCGAGTTCCGGACTGGCTGTCTGAAGTCTCTGGCTTCTGAATCGCTCTCAGAATCTGAATCAGAAGAAGGATGCTCTGGGGACGGGAGAAGTTCGTAAGAACTTGACATTGCAGCCTTACCTTTGGATTTATCTCTGGTAAAAGGTTCTCCAGGCTCTTGAGCAATTTCAGCGTGCACTTCTTCAATCGCTTGATCCATGATAGGATCTGCAATCGCTGGGGGCTCGACTATCGGGGCGCTAGAAGAATCTGGCAAAGAAGCCTCAGGATGTTGAGCGACTTCCGCGGTAGGAGCAATGTCTTCTTTTATAATTTGGATTGGAGGAGAAGGTTCTCTAAGACCAATGACCCAGAGGGGACCAAGGGCTTCCATCACATGCCTGGGACTGATCAAGCTAGATTGCAGGATAAAGAATATAGCGTCTTCGCGCTCTTCGGTACTTAGTGCAAGTTGCACACACTTCTGGTAAAGCAATCCCTGAAGTATAACAGTTGAAGAAGTCCAAAATCAAAGGCATGAGCGCTTGAGCTGCTTCTTGGTCTACTGGCCTAATTAGCGAGATCATCTTGGCCACTTGAATATTTGATTCACTAAAGAGAACAGGGTGAAGAGTATATCCTTTGAAATTGTAACACCTGGAAAAGTGATTGAAACTGATGTCCAGCGCTTGGGCATTTTCAAACACTGCTCTCATGTCTCTGTGGAACTCAGCGAACTCAGCGTGTTCATTCGAAACATCCACACGAATTTGACTCTGGCCTGGAAGAAGTGGTTGTTTACTTGATGAAGCGTCTTCATTTAGGTCAGGAAAGACTCGTTGAACAAACCCTGCATGAGGATGCAAAACGTAGCATCCGCCTTGGCTGTATAAGGCAAGTTGCTGGCGAATGTAGCTTTCGATTGGTTGTCTATATCATGGTAAAGCGCTAACATTCCCTGCAATAATCTGACGCTGTTGAAGCAAAAAGGTTGGATAACCTCGACGTCTGTACTCTATCCTGAATTCGAACAAAAAGGGATATCTGATCAGTTCTTCAATGGTGTAAAAGTGAAGAACAAATTCTTCAGCCCACCTGGCTGTATTCATCATCCAACGTTTTCCAAGTTTGTCCGCTTTCTTTTGCTCTTGATTAGCGGCAAGGAACTTCTCAAAACGTTCTGTTTCTTCATCATAGTCATCAGCCCATAATCTGGCTAGATATTCACGAGCCTCATCTTCTATCCACGAGTTGACCGGATTTGGGCGCTCCGCAACAAGAGGTCCTTTACCTTTCCATAACTTAAGTGGATTAGGAGAGAGAGCATTCTGGGGAGACTTGACAATGGAGGGGAGAGCCGAATAGCCTATCTTGTTGAGATCTTCCTCATCTGGATTTTTGTTCCAATCACCCATGTGGGGGTTCTTGAAAACAATCTTGCTTTGGCGCAGAGGATAAAAGGACTCGTCCGAGCGACCATTTGAATTGAAACGCTGAAGATCAAAGTCAGCTCTGTTGAAAACTGGACGATGAATATACTCAAAGCGTGACTGAAGATGCTCTAAGTTATATAGTCCTAGATTGGCAATATGCTCGAAAATTTCAAACTTGTGAGAGTTGGACATATCGGGCCGATGGAGAGTTGTTTGAAATTATATTTCCAACTCGGCAAGATTTGAGTGTCTCTTTCTCTGGCGGCATATTAGAATTCAACATCTGGAGTATATCCACGCGGGAAGAAAACGATGACACGAGGAGGAGGTCCCGTTGGCGTGGGAACAATGACAATCGCTTCTGTTGGGATGGAGGCCACTTCTATCGATCGCTCAACGTTTAAAGTCGCTTCATTGGCTGATGATGTTTTAGCGTCAGGAAGGGCTTGAGATGCTTCCTTAGCGATATCCACAACAGTTGCCATATCCACATCTACTTCAACTGGAATCTCGGATGAATGAGGGGCATCAGCGATTGGTGCCTCTTGAGGTACATCTTGAGCTGATACATGTAAGTGATTGAGAAAAGCAAGTGAAATTTCCACTAAGTAGAAATTTAGAAAAGAAAAGACTAAATCGCTTACCCTGAGGAATATCATCGACTATTTGAGTCGCTTGATCTGTTTCTTGGACAGGTTCCTCAGGCTCTTGGACTACTTCTTCTGGATCTAAGTCGAGAAAAGAGGTTATAGGATCAGCACGAATGGGAATATCTAATTCTTCAAGAGTGTTGAGAACATATTGAATATCTGCTTCACATTGTGCTGAAAGAGTTTTTATCCTAGCGTTAGAGACTTAGAAACTAACGAGGAAAGGATAGATTAATTTGCTTAGCAAATACTTACCCTGAATGCTGGAAAGCCTCTCAGATTGAGTAGCGGCTTGAGGATCTGAGCTGATTTCGGGAACAGCGTCAGAGGGAGAAACGCTCACTGACTCTCTAAGCTCTGGTTTCACTAAAGCGCTAGAGGATGCTGCGGGAGTAGAAAGAGGAGTACGTCTTCATGCAAGCGGTACTTCTTCTTCTACTACTTCCTCTTCCTCGGGAATGGAAAAGATAAACGCTGGAGGAGGCGATGGATATTTAGGAGAGGGAGAAGGAGAAGGAATCTTTTGCTTCTTTTTGGGATCCGGCTTCTTCTTCTTGGGTTCAGGCTTTTGTTTCTTTGCTGGCTTGGATGGCTCAGCGACTTTGAGAACTATCTTTCGCTTAGGTCGCTTGACCACCACTTCTTCTTCGGATGAAGAGGATGATGATGAAGAGGAAGAGGCTTGATCTTCATCATTACTACGAACAACTCCTAAAGCACGATGTCACTCACGCTCTTCTTTTGGAACAGCTGCACCACCTATCTTCCTTGGCTTTTGCAGCTCACCGATCATTTTCTTTCCATAAAATTTTGTCGCTGGAATCTTTTTGCCAAAAGATTTTGCATAACCGCAAGCGCTAAGAATACGACTTAACACAATCCCATAAGGCTTGGGATTCACCGACTTGGCCATCGCTGCCTTGAAGTGATTAAAAACGTAGAGAGACCAATTTACTTTTAATTTAGTCAAAATGGCCACCATCATCTTGTACTGAATGTTTGTAACTTTATCGAATGTCCCTTTTCTGCATTCGATCATCATTGAGCATATATCCGCAAGAATAACGTATTCGCCCTTCATATCGTTCTTCTTGAAGTTCGGCTCATACTCAGTATCAGCATCTTCTTTCTTGACCAATTCCCAGACTTTTGTAGCATCTCCGAGAGTGACATGTTCCACCTCAGTGCCATCATTTGATAGAACCAACAATGAAGAAATCAAGGAAGGGGTGAGAACAAAAGTCTCTTTAGCAAAAGGGAAGACGCAGGATATGGAATTTCCGTCTTCAGAAATCTGGGCATTGTTGAAAAAGTAGAGAGATTCGTCTTCAAAGTAGTTGAAAATAGTAGTGATCATATCTCTCAAACCAGATTCTTGAACGAGTGGAAGAATCGTTCAAAGAGGAAATTTTTGGTTATCAAACAGGTAGTCCCAGTTAACCAGAAATCCGGCGTTAACCGTGACTGATTTTTCAGCACGGGAAGTTTTTCCGGTAGCAGACTTGGATGATTTGGAAGATTTTGAAGCTTTGGGTGCCATTGCTGAAAGTTTGAAAGCTTTTTGAGAGAGATAAGTATTTACCTTGAGAGAGATGAAGATTTTACAGTAGAAAGAATTTGAGAAAGTGATAAAGTCTGATTGTAAAAACCTTGAAAGGTTTAAATAGAGACAAAAAGTAACTTCTCAATGGCTACGATTTTGACACGTTGACAGTCAAAGAGTTTGAGCTTTGAATGGATTCAAATCTGATACGTTTTAAGGAAAATATGGATGCAAAAAGTGCGGTAAAATAGTTTATCAGTTACCAAAAATAGCAAAATTTTAGGATCCGCAGTTACCAAATTAATTGAAAAATGTTTGAAAAGATTTGAAATTTTCAGCGTGAAGTACACGCGCCTGATAGTACACTGACACGTAATCAGACTCGTGCAGACCTGAACTGTCTCGGTTTTAGATAAAGGTCATTAACCGTCAGTTTGATTTGATAGGCACGTGTGGGTAGTTATCAAATCTAATCATTTGTACTTATCCACATGTTTGTTTTTATCGATGAAAACTATGCATGATTTTCTGAAAGAAAAATTTCTTAGCGTTAAATTGTGAATTTTCTTAACGCTGAAGATGTTTTATAATCTGATAAGGATCAATCGCTTGTTGAAACTTAAAACATTTTATTTTATAAGCGATCAGATTGTTATGTGTAAATGTAAACGCTAATGATCAATGCATAGGATGTTTCAAAGTCATTTTTGATCATAGTCGCTTACTTACTGAAGTAAGTATAATTTTAAAGTTCCTCCTAAAATTGATAACTTATTTCAATTTTGAAAGATAGTTTAGACATAATCATAGAGTGGATTCCCCCTAAATTATATGCCTATTAAATATGATGCTTTATGATTTAAGTGTTTAAATCAATCATACATAATTCACTTCTCAAAGTGAGAAAGCGTTGTTCGTTGAGCGCTTTGGTGAAGATATCTGCCAATTGCTTGTCAGTTCCAATGAAGTGCATGGAGATATCTTTCTTTTGAAAATGGTCACGCAAGAAATGGTATCTAATGTCAATGTGTTTAGTTCTAGAATGAAGGACATGATTTTGGGTCATAGCTAATTAAAGCGCTTTGGTTATCACAGTGGATTGGGGTAGGACCTTGGATGATTCCATAGTCTCTAAGTTGTTGCCTCATCCAAAGAATTTGCGCACAACAGCTCCCAGTGACTACATATTCTGCCTCAGCGGTAGAAGTCACTATGGATTGTTGTTTCTTACTATGCCATGAAACTAGTCTATCACCTAGAAATTGACATGTACCACTAGTATTTTCTATCTATTTTGCATCTTGCAAAATCTGTGTCTGAATAACCAATTAGTTCAAAAGGAGAGTCCCGTGGATACCATAAGCCCACATTTTGTGTGCCTTTTAGGAATTTAAGGATTCTCTTGGCAACATTTAAGTGTGATTCTCTAGGATCAGCTTGAAAGCGTGCACACATGCATACCGAAAACATAATATCCGGTCTACTAGCGGTAAGATAAAGAAGTGATCCAATGATACCTCTATAGTTAGTGATATCAATTTTCTTCCCACTTTCATCTTCATCTAACTTAAGTGTTTGACTCATTGAAATTTTTGAAGATGATGCATTTTCCATACCAAATTTCTTAATCATATCTTTTGTATATTTAACTTGGTTTATAAATATTCCATTAGGGAGTTGTTTAACTTGTAATCCTAAGAAGAAAGTTAATTCACCCATCATGCACATTTCAAGCTGATCTTGCATCATTTTCGAAAATTTCTTACACAATCGCTTATTTGTAGAACCAAATATAATATCATCAACATAAATTTGGACTAAGAGAATATCTTCATTATGGGTAATTTTAATAACGTTGTGTCAACCCTGCCTTTTGAAAATCCTTTACCTATAAGGAAGATAGAGAGAGTGTCATACCATGCTCTTGGTGCTTGTTTAAGGCCATAGAGTGCCTTATCCAGTTTGTAGACCATACTTTTGCCATGGTTGTTGATGAATCCTGGAGGTTGCTCCACATAGACTTCTTCTTGGAGTTTACCATTCAAGAATGCACTCTTCATGTCCATTTGGTATACCGTGAATTTGTTGGATGCGGCAAATGCTAGGAACATCCTAATTGCTTTAAGACGGGCTACTGGGGCGTATGTCTCATCAAAATCAATATCCTATTCTTGACAATAACCCTGAGCGACTAATCTGGCTTTGTTTCTTATAACAATGCCATCTTCGTCCATCTTGTTCCTAAAAACCCATCTAGTCCCAATAACTCCTTGAAGAGTTGGCCTTGGCATTAGCATCCAAACCTTGTTTCTCTCAAATTGGTTCAGCTCTTCTTGCATTGCTTCAACCCAACTTGAATCACTGAGCGCTTCATCCACTTTCTTTGGTTCCATTTGAGATAAGAAACTTGCGAACATGGCCTCATTAATTGTAATTGACCTAGTTCTAACAGGTGCTTCCATATCTCTAATTACTAGCTCTGGTGGATGATCTCAAAGCCATTTACGGTCTGGTTGGAAAGGGTTGAGAGACTCTTGGTTATCAAATCGCTTGATCCATATTTGTCTCTTGCGCAATCGCTTCATCATTCACAGTTCCAATTTGCTCTTGATGATAATTCTCTTCATGATCATTAGTGATTCTGACTTTATCATCATTTGTAACCTCACGAGTAACCTTAGGAATAGGCACAAAGATCTCATCATCCTTACTATCACTATTATCATCAAGATTAATTTGTGACGCTTGTTGGGCAAGATCTTCAATTCCTACATCATCAGGATTAACCTTACTCGGTTCTTGGTTAGCATCATCAAACACAACATGAATGGATTCTTCAACCTTCGATTTGATCTTATTTAGGATGCGAAAACTCTTTCCATTCTTGGCATAGCCTAGAAAGATTCCCTCATCCGCTTTAGGATCAAAAGTCTTTAGGCTGTGGGATCCATTATTATGAATGAAACATTTTGAACCAAATACATGAAAATATGAAACGTTAGGCTTACGTCCCTTCCACAACTCATATGGAGTCTTCTCATGTTGTTTGTTGATCATACACCGGTTCTGAGTGTAGCAAGCGGTGTTGATGGCTTCAGCCCAAAACCTTTGAAGTAGCTTAGACTCTGCAAGCATTGTCCTAGCGGCTTCTTTAAGCATTCTGTTCCGTCGCTCAGCAACTCCATTTTGTTGAGGTGTTCTAGGAGCAGAATACTCATGAAGTATTCCAAAATCTGTACAAAACTTCTCAACAAATTGGTTAGTAAATTCAGCTCCTATATCGCTTCTAATTCTCGTCACCTTTAGATCTTTTGAATTTTGCAGTTAACGGATTAGCGCTGTGAGCTTGACACTAGTTTCATCTTTGGTCGCTAGAAATTCTACCCATATATAGCGAGAGAAATCATCAACTATTACTAGCGAGTACTTTTTATCACTAACACTCATGATTTGAATAGGAACAAACAAATCTAAATGCAATAGTTCAAGAACTCTAGAAGTAGATAGACATGGTTTCTTCTTAAAAGATGATTTAACTTGTTTACCCATTTGACATGCATCACATAAGCGATTCTTTTGAAAGGAACCCTTAGGTAATCCCTCTACAAGATTTAGCGATATTAACTGAGAGATTGCCTTAAAGTTGAGGTGATTCATTTTTCTATGCCATAACCAACCCAATTCATTTTGACTTTTAGCAACAAAACTTTTAGGTTGTTATCAAATGTAGAATCCCAATCCACTAAATACACATTATTTGTTCTTTTTCCTCTTAATTTAGTAGACTTAGTCTTAGCATCATTGACATAGCAGAAGTCGCTTGAAAATTTAACATGAAAGCCTTTATCACAAAATTGACTAATGCTCAACAAATTATGCTTAAGTCCCTCAACATAATATACATCACTGATCATGAAGTTCCCCCTATGCATGATACCTATACCTTTGGTTTTACCTTTGGAGTTATCACCAAATATAACCTGAGGACCATTGGTTGTACGATAGTTGATCAAGAGATCCTTTGAGCCAGTCATGTGCCTTGACGACCCACTATCGATGTACCAAACTGAAGTATCGGTGTTGGCTCTAGGTATCTGCATTTAAAGGGTAGTTCTAATTCTTCTTAGGTACCCATGTTGTTTTGGGTCCTTCAACGTTAGTAGCTTTGGTTTGAATTAAAACTTTCGGAACCCATATTTGCCTTGTCTTCATTACGGGAAGATTGGCCTTCTTGGGTTTCGGTTTGTTTTGTGTGTGCTTTTTAGGTGTATAGTAATATCCTCGATTATAATAGTAATCATAATCGTAATCATAGTCATAATCATAATTATCATAGTATCGATAATATGATCTTGACTGTCTTGGATATTGACGCTGGTATTTCCTTGGCGCTGGCTTGGGTTGCACTTTTGGTGCTGAACGCTTAGCGCTTGATTCACAGTGTTCAGGCTTACCTTTAGCCTTTTGAGCATTTGGATGAACCCGTTTTTGTGAATCATTTGCTTTAGCCTTACCCTTGCCTGAGTCAGCTTTGACTTTCTCATTTGGCCTCTTACCGTTGTCGCTAGGTTCATTTAGCATTTGACTTTGTGAACCTTTCTTAACAAAGGTAACACCCTTTCCTTTGTTGTTTGCCGTAACATTAGATTTATTAGGTTGTTTAGCGAATTTATTGCATCCTAAATCGGTCTTTTCACCAAATAATCTAGTTACTTCAGTCACATTTTCCAACTTTCTAGAAGCTTTTGATAATGATGAGATGAGCTGCTCTTATTTGGCAAGTTTAGCGATCAAGATCAGCTTCTCTCTTGACTAACATATCTTAGAAATTTCTTAAATTTCTTGACTAATAAGGCAATTTCCTTTTCTTCATTTGATTCCACTGGTTTAACCTCACTAACCGCTTTACCCTTATTTTTGGTGGTAGCGATTAAAGCTCCTGATTCAGTCGCTGAAGTTGTTGTGTCGCTGACTTCACCTAACTCGAATTCGAATGCCTTTAACTCTGAAAACACATGTTCTGGAGTAAAAGTCTCCAAAGTTTGTGATTCTCTCATAGCAACTGTCTTGATCAAGTATTCACTTGGAAGACTTTTGAAAATCTTATTGACCATTTCCTTGTTGGTCAATTCTTTATCTAATGACGCTAACTCGGTAATGAGCAAAGTGAATCTTGCGTCCAATTGTTCTAGCGTCTCACTGGGTAGCATTTTGAAATGCTCAAATCTTTGCATGGCTATGGAGAGCTTGTTCTCCTTCATTTGTGCTGAACCTTCGCACACAATGGCCAACTTATCCCATATTTCTTTGGAAGTCTTACATTGCTTGATCTTGTTGAACAATGCATCATTATCTCCTAACACTGAGTAAGGTGCACTTCATCCAACATTATCCAGATTAGCTCTTTTTCTATCCTCTGGCGTCCATTCTAACTTAGGTTTCTCGACATAACCATCTGGAGTAGCCTCGGTCGCTCCAGGGGCTCGAGTTACAACTTTCATAATCTGAATGGGGCCATCTGTAATCACATCACACATTTCATTATTGTACGAACATAAATATGCGAATGCTCTAAGTTTCCAAGAATCATAGTTTGATTCTACCAACTTAGGCATTTTGTTAAAAGCCATAATGAGATGTTTTCAAGAGAGATTTTAAAGCGATTAAGTTTTCAAAAGAAAGGATCTGAACAAACAGTTATGCTCGGAAATACTTAGGTTTCTAATTCAACCGCTCTGATACCATTTGGTGGTCCCAAGTGGCATACGAAAGGGTCTAGAAGGGGGGGGGGGGGGTTGAATAGACCCTGAAGACTTTTTCGACTTCAAAAATTTCGTATCACTTTAAAGGTTTGAACGCTTGGATAACTGAGCGCTTAGGTCAGACGCTTTAGGAAAGTTAACTTAGACTTAGTGATTTTAGCAGTTTACCAAAGTAGGGCAACGCTTAGATCGCTTAATCAGGGTTAGCACAGCGGAAATGAGTTTTAGCTTTCTTTTAGTTAATTTAATCGCTTTGCACTTTAACTCGTCTCTTTCAAAGATAAATGATGTAATAATAATAATAAGAAGACAGTAAAGATAAATAACACAAGATGTATAAGGTTCACTGGGTGGTGTAATCCCAGCTACGTCCTTCTTTTCCTTTTTCACTTGAAGGAATTTACTAGAATGATTTTCGAAGAATCACACAGAATCTTCTACACGATAGTAAAGGGTGAAAATGATCTTGGGCTCCTTGATCACACAGACTTCAGCACCAATGAAGATCATCTTCTTCAAGCTTCTCTCACTCAGAAATACTGCCTGAAAGGGTACAACAACTTTTCTCACTCAGATGAAAGGTTGAGGTTTGTCACTAGGGTTTTGTTTGTTTTTGAAAAGATCAAACAACTTGGAATATCTCAGTTGGAATTTGGGTTTCTTCTTTGGAAGATGTTTGAGATATTTGTGACTGTCTGGAATGTAGACAAAAAGCTTGAAAGATTTGGCTATGAAGTTTCTAAGCTTTTTGTCAGCAAGTTTTTCTTGTGTCTGTACGTAATTTTCTTTTGTAAAAAGATATTGTTTTTAGGGTTTTCTGGGGTAAGGTATTTATGGGCAATTTATTGGGATCTGTCCGTTGGACACATGTAGGAGTGTGCCTCTCACGCAGCACGTGAGTTTACCTAAAGTCTGACATTCCTGAAAATTCGCTGAAGCCAATTGGATGGGAGCCGCTGAAGCCGATTGGACGGGAGCAGCTGAAACTCTGAAATCTGGTCAAAAGGTGGATTGTCCACAAGTCACATTAGCTTATCACATTTAATGCTCTTATCAGGCATTTAATGCATTTTAAATTTAATTTCCGTTGGAAATAAATTCCCGTTGAATGATTGCATTTAAGTCCTTCATGACTTGAGGATTTATTTCAGGTGAATCTGACATAAGTCGCTTGAGAGATATTGAGCGCTTGATCCATAAATTCTGAAATGAGGTCCTTTAGCGTTTGACGGACGCTAAGTAACAAATCTTTATCTCTGGTTGACTTTAGACGCTGATCTTCAACTGCTTCTCTAATAGACTCATCTAGAATTCTATTAACGATTCAGTATCTAATACTTAGTCTAAAATCTACAAAGATAAAAATTAACAAGCCTATAATAATTACAACTTTCAAATGCTTATACATCAATCTATGAAAAGCGGAAACTTACATGGTATTTTTGGGGTCTAACAGTAAATCTTATCTTGTCATCATCAGAACATCTGACATGAAATTTCCTAACAGTTTAGGGTATCGATTTCGGGATTATGTGAATCTAAATGTTGTGATGTTTCAAAACACATACAGTGTGCGACAATGCATATTTGATAAATGTAGTACAATGAACGTATTTCACGTATGCCTCTACGACTTATCAATGTTAATAGTTTCCCATAGTAATTAATAACATGTTTATATGCAATTGGGCATCAATCCATCATCAATTGACATATGATTAGTTGAAATAGAATAGAACTATAACATTTAACTTACTCGAAGTAATATGTTCATAGATTATATCACAATTAGCAGCAATTAGAAAAATTTATGGTTCAAAAACACATAACTATACCGGAGGAATATTGTTCCAGTATAGGTAGTATACTAGGAGATTGATCAAAACAATTGGGCATCAATCCATCATCAATTGACATAAGATTAGTTGAAATAGAATAGAACTATAACATTTAACTTACTCGAAGTAATATGTTCATAGATTATATCACAATTAGCAGCAATTAGACAATTTATGGTTCAAAAACACATAACTATACCGGAAGAATATTGATCTGGTATAGGCAGTATAATAGGAGATTGATCAAAACAATTGGGCATCAATCCATCATCAATTGACATATGATTAGTTGAAATAGAATAGAACTATAACATTTAACTTACTCGAAGTAATATGTTCATAGATTATATCAAAATTAGCAGAAATTAGACAATTTATGGTTCAAAAACACATAACTATACCGGAAGAATATTGATCCGGTATAGGCAGTATAATAGGAGATTGATCAAAACAATTGGGCATCAATCCATCATCAATTGGCATATGATTAGTTGAAATAGAATAGAATTATAACATTTAACTTACTCGAAGTAATATGTTGATAGATTATATCACAATTAGCAGCAATTAGAACAATTTATGGTTCAAAAACACATAACTATACCGAAAGAATATTGATCCGGTATAGGCAGTATACTAGGAGATTGATAAAAACAATTGGGCATCAATCCATCATCAATTGACATATATATGGTTAGTTGAAATAGAATAGAACTATAACATTTAACTTACTCGAAGTAATATGTTCATAGATTATATCACAATTAGCAGCAATTAGACAATTTATAGTTCAAAAACACATAACTATACTGGAAGAATATTGATCCGGTATAGACAGTATAATATGAGATGATCAAAACAATTGGGCATCAATCCATCATCAATTGGCATATGATTAGTTGAAATAGAATAGAATTATAACATTTAACTTACTCGAAGTAATATGTTCATAGATTATATCACAATTAGCAGCAATTGGAACAATTTATGGTTCAAAAACACATAACTATACCGAAAGAATATTGATCCGGTATAGGCAGTATACTAGGAGATTGATAAAAACAATTGGGCATCAATCCATCATCAATTGACATATATATGGTTAGTTGAAATAGAATAGAACTATAACATTTAACTTACTCGAAGTAATATGTTCATAGATTATATCACATTAGCAGCAATTAGAACAATTTATGGTTAAAAAACACATAACTATACCGAAAGAATATTGATCTAGTATAGGCAGTATACTAGGAGATTGATCAAGGTGGGAAATCCGAAAAAAGGGGTTTGAAATAAAAAAGAGGCGGGGAAAGAAGAAAAACAGGTTTGTGATATTATTCCCATTACTTATCATTTCAATTACTTTCATTATCCCTATTATTTTCATTATTTCCCCAACAATTTCCAAAATATCCCTGTTATTTTCTTTATTTTCTGGCCAACCCTCTCGTTGCCGTTAGTTATCATTTCTATCTCGTCTCTCCCCTCTCCATCTCTCCTCTCTCGTCTCGTTGTTAAATCACTGAATCATAGAGGGATTCTAGTCACCTACGTGTAAGTGCGGCCGAGGCAAAATGCTTATTCTCCGTGCCGGACCGGACACAAAAAATCCAGACCTCTACTTTTGTCGATGTCCCGGTTGGAAAAAACATTCAGATAGTTATCTTTGGTGTGATGACTATCATGACGAATAAACTTATATACCACGACCTAGTTTTATGAAGAATAATGTCCGCCCCACGCAGACAGCGATAGAGCAAGGTGTTTCATCTAGTATTGCCCAACCAATGGTGGGTTCCGCCAGTGGTTACCTGAGCTTTGATACAGTCATTGACAGGTTAATGGAAAAGAATATATGTAAGACGGTTAGATTTGACAAGCCGTTACAAACTGAATTGAGGCTAACTAGTAGGGGGTTCTCCCTAATGTGTTGTTTCATAATCGTTGTCTTGATTCTGCTTGCAATTTTCATATTTCTGGCTGGTCTATTAGTTGGAATGATCATTCATCAGTCCACTATTTGAGTAAAAGATGTGTTTTCTTTCCTAGATTTTGTATAATCTGTTCAATGAATGAATTTTATAATCTAACATTATGTTAATCACTTTATGTTTAAACTTACCTCTGTTAAGTGTTATTTTTTTCTTCATTTTTAATTTGATTGTAAGGTTTGTGATTATTTTGTACAAATTGTTTTGTATGTGATTGATGAATATAGAAATTACTCTTAACTTGTTAAAATTAATACTTTAACAGTTAATTATGTATAATCTGTTCAATGCATGATAGATTGGTATATAATATAGTTTAGTTGTATGTCAACAGTATTTTATGTATATTGTTCAGATTCCCTTGCCTAATTATGTGACATAGCCATAACTTGCAAAAAATCCCCAATTTAACAGTTCAAGTTCAACACATATCATGCAAACTAATATTTAACATAATTAAAAAAGAACACCTCTAAAAATTGAACATATTTAAAATATTTTACATATTTAACAAAGAAATAGAATAACCCTACAATATCATATATTTAACATACTTAAAATTCACAAAATCATTTCTTCTTCAAAAAATTTACCGTCACATGAGTGAAACAGAATCCCCCTATTGAGCATTTTCCTCCATGGCATACAACTGAGTCCATGATTGGGTAGTTGACTCATACATTGCCCTGTCATTTTTGTACATTTCGGCAGTGTCGGCAACATCCGGATGAGCTTCTTCCAGATTCGGCTCAATCAACATCAACCGACTGGAGTCAAGGAGTTGGAGAAAATCCATCATCAGAAAAATAGGTTTAGATGGTAAATTAAGCAAGAACATTTCAGTGTCACGGTACCTTCAACATAGATATGCGGGGTACCCAATATTGTCTCAGTATATGCATGCTAATACCACCACTACTAGGGCTGATATTTGGATGGAAAGTATTTATTTGGAACCGTACTTGATCAGTGCAAAACTTAATTAGAGGGTATCAAATTATGTGTAACACGACGACAGTCAAAGTACAAGGTAACATCAAATTACCATGGGTGGTTTAAGTGGATGCTCGGGATGAAAATGAATATTTAAAACAAATTTTCCTCCGACAAAGGGGCTATTTGGAGGCCCCAATAAAGTAGCGTGCCAATGATATATGTTGCCTGAAACGCTGCCTACTTCTGCATGAAGTAATGAAGACATGATCATAAGAACTATTAATTCAGATTCAGTCACTTTTAGAAGAAACATGCAAGAAAAAATGACTGAAACTCCATACCATCGACGAAGGACTGCTTTTGCAACTCCGCCATTTGTTTTTGAATAATTCTTCCGCAGATGGCGGGAATGGAAATGGAAGGTTCCATCGATTACCTCTTGAAAGAGAGACACAGAAGAGAAAGGGAAAGGAAGAGACGGAGAGGGGGAGAGAGAGACAGATAAAGGAAACTCAGATGAGGAGGATAAATAAATAAAGTTAGGTATACATAGAAACACTTTATGTAACTCCTCATCTTCTTGGTCTTAATCGAATTATGTAACTTCTCATCCATTAGTGGAAAGATTTTTGTGGTTGGTAAAAATTAAGATGAAATTTAATGAATTAAAGTGGTTGGTTGTCAATCCCATCTATCCATTCCATTTATTCAATATATGTAGTATAATAGTCATACTACATGTACTAGAGGTCATTCAAAACAGTATAATAAATGTGGGGAAGTTAGCACCTCAGTTGGGGTGAGAGGAAGTTTGAAAGACTCATCACCACACTTTCTGTAACTCCTCATCTCCTTGGCATGAACCCTCTTACATCCTTAATTAATCTACAATCAATTAAATAATAGAATTAGAGAACTAAAAAAATAAGATGCGCCTGATCAACTCTTGGTCTTAATCGAATTATGGAAAGTTATTTGTGGTTGGTGCCAATTTAAGATGGTGGTTGCTTGCCTCAGTTTCCAACCCATCTATCCAGTATATGTAATAATTATACTGAATATATCTCATGTCAATCTCTTGAGTATTTTCTTTAGACTACAGAGATTGCTGCTCAGTATAACAAGTAAATTTTAAATTATCAAGGTTTACATTTACTAACAAGTACTAAAGATATTAAATACGAATCTTTCTTTCATGTTGTACTGTGCATTACTTTAGTAGTTAATTTGTTTACCTTCAAAATGACAATTATTTTGTACTAAATTTATTACACAAAATATGGTATGAAATATACTGTCTAGATTGGTACACGGTATAACCAGTATTTTCTGTATAGTGGACAGATTGCTACTCTGTATAGGTATAACAAGTATATTCCTTGAACTATGAAATATACTTATCGTTTGCAATTATCTTACTTTTCTTGTGGAGGACAACAATAAATTTACAAACTCAAGAAACCATGAGTCAAACTCAAACTCAAGAAAATAAATTTTATTGTGCAGTTAAATTCCGTCAAGTATCAACCGTGAGTCACAACTCACAAGCAACAGTCTTAGAAAGAAAACATGGACTAGTATTCTCAACTACGAACATTCTAGAGAATTACGTCGATACTTGATAAATCGTTAACTAGAATACAGAAATGCATCGTTTATCTTAGACAATTTGCTACATAGCAAACATAAAATGCTGACAGTTGAAGGGCATTTACACCCTAAAGTAACTGACTTGTACAATAAAAGATTCACCTTCACTCGTTCAATTTCTTTTGCAATATAGTACAAATACATATAGTACATAGTATGAATCAACTGAATAGTTTATATGATTGAAAAATACAACATTAAAAAATCAAATTAAAAAGAGAATTAAAAAATTAAACATCTCCATAGTTCAGTTTAGAACTTTCTTGGATCTTTTGGTCTCTTTGACTTTTTACGAACCTTCTGTCCACCTGCCTCTATTCTAACAGACTGAGGCACTCCAGTCCTTTTCTTGCAGTCTGAAGCTACCACCTTAATGGCCTTTATGTCATCAGGAATGATCCAAGTGGACTGACAAGGAATGGGGTATATGGTTCAGAAATACGCCAATGCCCAAAATTCTTTCAAGTAGTACTTCGAGCATAGAGAAGTCAATTATGCGTCATCACCAGAAAATACAGCAAGCGCGTGCTCACAAGGGATATGGTCAATGTCGAAAACTCGGCACCTACATGTTTTCCTCTGGAGGTCAACAAATAAAGTTTCTTCGTGCTCTAGAGCCCCCGTGCGTTTGACCATTTACTCACCTGTGAACTTATTAAGTTCTTTAGCTTTATAGAAATTGGACTCGCGTTTCCTTGCATGCAATGTGCTTTCAGCTTCTGGAGTTAGGAGTTGTGACAATCCACCCTCACAAGATTCGTTCCGGTGCTTATTGAACCACTGACATATTAAGTTCACGATCTCATCCAACATAAGAATCAGCAAAAATGATCTAGCACTAACCAAGACAGCATTAATGGACTTAACTCCATTGGAAGTCAAGATGTTGTATCGTGAACATTCAAAGTAGCACCTGGCCCAAAGCTCCTTTATAAGGAGTAGATCTTCAATATACTCATGAAACTTGACACATGTACGAGGTTGCCTTTTTGTTAGGTCATCAAAACATTTTTCAAACTCTTGAACAGTGTATGCTTCGGCGCAAGTCGTGAACTTCGACCACACGCTTTTGCGAGCTTCATTTTTCTGTTTAATGCCCTTACCGGTATTAACGCGAGTCCTAATATTTTGAGAGATATGATAAGCACAGAATCCATGTGAAGCCTTGGGATACACTATCGGAACTGTATTTATGATGCTTCCGTTTCTATCTGAAATGATGACCAAATCTTCAGAATCGGGTATGACCTCGCTAAGCTTGTCCAGGAATCAAGACCATGATGCATCGCATTCACTTTTTACTACACCAAAAGAAAGAGGACATTGATGTTTGTTGCCGTCTTGTGCAGTGCAAACTAATAATACACCCTTGTACTTGGTCTTTAAATGCGTGCTGTCAATAACAATTACCTTCCTCATGGCCTTAAAACCTTCAATGCATGTTCCCAATGCAAAGAATAAAGACACAAACTTGCCATCCACATTTGTACATATGTCAGAAACTGTATCGGGATTCACCTGCTTCAGCATATACAAATAACTCGGAAGAAAATCATAACTTTCCTCGGGATCACCCCTGATAGTACTTCTCGCTAGATGTTTGCTCCGCAGGGCTTTCGAGTAAGAAATAAGAAGGCCCTGGACTAACATCATGTCAGATATTGTCTTTAGAGCCGGTGTATCATACTAAGATGGGAAAATCTTTAACAACATCCTAGATACCTATGATGCGCTACTTTTTTCTGCTCTAAATCCCACTGAAGGCGAGCATGTATGGATATTATTATGAACGTGCAAGGAGAAAACATCTAACCCTCCGGTCTTTCCCGCACTCAAACTCCACTTGCAATCCGGGACCTTACATTTAAAAGAGAATGTCTTTGTTGTCGACTTAGATCTTTTAAAATTAAAAGTTGCTTTCAACGAAGCATCCAAAACCACGTCGAACACCTCATCTTTGCTACTGAATTCATGTCTAATAGGCAGATGTATACCATCAACAAAATTGAAGGTTTGAACAACCTCATCAGGAAGAGTTTCACTTAAAGTAGCTCGAAGAATTAGAATTCAGTCATCCCTTGAGAAAGGTGTAGTGTAACCAGGTATTGGACTTGAGGGAGTAGGAGGAGTTGATTGCAGATTTTCAACATTTGGAGTCGACAAGGGAGTTGATTCCAAATTTCCATTAATTGGAGGAGTTTGTTTCACAGGAGTTGGGGCAGAGGCCATCGATATGGGCGGGGACATCGGCTTATCTAAAACCACCCGGCCAACCAGGGGCAGAGGTATAGTCTTCAACAAAATTCACATCCAGAAAATAACTTGAGTCCTCAGTATTAGATTCCGCACCATCAATATCAACACCATTACCATTTTCAAACCAATTATGTGCTGTAGGAACCGTCTTCTTAATAAGCTCAACATGGAGAATGCTTCTACATTTAGATATACGACATTGGTCCATAAGATAACACCTTACATCAAAATCGGTCGAAATATATTTAGGGTTCAAACCTTTACAGGACAAAGGCATATAACTCACTTTAATTTCAAAGTCCTCCCATTTAAAAGGAGCCATTTCAAATATAAAATCATGAAACTTTGAAACCGTTATCGCTTTAAGATCATCTCCCTCTTCTCCAATTATTGTATTGTGCATTTCATAATTATTCCTTGAAATCCATTCATATGCTCCTAATTCTCCATCTTTCTTCTGCCACTCTCCATCGTATTGATAGTACAACAGATAGTCTGACATTTTCCTACTAAAGGAACAAACAAAAATGAGTTGTTTCTATTGAAACTATTTAAATAGTATACCCACTATTCTTCAGCCTGCATACATTGCCTACATTTACATATCACCGCACCTTCAACCTGCATACATTGCCTATATTACCTGCATACATTGCCTACGTTTACGTATTACTGCATACATTGCCTACATTTACATATTACCACAACAGAATCCATCAAGATACCTAAACTAACGGGAGATTACACCAAAGAAGCTAAGAAGATTAAACAACATAATTAATCTTGGACAATACACACATAGTCACAATGAAGAAGAAGGAGCCGAAATTGGTCCAAAAAACTGCATAAAATACGAAATTTGGGGAAATTTAGGGGAAATAGAGAAAACCCATCCATTAAAACACCTTATTACGTTATTTAAACAAAGAATTTGATGAAATAATGTAAAAATTTACCAATTATTCGGTTCGATTAAACTCCTTTTTGCACCTCCGACAACTATAGATACACGACCAAAGCAACAAATTGCAGTCTTTCGAAGTAGAGGACAACAATGCGCAACCCTTCTTTGGTAAATATCAATCAATTGAGAAGAATTTCGAATCAATTGGGGGAAAAAAATTGGGGCAAATATGAACCTTAGATTGGACTGAATTGGGGGAAAACGTATTCCTCCCTCCCGCCCTCTCGAGGGTTATTGCAGGTTATTTTTCTTTCTTTTTTTTTTTTAATCATTGAATTGAATGTAGGGTTATTTTAGATATTTCCAAATGGATGATTTATTCTTTTCTTTTAATACAATTTTGTTAGTAAGGGTAATTTAGAACTTTCAAGTGAATGGGTCCCACAAGGATTATTCTTTTCTTTTAATACAATTTGGTTAGTAAGGGTATTTTAGAACTTTCAATTGAATGGGTCCCACAGGGGTTTAAAAATGACTTGCTTTTTCAATGGGGTCTATTTTTGCTTTGCCATATGCAATTGGGGTCTAAAATTGCTAACTTCCCTAAAGAAGACCCAGATTAGAAAATTCTAGTAATTAATTTTATTATTTTTTTTGAAGAAAAGATGGTAATATTATTAAGCTAAATCAGCTAACAAAAGATCCAAAATTTCATGGGGAATATCAGAATCATCCCCAGAAACAGAATCATAAGCATCACGCGCAAGATAATGTGCAACTCAATTACCAGCTTTACGAACAAAAGAAAAACGAACAAAAATAAAAGAAGCAACAAACCAACGAACATCCAAAATCAACAGGCCCACAAAGGACAAATCCTCTGATGGTGTATTAATTTTCTGAGCAATGGTCAAACAGTCACCCTCCATAACCACGTTTTTCCAGCCATGCAAGTATGCCAACCGAAGGCCCTCATGATAAGCTAGAGCTTCACTTACTTCAGTCGAGGAACGAAAAGCAAAAAAAAAGAAGGCATTTCCAAGCTAGAAAAAAACCTATCGAGTCCTGCCACTGTTGGGAAAGTATTATACAACACAGCGGAAACGGTATAGCAAGTTTTTTTTAGATTTCTCATTAACAGGATCAACCCGGGGTTATTAACACACGTGTGTAAAAGAGGGATTTGATACTTTACCCGTTGTAGTGAAGTGGTTGGAGAAAACTAACTTTCTTCAACTTTTTGAAATCTTCAACCTTTTCGCAAATTAATCCGACTGATTGATTGTTGATCTGAGCTGTACAATTATGCTGCCTCTAAATCATCTCGCCGGAAAACTTGAATGAAAAACTACTTCTTCTTGACCTTGGAGGCGGATGGCTACTGAGAGAAGGGAGGGAATGTTTTTTGTTTTCTTGTAGCTCAAGTGTATTATGACTTCTGTTATGGCTTGGTTTAATTAAGTGATGTATTTATATCACTTAAGTTAAAACTTTGGGCTTAAAAAGCCCATGTAGGACTCCTACTAAGGCCGCCCCACGCCCTATGGTGCACCAATTTAAGCTCAATCCAATCTTATATTTAATTAATTAATCTAATCCAATTAATTAATTCAATTAAACAATTAATGGGATATTTAATTAATTTTATTTCTCAAAGAAATAACCAATTAATTAATTCCATAACTGAATTAACTTATTCCTCCAAATAATTAATTTCATTTATTCAATAAATACTTTTAAGTATCGAATACTTAAAACATTGCTACAAGAAATACTCCATAAATTCTGTTTTATAATTTCTTTTTAATCGTGACTCTTTAGGTTCATCTATGTTTGACATTGGAGGATCTAATGGATGTGAGTAACACCTAGTCAGTCATGTGACCTACATCGTACCCAAATAAGATGAAATGATTTAGATCATTATAAACCTTTCCTATTGTAATTTTCATGTGAATATAAACTCTTCGTTTCCATATTTCAGTCAAGTAAGAGTCATGGTTTAGGTCAAACTCACAAACTTGACTCTATGATTTATTTATGATAAGTCTAGATTAGTAAGCTTTCCTATTTGAGTCTTTCTCAAATAGCTCGTATGCTTTGGCCAAAGACTTTTAGATCTAACTTACTCATAAATGTATAGGATAATATCTCGTTCTCTTATGAGGGAACTGATATGCTCGAACACGACTCGCATCGGTTTTGTCACATGTATTCACTTTGTGATTGTCAATGACAGAACGGATTATTCGTAATAGTTATAAGTGAACCTTTGCCCTGAAGCATCAGGTTGAAGATATACTTGTGACGTCAAGTCTGTTAGAGTTAGTGCCCGGCGCACCAATTATTGGGCGCCATTCTTTGTAATAGTAACTCTAGAGTTGAACAATCGTTTTCTTATAAATAAAGTCAATCTCTTTTTTATGTGTGGCATGTCTTTATTCTTAAATTAGTTTTTACTTTGGCTTAGAATAAAGTCCCGAAGGATCACACATAGCTATGGGACATCATTGCACATTGGGTGTGGCAATGATGGAATATGTCTCGAAGACTGTGATCTTTAAACATTGTTCCAAGTCGTGAAAGGGTTCCTTGAGATAAAGGGATATCGATGCAACCCAAAAGACTTGCTCATATGATGCATACTCTGGTAGAAGTGTATCTCGTTCCATAGATACTGGCACGGTGAAAGCCAATGCATATATGAGGATTGCCATTGTGGTAATGGGTGAACTGAACAACCCCATGGAACTTCCTGAAATGGATTCCCAGTCGAATGTGGAACTTCCAGTGGTCTTGTAGTATAAGAGTAATCCTTATGGACCTAAGATTCCATTGGATGTCTTATGCGTAACCGCGCATGTTCTTCATTTGTTACATGATCACTTTAGATGATCGAATATGGGCAAACTCAGACATGCACGTTTTACGTAGTAAGGCACGTGAGAATCAAGAGGAATCTATCTCTGACATTAGCCAGTCGGTTAATCTCGTTGGTCCCAAGTGGCATACGAAAGGGTCTAGAAGGGGGGGGGGGTGAATAGACCCTGAAGTCTTTTTTGACTTCAAAAAGTTTCGTACTAAAAGATTTTTGGACGCTTGAAAAGATAGACGCTTGAAGTATCTAACGCTTGACTTAAGCGTTCACTTAAAAATATTGGCGCTTTGGCGAAGCGTCTGATGAAGACTGTTTTTAGGAAGTTAACTCAGACTTCAAGATCTGAATACTTTGACCAAGTAGGTTAAGCGTTCAGTTCTTTAATCAGTGTTAGCACAGCGGAATGATTTTTGGAGTCTTCTCTTTGAAAGCTTTAGCGTCACAAGAGGTTTCTTAGTTGCTTAGCTTTTGATTGTGTTTTACTTAATCAATTTATGCAATGATATGATAGATGAAAGAATTGACTGAAAAGTAAATGACACAATATTTGTAAGGTTCGTTGGGTGGTGTAATCCCAACTACGTCCTTCTTCTCCTCGAACACTTGGAGGCAATCCACTAAAATGATTCTCAAAGAATCACACAGAATCTTCTACAAATTAGGGAGAGATGGATGTCGATGACTTGAGCTCCTTGATCACACAGATTTGTGCCCCAAATCACTTCAATCCCCTTGCTTCTTTCACCCATAAATATGGCAAGTATCCAACTTCGACTTCACACAGAACGCGAGGCTTGGATAGAGGTTTTTCTAAAAAGGTTTGTTTGATTTTGATGAAGTTCAAACAACTGGAATATCTCAGTAGTAGAGTAGTTTCTTCAAAAAGAATGTTTGAGATATTGGGTTGACTGTCTCAGGATTTGATGAAAAGCAAAGAGAATATTTTCTTGAGTATTCTGGCTTTTCTAAGAGTTTAAGGAATGAGATTTCAATGCAACAACAATTTGGCTTGATAATTGTTCTTTGTTTAGCTTGTTGTTGGAGTTCTATTTATAGGCATTCTTGGAGAAAGTGTCCGTTTGACACATGCAAGGGCGCGTGTCTCTCACTTTCGCGAGTGAACAACTTTTGTCCTTTTTCCTGAAAATCTGCTGCACAAAAGTTGGTGCTGCAGTCTTTGAATTGTTGACAGTCCAATAGGATGGCTTCTCCGTACGTCTGAAAGTGCTCATCACATTTAATGCTCTTATCAGCATTTAATGCAATTTGAATTAAATGCCCGTTGGCATTTAATGCACTGAGAATATTTGCATTAAACTCCTTTCGATCTGACACTTCAGGAGAATGTTTGTCATTTGATAGACGCTTCATTCATGAACTGAAAGTTCCATTTAATCTGGAGGACTACTTAATGTTTAGACGCTTGGAAAAAGTCTTCAGACTTTATTTAGAAGTGTAGACGCTTGAGACTTCAGTCTTCGTTACTTGACACCTCACTCAGAACATGTCAGGCGCTTAGAGTGAACTTCTTCAAACTTCATTCACTATTGATTTCTTGGACGCTTGGAGTCTTCAGATTTCGCAGTCTTGATAAGCTCACTCAGAAAGTATCAAACGCTTAATCTAACCGACTTCTTGATCTAAGAATGTCAAAAGTAAAAGATAAGATAAAGCCAATACATTTCTAATGTTCAAATGCTTATACAAGTATCTATGAACTTTAAGCGTACATAACTTTGAGGTCTAATAAGATTCCTAATTGTCATCATCAAAACATCTATCATGAAATTCCTAACAATTTCCCCCTTTTTGATGATGGCAATACTTACTCTTTTATAGTTCAAGAGTTACGTCAGCCAAAGTTAATAAGCGTTATGTTAGTAAGTTAGAGTTAGTTAGGCTTTAACGAGATGTTTCAGCAGAAAAATGTACTTTATATATATTCGGAGAATTCATACATTTTACAAACTGTCTAGAAACCGAAGAGAAGGTTAAATTACAAAGAGCTATCATGATCTACTTTCTTCTGGTAAGATTTCATCGTGTGATCATTTCTGTTCTGATGGTTTCTTCGATGAGATCTTGAAGGGTGATCATTATCTGATGATCTCTGTCAATTACGAAACGGTTTTCCTTTTTTCTCCTTGTTTCATACACTCTATGCCGTCGATCCCATTCGGATGGATCAATACCCATATGCCTAAGCATTGCTCTGAATGCTTGAGATAGGTCTGAGAACTCCATTTCCACAGCCAAGTCTTGAGGAGTAGTGGGCTCTGGAAGTGGCGCTCGCGCCATCGGTATATTGAATTGTTTAAGTAGCGCTTGAGATGGCACAGGTATATCTGCTCTGAAAGCGATGGAAGGAAAACCGGTTCTTCTACTAGGAATTCCCATGGCGGCAACCAATGAAGGGTAATTGGATTCGGGCAAAGGAGGAGGAGGTGGCAAGAAGACAAAATCTTGTGGATTTTTCGGCTCTGGACGCTTCACTTCTTGACGCTTAGAACTTGATTGAGCTCTTGAACTTGCATGAGCTTTCCTTTTTTCCCCCTTATTGCCATCATCAGCCTTTTTTAGTGGTAAGTTCAGCATAAGTAGACGAAGATTTCTTTGGTGCCATTTTTAGTGAAAGAGATGAACTGAGATTTTCTTTTTCTTTGAGAGAGGGAGAATAAGTTTTGCAGATATGTTTGAGTAAAAGTGAATTGTCTTTCTGCAGAATTTGTGTTTTAAATGACACAGTAAAGAATTTTTGAAACTTGTGTTCTCTAGTCTCTGTAGGATTTAGACACGTGTAACGATTGTTGATTCTCAGCCATAAATTCATTAATTGCGGACGCGAGTTTTGTGTAATAGAGAGAAGTTACATTTGGTAATTCTCATATATAAAGATTTGACATTCGAGTTAAAATTTTAAAACGTTTGGCATTTTCAGAGTGTAACGCACACGCCCGTTTGTATACTGACACGTACACAAACACGTGCTATCTCTGAACCGTCATTTTGAAAAGAAACTTTTGATTACCCGCCAGTTTGATGTGATAGAAGCGTGCGAGTAGAGTACAAAATAGACTTTTGAGTCTACCCACTACTTCGAAAGAAGTTTAGAAACTTTATGCATGGCTTGTAAAGAAAATATTTTTATATTAAGAGTTGATTGGACTTGATTCAACGCTTAAATGATACCATTGGTTGGTATTTATTTTAACGGTTGTAATATAGACGCTTAAAGTCAAAGTCCCTTTTTTTTTATGTTTGAGCGTCCAATATTTTATGCAAAAATAATACTGAGCGTTGATGATCATGCATCTGAAAATTTTGATCATTGACGCTTACAGTTATGTTCAAGTACAATTTTAAGGTTCCCCCTAAATTTGATAACTTGTACCATTTGTTTTGTTTTTCAAAGAAGGCTTTTAGACATAAATCAAGTGGATTCCCCCTAAATTATATGTCTAATAAAGTATGATGCTTGATGATTAAGCGTTTAAATCAATCATACCTAGTTCACTTCTTAAAGTGAGAAAACGTTGTTCATTGAATGCTTTGGTGAAGATATCTGCCAATTGTTTGTCAGTTCCAATGAAGTGCATGGAGATATCTTTCTTTTGAACGTGGTCATGAAGGAAATGGTATCTAATGTCAATGTGTTTTGTTCTGGAATGAAGAACAGGGTTTTGAGTCATGGCTAGAGCGCTTTGATTATCACAATGAATGGGGGTTGGACCTAGGATTATTCCATAGTCTCTAAGTTGTTGCCTCATCCATAATACTTGTGCACAACAACTTCCTGCGGCTACATACTCAGCTTCGGCTGTGGAGGTAGCTATGGATTGTTGTTTCTTGCTATGCCATGAAACTAACCTATCACCTAGAAATTGACAAGTACCACTAGTGCTTTTACGATCTATTTTGCAACCTGCAAAATCTGCTTCCGAGTAACCAATTAGTTCAAAAGGAGAATCCCTAGGATACCATAAGCCCACACATTCTGTGTGCCTTTTAGGTATTTAAGGATCTTCTTGGCAGCAATTAAGTGCGACTCTTTAGGATCAGCTTGAAAACGTGCACACATGCATACCGAAAATATAATATCAGGTCTACTGGCAGTAAGATAAAGAAGTGATCCAATGATACCTCTATAATTAGTGATATCAACTTTCTTTCCACTTTCATCTTTATCTAACTTAAGCGTTTGGCTCATTGGAATTTTTGAATATGATGCATTTTCCATACCAAATTTCTTAATCATATCTCGTGTATATTTAGATTGGTTAATAAATATGCCATTAGGGAGTTGTTTAACTTGTAGTCCTAAGAAGAAAGTTAATTCACTCAACATGCTCATTTCAAATTGTTCTTGCATCATTTTCGAAAATTTCTCATACAGACGCTTGTTAGTAGAACCAAATATAATATCATCAACATAAATTTGAACTAAGAGAATATCTTCGTTATTGGTAATTTTGAATAACGTTGTGTCAATGCTGCCTTTTGAAAAGCCTTTACCAATAAGAAAGATAGAGAGAGTGTCATACCATGCTTGGGGTGCTTGCTTAAGCCCGTAAAATGCTTTTTCTAGCTTGTAAACCATACCCTTACCATGATTGTTGATGAATCCTGGTGGTTGCTCCACATACACTTCTTCTTGGAGTTTACCATTCAGGAAGGTACTCTTCACGTCCATTTGATACACCATAAACTTGTTGAACGCTGCATACGCTAGAAACATGCGAATTGCTTCAAGATGAGCGATAGGAGCGTAAGTCTCATCAAAGTCAATACCCTCCTCTTGGCAGTATCCTTGAGCTACGAGTCTGGCCTTGTTTCTTATAACAATGCCGTTCTCATCCATCTTGTTTCTATATACCCATCTAGTTCCAATAACTCCTTGGTGAGTTGGTCTCAGTACTAGCATCCAAACCTTATTTCGTTCGAACTGATTAAGCTCTTCTTGCATAGCTTCAATCTAACTTGGGTCGCTTAGCGCTTCATCCACTTTCTTAGGTTCCATTTGAGATAGAAAGCTTGCGAACATAGCCTCATTGAACGTAGCGGCTCTAGTCCTAACAGGTGCTTCAATATCTCCAATAATCTGCTAAGGTGGATGATCACCCAGCCATAATCTGTCTGGTTGGAAGGGGTTAAGAGGTTAAACATGCGCTTGAGGAACAAACGCTTGACTACCTTCTTGCGTAGGCGCTTCAAGTTCATAATTCCTTGTGTGCTCTTGATGATCATTCTCTTCATGATCATCAGAATTTCTTACATGATAATTTAGAGTAATCTCACGAGTATTCTTAGGAGGTGGCACTGAGATCTCATCATCGTCATCAGTATCTTCATCAATAGTAATCTTAGACGCTTGATGACATAGATCTTCAACTCCTACATCATTTAAATTAACCTTACCCGGCTCTTGGTTAGCATCATCAAAAACAACATGATTAGATTCCTCAACCTTCGATTTGATCTTATTGAGAATGCGAAAATTCTTTCCATTTTTGGCGTAGCCTAGAAAGATTCCCTCATCCGCTTTAGGATCAAAAGTCTTTAGGCTTTGGGATCCATTATTATGGATAAAACATTTAGAACCAAAGACGTGAAAATATGAAACATTTGGTTTACGTCCCTTCCATAGTTCATATGGAGTTTTCCCATGCTATTTGTTGATCATGCAGCGGTTTTGAGTGTTACAGGCAGTGTTGATCGCTTCGGCCCAAAATCTAGGAGCAAGCTTGGATTCTGCTAACATAGTCCTAGCGGCTTCCTTAAGCATTCGGTTCCGGCGCTCAGCAACACCATTTTGTTGGGGAGTTCTGGGAGCTGAATACTCATGATGTTTTCAATTTTCTGCACAAAACTTCTCAACAATCTTGTTAGTAAACTCAGTACCATGACCGCTTCTTATTCTTGCAACCTTAAGGTTTTTCAATATTTGAAGTTGCCGAATAAGCGTTGTTAACTTGTCACATGTTTCATCTTTGGATGAAAGAAATTCCACCCAAGTAAATCTAGAGAAATCATCTACTATCACCAAAGTATACTTTTTACCGCTTACACTGATCGTTTGAACGGGTCCAAACAAATCCATGTGAAGTAGTTCAAGTATTCTAGAGGTAGATAGATGAGGTTTTCTCTTGAATGATGATTTAACTTGTTTACCCATTTGACAAGCGTCACAAAGACGATCCTTATGAAATGGTCTATTTGGTAATCCCTCTACAAGATTTTGGCTTATTAGCTGAGAGATTGTTTTAAAGTTGAGGTGATTCATTTTTCTATGCCATAACCAACCCATTTTAGATTCACTTTTAGCAACAAAACATGTTGGGTTGTTATCAAGTGTTGAACCCCAATCTACCAAATATACGTTGTTAGTTCTTTTTCCTTTCAATTTAGTAGACTTAGTCTTAGCATCGTTTATATAGAAGCAGTCACTTGAGAATATGACTTCAAAGCCTTTATCACAGAATTGACTTATGCTTAATAAATTGTGCTTCAGACCCTCAACAAAATAAATATCACTTATCATGATGTTCCCCCTATGCACAGTACTTATACCTTTGGTTTTACATTTGGAGTTGTCACCAAATACAACCTGAGGACCATTGGCAGCTTGATAGTTGATCAGAAGATCTTTGGAACCAGTCGTGTGCCTTGACGATCCACTATCAAAGTACCATACAGATGTATCGGCTCTAGCTCTAGGTATCTACAATCAAAAAGGGAAGTTCTATTTCTGTTTAGGTACCCATTGTTGCTTGGGTCATTCAACATTAGTGGCATTGTTAGTTTGAATTAGAACTTTAGGAACCCATATTTGCCTAGTCTTCATTGTAGGAATACTGGCCTTTTTGGGTTTCACATTGTGCTGTGTGTGCTTTTTGGGTGTATAATAATATCCTCGATTATAATAATAGTCATAATCATAGTCATAATCATAATCATCATAGTATCGATAATATGATCTTGACTGTCTTGGATATTGACGCTGGTATTTCCTTGGCGCTGGCTTGGGTTGCACTTTTGGTGCTGGACGCTTAGCGCTTGATTCACAGTGGTCAGTCTTATCTTTAGCCTTTTGAGCGTTTGGATAGACCCGTCTTTGTGAATCATTTGCCTTAGCCTTACCCTTGCCTGAGTTAGCTTTGACTTTCTCATTTGGCCTCTTACCATTGTCACTTGGTTCATTTTGAGTTTGACCTTGTGAACCTTTTTCAACAAAGATAACACCCGTTCCTTTGTTGTTTGCCGTAACATTAGATTGATTGGATTGTTTACCGAGTTTATCGCATCCTAAACCGGTCTTCTCACCAAATAATCTGGTTACTTCAGTCACATTATCCAATTGTCTAGAAGCTTTTGATAATGATGAGATGAGCTGCTCTGATTTAGCAAGTTTAGCGATCAAATCAGCTTCTCTCTTGACTATTATATCAAGATCACGTTTTAATTGAATAATTTCACTCTCAAGCGATTGGTTCTTCTCAATGCACTGTTGCTGAACTCGCAACTTTGCTACTTTATCTCTTGTGAGTGATGAGATAATAGCGAGATCATTTTGATATATTTTGGCAGCTTCTTGACATTCATTGTAGTATTCTTTGACTTTGTCAAGTAATTCATCATAAGAAAGAGGAATTGATAATTCATTGATTACCTCAGGAGACGCTTCATCATCTCTGGCCATGAGACATATGAGCGCTGAGTCATCTAATGGCTCATCATCATCACTACTTTCTTATGATGATTCTAAATCTTTAGGTGCGGATGCTGGTTCTAATTCCGCTAGCAAACCTTGTTGACGAAGGTTGCTTCTGAATTGGTTTCTATCCAAGTAATCCTGCCTTGAGGGCTTGGATACGTTTGGATAAGGGCAATTTACCTGTTAGTGCCCTGGTTTCCTGCAATTATAACAAAGATTAGTTTTCATCTTTTGTTCATTTGTTAACCTTGCAATGTGTGGTTTTGAGATTACTGGAGCTGGGAGAGTTTGAGTAGACGCTTGGTATTGAACAGGCACTTGGGGTGAAGGAACAGAATACTGAGGCGCTTGAAACTGTTGTTGCACAGAAGAAGGCGCTTGATATGAACTTTGTCTTTGATTATTAAGACCTTTTCCTTTCTTTTCATATCTCAAGAACTTCCTGAATCTATTCAGCAAAGCCAACTCTTCTTCCTCATTGATATCTGAATTCTTTCCTTTATTACCCGATTTACCTTTGATTGATGCAATGAGCGCTCCAGATTCAATCACTGGACTACTCACAATATCACTAGCAGAATTCAACTGGAACTCAAATGCTTTTAGCTCTGAAAAGGTGTCTTCTGGAGTTAGGAGATCCATCGTATTTGATTCTCTCATAGCGGTTGTCTTCATCAAGAATTTACTTGGTAAGCTTCTAAAGATTTTAACCACCATTTCTCGGTTCTGTAAATCCAGTCCCAACGATGTAAGTTCTGTAACTAGAGCTGTCAATCTTATATCCAATTGCTCTAAAGTTTCACTGGGTAACATCTTAAATCCGTTAAACTTTTCCTTGGCAATGGAAAGTTTGTTTTCTTTGATTTGAGCTGAACCACCACAAATCTGTGCCAACTTATCCCATATTTCTTTAGTAGTTTTGCAAGACTTGATCTTATTAAATAAGTTGTCATTATCACCAATATCCGTATATAGAGCGTTACGACCAACATTGTCCAAATTAGCTCTTCGACGCTCATATGGAGTCCATTCTTGTTTTGGTTTTTCAACGTAACCATCGGGAGTTACTTCCGTGGCTCCAGGCGCTCTGGTGATAACTTTGTATATTTTGATTGGCCCATCTGAAATAATATCACACATGTCATCATCACATGAACAGAGATATGTAAATGCTTTGACTTTCCATGTGTCAAAATTTGATTCAGTCAGTTTGGGAACTTTAGCAAATGCCATATCGAAAATTTTAAACGCAACTAGATTTTGAAAGAAAAGGATCTAAACAAGTAGTTATGCTTGGAAATTTTAAAATTTCAATTTTAACCGCTCTAATACGACTTGTTGGTCCTAAGTGGCATACGAAAGGGTCTAGAAGGGGGAGGGGGGGTTGTTGAATAGACCCTGAAATCTTTTTCGACTTCAAAAAGTTTCGTACTAAAAGATTTTTGGCCGCTTGAAAAGATAGACGCTTGAAGTGTCTAACGCTTGACTTAAGCGTTCACTTGAAAATATTGGCGCTTTGGCGAAGCGTCTGATGAAGACTATTTTTAGGAAGTTAACTCAGACTTCAAGATCTGAATACTTTGACCAAGTAGGTTAAGCGTTCAGTTCTTTAATCAGTGTTAGCACAGCGGAATGATTTTTGGAGTCTTCTCTTTGAAAGCTTTAGCGTCACAAGAGGTTTCTTAGTTGCTTAGCTTTTGATTGTGTTTTACTTAATCAATTTATGCAATGATATGATAGATGAAAGAATTGACTGAAAAGTAAATGACACAATATTTGTAAGGTTCGTTGGGTGGTGTAATCTCAACTACGTCCTTCTTCTCCTCGAACACTTGGAGGCAATCCACTAAAATGATTCTCAAAGAATCACACAGAATCTTCTACAAATTAGGGAGAGATGGATGTCGATGACTTGAGCTCCTTGATCACACAGATTTGTGCTCCAAATCACTTCAATCCCCTTGCTTCTTTCACCCATAAATATGGCAAGTATCCAACTTCGACTTCACACAGATCGCGAGGCTTGGATAGAGGTTTTTCTAAAAAGGTTTGTTTGATTTTGATGAAGTTCAAACAACTGGAATATCTCAGTAGTAGAGTAGTTTCTTCAAAAAGAATGTTTGAGATATTGGGTTGACTGTCTCAGGATTTGATGAAAAGCAAAGAGAATATTTTCTTGAGCATTTTGGCTTTTCTGAGAGTTTAAGGAATGAGACTTCAATGCAACAAGAATTTGGCTTGATAATTGTTCTTTGTTTGGCTTGTTGTTGGAGTTCTATTTATAGGCATTCTTGGAGAAAGTGTCCGTTTGACACATGCAAGGGCGCGTGTCTCTCACTTTCGCGAGTGAACAACTTTTGTCCTTTTTCCTGAAAATCTGCTGCACAAAAGTTGGTGCTGCAGTCTTTGAATTGTTGACAGTCCAATAGGATGGCTTCTCCGTACGTCTGAAAGTGCTTATCACATTTAATGCTCTTATCAGTATTTAATGCAATTTGAATTAAATGCCCATTGGCATTTAATGCACTGAGAATATTTGCATTAAACTCCTTTCGATCTGATGCTTCAGAAGAATGTTTGTCATTTGATAGACGCTTCATTCATGAACTAAAAGTTCCATTTAATCTGGAGGACTACTTAATGTTTAGACGCTTGGAAAAAGTCTTCAGACTTTATTTAGAAGTGTAGACGCTTGAGACTTCAGTCTTCGTTACTTGACACCTCACTCAGAACATGTCAGGCGCTTAGAGTGAACTTCTTCAAACTTCATTCACTATTGATTTCTTGGACGCTTGGAGTCTTCAGATTTCGCAGTCTTGATAAGCTCACTCAGAAAGTATCAAACGCTTAATCTAACCGACTTCTTGATCTAAGAATGTCAAAAGTAAAAGATAAGATAAAGCCTATACATTTCTAATGTTCAAATGCTTATACAAGTATCTATGAACTTTAAGCGTACATAACTTTGAGGTCTAACAAGATTCCTAATTGTCATCATCAAAACATCTATCATGAAACATAGTATTGAATTAATAGAGCGTCAACCTTAGCCAATGCTCTAGATTCAATCGGGAGATTAGATAGAGAGATCTTACTTATGCGAGGATCAAGATCGCAAAAGGCGTATCTTTACTTTCATTTTATCTAGGTCTTCGGGACCCTATGCTAGGTGGGCAACCGCGATTTGTAAGTGCCGAGAATTAGCTTGGTGACTAATTCGAGGCTTGATTAAATCAAAGGATTGATTTAATCTAGTACTTTCCATTTTAGGAAGGTACACTAGCACTGTGGGAAGGTGTACTTACTACTAGATAGAAACGAGCCTAAGGGGACACACACTAACTCGAGAGAGTCGCTACTTGAATAGATGTGATTAATCAATTTCGAGGAAATTGAGGGAATTAGGAAAGCTTAGTAGTTTCCTAATATGAAATATAAATTAATTGAATGATTCAATTAATTTTACTCTTTTAATTAATCTTGTAGAATTAATTAAATTAATGGACCTAGTAGAGTCCAAGTATTTTATTTAATTGGCTGGAGCCCAAGTTAAATAAATAAATGTTGGAATTAGTTGGTTGGATTTAATTTGACTTGTATTTAATTGATGGGTTGCACCAATAATTGAATTGAGAAGTCAAAATTAAATCCTAAAGTCCAATTAAATGGAGTTGACCGATTTATGAGTGTAAATAAGGGAGGGGGCGAATTTATGTGTGATGGAAGAGGAAAAGAGTTTTCCCCTCCTCCAAGTCTTTATAGGATAAGGATTACTAGAGAGTTTGGGAGAAATGAAGTTTCCTTTTCCTAATAGGACTCTAGGTAATCTTCACTTATAAATAAGAGATGAAGGAGACTAAAATAAATGATGAAAAAGCTGAAAAATATGCCCCCCTCTCTTCGACCTAAAATCAGCCACCTCTCTCCTCTTTCCAATAAGACGTCATTCTATTCATGTGTTGAATTAAACGACTTAGAAAATATTCCTACCTTTCACATAATCAAGCCTAAGTTAAGCTTAGAATCGTTTTGTTGTCTATCACGCAAGGCAAGACGATTGGTGACTTGAACGAGGTGTGGATACATCTTAGAGGTGCGACGCTTGGAGCACTCTAAACCGGGAGATACAAAAAACGACGGGCAATTTCTCACCCAAGGGACATTGTGTGGATTTGCACCACAGAGTTGCTGAGATCCAAAGTACGAGGTGAAACGAAATTTTTGAAAGGTATAATTTCGTTTACCTCATCAAATTCGATCGAACTAATTCCATATTCCTATTTTCGGGTGGTTGTACGTTTACTTTTGTAAAATTTTAATTTCCGCTGCCACGAGCCACCCGAGGGAATGAGTCAACCCAACAAAGTTTGTCACTAGAGTAGTTAAACCCATTTCACCCGTGGTGGGGTCGACCTCGAAATGCTCCTTGATGGGCAAGTGGTAGTCTTAGCTGATAACTAACATGGGATTTGTTCTCTCATAAGTGAATGAAAAAGTGTCCTATGTGATTATAGATAATAGAGATCAAAGTCTTTGGCCAAATCAATTGAGACGATTGTGCAAGGCACTAAATCAAACTCAATGATCTCGTATTATCATAATTAATACATATGGTCAAGTTTAGTGAGTTTGACATCACCATGACTCTAACATGAGTGAGACACATGAACAAAGGGTTTATATGTTTACGGAATTTAGATTGGAAGGTTGTGGAATGATCCTTTCAGTCGATTTCGTTTGGGCTACGGAGTGGGCCAAACCTAAAGAGTCGCGCTAAAGGATTGATAAAGAAAAATAAAAGGATTTTTCTATTTGGTATTAGGAGATTTAATTTATGGGATAAATTAAATATGATTAATTAATTGCTCATTAGATGAGATAATTAATTATAAAGATAAGATTAATTATTAATTAATTTCTCAAGAAAATAAATTAATGAATTAATTTATCTAATTAATTTGGTTAATTAATTAATTAATTTATTGGATATAATAAATAATTAATTAAACAATAGAGAATTAATTAAAATAAGAGATGAATCGGGCTAAATAAAGAGGGTCCATGAGGACGCCTCCTAAGGCCGAGTTGGGCCTTCATTAGGATGCCCAACATGGCCTCTTGCCTCTTATCTTGGTCAACAAGTCAAATGATGTTAAATACATCACTTAAAAGACTTTTGATATAATGCCCAATCATCTCTCACGCAGCCAACAATAAGCATGTCATATAATTAGCATTTATTATTGACTATAAATGGCATGATTGCATGAACATGATTACTTTCTAATTATATGATAATTGCATTTAAGGTACATTTTTGCTAACATTTATCACTAGTTAAGCAGGCATGACATCTAGCATTTATCGCTAGTTAATCGGAAAAAAAAAAAGAGAAATAATTGACGTGCTTCCCAGGTGGTCACCCATCTCAAAATTGCTCCCGTCTGAGCACGCTTAACTTTAGAGTTTTGATCGAATTTGGTACACGAAAGCTTCCCACTAGTCACCGGGTCAATATATTTCATGCACTACGTGCTACTTACGTGTCATTTATATGTCACGATAAATGTAAATATGTGACACATAGAAAATATAAGACACAAACGTATAACACGTATTAAGCTAGCAGCTGCAAATAATTCAAATAATATAATAATATTAAAATTAACAAACTTCAAAGTTAAGTTTGTTAACCGACTTTGAAGTCTTTAAAAAGACTTTTTGGACGAAAATGGAAAGCAAAAACAAATGTAAGAAAAGAAAGAAAAATAGAGAAGAAAGAAAAGAAAGAAAAGAGAGGAAAAAAAATTCAACGAAAAATAGGAAATGAAGAGTAATAGGTAAAGGGAGCTAGGCATATCGACGTGGCCATTAGAAGTAAGTCTTTTACCGATTGTTTCTTCAATTTAATCGGTGAATTTGGAATAATTATAGAGGATTGTATTTAGGTATGTTATATACTCTTTTTACAGATTCTTGCACATCTAAAATTAGGAAGAAGTATCATTAGCTAGCTTCGGTAGCGTCACCTTTTCTAGTTCATTGCAAAGGACTTAAGGTAAGTTGAAGTTCGTTTTCTGCTTCATAAGGACCATATTATACATGTTTATGATGTTTTAAGATAATTTTTTGGAAATGAATGTTATTACTTGCCTATTGTGTAAAGTGTTGAGGTATATATGTTTATGATGTTTTAAGATGATTACTTGGGAATGAATGTTTATTTCTTATTTATTGTTTATATATGATTATGATGCATGATGTTGATGCACACATAAAGAAAATGATTTGAAAAAGGGAGGTATGGTATTTGATTGATGGTCGGGTAGGCATGGGATGCGGGTGGGACCGGCGGACCCAAAAGACTGGTGGTGAATACCTTGAGATGTAAAAGCCAAGATAGATAAAGCCACGATGTACTGGTGGTGAATACCTTGATGCGTAAAAGTCAAGATTGATAAAGCCACGATGTATGAGAGAGCCAGCGGTTAATATCATAGGGCCGAAAGGTCGGTTATGAGAACCCCGTGATGCCTCTTCCATTGGCCAATTGTTATGAACAGGTTTCGAAAACGGACGCCTATCACTATCAGTCGAATACCACACTTCGAGGGTACCCAAAAAGGAAAGAATAAAAAGGAAAAAGAGAAGTTTTAACTGAACTATGCATTATTGACTATCGTATGTGATACGTGAAACGTTGCTTTTAAAAATATGAGCTTTTTGTTACTGAGCCATTAGCTCATTAGGTTCTTATGATGCAGGTGATGATCATGTTAATATGTGAAGGTTGCCCAAGTCTCCAGAGCGGTCAGACAGAGCTTTGTTCATATGCCATGCTTTGAGCACTTTTGTACTCTGATGTTGATTTGTATAACTGCTCTGTTATGGTTTTGTAAACATAAGTATGTTAATACAGGAATGAAGGTACTGGGATGTGATGTATACAAAAAAATGATTTTCTTTTATTTTAAAAGGGATATATTCTATTATTTTAGAAAACCATAAAATTTCAAAGGAAGAAAATGGGTCATCGCCCCT
Source organism: Buddleja alternifolia (assembly GCA_019426215.1). Classification (NCBI taxonomy): domain Eukaryota; kingdom Viridiplantae; phylum Streptophyta; class Magnoliopsida; order Lamiales; family Scrophulariaceae; genus Buddleja; species Buddleja alternifolia. Next base: position 17,780,764 of record CM033395.1, on the reverse strand, counting down.
TGGCCTGAATGTGTGGCTTATCTGAGTTACATGTACGGGTCGGGTTTGGGTGTGTGACATTTGACCTAGATGAATTTAATAATTCACACAACTCTCCTAGAAAGAAAAAGAAAAACTCTTCCCTTTCTCTCACATAGCTAGCCCTCGATCAAGGTGAAGAAAAAAATGGGATTTTTCGTCACATCAATCCACGTGATTATTTAGAGACAACGTGTATTCATTGTTCGGATCAAGCTTCAAGAAAATCTCAAGAAATTTGATGGTCCCAAGTGGCATACGAAAGGGTCTAGAAGGGGAGGGGTTGAATAGACCCTGAAGTCTTTTTCGACTTAAAAAATTTCGTATCACTTTTTAAAGATTTGACCGCTAAAAGAGCTGAGAGCTAGGTCAGGCGCTACAGTAAAGATAACTTTGACTTAGTGATTTTAGCAATTTACCAAAGTAGGGCAAACCTTAGATCACTTAATCAGGGTTAGCACAGCAGAAATGATTTTAAGGCTTTAGCGTTCGTTTTAGTCAAATAGTCGCTTAACCGTTTTACTTGTCTTGTTCAGAATAAATGATAGAATATATAGTAAGACAATAAGACAGTAAATAACACAAGTGTTAGGAAATTTCATGTTAGATGTTTTGATGATGACAAGATAGGATCTTATGTTAGACCCCAAAAAAATGTAAGTTTATATTTCCATAGAAGCTATGTATAAGCGTTTGAAAGTTTGTAATATTATTTTGGCTTGTAGTTTTTATCTTTGTAGATTTTAGACTAAGTATTAGATACCGAATCGCTAATAGAATTCTAGGTGAGTCTATTAGAGATGAAGTTGAAGATCAGCTTCTGAAGTCAAATGAAGATGAAGAATTGTTCTTAGCGACTGTCAAACGCTAAAGGACTATTTCACGATTTACGGATCAAGCGCTCAAAGCACTCTAGTGATCAGTAGCGGATTCACCTGAATTAAATTCTGAAGTCATGAAGGACTTAAATCAATCATTCAACAGACATTTTTTTCCAACGGGAAATAAATTCAAATGCATTAAATGCCTAATAAGAGCATTAAATGTGATAAGCTATTATGACTTGTGGACAAGCCACCTTTTTACTAGACTGTCAGGTTTTCAGAGTTTAAGTCTGCTCTCGTCCAATCAGAACCAGCAGGATTTCGGGAATGTCAGAGAAAAAGTTGATTCACGCACCGTGTGAGAGACACACTCCTACATGTGTCCAACGGACAAATCCCATGAATTGCCTATAAATACCTTACTTCCAGAAAACCCTAAATATAGAGATACATACGCACATACACAAGAAAGCCAAAAGTTTGTTGAAATACTTTCTCAAGAAAAGCTTAGAAACTCCATAACCAAAATCTTTCAAGCTTTTACATACATTCCAAACAGTCATAAATATCTCAAACATCTTCCAAAGAAGAAACCTAAACTCTAACTGAGATATTCCAAGTTGTTTGATCTTTCCAAAAACAAACAAAACCTGTGTGACAAAATCCTCAACCTTTTATCTGAGTGAGAAAGTTGTTGAAACCTCTTCCAGGCAGTATTTCTGAGTGAGAGAAGCTTGTAGAAGAAAATCTTCATTGGTGTTGAAATATGTGTGATCAAGGAGTCCGAGATCATTTTTCACCTCTTTACTATCTTGTAGAAGATTCTGTGTGATTCTTTGATAATCAACTTAGTAAATTTCCTCCAAGTGAAAATGAGAAGAAGGTCGTAGCTGGGATTACATCACCCAGTGAACCTTACAGTTTCTTGTGTTATTTACTATTATTGTCTTACTTTATGTTCTCTTACTTATTCTGAAAAAGACAAGCTAAACTGCTAAGCGACTATTTAACTAAAACGAACATTAAAGCTTTAAAATCATTTCCCTGATTAAGCAATTTAAGCTTTACCCTACTTTGGTAAATTTTCTAAAATCACTAAGTCTAAGTTATCTTTTCTGTAGCGCCTGACCTAAGCGCTCAGCTTCCTAAGCGTTCAAATCTTTAAAAATGATACGAATTTTTGAAGTCCAAAAAGACTTTAGGGTCTATTCAACCCCCCCTTTCTAGATCGTTTCGTATGCCACTTGGGATCACCAAGTGGTATCAGAGCGGTTGAAGTAGAAACCTAAGCATTTTTAAGCGTAACTACTTGTTTGGATCCATCTTTCTAAAACTTAGTCGCTTTAAATTTTCCTTTAAACATCTCATTATGGCTTTTAACAAAATGCCTAAGTTGGTAGAGTCAAACTATGATTCTTGGAAATTTAGAGAATTCGCGTATTTATGTTCTTGCGATAATGAAATGTGTGATGTAATTTCAGATGGCCCCATTAAGATCATGAAAGTGATAACTCGAGCGCCTGGAGCTGATGAAGCAACTCCAAATGGTTATGTTGAAAATCCCAAGTTAGAATGGACTCCAGATGATAGAAAAAGAGCGAATTTGGATAATGTTGGACGAAGTGCACTTTACTCAGTGTTAGGAGATAATGATGCATTGTTCAACAAAATCAAACATTGGAAGACGTAAAAAGAGATATGGGATAAGTTGGCTATAGTGTATGATGGTTCAGCACAAATGAAGGAAAACAAGATCTCCATAGCCATGCAAAGATTTGAGCATTTCAAGATGCAGACCAATGAAACACTAGAACAATTGGACGCAAGGTTTACTTTGCTCATTACAGAGTTAACGTCATTAGATAAGGAATTGACCAACAAGGAAATGGTCAATAAGATTTTTAAAAGTCTTCCAAGCAAGTATTTGATTAAGACTGTTGCTATGAGAGAATCACAAACATTGGAGACTCTTACTCCAGAACATGTGTTTTCAGAATTGAAGGCATTTGAGTTCGAATAGGGTGAAGTCAGTGAGACATCGACTTCAGCGACTGAATCAGAAGCTTTAATCGCTACCACCAAAAGTAAGGGTAAAGCGATTAGTGAGGTGAAATCAACGGAATCCAATGAAGAAAAAAAGATGGCTTTATTGGTCAAGAAATTCAAGAAATTTCTAAGATATGAAAAGAGAAACCCTATTGGTCAAAGTTCATTTCAAACCCCTCCCCCTGCACCAGCACCTCAATATCAAGCACCAGTATATTCGGCACCTCAACCAATAGCGCCAGTTCCTTACCAAGCGCTTACAACTCCTACTCAGAATCTCTCGGCGCCAGTAATTTCAAAGCAATTAACCACTGAACAAAAAATGAAAACCAATTTGTGTTATAATTGCAGGAAACCGGGGCACTACCAGGTAAATTGCCCTTATCCAAATGTGTCTAAGTCCACAAGGCAATACTATGCGGATAGAAACCAATTCATAAGCAACCTTCGCCAACAAGGTTTGCTAGCTGAATCTGAACCATTCTCCGAACCTGAAGAGGATTTGGAATCATCAGATGAAAGCAGTGATGATGAGCCAACAAGGGACTCAACGTTGATTTGTCTCAATGCAATAGATGATGAAGTGTATGATGATTCGCTACCTAAGGTAATCACTGAATTATCTCGTCCTCTTTCTTATGATGAATTACTTGACAAAGTCCATGAATATGATAAAGGTTGTCAAGATGCTGCCAAAATATATCAAAATCACTTCGCTAATATTTCATCGCTCACAGGTGATAAAGTAACGCTCAAGGCAGAGTTGCAAGTTCAGCAACAATGCATTGAGAAGAACCAATCGCTTGAGAGTGAAATTACTCAATTGAAAAGCGATCTTGATATAATAGTCAAGAGAGAAGCTGATCTGATAGCTAGACTTGCCAAATCAGAGCTGCTTGTCTCATCATTATCAAAAGCTTCAAGAAAGTTGGATAATGTGACTGAGGTAACAAGAATGTTTGGTGAAAAGACCGGTTTAGGATGCAATAAATTCGGTAAACAACCAAATAAATCTAATGTTATGGCGAACAACAAAGGAAAAAGTGTTTTCTTTGTTGAGGAAGGTTCACAAAGTCAAACGCTGAATGAACCAAGCGACAATGGTACGATGCCAAATGAGAAAGCCAAAGCTGACTCAAGAAAGGGAAAGGCGAAAGCAAATGATTCACAAAGACAGGTTCATCCAAACGCTAAAAAAGCTAAGAATAAACCTGATCACTGTGAATCAAGCGCTAAGCGTCCAGCACCAAAAGTGCAACCTAAGCCAGCGCCAAGGAAATAGCAGCGTCAATATCCAAGGCAGTCAAGATCATTGATAAGAGGTGTTTTTACGTGTTTTTAAGACCGTAATTCTTATGATTTGGATTCACTTATTGCTTAAATCATGTCACATTTGCATTTAATAGGTGTGTTAAGTGAATACAGGTAATAAATGAGAATACATGAAGAAAAGGGAAGAAAAACAATGTACAAAACAAGTTCAAGCATGTTTTTCAACACCGAGGCGGTTTATACATCTCCTACCACATTCGAGCGATAATTCCGTACATTTCGAGACCGACTTAGAAAACGTTTCCTTCTACAAAGTTTTAGATGTATGTCTTAGCTTCAAATGGGAACTTGAAACATCCAAATCGGAGGTCTATAGAGATAATTGTGAAGGAAATACGATTGCTGCGCCGAACAGAGAAGTACATGTGCCAGGATACGCCCCAGCGCCCTCCTAATCATGCCTAGGCATGGATAGTCCGAATGTTACTCCTTTTTTAGCCTAAATTCCAGCCTTATATGATGGGTAAGAATCACTTTTGGCCATAATTCAGCACATGTGTTGAGGGGTTGTCATAAGTGTGTTTCTTGGTAGATTTACTTTATGGGCGCTAAATCAGAAACAACCTCCATGTTGAAACGTAATTTAGGTATACTTAGAGACCGAATTGGACAAAATGTCCTTCTGCAAAGTTGTAGATCTATGTGTTATCGGAACATGGGGACTTGAATCATCCAATTTGGAGATCTGTGGAGAAGTTTATGAGGAAAATACTAAGACTGCGCTGGAAGGCAAGAAAATGGCAGCATGCATGTGTTTTGTTGAAGTTTTCACATGGTTATGCTTGGTAGAATTCTTAATGGCCGAAAGTTCAGCATTTTTTAGCTGGTTGGAATCTTAAAAGCCAAACTTTAAGCATCACCTTAGGTGGAATTCTCATTGGGGAACTTTAATGGGAATTCTTAATGCATACTTTAGTGGAATTTTGGCTATAAAAGGAGGGGGAACCCATACTCTTCATCATTCACTATCAATTTCAGATTCTTAGAGGAGAGGGGGGCAGCCCCTAATTTGATTTCTCCACCATTCATCACCATTCTTCATCACTCTTGGAGGGGAAAACTAGAGGAAGGAAAAGAGCTTGGGGATTGAAGGCTCAACTTCAAGATCCATCATTATTCACTTTTGAGGGAGTTTTTATAGCTTTTCATTTCAATTATGTCTATGAACATGTGTATTAATTCATTTATGTTTTTCATATTATCCATTATGAACTAAATTCATAAGACTAGGGCCATGTAAGGCCAAATTGTGATATATGCTTATAATAGATGATTGTTGAGGTTGTTCTTATATTGTTATGTGATGTGAATTTGTGTTTTTGCCTATCTTGCATATACTTGATCACTATATGTTAGAATCTTATGCCTAGGTTAATATTTCGGGAGAAAATTGACTTAGGGTGCAAGAAATTCACATCATGACCCGTAACTAATGAGGAATTGCCCTAAACATAGGTAAAGATTCCCGGGTGAAGTTGTTCGATTCAAATCGAGTGAACTCTAGTACGTTAATGCATGTTTAGTGGTTAGATTTCCGGATAGGAATATTTGGGAAATCACGATCTAAGCATAGGAGTTTATACGCGAGACATCGGTTATTCTCTACCCTCGGAGTTCTCACCATAACAATATAAACGTAATCCTTCAACTAGAATCTTTATAAGTATAATTGATCAATTTGAACCTAGCATGTGCCTTAGTCTCCCTTTATACTTTGTGTAAAATCAATTGTGTAATCTTGTTCTTATTGTATGCATTTTACCTATAATTTACTTTAATTATATTTGTTCTTTTTTTCGTTAAAATCATAAACTAAAATTCAAGTCTCCGTGGTTCGACAATCCGGACTTTTAGTCCACTTATTACTACACACGACTAGTGCACTTGCTATCATAGCACGTTGGCTTTTAGCGTGTCAATCATATTATCGATACTATGATGATTATGATTATGACTATGATTATTATTACTACTATAATCGAGAATATTATTATACACCCAAAAAGCACACCCAGCATGAGTTGAACAAAAAGCACACACAACATAATGTGAAACCCAAGAAGGCCAGTATTCCTACAATGAAGACTAGACAAATATGGGTTCCTAAAGTTTTAATTTAAACCAAAGTTACTAACGTTGAAGGACCCAAGACAACATGGGTACATAAGAAGAATTAGAGCTATCCTGTAAATGTAGGTACCTAGAGCCAACACCGATACTTTAGTTTGGTACTTTGATAGTGGATCGTCAAGACATATGACAGGTTCCAAGGATCTATTGATCAACTATCAAGCAGCCAACCGTCCTCAAGTTATATTCGGTGATAACTCCAAAGGTAAAACCAAAGGTATATGTATCGTGCATAGGGGAACATCATGATTAGTGATGTATATTATTTTGAGGGTCTTAAGCATAATTTATTAAGCATTAGTCAATTTTGTGATAATGGCTTTGAAGTGAAATTTTCAAGCGACTTTTGCTATGTTAACGACGCTAAGACTAAGTCTACTAAATTAAGAGAAAAAAAACAACAACGTGTATTTAGTAGATTGGGATTCTACAATTGATAACAACCCCACATGCTTTGTAGCTAAGAGTCAAAATGAATTGGGTTGGTTATGACATAGAAAAATGAATCACCTTAACTTTAAGGCAATCTCTCAATTAATATCACTAAATCTAGTAGAGGGATTACCTAAGGGTTCCTTTCAGAAAAATCGCTTATGTAATGCATGTCAAATGGGTAAACAAGTTAAATCATCTTTTAAGAAGAAACCATACCTATCTACTTCTAGAGTTCTTGAACTATTGCATCTAGATTTGTTTGGTCCTATTCAAATCATGAGTGTTAGTGGTAAGAAGTACTCGGTAGTAATAGTTGATGATTTCTCTCGCTATACATGGGTAGAATTCCTAGCGACCAAAGATGAAACTAGTGTTAATCTCACATCGCTAATTCGTCAATTGCAAATTTATAAAGATCTCAAGGTTATAAGAATTAGAAGCGATAGGGAAACTGAATTTACTAATCAATTTGTTGAGAAGTTTTGTATAGATTTTGGAATACTCCATAAGTATTCTGCTCCTAGAACACCTTAACAGAATGGCGTTGCCGAGCGACGGAACAGAACGCTTAAAGAAGCCGCTAGGACGATGCTTGCAGAGTCTAAGTTGCCTCAACGGTTTTGGGCCAAAGCTATCAATACCGCTTGCTACACTCAGAACCGGTGTATGATCAACAAGCAACATGAGAAGACTCCATATGAGTTGTGGAAGGGATGTAAGCCCAACGTTTTATATTTTCATGTATTTGGTTCAAAATGTTTCATTCATAACAACAGATTTCACAATCTAAGGACATTTGATCCTAAAGCGGATGAGGGACTTTTTCTAGGCTATGCCAAAAATGGGAAAAGTTTCCGCATCGTAAATAAGATCAAATCAAAGGTTGAAGAATCCATTCATGTTGTGTTTGATGATGCTAACCAAGAACCGAGTAAGGTTAATCCTGATGATGTAGGAATTGAAGATCTTGCCCAACAAGCGTCACAAATCAATCTTGGTGATGATAGCAATGATGATGAGGATGATGAGATCTTTGTACCTATTCCTAAGATTACTTGTGAGGTTACTAATGATGATATTGTCAAAATTCTGATGATCATGAAGAGAATGATGCAGCTACTGCGCCAGAGACAAATGAGGGTCAAGCGATTGATAATCAAGAGTCTCTCAACCCGTTCCAACCAGATCGTAAATGGCTTAGAGACCATCCACCAAAGCTAGTGATTAGAGATATTGAAGCACCTGGTAGAACTAGGTCCGCAACAATCAATGAGGCCATTTTCGCAAGCTTTCTATCTCAAATGTAACCAAAGAAAGTGGATGAAGGGCTCAGTGATTCAAGTTGGGTAGAAGCAATGCAAGAAGAGCTTAACCAATTTGAGAGAAGCAAAGTTTGGACGCTAGTACCAAGACCAACTCACCAAGGAGTTATTGGAACTAGATGGGGTTTTAGGAATAAGATGGATGAAGATGGCATTGTTATAAGAAACAAAGCAAGATTAGTCGCTCAGGGTTATTGTCAAGAAGAGGGTATTGATTTTGATGAGACGTATGCCCCAGTAGCCCGTCTTGACGGGATTCGTATGTTCCTAGTGTTTGCTGCATTCAACAAGTTCACAGTATACCAAATGGACGTGAAGAGTGCTTTCCTGAATGGTAAACTCCAAGAAGAAGTTTATGTGGAGCAACCACCAGGATTCATCAACAACCATGGGAAAAGTGTGGTCTACAAATTGGATAAGGCACTCTATGGCCTTAAACAAGCACCAAGAGCATGGTATGACACTCTCTCTATCTTCCTTATAGGTAAAGGCTTTTCAAAAGGCAGTGTTGACACAACGTTATTTAAAATTACCCATAATTAAGATATTTTCTTAGTCCAAATTTATGTTGATGATATTATATTTGGTTTTACTAATAAGCGATTGTGTGAGAAATTTTCGAAAATGATGCAAGATCAATTTGAAATGAGCATGATGGGTGAATTAACTTTCTTCTTAGGATTACAAGTTAAACAACTCTCTAATGGAATATTTATTAACCCAGCTAAATATACAAGAGACATGATTAAGAAATTTGGTATAGAAAATGCATCATCTTCAAAAATTCCAATGAGCCAAACGCTTAAGTTAGAAAAATATGAAAGTGGGAAGAAAACTGATATCACTAACTATAGAGGTATCATTGGATCACTTCTTTATCTTACCGCTAGTAGACCCGATATTATGTTTTCGGTATGCATGTGTGCACGCTTTCAAGCTGATCCTAGAGAATCACACTTAAATGCTGCCAAGAGAATCCTTAAATACCTAAAAGGCACACAAAATGTGGGCTCATGGTATCCAAGAGACTCTCCTTTTGAACTAATTGGCTATTCAGACGCAGATTTTGCAGGATGCAAAATTGATAGAAAAAGTACTAGTGGTACATGTCAATTTCTAGGTGATAGACTAATTTCGTGGCATAGTAAGAAACAACAATACATAGCGACTTCTACCACTGAAGCAGAATATGTGGCCGCTGAGAGCTGTTGTGCACAAATCCTTTGGATGAGGCGACAACTTAGAGATTATGGAACAATCTTAGGTCCTACCCCAATCCATTGTGATAACCAAAGCGCTTTAGCTACGACCCAAATCCTGTCCTTCATTCTAGAACTAAACACATTGACATTCGCTACCATTTCTTGTGTGACCATGTTCAAAAGAAAGATAACTCCATGCACTTCATTGGAACTGACAAACAATTGGCAGATATCTTCACCAAAGCGCTCAACGAACAACGCTTTCTCACTTTGAGAAGTGAATTGGGTATGATCGATTTAAACGCTTAAATCATACATCATATTTCATAGGCATACAATTTAAGGGGAATTTACTTTAAATTTATGTCCAAAGCATCTTTCAAAATTGAAATGAGTTATCAATTTTAGGAGGAACTCTAAAATTGTACTTGTCTCAATTCATATGCGACTGTGATAAAAAATGACTTTGAAAATTTATGCATTGATCACTAGTGCTTATCTATTATGCATGACAAAATCAATCTCTAATAAAATTAAATGAAAACATCTTTTAAAAATCCAAGCAATTGATTTGTATCAAAAATATCAAGCTTCAAGAAATTGAACTTTATTAAAAAGACTTTAGCGTTTAAGAATATTCCCACTTAAACACAAAGTAATTTTTTCTAAAACTCATGCATAGTTTTCATCGCTAAAAAGTAGTGTGTGGATAAGTCCAAAAGATTAGATTTGACAACTGCCCACACGTGCTTATCAAATCTAACTGACGGTTAATGATTCCTATCTAAAAACTAGGCGGTTCAGTAACTGCACCTGTCTGCGTACGTGTCAGTGTACTATCAGGCTCGTGTAATTCACGCAGAAAATTTCAAAATTATTCAAACGTTTTTAAAAAGTAACTGCGGATTTCAAACTTTTATAATTCACAGTTGTTACCCTATTTTACCACACTTTTTGACATCCGTCTTTATGTCTAAACGGCTCAGATTTAATTTTTGTTATTTTCAAAATTAATTTTTGTACACATGTCACTCATCTACTAGTTGAGGAGTTATTTTTGCCTCCTATTTAAACCCTTCGCAACCTTTACAGTAAAACTTTATCACTTCCAAATACTCTTACTGAAAAAGTTTTCTCTCTAAGGCAAAAGACTCTCTTTTCTCTCCTCAACTGAAGCTTTTTCCATTCATCAATGGCACCCAAATCTTCAAAATCTGCTGCCGAAAAATCTTCCAAGTATGAAAAACCAGTCACTGTTAACGTCAGTTTTCTTGTCAACTGGGACTACCTTTATGACAACCAGAACTTATCTCTAAGGACTGTTCTTCCACTCGTCTAGGAATCTGGTTTGCGCGACATGATCACCTCCTTTACAAATATCTTTGAGGAAGAAACCCTTTTCTTCTTCTAGAATGCAAAAATCTCCGATGATGGAAACTCCATTTCCTGCGTCTTTCCCTTTGCTCGTGAAACCTTTGTTCTCACTCCTTCTCTTATATCATCTTTACTAAATTTGCCAAACGATGGTGGCAAAGTTGAGAATGTTACTCTCGGAGATGCTACCAAAGTGTGGGCTTTGATCAAGAAAGAAGATGTTGAAGCTACGTATGAACCCAACTTCAAGAAGAATGACATGAAGGGCGAATATGTCATTCTTGCTGACATCTGCGCAAAGATGATAGAGTGCAGGAAGGGTAGCTTCGATAAGGTTTCAAATATTTAGTACAAAATGATGGTTGCTATTCTGACCAAGTTGAAAGTCAATTGGTCACTTTATGTTTTCAATCGCTTCAAGGCAGCGATGGCCAAGTCAGTAAATCCCAAGGCTTATGGGATTGTGCTGAGTCGTATTCTAAGCGCTAGCGGGTTTGTTAACACTGCTGGAAAGAAGGTCTTAACGCTTAAGTTCTATGGGAAGAAAATGATCACCGAGCTTCATAAACCAAGGCGACGTGGCGGTGCAGCGGTTCCCAAAGAAGAGCGTGAGCGACTTCTTGTCGAAGGAGTTGTTCGCAGCGATGATGAAGAGCAAGCATCTTCATCTTCATCTTCATCATCGTCTTCATCAGAAGAAAAAGTGGTGGTTAAGTGACCAAAATGAAAGATCGTTGTTAAGGTCATTGAGCCAGCCAAGCCAGCAAAGAAACAAAAGAAGAAGCCGAAGCCTAAGAAAAAACAGAAGTCTCCCTCTCCTTCTCCCAAATCACTTTCTCCTCCTCCAGCGTTTATCTTCCCTCAAGAAGAAGAAAAGTAAAAGAAGAAGAAGTATCGCTAGCCCGAAGGCGTACTCTTTTATCCACTCCAGCCGCATTAACAAGCGCTCCAGTCGATCCAGTGCTTGAAGAACCAGCGAGTGTTCCTCTTCCTCCTTTTGACGCTATTCCTGAAACCAGCTTAGAACTTAAAGCCACTACTCCATCTGAAAGGCTTTCCTATGTTGAGGCCGAATGTGAAGCAAATATCCAGACTGTTCTTAACACTTTTGAGAACTTGTGTATTCCCATTCGTGCTGATCCCATTACTTCTTTTCTCGATTTAGATCTGGAAGAAGCTGTACCAAATGATGAAATAGATCAAGCGACTGCGTTAGTCGATGATAGTCCTCAGGGCTCAAAATGCACCAGACACTGATGCACCTCCACCTTCCGAGATTCCTGTTGAAGAGGGTGTAGACATGAAAGCAGCTGTGGATATCGCTAAGGAAAAAGCCCAAGTCCTTCCTGACACTGAAACATCTCCAGTCAGTGAAGCGACTGAGCATGCTGAGCGGTCGATAGAAGTGGCCCCTATCCCAACAGAGTCTATTGCTTTTGTTCTTACTCCAACTGGATCTTCTCCTCGTGTCATAAATTTCTTTCCCCGTGGCTATGATGCAAATGATGAGTTCTACTTTGCAACTAGGGAGCTTGACACCAGACAATTGGTCGATATGGAGTTAAACTTTCAAAACACTCTTCATCGTACTAACGTCTCCAATTCTGCTAAATTTGAATTTTTCGAGCGATTTGCTGACCTGGGTCTCTACTCTCTTGAGCGTCTTCAATCTCGCCTTGAATACATTCGGCGACCAGCATTCAACATGATAGAATTTGACGAGAAGTGTTTCAACTTTACTGGACATTCTGAAGAGTCCTTTTATCCATTGCGCCAAAATAAGATCGTCATTAAGAATCCCCATATGGGTGATTCGTCAAAGAATCCTGACGAAAAAATTCTTAACAGAATCGGGTACTCCGCTGACCCCAAAGTCGTTCATTCTCCTCGGAACGCTCTATCCCCCAAACCTCTCAGATTATGGAAAGGAAAAGGACCAATTGTTGCTCAGCGTCCTAATCCTATTAATTCTTGGATAGAAATTGAAGCCCGCGAGTATCTAGCAAGAGTATGGGCTAAGGATTATGATGAAGAACTTGAACGTTTTGAAAAATTCCTTGCCGCTAGAAAAGATCAGAAGAAAGCTGCTAAGCTTGGTAAGCGGTGGATGATGGATACCGCAAAATGGGCTGAAGAGTTCGTGTTGCATTTTTACTTGCTAGAAGAGCTTGTGAGGTATCCATTCTTGTTTCAATTTGGAGTAGGTTACAGACGCAGAGGTTTTGCTGTGTTTCTACTCGAGCAACGTAAGAATCTGGTAGGCAATATTAGCGTTTTGCCGTATTACCGGCAATCTATAGAACGCTATATTCTCCAGCATCTAAGCTTAATCGCTCAGGGAGGACACTATATTTATCATCTATCTCAAGACTTTGTACAACGACTTCTTCCTGATTTGAATGAAGATGCATCCACCAGTAAGCAACCTCTTTTGCCAGGGCAGAGTGAAATCCCCTTGAGTCTTGAAAACGATCATGCTGAGTTTGCTGAACTCTATAGAGACAAGAGAGCGATCTTTGAGAATGCACAATCGCTAGACATCTCCTTTATTGGATACTTTGGCCTGAATAACTTCAAAGACTATAGTCTTCACCCCGTCTTTGTTTCTGAGCAAAACGTACAAGTGGCCAAGATGATTTCACAAATCAGGCCAGTAGACCAAGAGGCTGCTCAAGCACTTATGCCTTATTTATTGGACTTCTATAAGTCTTACATTTCAGGAGTTGATCTGCCAGAAGACATGCAACTTGCACTAAGCAATGAAGAGCGCGAAGATGCTATATTCTTTATCCCACACACCAACTAGATTAGTCCAAGGCATGTTGATAAGAGGTGTTTTTACGTGTTTTTAATACCGTAATTCTTATGATTTGGATTCACTTATTGCTTAAATCATGTCACATTTGCATTTAATAGGTGTGTTAAGTGAATACAGGTAATAAATGAGAATACATGAAGAAAAAGGGAAGAAAAACGATGTACAAAACAAGTTCAAGCATGTTTTTCAACACCTAGGCGGTTTATGCATCTCCTACCACGTTCGAGCGATAATTCCGTACATTTCGAGACCGACTTAGACAAAGTTTACTTGTACAAAGTTTTAGATGTATGTCTTAGCTTCAAATGGGAACTTGAAACATCCAAATCGGAGGTCTATAGATATAATTGTGAAGGAAATACGATTGCTGCGCCGAACAGAGAAGTACATGTGCCAGGATACGCCCCAGCGCCCTCCTAGTCATGCCTAGGCATGGATAGTCCGAATGTTACTCCTTTTCAGCCTAAATTCCAGCATTATATGATGGGTAAGAATCACTTTTGGCCATAATTCAGCACGTGTGTTGAGGGGTTGTCATAAGTGTGTTGCTTGGTAGATTTACTTTATGGGCGCCAAATCAGAAACAACCTCCATCTTGAAACGTAATTTAGGTATACTTATAGACAGCATTGGACAAAATGTCCTTCTGGAAAGTTGTAGAACTATGTTTTATCTGAACATGGGGACTTGATCCATCCAATTTGGAGATCTGTGGAGACGTTTATGAGAAAAATACTAAGACTGCGCTGGAAAGCAAGAAAATGGCAGCATGCATGTGTTTTGTTGAAGTTTTCACATGGTTATGCATGGTGGAATTCTTAAGGGCCGAAAGTTCAGCATTTTTTAGCTGGTTGGAATCTTAAAAGCTAAACTTTAAGCATCACCTTAGGTGGAATTCACATTGGGGAACTTTAATGGGAATTCTTAATGCATACTTTAGTGAAATTTTGGCTATAAAAGGAGGCGGAACCCATACTCTTCATCGTTCACTATCAATTTCAGATTCTTGGAGGAGAGGGGGGCAGCCCCTAATCTGATTTCTCCACCATTCATCACCATTCTTCATCACTCTTGGAGGGGAAAACTAGAGGAAGGAAAAGAGCTTGGGGATTGAAGGCTCAACTTCAAGATCCATCATCATTCACCATTTAGGGAGTTTTTAAGAGTTTTTCATTTCATTTATGTCTATGAATATTCCTCTTATGTCTTTTATGCTTTCAATTATGAACTAAATTCGTAAGATTAGGGCCATGCAAGGCCAAATTGTGATATATGCTTACAATAGATGATTGTTGAGGTTGTTCTTATATTGTTATGTGATGTGAATTGTGTTTTTGTCTATCTTGCATATACTTGATCACTATATGTTAGAATCTTATGCCTAGGTTAATATTTCGGGAGAAAATTGACTTAGGGTGCAAGAAATTCACATCATGACCCGCAACTAATGAGGAATTGCCCTAGATATAGGTAAAGATTCCTGGGTGAAGTCGTTTGATTCAAATCGAGTGAACTCTAGTACATTAATGCATGTTTAGTGGTTAGATTTCCGGATAGAGATATTTGGGAAATCACGATCTAAGTATAGGAGTTTATACGCGAGACATCGGTTATTCTCTACCTTAGGAGTTTTCACCATAACAATATAAGAGTAATTCTACAACAAGAGCCTTTATAAGTATATTTGATCAATTTGGATCTAGCATGTGCCTTAGTCTCCCTTTATAATTGGTTTTAATTCATTTGCATAACCTTGTTCTTATTGTACACGTTTTTACATTTAAGTTACTTTTATTGTAGTTGTTTTTTTGTATAAAATCATAAACTAGAATTCAAGTCTACGTGGTTCGACAACCCGGACTTTTCGTCCACACTTATTACTACACACGACTAGTGCACTTGCTATCATAGCACGTTAGCTTTTAGCGTGTCAAGTTATTGGCGCCGTTGCCGGGGACTTGTTTAATTTTAGTTTTTGATTTTATTGCAAGTTTTATGTATTTATTTTTTGTCTATTTTTTTTGTCGCACGATTCCCTCACAATGGCTAGCAATTGTTCAGATATGACCCTTCCGGAGAATCAATTATGGCTGCAAAACATCATTCAATTTGCAAAGGATAGCAATTTCCCAGATATGACACTACCAGAGAATCAATTATGGCTGCAAAGCGTCGTTGAAGCATGTTATGCACAAGGGTTCTTTCCACAACATTACCAAGAAAGAATTCCTAGGCTGGAGGAACAACGTGATAACTCCATTGGGGAGCTCCGCCTTATGATGAAGGACGCATTGCGGGAAATGAAGGAGATGAATCATCAACTCAAGCAACTAACGAGCGACATATCTGAGAAAGTACCATGGGCATTGCTTGGTACCACTGAGATAGATCAAAAGGAGGAATGCAACACCGTGACATTGAATGAAAGGAAGTTGAAAAATTCGAAAGCAAATTCCTCCAATGATGAGCATTTGACTCCTATCCTTTCTAAGGTTGTTGACATTCCTTTACCATCTCCCCTAACCACAAGTGAATCGGTATTTGATGCCGATGATGGTAAGTTGTCCTTTAGTGTAGGAGATGACATGGTTATTTGTGATAGCTATGAGGTTTTTGAGCATCCACTTGATTTTGATTTGTATTTACACATTGATGCTTTTGATCCTTTTAGTGTTGAGCACTTTCAGGAAAAACGAACCAATCATCTTCTACATCCTTACATCATGGACTCCGCATATGTCAAAGTGATGGGTGAAGAAAGTTCACACCATCACCCAACGCACGGGGAAGAAAGAGTAATTGAGGTGTTGAGGGACCATACAAAAATTCGGGAGTGGATGATTGCTTGGTCCCAACCTATGGTATGTAGCACAAATGAAGGGCCAACTTTCACTACCAATGGCCATAAGTTGAAGCGGTACCCTAGAGTGAATTGGAGAATGAACAAGGCATTCATTCGGAAACCGCCTTAAAATAACTCGGTAAAGTCAAGCTAATGACTTTAAAAGAGCGCTTCTTGGGAGGCAACCCAAGTTTGTAAATTTTGTTTTCTTTTTCCTTTCGTTTTTGTTTTGTTTAGTTTGTTTCTTTTTGTTGTATTCAAGCTTGCACTTTTGGCATGTATGTTTTCTTATGCTTGATGGTTTGAAAAGTTGAAGTGTTAGATATGATGCACATTTGGACCCCACCTTTAGAGATTCTTATTTTACTCGATAAGAGGAGAAACTTTGTAAGGATGCATTGGAAGCTTAAGGATGTTCTTCAATATCCTTGGTTGTAAGTGTTCTTTTACCTTTGTGTATGCATGTTGTAACAACATTGGGGACAATGTTGGATTTAAGTTTGGGGGTAGAAGAGTATCTATTTTGAATATTGAAAATGCAATCCTAATTTTTAACTTGAATTTGGGGAAAGTTTGTTTGATATCATGTTTATATGCTTCTTTGTTGAGAAAATCAAGCATGAAAAATTTTTAGTCCTTCCAATTGATGCATTGAAATTGATTGACTTGGAAAAATGGCATGAATTTTTGAAATAATCTGAATTTAATGGAATATATATATCTTTGAAATTGCTCGTGGAGACCTTAGACTAGAATTGATTCTTTAGATGATTCACATTGCACAATGAATCGAGGGTAGAGGAGTTGAAAGGATAACCATCTTGAGACACTTAAGGAGTTTTTCCCGGAAATATTAACTTAGATTTCTCATAAGGTTATAAGTTAAGTAGTAATTTTATATGCTAACAATGAATTGAAAAGGTTGAATTTTGGTATGACCAAAAGTGGTCAGGCTAATACGTACCGGAGGTGAAAAGTTTCATGCCTATATACTGTACTATTATGCTAATTTGAGCTATGCTCAAGCCAAAAGAAGGGAATTGTTTAAAAGATCTAGTTTTATTTCGTGACCTTTGATACTCGAGTGATTAAATCCTTAGGAGTGTCTCTACACTTAATGCCCCAAAACTATCTAGTTTGGGAGTCATTGGTCTAAAACTTGTTACATGGGTGTCAAAGAAAGCCTAATGGAATAAAACATTGCACATGATCTAGCCTTAATGAACTTTAATGGAAATTCCATATGAATTGAATGTTGAATATTTGAGATAATGAAATTTAAATGACTATGAGATTTTCTATAATTCTTGTGCCTTGTGTTTGATCAAAAGTTGATAGATATGGGATTAATGTCCAAAATTTGGTAAGGATGCCTCTCGACTATAATACCTTAGATTTATTTTTCACTATACCCTAGGGAGTCGTTTCAAGTATTGGTGTCACATGAGCAAAAGTGGTTGATATGTATATATATATTTGTGAACTTTAAAAGGTTGATTTTATGCCATTCATTCTTGTTGATCATATTGAGATGTGTTGATTCGGTTGGGATTGAAAATTTGCTAGATTTTGTGGGTATATCTTATGCAAACCCTGACGAGACTATAACTCGTCCTTTGAGGTAACTCAAAGGTTTAAAGGCTTGTTGCACCCGCTAAGTGCAATCGTTTACTCCATGAAAGTGAGTTAGTTAGTTGTTTTGTTTTCTCCCATTGAATGATGTTGGTCTTGCCTTATAGCTCTTATTGCTCGAGGTCGAGCAATTGATAAGTTTGGGGGTGATGATAAGAGGTGTTTTTACGTGTTTTTAAGACCGTAATTCTTATGATTTGGATTCACTTATTGCTTAAATCATGTCACATTTGTATTTAATAGGTGTGTTAAGTGAATACAGGTAATAAATGAGAATACATGAAGAAAAGGGAAGAAAAACGATGTACAAAACAAGTTCAAGCATGTTTTTCAACACCTAGGCGGTTTATGCATCTCCTACCACATTCGAGCAATAATTCCGTACATTTTGAGACCGACTTAGACAAAGTTTACTTGTACAAAGTTTTAGATGTATGTCTTATCTTCAAATGGGAACTTGAAACATCCAAATCGGAGGTCTATAGAGATAATTGTGAAGGAAATACGATTGCTGCGCCGAACAGAGAAGTACATGTGCCAGGATACGCCCCAGCGCCCTCCTAGTCATGCCTAGGCATGGATAGTCCGAATGTTACTTCTTTTAAGCCTAAATTCTAGCATTATATGATGGGTAAGAATCACTTTTGGCCATAATTCAGCACGTGTGTTGAGGGGTTGTCATAAGTGTGTTGCTTGGTAGATTTACTTTATGGGCGCCAAATCAGAAACAACCTCCATCTTGAAACGTAATTTAGGTATACTTAGAGACCGAATTGGACAAAATGTCCTTCTGGAAAGTTGTAGATCTATGTTTTATCGGAACATGGGGACTTGAACCATCCAATTTAGAGATCTGTGGAGACGTGTATGAGGAAAATACTAAGACTGCGCTGGAAAGCAAGAAAATGGCAGCATGCATGTGTTTTGTTGAAGTTTTCACATGGTTATGCTTGGTGGAATTCTTAAGGGCCGAAAGTTCAGCATTTTTTAGCTGCTTGGAATCTTAAAAGCCAAACTTTAAGTATCACCTTAGGTGGAATTCACATTGGGGAACTTTAATGGGAATTCTTAATGCATACTTAGTGCAATTTTGGCTATAAAAGGAGGGGGAACCCATACTCTTCATCATTCACTATCAATTTCAGATTCTTGGAGGAGAGGGGGGCAGCCCCTAATCTGATTTCTCCACCATTCATCACCATTCTTCATCACTCTTGGAGGGGAAAACTAGAGGAAGGAAAAGAGCTTGGGGATTGAAGGCTCAACTTCAAGATCCATCATCATTCACCATTTAGGGAGTTTTTAAGAGCTTTTCATTTCATTTATGTCTATGAATATTCCTCTTATGTCTTTTATGCTTTCAATTATGAACTAAATTCGTAAGACTAGGGCCATGCAAGGCCAAATTGTGATATATGCTTACAATAGATGATTGTTGAGGTTGTTCTTATATTGTTATGTGAAGTGAATTGTGTTTTTGTCTATCTTGCATGTGCTTGATCACTATATGTTAGAATCTTATGCCTAGGTTAATATTTCGGGAGAAAATTGACTTAGGGTGCAAGAAATTCACACCATGACCCGCAACTAATGAGGAATTGCCCTAGACATAGGTAAAGATTCCCGGGTGAAGTCGTTTGATTCAAATCGAGTGAACTCTAGTACATTAATGCATGTTTAGTGGTTAGATTTCCGGATAGGGATATTTGGGAAATCACGATCTAAGTATAGGAGTTTATACGCGAGACATCGGTTATTCTCTACCTTAGGAGTTTTCACCATAACAATATAAGAGTAATTCTACAACAAGAGCCTTTATAAGTATATTTGATCAATTTGGACCTAGCATGTGCCTTAGTCTCCCTTTATAATTGGTTTTAATTCATTTGCATAACCTTGTTCTTATTGTACACGTTTTTACATTTAAGTTACTTTTATTGTAGTTGTTTTTTTGTATAAAATCATAAACTAGAATTCAAGTCTCCGTGGTTCAACAACCCGGACTTTTCGTCCACACTTATTACTACACACGACTAGTGCACTTGCTATCATAGCACGTTAGCTTTTAGCGTGTCAAGTTATTGCCTGTCATGGAAGCAATTGGCCCCCTTTGGGTCATTGCTGTTGAGAATCCTTCTCCTTCTATGGAGATTGTTGAGATAGTAGAGAATATAACTCCTACTGTGGAAGCCGCTCAAATTCCAGACGCTTCTTTGCCAGATATTTCTAGCGCCCCAGTAGTCAAGATCCCTACTCAAGAACCTATTTGTCAATCAGCGAATGCAGATCCATCCATGGATCAAGCGATTCAAGAAGTTCAGGAAGTCCTTGATGAGCCTGAAGAGCCTTTGTTAGAGACAAATCTAAAGGCAAAGCATCAGTTTCTAGCTCACATGGTCCTGAGCGTCCTTCCTCAGGCTTGGAATCGGACTCAGAAAGTGATCCAGAGGCATGAGATTTCAAGAAAGCTGTTCGCAATTCTCTTAGCGATCTAACGGGCTCTTGTTCTCGTTTGGAAGAACGCAACAATGCAATGCTTCATAACGTAGAGAGACTGCTTAAGGCTGACATGAGTCACACAAACAAGCTCTCAATCACTATGATGAATAGTATTGCTCCCCTGATCAAAGAACTTTCTGACGATTTCAACAGGACGCTTGCCCAGAATGCATCAGCTGATACTGAACGTCACAATACTTCAAGTTTAATCTCTCAAAGTATCGCTGAGCAAGTTGCTCTTTTGATAGATAAAGTCAAGCTCCTCCGTCGGGACATCGCTGAATTAAAGACCTCCCTTGATGATGCCAAGAAGGGGAAAGATCTTAAAGAAAAGTCCCAGTCCAAGGCTATCTCTAAGACAGACAACAAGTACTGGCGATCTATGTTCGAAGAGATAGTGAGCATAAAGAAAATGCTTACTAAGAAGCGAAAGCCTAGATATTATCAAGGCAGGCACTTGCTTCCGGACTTAGACATTGAGTTTCTAGAGAGTATAGGTTTTCACCCATATGCCAGGCCGCTTAGAAGACCTATCAACTGGAAATCCACCAAGGATAGAAGACAAGACATTTACCATGACTTGATCCGAGAACTTGGAATCCCTCCGAGGGATTGGGTGGAAAGGTTGATGGAGCTAAATGAAAGCGCTAGACTAAGAAGACATGACTACAATGAAGTCTAACATATAACCATGATAGATGTTGATAGACTTCTACTGGACTTAGCGACTGAAATCTATCAAGAAAAAGAAGCAAATAGGAAGCGACAGAAAAGATGAATGCTCATGTTGTTTATATTTCTGTTTGTCGCTTTAAAATTATCTATCTTCAGTGTAAATCAGTATGTTTAATCTAACTTTAGCTAACTTAACTAACCTTCCAAACGCTAACTTATGATTTTTTTTTAACTTTTCTTTGAACTCTTAATATATAAAAGAGTTATAAGAGTTAAGGTCTTGACATCATCAAAAAGTTGAAATTTTCAGGAAATTTCATGTTAGATGTTTTGATGACAAGATAGGATCTTATGTTAGACCCCAAAAAGAATGTAAGTTTATATTTTCATAGAAGTTATGTATAAGCGTTTGAAAGTTTGTAATATTATTTAGGCTTGTAGTTTTTATCTTTGTAGATTTTAGACTAAGTATTAGATACCAAATCGCTAATAGAATTCTAGGTGAGTCTATTAGAGATGAAGTTGCAGATCAGTGTCTGAAGTCAAATGAAGATGAAGATTTGTTCTTAGCGACTGTCAAACGCTAAAGGACTATTTTAGGATTTACTGATCAAGCGCTCAAAGCACTCCAGTGATCAGTAGCAGATTCACCTGAATTAAATTCTCAAGTCATGAAGGACTTAAATGCAATCATTCAACGGACATTTATTTCCAATGGGAAATAAATTCAAATGCATTAAATGCTTGATAAGAGCATTAAATGTGATAAGCTATTATGACTTGTGGACAAGCCACCTCTTTACTAGACTGTCAGGTTTTCAGAGTTTAAGTCTGCTTCTGTCCAATCGGAACCAGAAGGATTTCAGGAATGTCAGAGAAAATGCTGATTTACGCATCGTGTGAGAGGCACGCTCCTACATGTGTCCAATGGACAAATCCCAAGAATTGCCTATAAATACCTTACTTCCAGCAAACCCTAAATATAGAGATACATACGCACATACACAAGAAAGCCAAAAGTTTGTTGAAATCTTTCTCAAGAAAAGCTTAGAAACTCCATAGCCAAAATCTTTCAAGCTTTTTACATACATTCCAGATAGTCACAAATATCTCAAACATCTTCCAAAGAAGAAACCTAAACTCTTACACAGATATTCCAAGTTGTTTGATCTTTCCAAAAACAAACAAAACCTGTGTGATAAAACCTCAACCTTTCATCTGAGTGAGAAAGTTGTTGAAACCTCTTACAGGCAGTATTTCTGAGTGAGAGAAGCTTGTAGAAGAAGATCTTCAGTGGTCTTGAAATCTGTGTGATTCTTTGATAATCAACTTAGTAAATTTCCTCTAAGTGAAAAAGGAGAAGAAGGCCGTAGCTTGGATTACATCACCCAGTGAACCATACAATTTCTTGTGTTATTTACTATTATTGTCTTACTTTATGTTCTCTTACTCATTCTGAAAAAGACAAGCTAAACTGCTAAGCGACTATTTAACCAAAACAAACGCTAAAACTTTAAAATCATTTCCGTTGTGATAACCCTGATTAAGCGATTTAAGCTTTACCATACTTTGGTAAATTTGCTAAAATCACTAAATCTAAGTTATCTTTTCTGTAGCACCTGACCTAAGCGCTCAACTTCCTAAGCGTTCAAATCTTTAAAAGTGTTACGAATTTTTGATGTCTAAAAAGACTTTAGGGTCTATTCAACCCTCCCCTTCTAGACCTTTTTGTATACCACTTGGGACCACCAACAAGAATTTGTAAGGTTCATTGGGTGGTGTAATTCCAGCTACATCTTTCTTATGCTTGAACACTTGGAGGAATTCCACTAAATTGATTATCGAAGGATCACACAAAGGCTTCTACAACATAGAGGAGGGGATGATGATCTTAGGCTCCTTGATCACACAAACTTCAGCATCAATAAAGATCTTTACCAACAAGCTTCTCTCATTCAGAAATACTGCTTGTAGAGTCAACAACTTCTTTACACATACAGAGGAAGTTTAGGATTTTGATCACGAGTTTGTTTGATTTTAGGAAGTTCAAACAACTTAGGATATCTCAATAATAGTGTATGGTTCTTCTTTGAAGATGTTTGATATATCTACGACTGTCTGGAATGTATGTGAAAAGCTTGGAAGGATTTTTGGCTGTGGAGGTTCTAAGCTTTTCGTGAGAAATTATTTCAGCAAAGTTTTGACCCTCTTGTGTATGTACGTGTATGTTTAGGGTTTGTTGAAGGGTACTATTTATAGGGTTTCTTGGGATTTGTCCATTGGACACATGTGAGCGCGTGTACCTCACGTAGCTCGTTAAATAGTTCCATTATGATATTCCTGAAATTCTGTTGGTTCCGATTGGACAGGAGCAGGTTTGATCTCTGAAATTCTGATAGTCTAGTCAAAAGGTGGCTTGTCCACAAGTCATAATAGCTTATCACATTTAATGCACTTATCAGGCATTTAATGCATTTAAATTTATTTCCCGTTGGAAATAAATGTCTGTTGATGATTGTATTTAAGTCCTTCATGACTTGAGAATTTATTTCAGGTAAATCTGATCCTTGATCGCTTGAGTGCTTTGAGCGCTTGATTCATAAATCCTGAAACAGTCCTCTAGCGTTTGACAGACCCTAAGAACAAATCTTCATATTTGCTTGACTTCAGACGCTGATCTTCAACTTCATCTCTAATAGACTCACCTAGAATTTTATTAGCAATTCGGTATCTAATACTTAGTCTAAAATCTACAAGAATAAAAATTACAAGCCTAACAAACTTACAAACTTTCAAACGCTTATACAATTGTTCTATGAAAACATAAACTTACATTATTTTTGGGGTCTAACATAAAATCTTATCTTGTCATCATCAAAACATCTAACATGAAATTTCCTAACAATTTCCCCTTTTTTGATGATGTCAAGACCGTAACTCTTATAACTCTTTTTCAGATTAAGAGTTCAAAGAAAAGCCCAAAATAATCTTAAGTTATCGTGTAGAAAGTTAGTAAAGTTAGATAAAGTTATATTAGCCTCAACAAGGTGTTTCAGCGATAAATCATTCATTCATATATCTAGAATTTAAAGCATACATGATTTATACTGAATAATAAATAGCGACATCATACACAAAGTAATCAAGTATACAACAATATAATCATTTTTTTCGTCGCTTCTTCGTAACCTCTTCTTGATAGATGTCATCGATTAGATCTAGCAGGACTCGGTCGATATCTATCATTGTTGTGTGATAGACTTCATCATAGTCATTGCTTCGATTCTTAGCGCTACGATTCAGTTCGAGTAACCTTTCCACCCAATCCCTTACAGGGATACCTAGCAACCTGATTAGATCATGGTAAATATCACGCATACCGTCATTGGAAGGTTTCCAATCAAGAGGTCTTCTCAGCGGTGCCGCGTATAGATTAAAACCCATACCTTCTAAAAATTCTACATCTAAGTTCAGAAGCCTGTGCCTGCCTTGGTGGTATCTTGGCTTTCGTTTCTTACTGAGCATCTTCTTTATTCTTACTATTTCTTCAAACATTGAGTGCCAATTCTTATTATCTGTTTTAGAAATTGGCTCCTTTAAGGCTTTACCTTTGGCTTGGGACAACAAATGCTTTTCTTTCTCTTTTTCCCCCATCTTGACATCATCAAGTTTGGCGCTGAGTTTAGTGATGTCACGACGAAGAAGTCTGACTTCATCAACCAAAAGAGCAACTTGCTCTGCGATATTCTGATTGACTAAATTGGAAGAATTATGTTGTTCAATATCAGCAGACGCATTCTGAGCAAGAGAGCGATTGAATTCTTCAGACAGACCGGTAATCAGTGGAACAATTTTATTGAGAACTTTGTTTGAACTCTGAGTCGCTTGAAGGCACATGTCAGTCACTCGTTGTCTTTCCACTGTTCGGATTATCTCATGAGAGGATGCAGCTAAGCGAGAGCAGGAACCCTAAATGTCAATGAGAGAGTTCTTAACTGCTTTCTTGAAGTCTTTGGCTTCAGAATCACTGTCAGAATTTGATGAGTCGCTGGAGGATATGAGCTCTTTAGAGGGCATCGCTGCAGGAGCCTTACCTTTAGCTTGATCTCGGATAAGGGATTCTTCCTCAGCAACCTCGTTCAGATCAACTTGTACCTCTTCAATCGCTTGCTCCACAGATTGAGTTGCAGCATCAATCTCTGAAACTTGAGCAACAATTGGAACCTCAACTGCTGGATTGCTGACGGCAACTTCAGTTTGCATATCATCGTCTGTGGTTGGAGCGACTTCCACAGCAAGAGCTTGTTCCACTTCCAGTTCAACAATCTCCACTGGAGGAGATGGAACCTCAATAGTAATGACCCAGAGTGGGCTAATTGCTTCTATTACATGCCTTGGACTTAGGATATTGGTTTGCAGAATATAGAATATAGTGTCTTCGCGCTCTTCAGTGCTAAGTGCAAGTTGCACATCTTCTGGCAGATCAACTCCTGAAATGTAAGAATTGAAAAAGTCAAATATAAATGGCATTAGCGCTTGTGCAGCGTCTTGGTCTACTGGCTGGATTAGCGAAATCATCTTGGCCACTTGAACGTTCTGTTCACACATTAAGACAGGGTGAAGATTATAACCTCTGAACGTATTTAGGCTGAAATGTTCAGTGAAGGTAATGTCTAGCGATTGTGCATTTTCTACAATCGCTCTCCTGTCTCTGTAAAATTCTGCAAACTTTATGTGGTCATTGTCCAGTCTCATGTGAGCTTCACTGTGCCTTGGAAAAATTGGTTGCTTACTGGTGGAGGCATCTTCATTAAGATCGGGAAAGATACATTGTACAAAATCTTGAGTCGGATAATAAACATTGCATCCTCCCTGAGCGACTAAGGCTAGATGCTGGCGAATATAGTGTTCTATCGACTGTCTGTAATAAGGCAAATTGCTAATATTCCCCACCAGACTCTGGCACTGCTCGAGTAGAAACACAACAAAAACTCTGCGTCTGTATTCTACTCCAAATTCAAAAGGAATGGGTACTTCACGAGCTCTTCTAGCGTGTATAAATGTAACACAAATTCCTCAGCCTATCTTTCAGTATCCATCATCCATCACCTGCCAAGCTTTACAGCCTTTTTTTTTCTCTTATCTAGCAGCAAGATACTTTTCAAATCGTTCCATTTCTTCATCAAAATCGTTTGCCCATAATCTAGCTAAATACTCGCGGACTTCGTCTTCTATCCAATAATTGATAGGATTAGGATGCTCAGCGACGACTGGTCCTTTGCCTTTCCATAATTTAAGAGGCTTTAGGGACAGAGTGTTCTGAGGAGAATGAATGACTTTAGGCAGAGCAGAGTATCCAATTCTGTTAAGAATTTCTTCATCGGGGTTCTTCAACCAATCACCTAGGGGAGGATTTTTGATGACGATTTTATTCTGGCGCAAAGGATAAAAAGATTCTGCAGAATGGCCAGTAAAATTGAAACGCTTTTCGTCGAATTCTGTCATGTTGATCGCTGGTCGCCGAATGTATTCTTGTCGTGATTGAAGACGTTCAAGCAAGTGAAGACCAAGATCAGCGAATCTCTCAAAGAAACCAAACTTGTCGGTGTTAGAGATAGCAGGGTTGTGGAGAGTATCCTGGAAACCAATCTCCATTTCAACCAATTGTCGGGTGTCACTTTCTCTAACGGCGTAGTAGAATTCAACTTCTGCATTATATCCGTGGGGAAGGAAATTGATGACACGAGGAGCAAAGCCGGTTGTAGTAGGGACAAAGGCAATTTCTTCAGTTGGGATAGGGGCCACTTCTATCGACCGCTCAGCTTGAACAGTCGCTTCACTGACTGGAGATGTTTCAGCGTCAGAAAGGACTTGAGAAACTTCTTTAGCGATATCCACAACCGTTGTCATATCTACATCCACTTCCACAAGGACCTTGGAGGGTGGAGGTGCATCAGCGTCTGGGGCATTTTGAGCTGACACATGCAAGAGTTTGAGAAAAGCAAGCAAAATTTCCACAGAGTAGAAATAGACAATTAAACAGATTACAACGCTTACCCTGAGGACTCTCTTCGACTGTGTTAGTCACTTGATCTATAGGAACTTTAGTTTCCATAGCCTCCGACTCCGGGACTACTTCATCATCTTCAAGATTGAGGAATGAAGTAAGGGGATCATCACGAATATAAATATTGAATCTTTCTAATAAATGCAGTGTATATTGGATTTTATATTCGCTAAAGGCTGAAAAACAATTTATCCTAGTGTTAAAAAGAAAAATATAGGAAAGGATAAAATACATTGTCTAAGACAAGTACATACCCTGATAATCACCAAGCTTTGTTGAGAGAGCACCAGTAGTGGGCTCGGCGATTGGTACAGAGGGAGAAGGAGGAGAAACACGAGATGATTCTCCAAGCACTGGCTCGGATGGAACGCTAGTGGATCCTCCTGATGTGGAACGCTTGCGTGGTAACGACACTTCTTCTTCGTCTAGAGCCATAACAAAAGATGGAGGGGGAGATGGAGATTTAGGAGGAGGAGAAGGAGATTTCTTCTTTTTAGTCTTCTTCTTCATCTGCTTCTTGGCTGGCTTGGTTGGCTCAACGACTTTCACAACGATTTTTTGTTTTGGTCGCTTAACCACCACTTCCTCTTCCGATGACGATGATGATTGTTGGTCCCAAGTGGCATACGAAAGGGTCTAGAAAGGGAGGGGTTGAATAGACCCTAAAGTGTTTTTCGACTTCAAAAATTTTCGTATTAAAAAGGTTTTGGACGCTTGAAATGTAGACGCTTGATTAAGCCTTTACTTGAAATATAGACGCTTTGCTTTGAGTGTCTAATGAAGACTGTTTTTAGAAAGTTAACTTAGACTTTAAGATTTGAATACTTTAACCAAATAGGTTTAAGCGTTCAGTTCTTTAATCAGTGTAAGCACAGCAGAATAATTTTAAAGTCTTCTCTTTTGATAGCTTTAGCGTCACAAGTTGTTTCTTAGTTGTTTAGCATTTGATTGTGTTTTACTTAATTAATTTATGCAATGATATGACAAATAAGAGAATTGACTGTAAAAAAAATGATACAATATTTGTAAGGTTCGTTGGGTGGTGTAATCCCAACTACGTCCTTCTTCTCCTTTAACACTTGGAGGCAATCCACTAAAATAATTCTCAAAGAATCACATAGAATCTTCTACATATTAGGGAGAGATAGATGTTGATGACTTGAGCTCCTTGATCACACAGATTTCTGATCCAAATCACTTCAATCCCCTTGTTTTTTTCACCCAGAAATAATACAAGTATCCAACTTCGACTTCACACAGATCGCGAGGCTTGGATGGGGTTTTTCTAAATAGTTTGTTTGATTTTGATGAAGTTCAAACAACTTGGAAATATCTCAATAGTAATGTGGGTTTCTTCAAACAGAATGTTTGAGATATTGGTTGACTGTCTCAGGAATTGAAGAAAAGCAAAGAGAATGTTTGCTTGAATATTCTGACTTTTTTTAGAGTTTAAGGAATGAGACTTCAATGCAATAGCAATTTGGCTTGGAATTGATCGTATATTTGGCTTGTTGTTGAAGTCCTATTTATAAGCATTCTTAAAAAAAATGCCCGTTTGACACATGCACAGGCGCGTGTCTCTCACTTCCGCGAGTGAACAACTTTTGTCCTTTTTCCTGAAAATCTGCTGCACAAAAGTTGGTGCTGCAGTCTGTGAATAGTTGACAGTCCAATAGGGTGGCTTCTCCGTACATCCGAAAGAGCTTATCACATTTAATGCTCTTATCAGCATTTAATGCATTTGAATTAAATGCCTGTTGGCACTTAATGCACTGAGAATATTTGCATTAAACTCCTTCTGGACTGAGAAATAAATTCAGGTGAAATCAGTCATTGGTAGACACTCATTCATCCTTAAATAACTTCTGTCCTATAAGTAACGCTTGGTATAGCTGGTCGTTTGGATGCTTGGAAACTTCATCTTCATTCAGACTTTAGGTGCTTGAGTCTTCGAACTAAACTACTGATAAGCTCACTCAGAATTCATCAGACGCTCAGCCTAACAATCTAAAATAAAGCAGAGCCTATAAAGCCTATTACAAATCTAACGCTTCAAAGCTTATACATGATTTCTGAATAAAAACAAACTTACATATTTTGGGGTCTAACATAAAGTCCTAATTGTCATCATTAAAACATCTAACTGTTGGGAATTATTCGAATAAAGCACAGCGGAAAGTAAGTTCTAAATTCCCAAAATCCGAATCATCTCTAATCCTCGTGTTTAATTGTGTATAGAAAGATTACCGTTCTCGCGTATGTTGATTTCTGAGCGTGATCCTTTTGTCTAACGCCGAATTTGCCAATGTCTCTAATTCGTCACGCCGGAAACAAAAATGAAAAACTCCTGCTTTCTTCCTTGTCAAAGACGGCTAGAGAGAGCGAGAGAGAGGTGGGAGACTTTTTCTTGGAGAGAAAGTTATGTAAGTTGCCTTGTGTTATTTTTCACCTTGTGATATATTTATATCATTATGAAACAATAACCTTAGCATGCAAGAGCCCTATTTGGGTGTCTATTTGGCCGCCCCTTAGTGGGCTCGGAAGCCTTCGGGCTTTCGTCTTGCTTGCTAATTAATTAATCGGATAATTTATTTATCCAATAAATAAATTGATAATCCAATTAATTCAATTCCTAATTAATTTATAATTCAATTTTTTCAAGAAATTAATTAACTCATTGATTTAATTAATTAATTAAATTATTCAATAATTAATTAATTAATTACGGCATCCAATGCCGTGAATTTCTCTCAAGTCTTTTCCCAATGTTTTTCCTTTTGCACTTCCTTTAAGCGCGACTCTTTAGGTTCGTCTCAAAAGGCAATTGGGAGCAATCCAAAGGGGTGTGAGTGACACCTAGCCAGTCTCGTGGCTCACACCGTAACCCAATTGAGAACGAATGAATAGGATCATTCCAAACCTTTATGCCGTGAATACCGTACGTGTATAAACCTTTTATTCTTATATCCCAGTCAAATAAGAGTCATGGTTTAAAGTCAAACTCATATAACTTGACCATATGCCTAAGCTCATAATATGTCGAGGTATTAAAATGCTTTGGCCAAAGACTTTCATCCTCACTTATTCATAATCGCATAGGATATTTTACTCATTCATTTATGAGAGAATAAATTCCATATTGCAGATCAGTTAACAATGATACTTGCCCATCAAGTCGCACTTCGAGGTCGATTCCACCAACAGGTGATTTGAATCTAACTACTCTAATGACAGACTTGATGTCACAAGTACATCTTCAACTCGATTTCTCAGGTCAGAGGTCCACACGTACCCATCACTACTTATCAGTTTCATCATTGACTGTCAATGACTGAATACCCATGTGATGAACTGATGCGAGCCGTGTTCGAATATATCAGTCCAACTGACACGTCTATGATATAAGTTCCCACTACCATTTCCATAGTGTACGACTGCCACTTTCTCTGTCGAAACTTACATCATACAAGTCTTTATTCACTATTGATGCCCAATCAATATTTCTTAGACTTGCGAACCCTTTTAGATGTCAAGGGTGAAACCATTCTAGTGCCTTTCCTCCTATCCCATAGGAGGTAGAAGGTTCGCCTTGTCATCAAGGACTTTACGTTGTTTATTCACACCTTATAAATGCCTATAAGAAAACAACAATCAACTGCCTTATATTAAT
The DNA here is from genome assembly GCA_019426215.1 of Buddleja alternifolia. Classification (NCBI taxonomy): domain Eukaryota; kingdom Viridiplantae; phylum Streptophyta; class Magnoliopsida; order Lamiales; family Scrophulariaceae; genus Buddleja; species Buddleja alternifolia. Next base: position 17,749,878 of record CM033395.1, on the reverse strand, counting down.
AGAAAAACCATAGTTTAGTTACAATGTTTATGCCCTATAAAATTTTGGAGTCCGCAGTTACTTTTCAAAAACGTTTGAAATTTTGAAAGTGTTCAACGTGAGTTGCACGCGCCTAATGGTACACTGACACGTACCCAGACCCATGCTTGTACTGAACCACCTATTTTCATAGGAATCATTAACCGTCAGTTTGATTTGATAGGAGCGCGTGGGCAGTTGTCAAATCTTATCTTTTGGACTTATCCACACGCTACCTTTTAGCGATGAAAATAATGCACGAGTTTCAGAAAAAGTTACTTAGCATCTAAGTGAGAATATTCTTAACGCTCATTTAATTTTATTATAGATTGATTTTGTCATGCATAACGGATAACTAAGTGCTAATGATCAATGCATAGGATTTTGAAAATCATTTTTTAATATAGAAGCTTATTGATTGATATAAGTACAATTTTAAAGTTCCCCTCAAAATTGATAACTCATTTCAATTTTGAAAGACACATTAGACATAAAAATTAAAGTGAATTCCCCCTAAAATTAAATGCCTATGAAAGATATGATGCTTTATTATTAAGCGTTTAAATCAATTATACCCAGTTCACTTCTGAAAGTGAGAAAACGTTGTTCGTTTAGCGCCTTGGTGAAGATATTTTCCAGTTGTTTGTCAGTACCAATGAAATGCATGGAGATATCTTTCTTTTGAACATGGTCACACAAGAAATGGCAGCGAATGTCAATGTGTTTAGTTCTAGAATGAAGGGCTGGGTTTTGGGTCATAGCTAAAGCACTTTGGTTATCACAATGGATTTGGGTTGGACCTAAGATTGTTCCATAATCTCTAAGTTGTTGCCTCATCCAAAGGATTTGTGCACAACAGCTTCCAGCGGCTACATATTCTGCCTCAGCAGTGGAAGTTGCTATGGATTGTTGTTTCTTACTATGCCACAAAATCAATCTATCACCTAGAAATTGACATTTACCACTAGTACTTGCGTCTGAATAACTAATTAGTTCAAAAGGAGAGTCCCTTTGATACCATAAGTCCACATTTTGTGTGTCTTTTAGGCATTTAAGGATCTTCTTGGCAGCAATTAAATGTGACTCTTTAGGGTCAGACTGGAAATGTGCACACATGCATACCGAAAACATAATATTAGTCTACTAGCGGTAAGATAAAGAAGTGATCCAATGATACCTCTATAATTAGTGATATCAATTTTCTTCCCACTTTCATCTTTATCTAACTTAAGCGTTTGGCTCATTGGACTTTTTGAAGATGATGCATTTTTCATACCATATTTCTTAATCATATCTCTTGTATATTTAGCTTGGTTTATAAATATTCCATTAGGGAGTTGTTTAACTTGTAATCCTAAGAAGAAAGTTAATTCACCCATCATGCTCATTTCAAATTGATCTTGCATCATTTTCGAAAATTTCTCACACAATCGCTTATTAGTAGATCCAAATATAATATCATCAACATAAATTTGGACTAAGAGAATATCTTCATTATGGGTAATTTTAAATAACGTTGTATCAACACTACCTTTTGAAAAGCCTTTAACTATAAGGAAGATAGAGAGAGTGTCATACCATGCTCTTGGTGCTTGTTTAAGGCCATAGAGTGCCTTATCTAACTTGTAGACCATACTTTTCCCATGGTTGTCGATGAATCCTGGTGATTGCTCCACATAAACTTCTTCTTGGAGTTTACCATTCAGGAAAGCACTTTTCACGTCCATTTGGTACACTGTGAACTTGTTGAATGCGGAAAATGCTAAGAACACCCGAATCGCTTCAAGACGGTCCATTGGGGCATACGTCTCATCAAAATCAATACCCTCTTCTTGGTAATAACCATGAGCGACTAATCTAGCTTTGTTTCTTATAACACTGCCATCTTCATTCATCTTGTTCCTAAAAACCCATCTAGTGCCAATAACTCCTTGGTGAGTTGGCCTTGGTACTAGCGTCCAAACCTTACTTCATTCAAATTGGTTAAGCTCTTCTTGCATCGCTTCTACCTAACTTGAATCACTGAGCGCTTCATCCACTTTCTTTGGTTCCATTTGAGATAGAAAACTTGCGAACATGGCCCCATTAATTGTAGCGGCCCTAGTTCTAACGGGTGCTCCTATATCTCCAATTACTAGCTCTGGTGGATGATCTCTAAGCCATTGATGATCTGGTTGGAACGGGTTGAGAGACTCTTGATTATCAATCGTTTGACCCTCAGTTTTCTCTTGCGCAGTCGCTGCATCATTCACAGTTCCAATTTTCTCTTGATGATCATTCTCTTCATGATCATCAGCGATTCTGACAAGATCATTATTGATAACCTCACGAGTAACCTTAGGATTAGGTACAAAGATCCATCATCCTCACCATCATCACTATCATTAGTAAGATTGATTTGTGACGCTTGTTAGGCAAGATCTTCAATTCCTACATCATTAACATTAACCTTACTCAGTTCTTGGTTAGCATCATCAAACACAAAATGAATGGATTCTTCAACCTTCAATTTGATCTTATTTAGGATGCGAAAACTCTTTTCATTCTGGACATTGCCTAGAAAGATTCCCTCATCCGCTTTAAGATCAAATGTCTTTAGACTTGGGGATCCATTGTTATGAATGAAAGATTTACAACCAAATACTTGAAAATACGAAACGATAGGCTTACGTGCCTTCGACAACTCATATGGAGTCTTCTCATGTTGCTTGTTGATCATACACCGATTTTGAGTGTAGCAAGCGGTATTGATAGCTTCGGCCGAAAACCTTTAAGGCAGCTTAGACTCGGCTAACATCGTCTTAGTGTGTTAGGAATTTCATGTTAGATGTTTTGATGATGACAATTAGGATTCCATGTTAGACCCCAAGAAATGTAAAATATAAAAGCTTTCATAGAACACTTGTATAAGCGCCTGAAAGCTCGTTTATTATACTAGGCTTGTATTTTTATCTTTATAGATTTTAGACTAAGGATGTGATACTAAATCACTAGAAGAGTTCTGTGTGAGTCTACCAAGTGATGAACTTGAACATCAAGCGTCTGAAGGAACAGTAAAGATAAAGATTAGTCTCAAGCGTCCGTCAAACGCTAAAAGACTGCCCCAGGTTATGAAACCAGTGCCCACGATTTTTGTAGACTTTAGATCAAGTACTTAACGCTAAGTCAGTGACAGAATTCTGAGTGAGTCTATCAAAGATAAAGTGAAAGGTCAAGCGCCTAAAAATCGGGAAAAGATACTGACTCTTTTCAAGCGTCTGTTAGCACATAGAAGACTGCTTTCAAAAAGGCCCAACATCCAAAGGCTCAAGAGTCTAGTTCCTCAAGCGTAACCTGAAGATTCAAACCCAAGTTATCAAAGATGCATGAATCAACGGTAATTATTTCCAAACGGAAATAAGACAAGATGCATCAAAAGTCGGATAAGTGCTATTAAAATATAAGCACTACAACTTATGGGCAAGCCATGTCTTTGACCGAGACTGCCATATTTATGAAACCAAGAACATGCCTAACTAATTAAAAATACCCAAAGTTAGGATTGTCAGAACTCATGGAATGTTTAGGGAAACGAGATCCCAACCGTGTCCAACGGACAAAAACTCAAAGCAACCTATAAATAATCCCTTCAGCAAAATACTCGTTAGTGATAGATTTTTTGATACACTTGAACATACAAGTCATATACCCGTGAATAAAGTCACATATTTTTGTATATATAGAAATATACAAAAAGACACAAAAAGGATATAAACTTTGCTGAAAGAAAAGCTTACAAAATTCATAGCCAAAATCCTTACAAGCTTTTCACAAACATTCCTAAGACAGTCACCCATATCTCAAACCTCTTTTTAAGAAGAACCTACACTATTATTGAGATATCTCCAAGTTGTTTGAACTTTCCAAAAACAAACAAACCCGTGACCAAAATCATCAACACCTTTCATCTGAGTGAGAAAGCTTGTTGACTTACAAGCAATATTTTTGTGTAGAAGAAGCTTGTGGAAGAAGATCTTTATTGGAGCTAAAATCTGTGTGACCAAGGAGTTCCGAGATCAAGCGTAACTTGCACCATTTCTGAGTGAAAGAAGCAAGGGGATAGAAGGTCTTTATTGGAGCTAAAATCTGTGTGACCAAGGAGTTCCAAGATCATATCCAATCTCCCTCTATTTTGTAGAAGTGTCTGTGTGACTCTTCGATAATCATCATAGTGGAAAACCTCCCTGATAAAAGGAGAAGAAGGACGTAGCTGGGATTACATCACCCAGTGAACCTTACAAATATCTTGTGTCATTTATCGCTTTAAGCATTTACTGTTTTATTGCTTTACTATTCATATTGCATACATTCTGATAAAGTTTTAAAACATCTAAGCGACTACTTTTGATTAACAAACCGAACGCTAAGCTATAAAATACTTCCGTTGTGCTAACCCTGATTTAGTGACTAAACTCTGCTCTGCTTTGGTAAGCGTTGAAATCACCGAGTCTAAGTTAACTTTCCTCAAGCGTCTGAAACTAGCGCTTAAATCATTATCTCTCAAGCGCCGCACCCAGCGCTTAAAGCTTTCTGAGCGTTCAAATACTTCAAAGTGATACGAATTTTTAGAAGTCGAAAAAGACTTAAGGGTTTATTCAACCCCCCCTTCTAGACCCTTTCGTATACCACTTGGGACCAACAAGTGGTATCAGAGCAGTTGAAGTTGAAACCTAAGCGTTTCCAAGCTTAACTGCTTGTTTAGATCCATTTTTCTAAAATCAGTCGCTTTCAAATTATTTTAAACTTTTTATGGCATTTTCTAAAGTTCCTAAGTTGACCGAGTCAAATTATGACTCATGGAAGGTCAAAGCGTTTACTTATTTGTGTTCGTGTGATGATGAAATGTGTGATATCATTTCAAATGGGCCAATCAAAATATACAAAGTTATCACCAGAGCGCCCGAAGCTACAGAAGAAACACTTGATGGTTATGTGGAGAAGCCTAAACGAGAATGGTCCACCGATGAGCGTCGACGAGCCAATCTAGACAATGTCGGTCTGAATGCGTTATACACAGCCATTGGTGACAATGACAACTTATTCAACAAAGTCAAATCATGCAATGCACTAAAGAAATTTGGGATAAGTTGGCTACTATTTGTGGTGGCTTAGCACAAATCAAGGAAAACAAATTATCTATTGCCAAAGAAAAATTCAACGGCTTCAAGATGTTATCCAATGAGACGCTAGAACAATTAGACATGAGATTTACAGCTCTTGTCACGGAATTAACATCTTTGGGCATGGAACTACAAAATCGGGAAATGGTCGTCAAAATCTTCAGAAGTCTTCCGAGTAGATTCCTTATGAAAACAACTGCAATGAGAGAATCAAACAATCTGGATAGTCTAACACCAGAAGATGCTTTTTCAGAACTCAAGGCATTTGAGTTTGAGTTGAATACGGCCAGCAATGCAGTGAGCAGTCCAGTACTTGAGTCTGGAGCGCTAATGGCATCAATCAAAGGAAAATCTAGTAGTAAAAGAAAGTCTTCAGATATAAGTGAGGAAGAAGAACTAGCGCTTCTAAACAGATTCAGAAAATTCTTGAAATATGAGAAGAAAGGAAACAGTCCTAAGCATCCAGGACAAAATTCATATCAAGCGCCTGTTCAAAATCTACAACAATATCAAGCGCCTCACTATCCTGCACCTTCCTCTCCAGCGCCAATTCAGCATCAAACGTCTTCTCAGCAAGATCTCTCAGCGCCAGTGGTTCCAAAACCACGATTTGCAAGATTAACAAATGAACAAAAGATAAAAACTAATCTTTGTTATAATTGTAGGAAACTAGGGCATTTCCAAGTTAATTGCCCATATCCAAATGTGTCTAAGCCTACAAAGCAAGACCAAGCACACAGAAGTCAATTCAGGAATAATTTGAGGCAACAAGGGTTGCTAGCAGAATCAGAACCATTCTACACACCTGAAGAGGACTTGGAATCATCAGATGAAAGTAGTGATGATGAGCCTTCAAGCGACTCAGCATTCATTTGTCTCATGGCAAGAGATGATGAAGCGTCTGGCGATTCGCTATCTGAGGTAACCACTGAATTATGTCATCCTCTTTCTTATGATGAATTACTTGACAAAGTAAAAGAATATTATAACGATTGTCAAGAAGCCGCAAAATATTTCAAAATCACCTTTACATTATTTCAGCACTTAAAAGCGATGAAGTAACACTCAAAGCAGAGTTGCGAATTCAGCAACAGTGCATTGAGAAGAACCAATCACTTGAGAGTGAAATTATTCAATTAAAAAGTGATATTGATATAATAGTCAAGCGAGAAGATGAAGTGATTGCTAAACTTGCTAAATCAGAGCAGCTTATCTCATCATTATCAAAAGCTTCTAGAACGCTAGATAATGTGACTGAAGTAACCAGAGCATTTGGTGAAAAGACCGGTTTAGGTTGTGATAAATTGGGTCATAAAACCAAAGCGTTTGTGGTTATATCAACCAACAGAGGAAAAGGTGTAACCTTTGTTGAAGAAAGCTCAAACAGACAAACGCTGAATAAGACTCAGAACATTGGTACAAGATCAAATGAGAAAGTCAACACTGGCTCAGGCAAAGGAAAGACCAAAGTAAATGATTTACAAAAGAAAGTATATCCAAGCGCTCAAAGGGCTAAGGAAAAACCTTCTACAAGTAAATCAAACGCTAAGCGTCTAGCACCAAAAGTGCATCCTAAGCCAATATCAAGGAAATACCAATGTCAATATCCACAAAGATCTAGATCATATTATCGACACTATGATAACCATGATTATGATTGTGATTATTGCTATTATCAAGGATATTACCATACACCTAAAAAGCACACACAACACAAACTGAAACCCAAGAAGGCCAATCTTGCCAAAATGAAGACAAGGCAAATATGGGTTCCGAAGATTCTAATTCAGACTAACGTTACTAAAAAAGAAGGACCCAAAACAAAATGGGTACCTAAGAAGAATTAGAACTGCCCTTTGAATGCAGGTACCTAGAGCCAACACCGATACCTCAATTTGGTACATAGATAGTGGGTTGTTGAGACATATGACTGGATCAAAGGATCTCTTGATCAACTATCGTGCAACCAATGGTCCTCAAGTTATATTCGGTGATAATTCTAAAGGTAAAACTAAAGGTATAGGTATCATGCATAGGGGGAACATCATGATCAATGGTGTATACTATGTTGAGGGTCTTAAACATAATCTCCTAAGCATAAGTCAATTTTGTGATAAAGGCTTTGAAATTAAATTTTCTAGTGACTTGTGCGAGATAATCGATATTAAGACAGTATCTACTAAATTAAAAGGAAGAAGAACAAACAATGTATACTTAGTAGATTGGGATTCAACATTAGATAACAACCGTACATGCTTCGTAGCTAATAGTCAAAATGAATTGGGTTGGTTATGACATAGAAAAATGAATCACCTCAACTTTAAGGCAATCTCTCAATTAATATCGCTAAATCTTGTAGAGGGGTTACCTAAGGGTTCCTTTAATAAAGATCGCTTATGTGATGCTTGTCAAATGGGTAAGCAAGTTAAATCATCTTTTAAGAAGAAGCTTCATCTATCGACATCTCGAATACTTGAATTACTACATTTAGATTTGTTTGGTCCTATTCAAATCATAAGCGTTAGTGGTAAAACGTATTCACTAGTAATAGTTGATGATTTCTCACGTTATACATGGGTAGAATTTTTAGCATCAAAAGATGAAACTTGTGCCAGGCTCACATCTCTAATTCATCAACTACAAAACTCGAAAGATCTAAAAGTGACAAGAATTAGAAGTGATAGAGGAACTGAATTTACTAACCATATTGTTGAGAAATTTTGTAAAGACTTTGGAATACTTCATGAGTATTCAGCGCCTAGAACACCCCAACAAAATGGAGTTGCCGAGCGACGGAACAGAACGCTTAAAAAAGCTGCTAGGACTATGTTAGTCGAGTCTAAGCTGCCTCAAAGGTTTTGGGCCGAAGCTATCAATACTGCTTGCTACACTCAGAACCGGTGTATGATCAATAAGCAACATGAAAAGACTCCATATGAGTTATGGAAGGGACGTAAGCCGAATGTTTCAGAATTTCATGTATTTGGTTCAAAATGTTTCATTCATAACAATGAATCCCAAAGCCTAAAGACATTTGATCCTAAAGCTGATGAAGGAATCTTTCTAGGCTATGCCAAAAATGGAAAGAGCTTTCGCATCTTAAATAAGATCAAATCAAATGTTGAAGAATCCATTCATGTTGTGTTTGATGATGCTAACCAAGAACCGAGTAAGGTTAATATTAATGATGTAGGAATTGAAGATTTATCTCAACGAGCGTCACAAATCAATCTGTGTGATGATAGTGATATTGATGAAGATAATGAAATCATTACATCTAATCCTAAGATTACTCGTGAGGATATCAACGATGATATTGCAAGAAACGCTGATGATCATGAAGGGAATGTTCATCAAGAGCAAACGAAAACTGTAAACACTGAAGCGCCTACGTAAAGAATTGGTCAAACGCCTGCACAACTTAATCAAGCGTCAGATCAATCTCTTAACCCGTTTCAACCAGACAGAAAATGGCTCAGAGACCATCCACCAGAACTAATTATTGGAGATATTGGAGCACCTGTTAGAACCAGAGCCGCTACAATAAATGAGGCCATGTTTGCAAGTTTCCTATCTCAAATGAAACCAAAGAAAGTGGATGAAGCGCTTAACGATCCAAGTTGGATTGAAGCCATGCAAGAAGAGCTAAATCAGTTTGAAAGAAACAAGGTATGGACGCTAGTACCAAGGCCAACTCACCAAGGAGTTATTGGGACTAGATGGGTTTATATAAACAAAATGGATGAGAATGGCATTGTAATTAGAAACAAAGCCAGACTCGTAGCACAAGGATACTGTCAAGAAGAGGGTATCGACTTCGATGAGACATACGCTCCTGTCACCCGTCTTGAAGCTATTCGGATGTTTCTAGCGTTTGCAGCATTTAACAAATTTATAGTATATCAAATGGACGTAAAGAGTGCATTTTTGAATGGTAAACTCCAAGAAAAAGTATATGTGGAGCAACCACCAGGATTCATCAACAACCATGGGAAAAGTATGGTCTACAAATTGGACAAAGCACTTTATGGTCTTAAGCAAGCACCAAGAGCTATGACACTCTTTCTATCTTCCTTATAGGTAAAGGCTTTTCAAAAGGCAGCGTTGACACAACGTTATTCAAAATTACCCATAATGAAGATATTCTCTTAGTTCAAATTTATGTTGTTGATATTATATTTGGATCTACCAATAAGCGTCTATGTGAAAAAATTTCGAAAATGATGCAAGATCAATTTGAAATGAGCATGATGGGTGAATTAACTTTCTTCCTAGGATTACAAGTTAAACAACTCCCTAATGGCATATTTATAAACCAAACTAAATATACTAGAGATATGATTAAGAAATTTGGTATGGAAAGTGCATCACCTTCCAAAATTCCAATGAGCCAAACGCTTAAGCTAGATAAAGATGAAAATGGAAATAAAATTGATATTACTAACTATAGAGGTATCATTGGATCACTTCTTTATCTTACAGCTAGTAGACCTGATATTATGTTCTCAGTATGCATGTGTGCACGCTTTCAAGCTGATCCTAGAGAATCACACTTAATTGCTGCTAAAAGGATCCTTAAGTACCTAAAAGGCACACAAAATGTGGGCTTATGGTATCCTAGGGATTCTCCTTTTGAACTAATTGGTTATTCAGATGCAGATTTTGCAGGATGCAAAATAGATAGAAAAAGTACTAGTGGTACATGTCAATTTCTAGGTGATAGACTGATCTCATGGCATAGTAAGAAACAACAATCCATAGCTACTTCTACCGCTGAAGCTGAGTATGTAGCCGTTGGAAGCTGTTGTGCACAGATCCTTTGGATGAGGCAACAACTTAGAGACTATGGAATAGTCGTAGATCAAACTCCTATCCATTGTGACAATCAAAGCGCCTTAGCAATGACTCAAAATCCAGTTCTTCACTCTAGAACCAAACACATTGACATCCGCTATCACTTTCTACGTGACCACGTTCAAAAGAAAGATATCTCCATGCACTTCATTGGTACAGAAAAGCAATTGGTAGATATCTTCACCAAAGCGCTCAACGAACAACGTTTTCTCACTTTAAGAAGTGAACTAGGTATGATTGATCTAAACGCTTAATCATTCGAAACATCATACTTTTGTTAGGCATAAAATTTAGGGGGACTTCACTTTATCTTATGTATTTTAGGGGGAACCTACATAGGGGGAACCTTAAAAGAACTAACTATATTTAAGTGAAAATGACAAAAAAAAAAACAAAAAAAAAAACGTTTTTCCCTTGCATTGGTCATAAGCACTTAGCATTATACGCTTAAATCATTCGGACACTTATTACACAAATATTTCTTAGCGTCTGTGCTCTTTTTCAAAACACTAAACGCTTAAACTTATTCCCAGTCAAGCGCTTAGTAAAATGTATTTCAAATGAAGCGTACCTTACCCGACGCTAAACAGAAAATAGTGGATTAGTCAATCAATGCAATTAATGCTGACTTGACATCTCTTATCTCTGTTAAAAAAAAAAACCAAGGGTACTCATTGATTTTTCGAAAAGGTGGTTCAGCTTATGTACACGTGTAAATACACTCACCATGTATTCTGGGCGAGTACATCTAACGCTGAATATTTTAAAATTAACTCTAAAGTAAACACTGACACCAAAAGTATGTTGTCATTATCGAAACCAGTGTGAGAAAAATATTCCATCTTCACATATAAATGTTAACTTTTCATCATTACACACAAGCGTCAAAAGACTGTTGATAAGAGGCGTTTTTACGTGTTTTTAAGCCTATGATCTGATATTGTTGGAGTTATTTATTGCCTAAATCATGCCACAGTTGCGTTTAATTAGGGTGTTAAGTGATTTCAGGTGATAAACGAGAGCATACGAAGAAAAAGGCGAAAAACGGTGCACGACACTTTTTGAAGCCTGTCGACCACGCCCAGGCGCCGAGCTGACCACGCTCGGGCGCCGATCAAGAACAACAAACTTGATCCCTGTTGACCGCGCCTAGGCACCGTTATTCCCGCGCCCGAGTGCCGTACTTTCCACGCCTAGGCGCCGCCGGACTTCTCCCCCAAGAAAAGTACGCCACGTAGGCCGCGCCTAGGCGCCTGCGTAACCGTTTTTCAATTGTTTAAAAGACAAATTTCAGAGAGGAAAGGGGGTTCGAAATCTGGGGAATTGGAGAGCATTTTCTGGGTTTTTGAGCCATAATTTCATCAACAATTGAAGGTGAAGAAGGGGGATTAAGCTAGAGATTGAAGCTACAACCAAGGATTCATCATCATTCAAGACTTAGGGAATTTTCTTTTGTATTTCATTTACATGTTTATGTTAATAACTATGTATATGATTGTTTTAGACCTTCTTGAGCTATTGAATATGAGCTAATCTTGTAGAACTAAGGCCATGTGAAGGCCGAATTCATGAATCAATATATGTGAAGTTAATTTTCGTATTAATTCTCCTAATTGCTTTGTGTGTTGATTTTGTGCTTTTATCACAATCATATGCTTGATCTCCATATGCTTGCTATTGTGCCTAATCTAGTCATTCGAGAGAAGATAGGCTAGGGTTCAAATGAATCAACACATCATCCGAAACTAATGTGGAATTGCTCCTAGAAATAGGTAAAGATTTCCGGGTGCGATTAGCCGGATTTATCCGGGGAAACTCTAGAACGTTAATGCATGGTTGTTGATTAGATTCTCGGATAGACATATTTAGAGAACAGTCAATCAATCATAGGATTGTTATGTGCCGAGACATCGGGTAATGATTAATTAAGGAGTTTTCACCAAAGCAATAGGAGTCTAATAATTGGAAGAGTAACTCATATATATCGACGAGTGGATTCGGTTATAGCATGTGCCTTAGTCTTTTTAACCATTTCGTGAGGTTTAATTCATAGCTTGTTCCCTCCTTTGATCTTTCGTTTGCTTAATTGTTTTTCTCTTATTTTACTTTAATTGTCTTTACCTTAATCGCAAATCTTTAGCTATAAATCCAAGTCCTTGAGGTTTGACAACCTGGACTTTTTGTCCATCTATTACTACACGCGACTAGTGCACTTGCTATTCAAGCACGTTAACTTCTAGCGTGTCAAGTTTTTGGCGCCGTTGCCGGGGACTTGGTTTATTTTAGTTTTTGATTTTCGTTTTACGTTTTCATAATTTCTAGTTTGTTGTTTATTTTCTTGTTTCCTTTTATTTTTCGTACTAGTCTAATTTCGTTCTTGTGTTTAATTGCTAGATTCTTGTGTGGTGCATGACCCGTTCCTCAAACGAGCCTCTATACGAGTTGGAGCCCGAAATTGAACGAGTGTTTCGGACTAATAGGCGAGCAAGAGAAATGGCCAATAATTTGAACATGAACTTACCGGAAAATAGGGAGTGGTTGCAAGGTGTTCTACAAGCCATGCAAGGGGCACCTCCTCCACAACTTCCGTCGGTTCGGGGTAGCTTACCACCTAGGGTCCATACCATTCCGGGGCCCGTGGTCGTGCCTAACTTCTTTGCACCCAACTACCACATTCCGGCTCATATCTTTAATATGGTGCAAGGAGATCCTTTCTATGGAGAACCGCACGAATCACCTCACGCTCATTTGGAGACCATAGACGAAGCTCTTGTGACCATTCAATATCACCCACGGGATCTTGATGCAATTCGTCTAAGAGTCTTTCATTTCTCATTGAAGGATAGGGCGACAACATGGTATAAATCCTTACCTCCGCAATCTATTACAACTTGGGTTGAGTTGGTCGATGCCTTTCTAAACAAATTCTTCCCACCCTCCAAAATTAATGAGCTCTGGAGTAACATCAAAGGGTTTAGGCAAAGAAGTAATGAGTCTTTAGCCGAGACTTGGGCTAGATATAAGGGCATGCTCCGAAAATGCCCCGATCATACTTTTGGTTTGAATGAACAAGTACTACATTTTTATGATGGGGTTCGGTCGCGTATTCGGAATAGACTCAATGCGGGTGCGGGTGGAGATCTCCTTGGGTTAGATTGTCAACGTGTATGGGACAAAATAGAACAATTGGCCTGGGAAGATGGGCTTTATCTCGACGATGAAGAGGCCTCATCCTCTAAAAAGGTTGCTTGTGTTGAGGAAGTGGTTGAGGGAGTAGTGGCTTTGGAATCGGAGGTTGAAGATGTCAATTATGTTGGGAATCATAATCGACAACGGTTGGACTTTCACATACCGGAGAATTTTCCAAAAAGGCCCAGCCGCGCACAAAACGCACAACCAAGGATTTATCAAGCTCCTCGACCTCCTTTCAACAACCAGCCTCCGAGGCAAGGCATTCCAAATGTCCAAGGGCAAGGGCAAGCACGACCTCCTACAATCGACGAGTGACTTAATGATCATATAAGGAAATTGGACACGTCGATCAATGAACTCCGTAATATGATGAAGGATATGTTCAGGGAAATGAAAGATATGAGGACACAAATGGGGCAAATCTCCTCTGCGGTAAATGGTAGAGCCCCGGGAACTCTACCAAGTGACACGGAGAAGAACCCGAAAGATCAATGCCATGCCATCACTTTGAGAAGTGGGAAGCAGTTGGAAAAAGATTCAACACTGCCGTCCACGCCTAGGCATGAGGAAGCCCACGCTCAGGCGCCGTCTACACCCAGTCAGGACCAACTACCACTGTCAGCGGCGCCCGAGCGCCGCAATACCCACGCCCAGGCGCCGAACCAACCGCGCCCAGGCGCCACCTCCTGTTTCCTTCGAGGCTAGTTCGTCGACTCCAACGCCTCCTCCTCCCATTGAGATCCGTCTTCCCTTCCCAAACGCACAAAAGAAGAAAAAGAAGGAGATAGATCCGAGTTTCATCCATATTTTATCCATTCTTCGTGAGGTGAGAATAAATATTCGTTTGGTGGATGCTATTTTGCAAATGCTGAACTATGTTAAGTTTTTCAAGGATATTCTCTCCAACAAGCAAAAATGGGAGGAAAACGAAACCGTTTGTCTAACCGAGGAGTGCTCCGCCGTCTTACTCAACAAATTGCCTCGCAAGCTCAAGGACCCTGGGAGCCTTACCATACCATGAACTATTGGTCATCTCACTTTTGACAAGCTGTTATGCGATTCGGGGGCAAGTACCAATCTTCTTCCCTATTCTATCTTCAAGAAGCTCGGTCTTGGGACGCCCAAGCCTACATCGATATCATTGCAATTGGCGGACCGTTCAATTAAGCACCTGAAGGGCATCATTGAAGATGTAATTGTGCAAGTGGACAAATTCTACTTCCTGGTAGATTTCGTGGTGCTCGACATGGAAGAGGATGTAGAAGTACCGTTGATTCTAGGGAGACCCTTCCTTGCTACGGGTAAGGCAATCATAGACGTCGCCAATGGTAAGCTAACTCTTCATGTGGGTGATGAGAAGGTTATATTTGACGTATTCAAAGTGCTTAAACAACCATATGATAATGATTCATGTTTACGCATCGATGCATTTGACACTTTGATTGGTGAGGCATTTCAGGAACACATGGTAGATGACCCGCTAGAGGCATGCCTTTTGCAATCCATGGATGTCGATTCGGAAAGTGAGGAGAAGTTAGAAATCGTGTGTGAATTAGAAAAGCAACCTCCTTACCTCGTTATGGGGGTTGAAAAGTTAGAGCGATTGCTCTCGACACCTCCTCGCCCTTCCATTGAAGAGGCCCCTACCCTTGAGCTTAAACCGTTGCCTTTACATCTGAAATATGTGTTTTTAAATGATAATAAGACATTGCCCTTAATCGTCTCATCTTCTTGGACAGGGGCACAAGAGGACCAACTCGTGGGAGTGTTGAAGGCCAACAAGAAAGCTTTCGTGTGGGCAATTGCAGACATTAAAGGCATTAGCCTGGCTATATGCATGCATAAGATCCTAATGGAGGACTCCACCAAGCCTACACGTCAACCACAAAGGAGGTCTAACCCACAAATCCAAGAGGTAGTAAAGAAAGAGGTCATTAAGTTACTCGACGCAGGTATAATCTACCCTATCTCTGATAGTGCATAGATAAGTCCTACTCATGTGGTTCCTAAGAAAGGAGGCATAACTGTGATTAAAAATGCAAATAATGTATTGATTCCCACACGCATGCTCACCGGGTGACGAGTATGCATAGATTATCATAAGTTGAATGACGCCACCCGTAAAGACCATTTTCCCCTCCCTTTCATTGACCAAATGCTTGAAAGGTTAGCCGGGCACGATTTTTATTGTTTTCTAGATGGATACTCCGGCTATAATCAAATTGCCATAGATCCCGAGGACCAAGAGAAAACCACTTTCACTTGTCCCTATGGTACGTTTGCTTATAGACGGATGTCATTTGGCTTGTGCAATGCCCCGGCCACCTTTCAAAGGTGCATGATGGCCATTTTCCATGACATGGTTGAGGAGTTCCTTGAGATTTTTATGGACGATTTTTCTGTTTTTGGAACATCCTTTGATACATGTCTAGATCATTTGACTCGTGTTTTAAAACGTTGTGAGGAAACCAATCTTGTTTTAAATTGGGAGAAGTGCCATTTCATGGTACGGTAAGGGATTGTGCTAGGTCACAAGGTCTCTCATAGAGGGATTGAAGTAGACCAAGCCAAGATCGAGGTCATTGAGAAACTTCCCCCTCCTATCTCGGTTAAGGCCGTGAGGAGTTTCCTTGGGCATGCCGGTTTTTATAGGCGGTTTATTTTGAATTTTTCCAAAATTGCAAAACCATTGTCTAACTTGCTCATTAAAGATGCACCGTTTGATTTCGACTCTACTCGTATGCAGGCATTCCTAATTTTGAAGGAGCGATTGATATCCGCCCCCATCATGGCACCGCCCGATTGGAGCTTACCATTCGAATTGATGTGTGATGCTAGTGACACCGCCGTGGGGGCGGTATTGGGCCAACGAAAGGGAAAGGTATTTCAAACAATTTACTATGCTAGTAAAACTCTTAATGAGGCGCAAATGAATTACGCAACCACCGAAAAAGAGTTACTAGCTATAGTATTTGCATTTGATAATTTCCACTCCTATCTCATTTTGAACAAGGTGATTGTGTACACCGATCACTCCGCCCTTAAGTATTTACTTGCTAAAAAGGATGCCAAACCTAGACTTATTCGGTGGATTTTGCTTCTTCAAGAATTTGACATAGAAATCAAGGATAAGAAAGGAGTGGAAAATGTGGTTGCCGACCATTTATCTAGAATAGAGACCCCTACCCCCGAGTGCATGCATGATAAACCAATTTGTGAGGAGTTTCCCGATGAGCAATTGTATGCTATACTTCATAACGATACTCCTTGGTATGGCAATTTTGCAAATTATCTTGTCACGGGAGTTCTTCCTCCGGATATCACTTTTCATCAAAAGAAGAAATTCTTATTTGATGTGAAGCAATATTTGTGGGATGAACCATATCTATTTCAGATTTGTGCAGATGGCATCATTCGAAGATGTATTCCCAAGAAAGAAATCGCATCGGTGCTAGCTCATTTCCATGACATGTCGGTAGGTGGCCATTTTGGGCCTTCTAAAACAGTGGCTAAGGTACTCCAACAGGTTTCTTTTGGCCCACACTTTCTAAAGATGCATTTTTGCATGTCCAATCTTGTGATAGGTGCCAACGCACGGGTAATATCTCTAAAAGACATGAAATGCCTTTGAATAGCATGCTTGAGTGTGAGTTATTTGATGTTTGGGGTATTGATTTCATGGGACCTTTCCTGAGTTCTTGTTCCAATAAGTATATTCTTGTTGTAGTAGACTGCGTCTCTAAATGAGTTGAAGCCGAGGCTTTGCCCACTAACGATGCTCGGGTGGTTACTCAATTTTTACGAAAAAGAATTTTCACTCGTTTTGGAACACCTAGAGCTATCGTTAGTGACGGGGGCACCCATTTTTGCATCAAGCAATTCGAACACTTATTGAACAAGTATGGGGTAAGGCATAAGATTTCAACTCCCTACCACCCTCAAACGAGTGGACAAGTGGAGCTGTCTAATAGGGAGATTAAACGTATTCTTGAAAAAACGGTCAATGCATCTCGAAAAGATTGGTCTCTAAAATTAGATGACGCCTTATGGGCTTATAGGACCGCGTTTAAAACCCTGATTGGCATGTCCCCGTATCGCCTTGTTTTTGGTAAAGCATGTCACCTACCGGTTGAGCTTGAGCATCGTGCTTATTGGGCTACTAAATTTCTAAATTTTGACTCCACACTTGTAGGTACAAATCGGTTGCTCCAATTGCATGAGCTCGAGGAATGGCGCCACCAAGCTTATGAGAATGCAAAACTTTACAAGGAACGAACAAAAACGTGGCACGACAAACACATCATTCCCCGCGAGTTTCATGAAGGTGAGAGAGTTCTCCTCTACAATTCTCGACTCCGACTTTTTCCCAGGAAGCTTAAGTCACAGTGGTCGGGTCCATTCTTGATTTCCCATGTCTATCCATCGGGTGCCGTCAAGCTCACAACGGACAAAGGGCAAACGTTCTTGACCAATGCTCAACGATTAAAACCGTATATCGGAACTGATGAACCGAGGGACAAAGTGTTCCTCCTTCTCCGAGATCCTCCATAATTCTCTGTCCCGAGTCGAGCTAACGACTATAAATTAGCGCTTCTTTGGAGGCAACCCAAGCTTTGTTTTCTTTTCTTCTATTTTCCTTCTTTTGTCTCGTTTGTGTTTGTTTGTGTTGAGCCTTTTCTTTTTCTTATTTTTCCTAGGAAATGGATTTCAAAATGGTCTGCTGGCCACGCCTAGGCGCCGTTCAGCACAGTTCACAACATCTCCCCTGTTAACCGCGCCCCAGCGCGGCCAAGTCCACGCCTAGGCGCCGTTCTCACCGCGCTCGAGCGCTGAATATCCCACGCCCAGGCGTGGACAGCAGTAACATTTCAAATGGACTTGAAGCTTACGGCGCATAGGCGCCGTCATACGCGCGCCTAGTCGCCGCTCAGGTATAAAGACACCTCTTTTGTCACAATTAGGTCAACTTCACATTCTCATCTCCATCTCTCTCTCGATTTCCGCCGCCGACCACCCTCTCTCCGCCGATTCCTGCCAATTTCACCGTCATTTCGCCGCCGTTTCACCGCCGGAACAGCTACCTTCTCTCTCCGGGCTTTGTGGGTCACGGGTAATCGCTGATGAGTGTCATTTTGGACCACAAGGTTAATCATTGGCTTGCCCTTACCTGAATTTCTGCATATTTCGGCTGTGTGGGGCCTTATTGTGGTTGTCATTGGCTATTTTTATCTTGTTATGGCCGTATTTCAGTGATTAAGTGTGGTTGGAATTGAGTATGGGAGTTTAAATCGGAAATTTGGGGGTTCTTGTTGATTTGTGCGAAATTTGGGGGTAATTTCAGTTGGGTCTAGTGCATTTTGTCCATTGCTTGATTCCGTTTGCTGCATAAAGTGCCGTCCTTTTGTTTAGCAATTATGGGTTGAGATTATTTGTCCTGATTCAGTTGAGCCGTTGTTGGATTCGTGTTGTAACGATTGTTGGTATTTGGGGTTGTTGATGTGTACCGTTACGCCGCTGAGATTTCGGAAAATGCCTAACACATCCTCGAAACAAACCAAGCGTAAAAAGCAGGTCGGGGAGGGCTCTTCTAATGTTTCCGAACCCACCTTCGAGCTCCCTCCTCTGGCCAGCCGGTTCTCGCACCCGAGCGTGGTAAAAATATACCATGCCATTCAAGGGCGGATGCTTATGAAAGAAAAACCCTATGATATCCAAGGACGGGCTTCCCTAAACGACCTCATGGAGTTCCATCATCTCACGTGCTTCCGGGGACCACTTGAACCCATTCGAGTTCCGTGGGTTCTCGAATTTTTCAGTGCCGAGGCATTTTCTAGTATTGGGAAGACGGCGAGCATTTTTAGCTACTACACGGATTCGGTCTCTTTTCGGAATGTGTCAGTCCGCTTTGATGTTCCGGATATCAGTGCATGCCTCGGGTTACCCATCCCTGAGCAGTGTGAGTATCAGCATGCTCGCCCCAATTTTACTGTGCCCTTGGAAGCGATTTTGGGGGTGATTGCTATACCCGGCACGACATGGCCGGAGCGGGATGCACACTTGGCCTGTCGTTTTCTCCTTCCCGAGGCCGCCTTCTGGCTCGAATTCATACGCTTCAATCGTATCTCGAGTGGCAACCGTTCCGAGGCGAACAAGGAGAGGTGTTTACTCATCTTCTGCATTATGACCCGGAAGACGATTAACTTCGCGGGGGTGATTCAACGGACGCTACTCGGGCACATGAGGAAGTTGGGCCTTGAGTTGACACATTTGATCCACCCGACCGAGCAGAAAAGGAAGCGTGGGGATCCTAATATATCGAAGAAGAGCCATATGATATTCCCCTCGCTGATTACAGCTCTCTGCTCGACCGCAAGGGTTAAGGTCTTCCCGACCGAGGGCACAAAATTGGTTGGCACGCCTTTCTCTTTTTTCGAGACCGTCACCTCTGCTCCCCCGACCTCCTCTACTAGGTCTCGCCCGCAGTCAACATCTACTCGGCCGACCGGAACGATGGATATGGACTCTTTGATGGGCGCGATGGATCAAATGCGCGTCCATTTTGATCAGCGGATGAGCCGTTTTGAGGACATGATCCGGGCTAGCTGTGCGTACACCCGTCAGGTCGCGATGGCTCAGGATGCTTTTGTGGGACGTGGCCCCTTTGTGTACCCCGACCCTCCGGACTTCCTTCCCTACTCCGACCCTCCTCCGGATGATATGATTGATGTGGATGATTTAGTGGGGTGGGCCGAGGATGAGCCTTTACAGGGAGGTGGAGATGATGGTGATGATGAGTTGAACGCCTTGTTTGGCGATTAGACCTATTTTGTATCTATTTTCTGTCCTTTTTGTCGTTAGATGTTTGTTTTGGTGTTGTTGTTTTGTGGATCTTGTTTTAGTTGTTTCCCTTTATATTTTCGATGCATGCTTGATCATTTGTTCCTCTATATTGTGTTGCATGCCTGGTTTTGTTGCTTTCTCTTTTCGATATATGTGATGTTTTTCCGTTTAGTATGGTTAGCACATTTTCACCTTGTAGTGGATGCCCGCATGTGAGGTTTTCTTTCGCCAGCATCGCTGTCACCACACTTTGAACAGACTCTGCATGGACAACTCGGGTTTGCTTTTCAGCCTCCCATTATGGTGACGTGTACTCTCCTCTCTTATTTTCGAACATTGGGGACAATGTTTGTTCCAAGTTTGGGGGGGTTTATAATCGATCCATTATTGTCAAGATTATTTATGTTCTATATTCTGTCCAAGTTTGGGGGGGAAACGTTTATACCTCTACATGTGATAATGTGCACCCTTTTTAAGCATCTCCTTAAAACAAAAAAAAACAAAAACAAAAAAAAAATTTGGTAGGATTGCAAACCCTCGATTAATGCATTGAGATTGATTAAGTTAAATCAATGGCATCTTTTCTCTATCAATTTGGACTTAAAAGAATTATACACATTGTTTCCTTGCTCAAGGGACCCTAAACAAGATTAGATTGTCCTTAAGATGAGTCACATGTGCACATAAGTCGAGGGTAGAGGCGTTGAGTGGATACCCATTTTGAAACACTTAAAGGCTTGATCCCGGAAATATTAACTTAGATGTTTCACATGTGTTTTGAGTTGAGAATGCTTTTGTATGCTTAAAAAGAATTAACAGGTTGAACATTGGTATGACTGCAAAAGTCAGGCTTACTAGATACTGGAGGCGAAGAGTACCATGCCTAGAATATTGTACTATTATGCTAATTTGAGCTAAGCTCAAGCCAATGCAAGTGTTAAGTGAATAAGGACCTAGTTTGGTTTTGTGGCCTTTGACACTCGAGCGATTAAGCCCTTAGGGGTGTCTCTACACTTAATACCCTAGAACCGTCCGGTTTAGGAGTTATTGGCTCAAAGCTCGTTACAAGGGTGTCATAGAAAGCCTAAAAGAACCGAACATTGCACATGGTCTAGCCTCTAATGTTGTGAGTTGAAATTTGCATAAGTTAAAGCCCAAAGTTGATAAATTGATGAAATTTTAAGTGATTTTGAAGTTTTCCTCAATTCTCCTGCCGTGTGATTGCTCGAAAGTCGATAAAATATGGGATTAATGCTTGAAAAGTGGTAAGAATGCCACTCGATTATAATACCTTAGACTTCTCACTCTACACCCTTAAGATGGTCTTTTCAAAATTGAGGCGTAACATGAGCAAGTATGTGACGTGTATATATATATAACCTTGAGCTTAAACAGATGAATTCATGCCATTGCTTTGTTATTAATCACATTGATTTGGGTTGATTGAGTGTGGTGGAAAATTCTTCGATTTTGTGGGTATATCATATGCAAACCCTCACAAGACTATAACTCATCCTTTGAGGTAACTCAAGGGTTCAAAGGCTTGTTGCATTCGCTAAATGCAACCGTGTCCTCCACGAAAGTGAGTTAGGTAGTTTTTCGTTTTTTTTCTCTTTTTCTTTTTATTTCTCCCGTGTTTGATGATGTTTTTCCTAACCTATAGCTTATCGCTTGAGGACGAGCAATTGATAAGTTTGGGGGGGGGACAATGTGATTGAACGCTCAAGCACAAAAAGGATTTGGAAAGAACTTCAACAAGTTGTCAAGCGTCAATGTAAAGTATGAAGAGCGTCAAATTTCTGATAAAGCCAATTCATGTCTACACGCTCCAAATAATCAAAATTTTGGCGGGTACTTAAATAGTCCTTCAAAATGATGGCTCTCAACCAGTTTGTGATGGTATACGTGTCAACTTTTCACACGCGCGTGTATCACACCCAAAATCTGAAACATTTTCTTTCAAAATCTTTTCTCGGACGTCAAAACATTATATGCGGGAGTTACCCAATGTAAATGTGCTTATCTTTTAAAATTCACGTCCACAGTTATTTTGCTTAAAGGCCGCGATTTGAGTAATCTCCATGTGTCAAAATCCTAACAAAGAGAGAAACCACGATTTCAAAAACTGTATTATTCAAAACCAATTTTGAGCAGTAAAGAAACCCATTTCTACTCAAACTCTCTGCAAAAATCTCTCTCTCTCTCAAAGCAAAAATTTCTCAATCACTCTCTCTCAAAATGGCACCCAAGAAATATGCTGCTACTTCTACTGAAAAAAGTCTTCAAGGTAACCGAGGGTCTTGTGGTGGACTGGAAGTTCCTGTACGAACATACCCAAATTGACTTATCGGAGATGATGGATTCTGTTGCCGAGGCTAGGCTTCAGAAGTTTCTAACCAGATATTCATACATATTTCCTAGTGAAGTCGATCACTTCTGGAGAAATGCTAAACTGTCAGAAGACGAGACTTCCATCTCTTGTCTATTTCCTATCTCCAAGAAAGAATCCAAGCCATTCACTCTTTCTGCCGCCACAATCGCTCAAAACTTCACCTTACCTAACGAAGGAGCAACCTTGGACACCATCACTGACGAACAGATTGAAGAAGTATGGGTCAGAATCCGAGCGTATGATGATGTTCCATCCAAACAGTACTTCGAGAAGAAAGATATCGGCAACAGATATCGTGTCTTGGCTGATTTATGCAGCAAAAACATTGAATGCAGTGTGGGCACTTTTGACAAGATTAACCCGTTGCAATTTCGCATGATGACCACCATCCTACTAAACATCAAAATTAACTGGAGCGCCTATGTGTTCAGCAAATTCAAAGACTGTCTGCGCACTTCGAACAAACCTTACGGTTTAGTTCTCAGTGATCTGCTATTTAGAGCAGAATGTACCTCTTCGGCTGAATTTACTGTAGCCAAACACAAATTTTATGGGCCAAGAATCATTCAGAATCTTTTTAACCCACCAAAGATAGGGGGCGCGGCCAGACCTCTCTCTGAGCGCCAAGTTGTGCGTGAAGCATCAAATGAGGAGGCTGAGTGTCCAGCTCCTCAGGAAGTTGAGCGTACCGCTCCAAAGAAAGCCGTGAAGAGCCCGGATGTTATCAAAAAGAGGGCTCCCCGAAAGCCCAAGGCTCAACCTATTCCATCTCCTCCACAGGATGATGAAGTCACAGATGAAGATGAAGAGGACAAGATTCCTCTTGTAAGTAGAAGAAAGCTAGAAAAAGTCCTTAAAAACATAAACTTTGAAGAACCTACTGTTGCACCCACTCAAGCGCCACCGGCTGAAAGGATGAATGTGAAGCGTATCTTCAAGAAACGCAGAGGATTACGTAAGCGTTATGCAGATATTACTCCTCCAGAGCCTGAGACTACTGAGCCAAGCGCTTAAGTTACTATTGCTGTTGAGACTAGTTCTCAGGGTAAGTTTATTTCTTCCCACAGCATTTCCTTACCTACTTATGTAGAAGATCTTTCTCTTATAGAGGATATCTGTTATACAGCTCTTCCTCTAGCTGCTGTTCCAGCGACCAGTGATGTCCATCTGGATGTCGAAATGACCGATGTTGTAGCCATCGCTCATGCAGCCGCCACAGAATCTGCAGGCTTAGAGCTTGATGAACCTGACGTTCCAGAGGTTCCACTTCTTCTCACTCAGTCACCTACAACAGAGGCACGCTCAGACGATCAGAGCGATGCTGAAAGCATTGTAATCCACAGAAACTTCTTTCAGCTGGATCCTCTAAGGACGATTGATCACTCAATCGATTACTTACCACCAGCACCCGAAGAAGACTTCATTCCTGCAGGATATAATGTAGATAGTCTTATCAATGCAGAGAATGATATAGCCAAACTTATTCAGTTTGATTTCACTATCTGAGATACCCTGTTCAACTCAGAGATGACCGCAGTTGAACAAGCGTACTACCTAGCTATTCAGCAAGGGAGGACCCCGAGACAGATTCCTGCCTCACTTGCTCTACAAGCACAAAGACAAGGAGGAAAGACTCCAAGATCAGATGTTGATCTGGCCTATTATCGCGACTATGGGCATAGCAAACCAACTGGTTTTGCTCTCAGAGATTTCAACATACGAGTCTACGAGCGTAGTTATGAACTCATCAATCCCACTGAGGAGCTCTTAAACATAGAAGGCTACTCTCACTCCTCAACTCTCGTACACAGTGATGCCAATATATATTCGGAAAATTCGCTCTGATTATGGAAGAATAAAGGTGTACATGCCGGAGATCGTCCAGCTTCTCTTCAGAATATGATCCAGACGGAAGCTGATGCCTACTTTGATAGTGTCTAGAATGCCAATTATGAACCAGACAAAAATCGTTTTGAGTCAATCAGAAACATTCACCAGCAAGGATTTCGTGCTATCTTTAATGCAGGAACTGAGTACTGCACGACTGAGGTAAATTGGGCTGAAGCGTATGGTGACAACAAATACAAATTCGAAGAGTTGGTCAGTGATCCTCATCTCTTCAGCGCTTGTATACATGATAAGAAGCGGAAATTTGCTCAATATTGCCTACAGAAGCGTCAAAAGAGAATTGGGGCAGTATTGAGGCTGCCTCTTATTCGTCAACAAACTGAGCAGTCCTTACGCGTAGCGTTGCACTGATTTGCAAACACTCCTCTACGCTTTGATACTCAAGCGTCTTCCAGCGATAGTTCTTCACCATCTTGCTTGAATTTCACTTCAAGTAACTGTGACGACAACTTTTGTTTGATGATCAAGATCATGATTCCCCTCGCTCACTTTGACAAAGTTTTCACAGCCAATCTGCGCTCATGGAATGGCTCCCGAATAAACTCCTTCACTGGATATCCACTCCTTCCCTCCATCAGACAGGAAGTTCATAGTCACTATGACTTCGTCTTATCTTCAATGGAAAGAAAACAAACGCTTGCTCAGGCCATCTACCCCTACTTGGAAGAATACTACAATGATTATGTTCCTGAATCTCAGAAACACAACGCTCTTCCAATGGACAGGCTGATTGGATTCTCTCAACATTACTGTTCAGATGCTCTATTTTCCATCAGCCGAGCGCCTTTCAGAATCTTTCCCAATCATGTACTGGATATCCTTGGGCCAATGTACATTAGAGCCATGGATAGTCCACTTCGCACCCTCATTCAAGGTACGTACCTTCCTACTCTACACCTGAATGAACTTCTATAGAGTGCTACATATCCATATGCAAATGAGCCATTTGCCAGCATGGACTTCAAATTTACGGACTTTAGCCGTATAGCATCAGCGCCTACTGAAGCGCCCATTGAAAGGTTACCTGAACTGCCAGAGTCACCTAGTGCGCAAGCGCCTGCTGACAGGGTGCCTGCTCCGCAAGCATCCACTATTGCTAAGCGCTCCCCAGAACAACCTCAAGCGCCTATTCTTATTAACAGTCCATCTGCTTCTGACTCTACTACATCAACAAAGTCTGTTATTGACCCGGAGCTTCAAGGGACCATGTTTGACCCTGCCTATCAAGTCCCAATTGAATCACTCAAACACACGTCTCGCTTCAAGCTTCCCGTTAATCCTGCGGTTTCTTCTGCTCAAGCGACCATGACTGAATGCCTCAAGCAATTTCAGCAAATGGCTGACGCTACTCAGGCAAGTCACCTAGTCTTGAAAGAAAACATTATCAACCGCTTAACTACTCTAGAGACCTCTATGACAGACGCTCATCAAGCCCAACTCTTGGTTATGAAAGAACATTTTGATCAGCGTCTCCACACTCTTGAGGCCTCTGTCGCTCAGATTGCTACTCAAATCAGTCTCCTCACTCGACATTTCATGCAGACTGATGATGGCAATAAGGGGGAAGAAAGGGGAGAAGAGGAAAACTTCAAATTCAAGAGCTCAAGATCCTCCTCTGCCGCCCAAGCGTCAACTTACTCCCACTCCTCCTCCTTCACAAAATAAAGCGCAAGATCCCTATCCATCTTGGGTAACTGCTTCTACCCCTGCTGGAGCGCCCAGTAAAAGAAAAACTCCAAGAGCGCTCTATCCAGATCTTCCAGTACCTACAAGAGCACTACTTGAGCAGTTTGACATCCCTCTCTCCTTAGCGTCTATTCCCGAACCTACTGATCCGGCAAAGGTAGCTATGGAAAGAAAGATGTCTGATCTAAATCGAACCTTCAGAATTTGCCTAAGGTACATGGGTATTGACCCAGAAGAATGGGATAAACATTTCGTCGCCTTCAAACAAATGCAAGTAGATGAAAACAAGTATATAATCAATAAAGATCATGAGGTGATGGTGACGTTAGAAGACCAAATAACTGAAGCAATCCGCGCAGAAATGCCCAAGAGATACAAGATCAAGCCACGATCTTGATTGTACTTTTTGCTTCTTTTATTTTCATTTCAGTTGTAAAATGATTGTACTTTAAATGATATATATATGATGCATTTTTCAGCTGAAACACCTCGTTGAAGCTTAACTAACCTTAACTAACTTACTAACCAACGCTAACCATTATTTTTTGCCGTCTAACTCTTGAACTATAAAAGAGTAAGTATTGCCATCATCAAAAAGGGGGAAATTGTTAGGAATTTCATGTTAGATGTTTTGATGATGACAATTAGGATTCCATGTTAGACCCCAAGAAATGTAAAATATAAAAGCTTTCATAGAACACTTGTATAAGCGCCTGAAAGCTCGTTTATTATACTAAGCTTGTATTTTTATCTTTATAGATTTTAGACTAAGGATGTGATACTAAATCACTAGAAGAGTTTTGTGTGAGTCTACCAAGTGATGAAGTTGAAGATCAAGCGTCTGAAGGAACAGTAAAGATAAAGATTAGTCTCAAGCGTCCGTCAAACGCTAAAAGACTGCCCCAGGATATGAAACCAGCGCCCAAGATTTTTGTAGACTTTAGATCAAGTACTTAACGCTAAGTCAATGATAGAATTCTGAGTGAGTCTATCAAAGATAAAGTGAAAGGTCAAGCGCCTAAAAATCGGGAAAAGATACTGACTCTTTTCAAGCGTCTGTTTAGCACATAGAAGACTGCTTTCAAAAAGGCCCAACATCTAAAGGCTCAAGCGTCTAGTTCCTCAAGCGTAACCTGAAGATTCAAACCCAAGTTATCAAAGATGCATGAATCAATGGTAATTATTTCCAAACGGAAATAAGACAAGATGCATCAAAAGTCGGATAAGTGCTATTAAAATATAAGCACTACAACTTATGGGCAAGCCATGTCTTTGACCGAGACTGTCATATTTATGAAACCAAGAACATGCCTAACTAATTAAAAATACCCAAAGTTAGGATTGTCAGAACTCATGGAATGTTTAGGGAAACGAGATCCCAACCGTGTCCAACGGACAAAAACTCAAAGCAACCTATAAATAATCCCTTCAGCAAAATACTCGTTAGTGATAGATTTTTTGATACACTTGAACATACAAGTCATATACCCATGAATAAAGTCACATATTTTTGTATATATAGAAATATACAAGAAGACACAAAAAGGATATAAACTTTGCTGAAAGAAAAGCTTACAAAATTCATAGCCAAAATCCTTACAAGCTTTTCACAAACATTCCTAAGACAGTCACCCATATCTCAAACCTCTTTTTAAGAAGAACCTACACTATTATTGAGATATCTCCAAGTTGTTTGAACTTTCCAAAAACAAACAAACCCGTGACCAAAATCATCAACACCTTTCATCTGAGTGAGAAAGCTTGTTGACTTATAAGCAATATTTTTGTGTAGAAGAAGCTTGTGGAAGAAGATCTTTATTGGAGCTGAAATCTGTGTGACCAAGGAGTTCCGAGATCAAGCATAACTTGCACCATTTCTGAGTGAAAGAAGCAAGGGGATAGAAGGTCTTTATTGGAGCTGAAATCTGTGTGACCAAGGAGTTCCAAGATCATATCCAATCTTCCTCTATTTTGTAGAAGTGTCTGTGTGACTCTTCGATAATCATCATAGTGGAAAACCTCCCTGATAAAAGGAGAAGAAGGACGTAGCTGGGATTACATCACCCAGTGAACCTTACAAATATCTTGTGTCATTTATCGCTTTAAGCATTTACTGTTTTATTGCTTTACTATTCATATTGCATACATTCTGATAAAGTTTTAAAACATCTAAGCCACTACTTTTGATTAACAAACCGAATGCTAAGCTATAAAATACTTCCGCTGTGCTAACCCTGATTTAGTGACTAAACTCTGCCCTGCTTTGGTAAGCGTTGAAATCACCGAGTCTAAGTTAACTTTCCTCAACCGTCTGAAACTAGCGCTTAAATCATTATCTCTCAAGCCCCGCACCCAGCGCTTAAAGCTTTCTGAGCGTTCAAATACTTCAAAGTGATACGAATTTTTAGAAGTCGAAAAAGACTTAAGGGTCTATTCACCCCCCCTCCTTTTAGACCCTTTCGTATACCACTTGGGACCAACATAGTGGCTTCTTTAAGCGTTCTGTTCCATCGCTCGGCTACTCTATTCTATTGAGGTGTTCTAGGCGCAGAATACTCAGGAAGTATTCCAAAATCTGTACAAAATTTCTCAACAAATTGGTTAGTAAATTCAGTTCCTCTATCGCTTCTAATTCTCGTCACCTTTAAATCGTTTGAGGTTTGTAATTGACGAATTAGTGATGTGAACCTGACACTAGTTTCATATTTGGTTTCTAGAAATTCTACCCATGTATAGCGAGAGAAATCATCAACTATTACTAGCGAATACTTCTTACTAGTAAGACTCATGATTTGAATAGGACCAAACAATTCTAAATGCAACAGTTCAAGAATTCTAGAAGTAGATAGGCATGGTTTCTTCTTAAAAGATGATTTAACTTGTTTACCCATTTGACATGCATCACATAAGCGATTTTTCTGAAAGGAACCCTTAGGTAATCCCTCTACTAGATTTAGCGATATTAACTGAGAGATTGCCTTAAAGTTGAGGTGATTCATTTTTCTATGCCATAACCAACCCAATTCATTTTGACTCTTAGCAACAAAGCATGTAGGGTTGTTATCTATTGTTGAATCCCAATCCACTAAATATAGGGTTCTTTTTCCTCTTAATTTAGTAGACTTAGTCTTAGCGTCGTTAACATAGAAACAGTGGCTTAAGAATTTGACTTCAAAGCCTTTATCACAAAATTGACTAATGCTTTAATGATTATGCTTAATACCCTCAACATAATATGCATCACTAATCATGATGTTCCCCCTATGCATGACACCTATACCTTTGGTTTTACCTTTGGAGTTATCACCGAATATAACTTGAAGACCGTTGGTTGTATGATAGTTGACCAAGAGATCTTTTGATCCAGTCATGTGCCTTGACGACCCACTATCAACTTACCAAATTGAGGTATCGGTGTTGGCTCTAGGTACCTGAATTTAAGGATAGTTCTAATTCTTCTTAGGTACCCATGTTGTTTTGGGTCCTTCAATGTTAGTGACTTTGGTTTGAATTAAAACTTTCGGAACCCATATTTGCCTTGTATTCATTATGGGAAGATTGGCCTTCTTGGGTTTTGGTTTGTGTTGTGTGTGCTTTTTTGGTGTATAGTAATATCCTTGATTATAATAGTAATCATTGTCATAATCATAATCATAATCATCATCATCATAGTATCGATAATATGTTCTAGATCTTTGAGGATATTGACGCTAGTATTTCCTCAGCACTAGCTGAGGAGTCGCTTTTGGCGATTGACGTTTAGTGTTTGATTCACTTGTGGATGGTTTATCCTTAGCCTTTTGAGCGTTTGGATGAACCTTCTTCTGTGAATCATTCACTTTGGTCTTCTCCTTATTGCCTGAGTAGGTATTGACTTTCTCATTTGGCCTCTTACCACTATCCTCGGGTTCATTCAGCGTTTGACTGTTTGAACTCTTCTCAACAAAGAATACACCTTTTCCTTTGTTGGTCCCTAACCTTAGATGTTTTTTATTTTTGACCAAATCACAACCTAAACCGGTCTTTTCACCAAAAAGTCGGGTTACCTCAGTCACATTATCTAGCTTTCTTGATGCTTTCGATAATGATGAGACAAGTTGTTCTGATTTGGCAAGTCTAGCGATCAATTCAGCTTCTCTCTTGACTATTATATCAATATCACTTTTTAATTGGATAATTTCACTCTCAAGCGATTGATTCTTTTCAATGCATTGTTGCTGAACTTCCAACTCTGCCTTGAGCGTCATTTTATCACTTGTGAGCGATGAAATGATATCAAAGTCATTTTGATATATCTTGGCGGCATCTTGACAATCTTTATAATACTCAGTTACTTTGTCAAGTGATTCATCATAAGAAAGAGGATGAGATAATTCATTGTTTACCTTAGATAGCGAGTCATCAGACGCTTCTTCATCTCTCACCATGAGACAAATTAATGCTAAGTCACTTGTTAGCTCATCATCACTGCTTTCATCTGATGATTCCAAATCCTCTTCAAGTGCGGAGAATGGTTCAGATTCCGCTAGCAAATCTTGTGGGCGAAGGTTGCTCCTGAATTGGTTTCTATCCGCATAATCTTTCCTTGTGGGCTTAGATACATTCGGATAAAGGAAATTTACCTGGTAGTGCCCTGGTTTCCTACAGTAATAACACAAATTAGTTTTCATTTTCTGTTCAGTGGTTAATCGCTTGGAAACAATTGGCGCTGAAACATTCTGTATTGGAGACGGAGGCGCTTGGTATTGAACTGGAGCTGGAGGCTGAGGAGCAGAATACACTGGCGCTTAATACTGAGGCACTGGTGCTGGGGGAGGGGTTTTTAATGTAGTTTGTCCAGAAGGGTTTCTCTTTTCATATCTTAGAAATTTCCTAAATTTCTTAACCAACAAAGCCATTTCCTTCTCCTTGTTGGATTTTGTTGCTTGCACCTCACTGACCGACTTTCCCTTATTTTTAGTAGTAGCTATCAGGGCTCCTGATTCAGTCGCTGATGTAGAAGTCATTATGTCGCTGACTTCTCCTAGTTCAACTCAAATGCCTTTAACTCTGAAAACACATGTTCCGGAGTTAGAGTTTCCAATGTTTGTGATTCTCTCATGGCAACCGTCTTAATTAAATACTTGATTGGAAGACTTTTGAATATCTTGTTGTTGACCCTTTCCTTGTTAGTCAATTCTTTGTCTAGTGACACTAACTCTGTAATGAGCAAAGTAAACCTTGTGTCCAATTGTTCTAGCGTCTCGTTGTTCTACATATTAAAATGCTCAAATCTTTGCATGGCTATGGAGAGCTTGTTCTCCTTCATTTGTACTGAACCTTTACACACAATAGCCAACTTATCCAATATCTCTTTTGAAGTCTTATATTGCTTGATCTTGTTGAACAATGCATCATTGTCTCCTAACACTGAGTAGAGAGCACTTCATCCAACATTATCTAGATTTTCTCTTTTTTGATCTTCCGGCGTCCATTCTAACTTAGGTTTCTCGACATAACCATCTGGAGTAGTCTCAATCGCTCCGGGGGCTCGAGTTACAACTTTCATAATCTGAATAGGGCTATCTGTAATTACATCACACATCTCATTATCACAAGAACATATATATGAAAATGCTCTAAGTTTCCATGAATCATAGTTTGATTCAACCAGCGTTGGCATCTTGTTAAAAGCCATGATATGAGATTAAAAGAAATAAAGCTACTAAGTTTAGAAAAACGGATCTAAACAAGCAGTTACACTCGGAAATGCTTAGGTTTCTACTTCAACCGCTCTGATACCACTTGATGGTCCCAAGTGGCATACAAAAGGGTCTTAAAGGGCAGGGGGGGTTGATAAACCCTGAAGTCTTTTTCGACTTCAAAAATTTCGTATCACTTTTTAAAGATTTGAACGCTTAGAGAGCTGAGCGCTAGGTCAGGTGCTACAGTAAAGATAACTTAGACTTAGTGATTTTAGCAATTTACCAAAGTAGGGTAAAGCTTAGATCGCTTAATCAGGGTTAGCACAACGAAAATGATTTTAAGGCCTTAGCGTTCGTTTTGGTCAAATGTCTTTTTCAAATAGTCGCTTCACACAGACAGAGGAGGTTGAGGATTTTGACCACGAGTTTGTTTGATTTTAGGAAGTTCAAACAACTTAGGATATCTCAATAATAGTGTATGGTTCTTCTTTGAAGATGTTTGAGATATCTACGACTGTTTGGAATGTATGTGAAAAGCTTAGAAGGATTTTGACCCTCTTGTGTATGTACGTGTATGTTTGGGGTTTGCTGAAGGGTACTATTTATAAGGTTTCTTAGGATTTGTCCGTTGGACACATGTGAGCGCGTGTACCTCACACAGCGCGTTAAATAGTCCCATTCTGACATTCCTAAAATTCTGCTGGTTTCGACTGGACAGAAGCAGGTTTGATCTCTGAAATTCTGACAGTCTAGTCAAAAGGTGGCTTGTCCACAAGTCATAATAGCTTATCACATTTAATGCACTTATCAGGCATTTAATGCATTTGAATTTATTTTTCATTGGAAATAAATGTCCGTTGATGATTGCATTTAAGTCCTTCATGACTTGAGAATTTATTTCAGGTGAATCTAATCCTTGATCGCTTGAGTGCTTTTGAGTGCTTGATTCATAAATCCTGAAACAGTCCTTTAGCGTCTGACAGACCCTAAGAACAAATCTTCATCTTCGCTTGACTTCAGACGCTGATCTTCAACTTCATCTTTAATAGACTCACCTAGAATTCTATTAGCAATTTGGTATCTAATACTTAGTCTAAAATCTACAAGGATAAAAATTACAAGCTTTACAAACTTTCAAACGCTTATACAATTGTTCTATGAAAACATAAACTTACATTCTTTTTGGGGTCTAACATAAAATCCTATCTTGTCATCATCAAAACATCTAACATGAAATTTCCTAACAAAATTCATGAAGAGTGGTGTTGGGAAATATACATGTAGCCCGACTACGCATAGCGGTGATAGGAGTCATTTTTACGTGTTATTAAGCCCCTTTGCGTTTATGCTTTAGGTTCATTTATCGCTTGATTTTGTCACTTGTGCGTTTAATTCGTGCATTAAGTGATTTCAGGCCTTAAGTGGATACAATCGAAGAAAGGGTGGAAAAAGGACGTATAAAACAAGTTTAGGCCAAGATGTTTCACACCTCTACGACCAAACAAGCAAGAAACAAGCTGGAGTTAGCCAAAATCATATTTTAGTACCATTTCCGCACACCTGGGCGCCAAATCAGAAACAATCTCCACGTTGGAACGCCATTTGGATAAATTTAGAGACCGAATTTGATGACGTGTCCTTCTACAAAATTTTAGATATATGTCTTATCTTTACATGGGGACTTGAATCATCCAATTCGGAGGTCTGTGGAGACATTTATGAATAAAAGACTATCCCTGCGCTGGAAAATACGAAAGTGGCAGCTCCCATTCTTAGTAGGTGGAAAACAAGAAAATGGTAGTTCACATTCTTGGTAGGAGGAAAGTAAGAGAATGGTAGGTGAAAAACAAGAGAATGGTAGTTCACATTCTTGGTAGATGGAAAGCAAGAGAATGGTAGGTGGAAATAAAAGAGAATGGAAGCACATGTTCTTGGTTGGTGAATTCTTTTGGCTATAAAAGGAGGATTGGAGGCCATCCTACAAACACACTTGAAAACACATTCCCCATTGGGGGAGCCTAAACACATCCTATCATCATCTTCATCATCCTTAGATTAATTATGAAGATTATCAAGAACCTTTGAAGGTGAAGAAATCAAGAAGCATGGAAGAGATGAAGATCGAAGTTCAACCATCAAAAATACGAGGGAGTTTCTTAGATTTAGATTTGTTTTTGTCTATGAATATGAATCTTATTTTAAGTTCCTATCTTTTATATTTTATGATGAAATATATTCTTCGAACTAAGGCCTTGTTGAGGCTAAATTATGATAATTGAGTTATAAATTGTGTTTTTCGTATTAATTCTATTGTTGCTTTGTGTCTTGATCTTGTTTGAATGCATCATATGCTTAGCTACCATATGCATGATTTATTGCTTAAATTATTCGTTCGAGAGAAGTTAATTTAAGGTGCAAAGAGGATCATCACATAATCCGTAAAAAATAAGGAATTGCCCCTAGAGATAGGTAGAGATTCCCGAGTGCAGTTAGCCGGATTAATCCGGGGAAATTCTAGAACTTGAATGCATGATTGTTGGTTAGATTCTCGGATAGACATATCTAGAGAACCATCAATTAATCATAGGATTATTACATCCGAGACATCGGGTAGTAATTATTTAAGGTTTTTTCCACCAAAGCAACATTAGTCTAATAATATGAGAACATGTTTATAATGAAAATTGATTAATTTATGCCAACACATGTGTCTTAGTTGCTCTCTTCCATAGCTATCTTGATTTCGACATCTTGTTTCTTATATCTTACTTCCATAATATTTTAGTTAATTCTTGTTTTAGTTTAAGTTCTTCAATTGCTTTAAAATCATAAACTAAAATACAAGTCCTTGAGGTTCGACAACCCGGACTTTATTGTCCACTTTATTACTACACACGACCAGTCCACTTGCTGTTTAATACACGTAAGGATTTTTCGTGTCAAGTTTTTGGCGCCGTTGCCGGGGACTTGTTTAATTTTAGTTTTTGATTTTATTGCAAGTTTTAAGTATTTATTTTATTTTTATTAATTTATTTTTATTATTATTATTTTTTCTTACACTCTTAGTTCGCAATGGCTAGCAATTTTCCAGATATGACCCTTCCGGAGAATCAATTATGGCTGCAAAGCGTCATTCAATTCGCAAAGGATAGCAATTTTCCTGATATGACACTACCGGAGAATCAATTATGGCTGCAAAGCGTCATTGAAGCGTGTTATGCACAAGGGTTTTTTCCACAACATTACCAAGAAAGAATTCCTACTCCGTAGGAACAACTTGATAACACCATTGGAGAGCTCCACTTTATGATGAAGGACGCACGGCGGGAAATGAAGGAGATGAATCATCAACTCAAGCAACTAACGAGCGACATATCTGAGAAAGTACCATGGGCATTGCTTGGTACCACTGAGATAGATCAAAAGGAGGAATTCAACACCGTGATGTTGAATGAAATGAAGTTGGAAAATTCGAAAGCAGATTCCTCCAACGATGAGCATTCGACTCCTATCCTTTCTGAGGGTGTCGACATTTCTTTACTTTCTTCCCTAGCCACAGGTAAATCAGTATTTGATGCCGACGATGGTAAGTTGTTATTGAATGTAGGAGATGACATGGTTAATTTCGATAACTATGAGGTTTTTGAGCATCTAATTGATTTTGATTTGTCTTTACACATTGATGTTTTTGATCCTTTTAGTGTTGAGCACTTTCATGAAAAACGAGCCAATAATCTTCAACATCCATACATGATGGAGCTTAAATATGTCAAGGTGATTGTTGAAGAAAAACGAGACATTATCTCTAGCTTGGAGAAAAATCTGCACCACCATCCGGAGCATGAGGAAGAAAAGGTAATAGAGGTATTGAGGGACCATAAAAAAACTCGTGAGTGGATGATTGCTTGGTCTAACCCTAGGATATGTAGCACAAATAATTGGTCAATCTTCACTACAAAGGGCAAAAGGTTGAAGCGATACCCAATAGTGGATTGGAGAACGAATAAGGCATTCATACATAAACCACCTTGAGCCAATATCTTA
This sequence comes from Buddleja alternifolia, assembly GCA_019426215.1. NCBI lineage: Eukaryota > Viridiplantae > Streptophyta > Magnoliopsida > Lamiales > Scrophulariaceae > Buddleja > Buddleja alternifolia. The sequence goes on along the minus strand of CM033395.1, from coordinate 17,714,101 downwards.
CATAAACTCAAGCTAGTGACTTTAAAAGAGCGCTTCTTGGGAGGCAACCCAAGCTTTGTGAGTTTTCTTTTGTTTTTGTTTTTTTGCTTTGTTGTTTTGTTTTTGCTTTTCGTTTTATTTGTTTTGTTTAAGCATGCACTTTTGGCATGTGTTTTAATATGCTTGATGGTTTGTTTGATAAGTATGTTGAACATGTTAGTAGCAATTTCCCGTTGTTTTGAGAGGCCTATTTTGATGAGATGAGTTTGATTTGGAACATATTTGTGATGAAGGATTGTTTTTCAACAATCCTTGATTATAAGTACTCTTATACCTTTTGCATGCGTTTATGTGAGACAACATTGGGGACAATGTTGAGTTTTAGTTTGGGGGTATATGTGGGTAGTACTTTGTGGTTTTAATACATTCATATGATTGATCACCATGTGTTTGCTATTTTTGTCATGTCATGTGTTCCTCGTTTAGCTCAAGTTTGGGGGAATTTGTATGCTATCATGTTTATATGTGTTTATGTTAAGAAAATCAAGCATGATTTTTTTTAGTCCTTCTAATTGATGCATTGAAATTGATTAACTTGGAAAAATGGCACTATTTCTTGAAATAAATTGAATTTAATGGAACATATATATCTTTGAAATTGCTCATGGAGACCCTAGATGAGAATGATTTTCTTAGATGATTCACATTGCACAATAAATCGAGGGTAGAGGAGTTTGGGGGAATTGATAGGAGTCATTTTTACGTGTTATTAAGCCCCTTTGCGTTTATGCTTTAGGTTCATTTATCGCTTGATTTTGTCACTTGTGCGTTTAATTCGTGCATTAAGTGATTTCAGGCCTTAAGTGGATACAATCGAAGAAAGGGTGGAAAAAGGACGTATAAAACAAGTTTAGGCCAAGATGTTTCACACCTCTACGACCAAACAAGCAAGAAACAAGCTGGAGTTAGCCAAAATCATATTTTAGTACCATTTCCGCACACCTGGGCGCCAAATCAGAAACAATCTCCACGTTAGAACGCCATTTGGATATATTTAGAGACCGAATTTGATGACGTGTCCTTCTACAAAGTTTTAGATCTATGTCTTATCTTTACATGGGGACTTGAATCATCCAATTCGGAGGTCTGTGGAGACATTTATGAATAAAACACTATCCCTGCGCTGGAAAATACGAAAGTGGCAGCTCCCATTCTTAGTAGGTGGAAAACAAGAGAATGGTAGTTCACATTCTTGGTAGGAGGAAAGTAATAGAATGGTAGGTGAAAAACAAGAGAATGGTAGTTCACATTCTTGGTAGATGGAAAGCAAGAGAATGGTAGATGGAAATAAAAGAGAATGGAAGCACATGTTCTTGGTTGGTGAATTCTTTTGGCTATAAAAGGAGGATTGGAGGCCATCCTACAAACACACTTGAAAACACATTCCCCATTGGAGGAGCCTAAACACATCCTATCATCATCTTCATCATCCTTAGATTAGTTATGAAGATTATCAAGAACCTTTGAAGGTGAAGAAATCAAGAAGCATGGAAGAGATGAAGATCGAAGTTCAACCATCAAAAATACGAGGGAGTTTCTTAGATTTAGATTTGTTTTTGTCTATGAATATGAATCTTAATTTAAGTTCCTATCTTTTATCTTTTATGATGAAATAGATTCTTCGAACTAAGGCCATGTTGAGGCTAAATTATGATAATTGAGTTATAAATTGTGTTTTTCGTATTAATTCTATTGTTGCTTTGTGTCTTGATCTTGTTTGAATGCATCATATGCTTAGCTACCATATGCGTGATTTATTGCTTAAATTATTCGTTCGAGAGAAGTTAATTTAAGGTGCAAAGAGGATCATCACATAATCCGTAAAAAATAGGGAATTGCCCCTAGAGATAGGTAGAGATTCCCGGGTGCAGTTAGCCGGATTAATCCGGGGAAATTCTAGAACTTGAATGCATGATTGTTGGTTAGATTCTCGGATAGACATATCTAGAGAACCATCAATTAATCATAGGATTATTACATCCGAGACATCGGGTAGTAATTATTTAAGGTTTTTTCCACCAAAGCAACATTAGTCTAATAATATGAGAACATGTTTATAATGAAAATTGATTAATTTTTGCCAACACATGTGTCTTAGTTGCTCTCTTCCATAGCTATCTTGATTTCGACATCTTGTTTCTTATATCTTACTTCCATAATATTTTAGTTAATTCTTGTTTTAGTTTAAGTTCTTCAATTGCTTTAAAATCATAAACTAAAATACAAGTCCTTGAGGTTCGACAACCCGGACTTTATTGTCCACTTTATTACTACACACGACCAGTCCACTTGTTGTTTAATACACGTAAGGATTTTTCGTGTCAAGCGGAATATTAAAATTTTAGTTTCTAGGATTTAAACATGCAATTATTAATCCTACGGGCTTATCACGTATCATAAGCTTCCACACCCCAGATACCCACTCGTTTATACTCTTTAGCTAGGTTGATCTATAATCGTCTATTCTAACTCTAAGGAATAGTGTATGGGATTAAGGTTAAAGCAAAAAATTACTTCTCTAAGTATTTTGGAAGAATTCTTGAATTCAAGATCTTGATGAATAATCAAGAACTCAAGAACTTGTATGTGGAGAGAGAGAAACGATTTCTATGCTAGAGGAACAAAAATTTTTGGCTTGTAAAGCTATCGTTCTCTACATGTCCTATATATAAGACTAGGTTCTTGGAATTCTTTCCCATGTAGAACTCTTTTACATTAAATTTTTTCCATTTAGAAATAAAAGACTAATTAATTCCCAAATAGAACTCTTCTATTTTAATTAGTTTTCTTTCTCTCTAAGAAATCTTATTTCCTTCTAGAAGAAAATTAATTAAACTATATAATTATTTTCCTCCACCAAATTTTCAACCAAGGCTTAATAAAATAACCTTTTAATATTTAATCCACCATACTAGATTAATTAAAAGTCACTTTCAATTAATTAAAGGCTTTCTAGACTTTTACCAAACATCTTTTGGACTTAATTAAATACTCATCCAACTATTGAATAAATAAAAAGAATTAATTAATTAATATATTAACTCAACTACTTTGAATTAAATTCCCTTAGCTAAGAAATGGATTTGTCCGAGTATTGTGTGTGACCCTTTAGGTTCACCAACATACTAGTAATGGGCTCATAACTGTTATGATTTAATTTGAACAATTAAATTGTCTTGATTAATTAAACACTTTTAATTGACCGTCTTATTATTTAATCTCCATTAAATATAAGATACCCATAAATCAAAGAAAAGTTTCTAGCTACTTATCTTGAAGACCTAGATGTAGGTGACTCAAAGTGAACCTTTCTGATTGCGCATTCCATGCAAGTGAGATTCTTCCATGAACTAATTTCCCAATTGAATTAAGAATCGAGGAATCTTATTGGTCAAGATCCTTGTAAATTCAATCTTAATAATTCAAGTGTGTTTGATTAGTGATTAATTAATTCAAGAAACTTATTTCTTCATTAATTACTTACTTGCATTGGCCAATGACTAACTCAGTCAAATCACTTAGAATATTATAGGAAATTCACTTGTTCATCTAGATAAGTGATGCACCCTTTGTTGTCAATACCAACCTCCATATACGAGTCACTATACCCAATCACCAGTCCATATGTGTCCTTGTAAAAGAACTGGCACAAGAGTCAAAGTGCAATGAGTCAATATACAAGATTACTGTGAGGACTCAAGTCAAATAATTAATCTTGTATTATCGTGATGAAGAAACTCCTAATTCGACATATATAGAAATAATTCCAATTTAGGAAGTTTCAGTCAGGGTAATCAGTGAAATTGTTCTCAACAAGCACCCGCGTATGTGCATTTGTGTCAACTACACTAATGTCTATAAAATGAGACATTCTCTAATTAAGAGTGTGCATCATAGGCGCAAGTCTATCCGAATTATCAATGTCCCATGTTGATAATTCTATGACTTGGACAATATTTAGAAATCACAGCTTTAGAGACTTGTTTTGTGATATCCATCCAATGAGATATCAAGTCCCATAGCTATGTGTGAATTCTAGGGATTTTATCATACAATTATAAACAATATAAACATAAGATGAAGAAATTCCTTTTATTAATATAATGTAAAACAAAATTGTTTATTACAAGAATAGATAAATAGAGTTTGTCTAGGATTAGCTCGTAGGGCACTATTCTAACAATCTCCCATTTGCACTAGAGCCAATCTCCTTGGTGTATCTAAGAGCCATCTTCTCAAGATGTCTTTCTAATACGTTACAAGATAAGGGCTTAGTTAGTGCATCTGCTATGTTCTCCATCGTGTCGACTCTTTCCAAGCGTATGTCGCCTCTACCAACAATCTCTCGGATCAAATGGTATCACCTCTCTATGTGTTTTGATCTTTGATGAGACCTCGGCTCCTTTGCTTGAGCAATGGCGCCATTATTGTCATAGTACAGAGGTACTGGATCGACAATGCTAGGGACTGCACCCAACCCTTAGATGAAGTTCCTAATCCAAACAGCTTCCTTTGCTGCATCATATACAGCTATATGTTTAGTCTCGGTTGTGGAATCTACAGTAGTTTTCTGTTTGGAACTCTTCCAACTTACTGCTCCACCATTGAGGATGAATACAAGCCCGGATATTGATTTCAAATCATCCACCTCAGATTGGAAACTAGAGTCAGTGAACCCTTCTAGTTTCAATTCTCCACCGCTGTATATCAAAAAGAAATCCTTAGTCCTTCTCAAGTACTTGAGGATTGTTTCCATGGCATAATACTTCCTATGGCAGAAGCATATGGTATGCGAGCCATCCTATCTCGTTCCTAGGGTGTCGAAGGACACCTGGATCGAGTATATCGGATCCCATGACTCATAGGAAGGAATCCTTTCTTTGATTCCTCCATACTAAACCTATTTAGCATTTTGTCTATGTACATTGACTGAGATAATCCTATCATCTTTCTTGATCTATCTCAATAGATTTTAATTCCTAAGATGTAGGATGCACCTCCTAACTCTTTCATGGAGAATTTGGTGGATAACCATACTTTAGTCGATTGCATTAGTCCTACATCATTCCCAATGAGTAGAATATCATCAACATAAAGTAATAAGAATGTCACTGCACTCCCACTGACTTTCTTATACACACATGGGTCATCTTCGTTTTTAATAAAACCATACATTCTTATAGTTTCATCAAAACAGATGTTCCAACTTCGGGATGCTTGCTTTAGTCCATAAATGGACTTTTGGAGTTTGCAAACCTTTTTCTCACTCCTACTAGATATGAAACCTTCTGGTTGTTTCATGTAAATCTCTTCCTCTATGTTTCCATTGAGGAAGGTGGTTTTCACATCCATCTGTCATATTTCATAATCATAATGAGCAAATATTGTAAGCAAAATCCTAATGGATTTAAGCATTGCTACTGGCAAAAAGGCTTCTTCATATTCGATACCCTCTCTTTGAGTGTAACCTTTGGCCACTAGCCTAGCTTTATAGGTCACTATCTCTCCATTCACTCCAAGCTTTCGCTTATAGATCCACTTACAACCAATGGGTACTATAGCCTGATCTACCAAGGTCCACACCTTGTTGGAGTACATAGAGTCCATTTCAGATGCTATAGCACTTTGCCACTTCCCCGAATCAATATCACATATTGCTTCGTTGTAGCTTCTTGGATCTTCATCCACTTAAAGCTCCTCCTTATAACTTTCTAGCAATAGACCATACCTCTCAGGTGGCCCTCGGATCCTTTTGGATCTTCTAGGAGGTTCTGTGTAAGATATTTCAGTGTTTTCTTGTGTTTGTGTTTTCAAAGTTTGTGAGATAATTTGTGGTTTTTGAACTTCTTCAAATTCTATGATCTCACCATTTTTATCTAATAAAAACTCCTTCTCTAAAACGACTGCATTCCTTGAAACACTTTTTGTTCTGATGGATCATAGAAGTAGTACCCCGCAGTTTCTTAAGGGTATCCCACAAATTTGCATAAGCTAGACTTAGACTCTTAACTTATCTCCCACTTGCTTTTTGACATAGGTAGAACAACCCCATACTCGAAGATGTTTGTATGAGGCAGGTTTACCACGCCACAACTCATAAGGCATTTAGGCACAAATTTGGAAGGCAATCTATTTAATAGATAAGCTGCAGTTTCTAAGGCATAACCCCAGAAAGATGGAGGAATTTCAGTGAAACTCATCATGGAACAAACCATATCCAATAAAGTCCTTTTCCTTCACTCAGACACCCCATTCAATTGTGGTGTTCTGGGCGGAGTCCACTGAGAGAGAATCCTATTCTCTTTAAGATAACTAAAGAATTCATCACTTAAGTATTCTCCTCCTCGATCAGATCGAAGTGTCTTAATACTACGACTTAGTTGTTTTTCTACTTTATTCCTAAACTCTTTGAACTTTTTCAAAAGCTTTAGATTTGTGTTTCATAAGGTACACATATTTGTACCGTGAATAATCATTGGTAAAAGTAATAAAGTAAGTATACCTTCCTTTAGTACTTATACTAAAAGGACCACAAACATCTGAGCGGATCAAATCCAAAAGATGAGTGGCACGTTCCACTTTCCCTACAAATGGTGACTTGATCATTTTTCTTTTAAGACAAGATTCACAAGTAGGCATGGTTTCCTCTTCCTTAAGGTCCAGTACACCTTCCTTTGCCAATTTGTGCATTCTTTCTTTGGAAATATGTCTTAGTCTAGCATGTCACATTAGTGTAGTATTTAAGTTATCTTGTTTTCTTTTGTTACTATGTCGAGTGTGAAAGACAGAATTAATTGGTTGAACATTGTATAAACAAGTCGTCAAAGTACTAGTAAAAAGTAAAGAACAATTTTTAATAATGGAACACTTCCCATCTTTTATTAAAAACTCAAAACCCTCTCTATCTAAAACAGGGATGGAGATAATGTTCTTTAATTATACTAGAAACATAAAGACAATTATTTAAAACTATTCTAATGTCGTCGCCTAATGCCAGGTTGACCATCCCTATTGCTGTGGCAGCAACTTTTGCTCCATTGCCAAGTCTCAAAACGATCTCATCCTTTCCTAGCATCCTACTTCTTGTCATCGCTTGCAAATTATTGCAAAGATGTGATGCACAACTGGTATGTAATACCCAAGAAGTATCGTCAACAGATAAGTTAACTTCAACATAAAACATAACCTTGGTCGCACTCGCACCTCGGGTTGCAAGGTTCTCCTTGCAGTTTCTCTTCCAATGCCCTGGTTTACAAAAGTGAAAACATTCACCCTTATCCTTATTGGCTTTAACCTTCTTGACCCTACCTTTAGCTTTTAGCTTCTTGTTCTTTTGGGAACTTTTTCCTTTCCCTTTATCTGGCTTCTTAGCCTTAGAATGGGCAAACCTCACAATTAAGACTAGCTTGTTCTTCTTGATGGTGGCTTCTGCAGTCCTTAACATGCTTAACAAGTCAGGCAAGGTCGCCTCCAGATTGTTCATGTTAAAGTTGACAAAAGATTGGTCGAATGAGCTAGGCAAGGATTGAAGTACTAAGTCTATTGAGAGTTCATGGTCTTGAAAAATGTCAAGACTTGCGAGCTTCTCAATGAGCCCAGTCATCTTTAGCACATGTTGTTGGACATTTGACCTCTCATGTATACGAGCTCTGAAAAGCTCTTTAGACACTAAGTACCTTTCCCTCCTAGATGTTAATGTTTATGCCCTCAAATGTCGTAAAGAGGATAGATTTATAGGGCATGGAATTGTACCTAGAAATTACTATATTAATAAAAGGATTTTTCATGCTATTTTCTTATTAGCATTTGTAAGGTTTAGTAAACAACGTAAAGTCCTTGATAGTAAGGCGAAACTTCGTCTCCCTATGGGTTAGGGAGAATGGCGCTAGAAGATTTTGATTCTTAGAATCTAAAATGGTTCGCAACTCGAAGAGAGTATTGATTGGACATCAATACTAGATAAAGACTTGTATGATATAAGTTTTGACAGGGAAGTGTCAGTCGAACACTATGAGCATTGTAGTGGAAACTTATGTCGTAGACACCTCAGTTAGACAGATGTGTTCGAACACGGCTCGCATCAGTTTTGTCACATGGGTATTCACTCACTGACAGTCAATGACAAAACTGATAAGTTGTGATAGGTACGTATGAACCTTAGACCTGAGGAATCATGTTGAAGATGTGCTTGTGACATCAAGTCTATTATTAGAGTATTTAGATCCAATTCACTTATTCGTGAGGTCGACCTCGAAGTGCGGTTTGATGGGCAAGTAGCAATCTTAACTGATTAGCAAAATGGAATTTGTTCTCTCATAAGTGAATGAGCTAAATATCCTATGCAGTCATGAATGAGTGAGGTCAAGGACTTTGGCCAAAGCATTAGAGATACTCATGTTAGACATGGAAGTATACTCAGTGACCTCAATTCATTATGAGCTAAGCATATGGTTAAGTTTTGTGAGTTTGACTGAACCATGACTCTCCCTTGACTAGGATATATGAATAAAGGGTTTATACTCGTAAGGTATTCACCATACAACTCTTGTAAGTGTTTGAAAATATCAGCAGCACTTGTTGTATTTTCGTGTACTTTTGCAACTCATTCGACATTGATGCAAACATCATGCACCTTGCTTGGAGGTCATCGTTTAACCATTTCATATGGGTTTTGATTTCCTCCTCCTCAGCACCCTCGAGCAGAGTGGAGAGAGGTGCATCAGTTAAGACATAGGCTTTATTCTCAGATTTGAGCATTATCTTAAGGTTTCTAAGCTAATTGGAATAGTTGGGTCCTGTGAGTTTGTTTGTGTCGAGAATTGTGGAAAGCGGGTTCTTAGCCATTTTAGATATCTAGTTATCTACAAATTAAAGTGAAATGGAGATGAAGACGATGTTTAATACATTATGTGTAGATATGATTTTAAGGACTTTTAATCATAAATTACCTCCCACTATTTAATTCAAATTCAATATCCCTCATTAAAGAATCGAGAAAAACAATTTTTCCTAGTGAGTTTGAAGTCCAATTTAACTATTACATACCCCAATTTTATGGACACATACATAATAATTAAATAGGTAGACAACACTTGCCAATTACATCTCTATATAAACCTCAATTATTTTACCTCATGTTTCACATGGACCTCAATTTTATACGGCCCCATGTTACTCCTAGGTTAAATTAGACCCATCATACCTACATGTAAATAACCCACCCAAAAAGCTCCACTTGCAATGGTCAACTTAGAGGATAAATTACCCATGTGCATCTCTATGCTTAGTAATAATCACAACTTTCTCATTATATAAAGTCCCACTTGCAATGGTCAACTAATCTACATAAGTAGCACCAACATGCTATTACTTTTGATGGTAGGCATGGAATATTAAACCCTGTTTAATTTTATCCCATATTAACTTAAAATTAAAATCATTCAGATTTTATAAACTTATCTAATAAGTAAGGGAATTTTAGTATATTATCAAAGGTCTCATCAACGCTTCGATTATTTTATCTAAGTCTCTATCCTAAACATGCCCAACAACACATGAAAAGAATATAAAAGGTAAGCATAATCTTAAAAATATGTATCTTATACCTAGAATCATGCATCTCATTCATAAAATATAACATGGATATCTTGGGTCATATCTAAATCGATCCTATCTAGAGCCATCAAGGATCGAACGCCGGCAAGACGAATAAAATAAAATAAAATCGGAAAGTAAACATGCTTGTACAATCATAATGCCCTCAAAATTCCATCATGCATATCAACTCATGAAAGCATATGTAAATTCTTAATTTACCAAATATTCCTCATAAATTAAATCAATTCGGGTTTCTCAATAAAATTTGATTTTTCCAAAATAAATAATTTAAAACACCTTTTAAATAAAATATAACTTTCAGAAATCAAATGCACAAAATCTGGTCTGCGAACGTTTCACATGATATAAAGCGAAAATAATTTCTTCCAAGAAAATAAAAATTCTCCAAAAGCGGTTAATGAAAGAAAGGAATCTCTTATTCCCATGCAATGCCAAAGAAAGTCCTTTCAATTTCAATTTCAATTTCTTACCACATGCATAAATCTCCAATCACATAAGCAGTCAATTGTTGACTTCAGAGACGGAGCTAGGGGGGGCATGATGGGGCCGTCGCCCTCCCTCAATTATTAAAAAAAAAAATTAGTGGTTCAAATTTTTTATAAAAAAATTCTCCCCCCCAAAAATGTTTTTTTTCATCAGGTTTTGCCCCCCCTACCCCACCATTTTTCTTTACTTTTCTTTATACTTTATATCTTGTCCCCCACAAACACCACTTTTACTTTACTTTACTTAACTTTTCTTTTCCTCCCCAAATCACTCTTGTATTCACGCATCATTGTTCTTCTTCTGCAGATTACAAGCAAAGCTGAAAGCTCCATTCCAGTATCCAACTCTCAAGTCTCAAGCTTCTCAAGATCCACCACTGCTGCTGCTGCTGTCGAACTCGCCGCTCACACACGCCCTCACCCCTCGCCGGTTCGCCCCTCTATTTAGGCTTTAATTACTTAATTTCAATCTCTAAGTCTTAATTTGCATAATTGATGAATTGAAAAAGATGAGAACAACATATCTATCTGTACTATATTTCCCCTCATGCTTTAATTATTTTCCCCTCATGCTTAAGTTTCACTACAAATTATAAATTTAATGACTGAAATAAATTAACATTTTTAGATCTAAATATTTATCTATCTATACTTTATGTTGTAATAGATATATTTTAATAGTTTAATTAGATAAAATAAATAGACCACTACATAACTAATTTATCAAATAATTCCCCTTCATTTTTTACCAGATTATATATTATGAGATAGAGAATAATTCAACCCTAGATGAAAATAAATAAACAATACACAGAGAGTTCTAGGTGTTTGGGCAAAGAATATGTAATTGTCCTTGGCGTGTACGTTGGAGCGGGGGAGCACTTTAAATCTTTTATATAACTTTATACCCGCAGACCGTATTATACTATATCCTAGTAGTTTTTCATATTTATATTGACAAACATGGGGTTATATATGTTGTGTTTTTTTGACTAATTAAATTGTCAATGTTATTTTGTTGTATATGCAATTCATGTTTAACTAATATAGATTGTATTTTTGCATATACTTTTTTAGGTAATTAATCATGAGTAACAATAAAATTGATTGTTACTTTAAGAAACGGTGCAGTCAACAGGGTACGGGTCCTCCTATTCTTGAGACTTCATCCACGGTTATTTCTGAAGCTTCCAAGCTTTCCGATGATCAAACATCTATTCCCGAGTCTTCTCCAACAAAAGTTCGAAAGAAATTGCCCAAACTTTTGATGTTGATTCAATGATTGATGAGTTCGATAACTTAAAAACTTGTCGAGTACAACTTAGAATGTCTAACTTAAATAAGTAGTCATGTTGGTTTGTTTTATAAGACTTCAATTGTATATTTTTGGATGAGACTTTTTAGTAGATATTGTATATTTTCTCACATAAATATAGCGTACCGTACCGCGGGAGACAAGCCCCCCGCACCCCCCATAAATCTCGCCCCCCTCCATAAGATTCCTGGCTCCGTCCCTGGTTGACTTAGAGGAATTAGATTCCAAATATAACACACATGTTTACACAAGCATAGTCACAGCAGATCTTCATGCATGCATGTGATTGGTTTGCATGGATAGATTACAAGTCCATGTATAACAGCCCGCTGCGCACAACGCCTTACACTTTGGCTCGGGTGACGAGTTTGGCGTCAAGTGATCAAAACACAGCACCCAATTCGACTTTTATTTAATCAAATTACAAAAATTAATTTCCAGATTTAAACAACTTTTAAAAACTGAAAATATATATTTTTATGAAAATCCCCAAATCAATTAAATTCATGAATTTAATAATTTTAAACGTGCATCACATGTAACGATTAAAATTAAACGGATCATGCATTACGATGCGCGAGCCTTAGGCTCTGATACCACTGTTGGGAAATATACATGTAGCCCGACTAAGCACAATGGAAAATTAAAATTTTAGTTTCTAGGATTTAAACATGCAAGTTTATTAATCCTACGGGCTTACTATGTATCATAGGCTTGTACATCTCTGCGCTAGTTATTTAAAACTTAAATAAAGAAGTTCTTACCTTATTCAATTTTTAGCAAAAATCAAAGAGTTTCTTCTTCCTTAACGTAAGCTCCCTAGCTTGCTCTTTGTTCCTTAAATCAACTTCTTTATTTTTTCCTTTGATGAAGATTTTGAATTCCTCCACCGAAAATGCCTTTTGATTGAATTTTTGATTCACTTTAGAGACACAAGTATTTCTCCTGTAAAGTTGATCCACACCCCGAATACCCACTCGTTTATAATCTTTAGCTACGTTGATCTATAAACGTTTATTCTAACTCAAAGGAATAGTGTATGAGATTAAGGTGAAAGCAAAAAATTACTTCTCTAAGTATTGTGGAAGAATTCTTAAATTCAAGATCTTGATGCATAATCAAGAACTCAAGAACTTGATGCATAATCAAGAACTCAAGAACTTGTATGTGGAGAGAGAGAAACGATTTTCTATGCTAGAAGAACAAAATTTTTTGGCTTGTCAAGATATGAAAATTTTGTTCTCTACATGTCCTATATATGGGACTAGGTTCTCGGAATTTTTTCTCATGTAGAACTCTTCTACATTAAATCTTTTCCATGTAGGAATGGAAGACTAATTAATTCCTAAATAGAACTCTTCTATTTTAATTAGTTTTCTTTCTCTCTAAGAAATCTTATTTCCTTCTAGAAGAAAATTAATTAAACTCTTTAATTATTTTCCTCCACCAAATTTTCAACCGAGGCTTAATAAAACAGTCTTTCAATAATTAATCGACCATACTAGATTAATTGAAAGTCACTTCCAATTAATTAAATGCTTTCTAGACTATTACCAAACATCTTTTGGACTTAATTAAATATTTATCCAACTATTGAATAAATAAAAAGTCTTAATTAATTAATATATTAACTCAACTACTTTGAATTAAATTCCCTTAGCTAAGAAATGGATTTCTATGTACTGTGTGTGGGCTCATAACTTTTATGATTTAATTTGGACAGTTAAATTGTCTTGATTAATTAAACACATTTAATTAACCGTCTTATTATTTAATCTCCATTAAATATAAAATACCCATAAATCACCAGTCCATATGTGTCCTTGTAAAAGAACTGGCACATGAGTCAAAGTGCAGTGAGTCAATATAAAAGATTTCTGTGATGACTCAAGTCAAAGAATTAATCTTGCAATATCGTGATTAAGAAACTCCTAATTCGACATATATAGAAATAATTCCAATTTAGGAAGTTTCAGTCACGGTAATCAGTGAAATTGTTCTCAACAAGCACCTATGGTGGTCCCAAGTGGCATACGAAAGGGTCTAGAGGGGGGGGGGGGGTTGAATAGACCCTTAAGTCTTTTTTGACTTCAAAAATTTGGTATCACTTTTAATGATTTGAACGCTTAGAGGCTGAGCGCTTGGGTCAGGCGCTTCAGTAGAGATAATTTAGACTTAGTGATTTTAGCAATTTACCAAAGTATGGTAATGTCTAGATCGCATAATCAGGGTTAGTACAGCGGAAATGATTTTTAGCGTTCAGTTGGTTAATTAATCGCTTTGCAATTAGCTTGTCTTTTTCAAAGAATATAATATAATGTAAATCAAGACAATTATTAAAGTAAAGAACATAAGAGATTGTAAGGTTCATTGGGTGATGTAATCCCAGCTACGTCCTTCTTCTCCTTTTTCACTTGGAGGAATTTACTAGGATGATTTTCGAAAAATCACACAGAATCTTCTACAAGATAGTAAAGGATGAAAAAGATCTCGGGCTCCTTGATCACACAGATTTCTGCACCAATGAAGATCGTCTTCTACAAGCTTCTCTCACTCAGAAATACTGCCTGTAAAGGGTTTTCAACTTCTTTCTCACTCAGATGAAAGGTTGAAGGTTTATTACAAAGTTTTTGTTTGTTTTTGGGAAGATCAAATAACTTGAAATATCTCAATAGGAATTTAGGTTTCTTCTTTGGAAGCGGTTTGAGATATTTTGACTGTCTGGAATGTAGATAAAAAGCTTGAAGGATTTTTAGCTATGGAGTTTCTAAGCTTTCTCTTGTGCAGGTACGTAAATTTCTCTTGTAATATTATGTACCGTCTATTTTTAGGGTTTGCCGAAGGTAAGGTACTTATAGGCAATTCTTGGGATCTGTCCGTTGGACACATGTGAGAGCGTGCCTTTCACGCAGTGCGTGATTTTACCTAAAACCTGACATTCCTAAAAATTTGCTGGCACCCATTGGATGGGAGCATCTATAAACTCTGAAGTTCTGACAGTCTAGTCAAAAAGGTGGCTTGTTCACAAGTTATAGTGGCTTATCACATTTAATGCTCTTATCAAACATTTAATGCATTTGAATTTATTTCCCGTTGGAAATAAATGTCTGTTGAATGATTGCATTTAAGTCCATCATGACTTGAGGATTTAATTCAGGTGAATCTGACATCGGATCGCTAGAATGATTTGAGCGCTTGATTCAAAAGATCCTGAAATAGTCCTTTAGCGTTTGACGGGCGCTAAGAACAAATCTTTATCTTCAGCTGACTTCAGACGCTGATCTTCAACTTCTTCTCTAATAGACTCACCTAGAATTCTATTACCGATTCGGTATCTAATACTTAGTCTAAAATCTATAAAGATAAAAATTACATACTTTCAAACGCTTATACAAAGATCTATCAAAACAGAAACTTACATTGTATTTGGGGTCCAACATAAAATCCTATCTTGTCATCATCAAAACATCTAACATGAAATTTCCTAACAATTTCCCCCTTTTTGATGATGTCAAGACTTTTAACTCTTATAACTCTTTTTTAATTTGAGAGTTACTTAAAAGAAAAGCACAAATAAATATAAGTTAGCGTTTAAAAGTTAGTGAAGTTAGCTAATGTTAGATTAGCCTCAACAAGTTGTTTCAGCGATAAATCATTCATAGATTGAAAGAATAAGCATACATGATTTATACTAAAGGTAATATAATGAAAGCGACAACAAAAATATAAAAAAAAATTCATTCACTTTTTCTGTCGCTTTGCTCTTTCTTCGCCTTGGAGAACTTCTAGCGCTAAGTCCAACAGGAGACGATCAATGTCGATCATTGTCGTATGTTGAACTTCATCGTAATCATGGCTATGAAGTCTAGCACTTTCATTAAGTTCTAACAACCTTTCTGTCCATTCTCTTGGCAAAATTCCAAGCTCATGAATTAAATCGTGATAGATATCTTTTCTTGGATCTTTTGATGGTTTCCAATTGATTGGTCGTCTAAGCGGACCGACAAAAGGTTGAAATCCCATACTTTCCAAGAAATCAACGTCCAAGTCCGGAAGCAATTACTTTCCAAGATAATATCTTGGCTTTCTCTTTTTAGTTAGCATCTTCTTTATGCTCACTAGTTCGTCAAACATTGATCGCCAATTTTTATTATCTGTCTTTGATATCGCTTTAGACGCGTGATACTTTTCTTTTTCCTTTTCCCCCTTCTTGGCATCATCAAGAGAGGTTTTCAACTCAGCGACTTCTCTTCGCAAGAGTCGAACTTTGTCAACTAAGAGAGCGACTTGGTGAGCGATGCTTTGAGCAGCGACATCAGTCGAAGTATGTCTTTCAGCATCATCCGAAGCGCTCTGAGCTAAGTGACGGTTGAATTCTGATGAGAGTTCAGCGATAAGTGGTGATATGCTGTTCATAATTGTGATAGTGCTTTTACTGGAAGCGTTTGCAATACCACGACTTCGCGGATCAGATATTATTCGGATTTGTCTATCAGCAGCCTCAAACATCTTGGAACAGGAACCTTCAATGTTGGTGAGCGAGTTCCGTACTGCCTGTCTGAAATCTCTAGCGTCTGAATCACTCTCAGAATCCGAATCGGAAGAAGGACGCTCAGGAGATGGAATGAGTCCGTAAGAACTAGAAACTGCAGCCTTGCCTTTGGATTTATCTATAATAAAGGGCTCTTCAAGCTGTTGAGCAATTTCAGCGTGCACTTCTCCAATCGCTTGATCCATGGAAGGATCTGCAAGCGCTGACGGGAGCTCAACTACTGGGGCTCTAGAAGGATCTGGCAAAGAAGCTTCGGGAATTTGAGCGTCATCCACAGTAGGAGAATCGACTGTTCAACTATTTGGACGGAAGGAGAAGATTCTTCAATAGCAATGATCCAGAGTGGGCCGAGCGCTTCCATCACATGCCTTGGACTTATCAGGCTACTTTGCGGAATAAAGAAGATAGCGTTTTCTCGCTCTTCAGTGCTTAGAGCAAGCTGCACAGCTTCCGGCAAATGAATTCCTGAAGTGTAAGTTTGGAAAAAGTCCAAAAGAAAGGGCATTAGCGCTTGAGCTGCTTCTTCGTCCACTGGCCTGATCAACGATATCATCTTGGCCACTTGAATATTCTGTTGACAAAAGAGCACAAGGTGAAGATTGTATCCCCGGAAGTCGTTCAGCCCTGAATAGTGATTGAAAGTGATGTCCAACGCTTGTGCATTTTCTATCACTGCTTTTCTATCTCTGTGGAGTTCAGCAAACTCAGCGTGTTCATTTGAAATGTCGACAAAAATTTGACTTTATCCGGGAAGAAGCGGCTGTTTGCTGGAGGAGGCTTCTTCATTCAAATCGGGAAAGATGCGCTGAACAAACGTTTAACGAGGATGCAAGATGTAGCGTCCACCTTGGCTGAATAAGGCTAGCTGTTGACGAATGTATGTCTCAATGGGTTGCCTGTAATCCGGTAGAGCGCTAACATTTCTGGCAATATGCTGACGCTGTTGAAGCAAAAAGGTCGCAAATCCTCGGTGTCTGTATTCAATTCCAAATTCAAAGAGGAATGGATATCTGACGAGTTCTTCAAGAGTGTAGAAATGTAGAACGAACTCTTCAGCCCATCTGGCTGTATCCATCATCCATCTTTTGCCAAGCTTGTCAGCTTTCTTTTGTTCTTTTCGAGCGGCAAGGTACTTCTCGAAGTGTGTAGTTTCTTCATTGTAATCCTTAGCCTATAATCTGGCAAGATATTCTCGGGCTTCATCTTCTATCCACGAATTAACAGGATTTGGACACTCAGCAACTACTGGTCCTTTTCCTTTCCAAAGCTTGAGTGGATTAGGAGAGAGGGCATTCTGAGGAGAGTTGACGACTTTGGGGAGAGCCGAATATCCTATTTTGTTTATATCTTCCTCATCAGGATTTTTGTTCCAATCACCCATGTGGGGATTCTTGAGGACAATCTTGCAGGCTCGAAGAGGATAGAAAGACTCGTCTGAGTGACCGATGAAGTTAAATCGTTCTTCTTCAAATTCTGTTATGTTGAAAGCTAGTCTTCGGATGTACTCTAAGCGAGATTGAAGTCGCTCCAGGTTGTATAGTCCTAAATCGGCAAACTGCTCAAAGAATTCAAACTTTTGAGAGTTGGAAAGATCAGGCCAATGGAGAGTGTTTTGAAAAGAGATTTCGAGCTCTGCAAGCGTCTGGGTGTCTCGTTCTCTAGCGGCATAACAGAATTTAATATCAGGAGTATATCCGCGAGGAAAGAAATCGATGACACGAGGAGGAGGTCCTGTTGGAGTAGGAACAAGAACAATTGCTTCTGTTGGGATGGGGGCCACTTCTATCGACCTCTCAGGATGCTCAGTCGCTTCACTGGCTTGTGAAGTTTCAGCGTCAGGAAGATCTTGAGCCACTTCCTTAGCGATATCCAAAAAAGTTGCCATATCAACATCTACTTCAATGGGAACCTCTGAAGGTGGAGGTGCATCAGCGTCTGGTGCATTTTGAGCTGATACATATAAGCGTTTGAGAAAAGCAAGAAAAATTTCTACTGAGTAGAAATTACAAAGAAAAGACTAAAACGCTTACCCTGAGGAATATCATTGATTGACATAGTCGCTTGATCTGTTTCTATATTAAGGACAGGTTTCTCAGGCTCCGAGACTTCTTCTTCTGATTCTAAATTGAGAAAAGAAGTCATAGGATCAGCACGAATGGGAATATGCAAATCCTCAAGAGTGTTAAGAGTAGTCTGAATATTTTCTTCACACTTGGCTGAAAGAAGATTTTATCCTAGCGTTAGGGAAAGAAAGCTAACGAGGAAAGAATAAATGATGTTGCTTACCCTGAACACGAGAAAGCCTTTCAGATTGATCATATGCTTTAGGAATTGAGCTGATTTCGGGAACAGCGTCAGTAGAAGGTGGAACACTCATTGGCTCATCAAGCGCTGGCTCTGGTTGAGCGCTCGTCGATGCATCTGGAGTGGAGAGAGGAGTACGCCTTCAGGCAAGCGGTACTTCTTCTACTACTGCTTCCTCTTCTTCAGGAACTGAGAAGATAAACGTTGGAGGAGGAGATGGAGATTTAGGAAAAGGAGAAGGAGATGATTATTTCTTCTGAGGCTCTGGCTTCTGCTTCTTCTTTGCGGGCTCAGGCTTTTGTTGACTTGGCTGGTTCAGCGACTTTGAGAATGATTTTTCTTTTTGGTCGCTTAACCACCACTGCTTCTGCAGACGAGGACGATGATGAAGAGGAAGACGCTTGGTCTTCATCATCGCCGCGAACAACTCCTTCGGCTTGAAGTCGCTCACACTCCTCTTTGGGAACCGCTGCACCACCATGCCTTTTTGGTTTGAGCAGCTTGCTAATTATCTTCTTGCCATAGAACTTGAGCGCTGGGATCTTCTTTCCAGCGGAATTTGTAAAACCGCAAGCGCTTAGAATTCTACTTAACACAATCCCATAAGGCTTGGGATTAACTGACTTGGCCATCGCTGCCTTGAAGCGATTAAAAACATAGAGAGACCAATTAATTTTTAATTTGGTCAGGATGGCTACCATCATCTTGTACTGAATATTTGTAACTTTATCGAATGTTCCTTTTCTGCATTCGATCATCTTGGCGCAAATATCCACGAGAATGACATATTCGCCCTTCATGTCGTTCTTTTTAAAGTTTGGCTCATAGGCAGCTTCGACTTCTTCTTTCTTGATCAACTTCCAGACTTTAGTCGCATCACCGAGAGTAACATGTTCTACTTCACCACCATCATTGGGTAAAGTCAATAGGGAAGATATCAGTGAAAGAGTGAGAACAAAGGTCTCATGAGCAAAAGGGAAGACGCAGGAAATGGAGTTTCCGTTGTCAGAAGTTTTAGCATTGTTGAAGAAATAGAGAGATTCTTCTTCAAAGTAGTTAAAAATAGTAGTAATCATATCTCTCAAACCAGATTCTTGAACGAGTGAAAGAATCGTTCGTAGAGGAAAGTTCTGGTTATCAAACAGGTAGTTCCAGTTAACAAGAAATCTGGCGTTAACCGTGAATGGTTTTTCAGCGCGGGAAGTTTTTTCTGGTAGCAGACTTGGATGATTTGGAAGATTTTGAAGCTTTGGGTGCCATTGCTGAAAGTTTGAAGCTTTTGAAAAAGTTTTTGCCTTGAGAGAGATGAAGATTTCAGAGCAGAGAGAGAGTTTGGAAGTGATAAAATCTGATTGTAAAAGCCTTGAAGAATGTATATAGAGGCAAAAATAACTCCTCATTGGCTTAGATGATTGCCAAGTGTGACATCATTGAATTTTGAAAAACTAAAAAGTGTGAATCTGAGCCGTTTATGCATAAGTACGGATGTCAAAAGGTGCGGTAAAATAGGTGAAATGTTACAAAATAGAGAGTTTTTGGGATCCGCAGTTTACCCATTTAATTGAAAGGCGTTTGAAAAATTTTGAAATTTCCAACGTGAAATACACGCGCCTAATAGTACACTGACACGTACTCAGACTTATGCAGTCACTGACCGTCTAGGTTTAGATATGAATCATAACCGTCAGTTTGATTTGATAGGCATGTGTGGTTAGTTATCAAATCTAATCTTTTGGACTGATCCACACGTTACTTTTTAGCAATGAAAACTATGCATGATTTTTAGAGAAATTTACTAAGCGTTAAAGTGGGGATCCTTGTAACGCTGAAGACTTTTTAAGGACAAAAATTTAATTTCTTCAAAGTTTGAAAATAAAATCAATCGTTTGAACTGATTTTTTTTCTTCATTTATTAGACATTGACTTTGTCATGCATAAAAATAAGCGCTAGTAATCAATGCATAAATTTTGGAAAGTCATTTTTGGTCACAGTCACTTTATATATTGAGACAAGTACAATTTTAAAGTTCTCCCTAAAATTGATGACTTGTTTCAGATTTTTGATAAACGCTTTAGACATAAACATAAGGTGGATTCCCCCTAAATTTTATGCCTATAAAGATATGATGCTCTTATGATTTAAGCGTTTAAATCAATCATACCTAATTCACTTCTCAAAGTGAGAAAGCGTTGTTCGTTGAGCGCTTTAGTGAAAATATCTGCTAATTGTTTGTCAGTTCCAATGAAGTGTATGGAGATATCTTTCTTTTGAACATGGTCACGCAAGAAATGGTATCTAATGTCAATGTGTTTGGTTCTAGAGTGAAGGACAGGATTTTGAGTCATAGCTAAAGCGCTTTGGTTATCACAATGGATTGGGGTAGGACCTAGGATTATTCCATAGTCTCTAAGTTGTTGCCTCATCCAAAGGATTTGTGCACAACAGCTCCCAGCGGCTACATATTCTGCCTCAAGCGGTAGAAGTCGCTATGGATTGTTGTTTCTTACTATGCCACGAAACTAGTCTATCACCTAGAAATTGACATGTACCACTAGTACTTTTTCTATCTATTTTGCATCCTGCAAAATCTGCGTCTGAATAACCAATTAGTTCAAAAGGAGAGTCCCGTGGATACCATAAGCCCACATTTTGTGTGCCTTTTAGGTATTTAAGGATTCTCTTGGTAGCATTCAAGTGTGATTCTCTAGGATCAGATTGAAATCGTGCACACATGCATACCGAAAACATAATATCGGGTCTACTAGCGGTAAGATAAAGAAGTGATCCAATGATACCTCTATAGTTAGTGATATCAATTTTCTTCCCACTTTCATCTTATCTAACTTAGCGTTTGGCTCATTGGAATTTTTGAAAGATGATGCATTTTCCATACCAAATTTCTTAATCTATCTCTTGTATTCTTAGCTTGGTTTGTAATATTCTATTAGGGAGTTGTTTAACTTGTAATCCTCACTAAGAGCGACTTGTGTGAGCGATGCTTTGAGCAGCGCATCAGTCGAAGTATTCTTTCAGCATCATCGAAGCGCTCTGAGCTAAGTGACGTTGAATTCTGATGAGAGTTCAGCGATAAGTGGGTGATATGCTGTTCATAATTGTGATAGTGCTTTTACTGGAAGCGTTTGCAATACCACGACTTCGCGGATCAGATATTATTCGGATTTGTCTATCAGCAGCCTCAAACATCTTGGAACAGGAACCTTCAATGTTGGTGAGCGATTTCCGTACTGCCTGTCTGAAATCTCTAGCGTCTGAATCACTCTCAGAATCCGAATCGGAAGAAGGACGCTCAGGAGATGGAATGAGTCCGTAAGAACTAGAAACTGCAGGCCTTGCCTTTGGATTTATCTATAATAAAGGGCTCTTCAAGCGTTGAGCAATTTCAGCGTGCACTTCTCCAATCGCTTGATCCATGGAAGATCTGCAAGCGCTGACGGGAGCTCAACTACTGGGGCTCTATAAGGATCTGGCAAAGAAGCTTCGGAATTTGGCGTCATCCACAGTAGGAGAATCGACTGTTCAACTATTTGGACGGAAGGAGAAGATTCTTCAATAGCAATGATCAGAGTGGGCCGAGCGCTTCCATCACATGCCTTGGACTTATCAGGCTACTTTGCGGAATAAAGAAGATAGCGTTTTCCCTCGCTCTTCAGTGCTTAGAGCAAGCTGCACAGCTTCCTCGGCAAATGAATTCCTGAAGTGTAAGTTTGGAAAAAGTCCAAAAGAAAGGGCATTAGCGATTGAGCTGCTTCTTCGTCATGGCCTGATCAAGATATAATAATCTGCCACTTGAAATTTCTGGTTGACAAAAGAGCACAAGGTGAAGATGTATCCCGAAGTCGTTCAGCCCTGAATAGTGATTGAAAATGATGTCCAACGCTTGTGCATTTTCTATCACTGCTTTTTCTATCTCTGTGGAGTTCAGCAAACTCAGCGTGTCATTTGAAATGTCGACAAAAATTTGACTTTATCCGGGAAGAAGCGGCTGTTTGCTGGAGGAGGCTTCTTCATTCAAATCGGGAAAGATGCGCTGAAAAAACGTTTAACGAGGATGCAAGATGTAGCGTCCACCTTGGCTGATAAGGCAGCTGTTGACGAATGTATGTCTCAATGGGTTGCCTGTAATCCCGGTAGAGCGCTAACATTTCTGGCAATTGCTGACGCTGTTGAAGCAAAAAGGTCGCAAATCCTCGGTGTCTGTATTCAATTCAAATTCAAAGAGGAATGGATATCTGACGAGTTCTTCAAGAGTGTAGAAATGTAGAACGAACTCTTCAGACCATCTGGCTGTATCCATCATCCATCTTTTGCCAAGCTTGTCAGCTTTCTTGTGTTCTTTCGAGCGGCAAGGTACTTCTCGAAGTGTGTAGTTTCTTCATTGTAATCCTTAGCCTATAATCTGGCAAGATATTCTGGCTTCATCTTCTATCCACGAATTAACAGGATTGGACACTCAGCAACTACTGGTCCTTTCCTTTCCAAAGCTTGAGTGGATTAGGAGAGAGGGCATTCTGAGGAGAGTGACGACTTTGGGGAGAGCGATATCCTATTTTGTTTATATCTTCCTCATCAGGATTTTTGTTCCAATCACCCATGTGGGGATTCTTGAGGACAATCTTGCAGGCTCGAAGAGGATAGAAGACTCGTCTGAGTGACCGATGAAGTTAAATCGTTCTTCTTCAAATTCTGTTCTGTTGAAAGCTAGTCTTCGGATGTACTCTAGCGAGATTGAAGTCGCTCCAGGTGTATAGTCCTAAACGGCAAACTGCTCAAAGAATTCAAACTTTTGAGAGTTGGAAAGATCAGGCCGATGGAGAGTGTTTGAAAAGAGATTTCGAGCTCTGCAACGTCTGGGTGTCTCGTTCTCTAGCGGCATAACAAATTTAATATCAGGAGTATATCCGCGAGGAAAGAAATCGATGACACGAGGAGGAGGTCCTGTTGGAGTAGGAACAAGAACAATTGCTTCTGTTGGGATGGGGGCCACTTCTATCGACCTCTCAGGATGCTCAGTCGCTTCACTGGCTTGTGAAGTTTCAGCGTCAGGAAGACTTGAGCCACTTCCTTAGCGATATCCACAAAAGTTGCCATATCAACATCTACTTCAATGGGAACCTCTAAGGTGGAGGTGCATCAGCGTCTGGTGCATTTTGAGCTGATACATATAAGCTTTGAGAAAAGCAAGAAAAATTTCTACTGAGTAGAAATTACAAAGAAAAGACTAAAACGCTTACCCTGAGGAATATCATGATTGACCATAGTCGCTTGATCTGTTTCTATATTAGGACAGGTTTCTCAGGCTCCGAGACTTCTTCTTCTGATTCTAAATTGAGAAAAGAAGTCATAGGATCAGCACGAATGGGAATATGCAAATCCTCAAGAGTGTTAAGAGTAGTCTGAATATTTTCTTCACACTTGGCTGAAAGAAGATTTTATCCTAGCGTTAGGGAAAGAAAGCTAACGAGGAAAGAATAAGATGTTGCTTACCCTGAACACGAGAAAGCCTTTCAGATTGATCATATGCTTTAGGAATTGAGCTGATTTCGGGAACAGCGTCAGTAGAAGGTGGAACACTCATTGGCTCATCAAGCGCTGGCTCTGGTTGAGCGCTCGTCGATGCATCTGGAGTGGAGAGAGGAGTACGCCTTCAGGCAAGCGTACTTCTTCTACTACTGCTTCCTCTTCTTCAGGAACTGAGAAGATAAACGTTGGAGGAGGAGATGGAGATTTAGGAAAAGGAGAAGGAGATGATTATTTCTTCTGAGGCTCTGGCTTCTGCTTCTTCTTTGCGGGCTCAGGCTTTTGTTGACTTGGCTGGTTCAGCGACTTTGAGAATGATTTTTTCTTTTTGGTCGCTTAACCACCACTGCTTCTGCAGACGAGGACGATGATGAAGAGGAAGACGCTTGGTCTTCATCATCGCCGCGAACAACTCTTCGGCTTGAAGTCGCTCACACTCCTCTTTGGGAACCGCTGCACCACCATGCCTTTTTGGTTTTGAGCAGCTTGCTATTATCTTCTTGCCATAGAACTTGAGCGCTGGGATCTTCTTTCCAGCGGAATTTGTAAAACCGCAAGCGCTTAGAATTCTACTTAACACAATCCCATAAGGCTTGGGATTAACTGACTTGGCCATCGCTGCCTTGAAGCGATTAAAAACATAGAGAGACCAATTAATTTTTAATTTGGTCAGGATGGCTACCATCATCTTGTACTGAATATTTGTAACTTTATCGAATGTTCCTTTTCTGCATTCGATCATCTTGGCGCAAATATCCACGAGAATGACATATTCGCCCTTCATGTCGTTCTTTTTAAAGTTTGGCTCATAGGCAGCTTCGACTTCTTCTTTCTTGATCAACTTCCAGACTTTAGTCGCATCACCGAGAGTAACATGTTCTACTTCACCACCATCATTGGGTAAAGTCAAGAGGGAAGATATCGGTGAAAGAGTGAGAACAAAGGTCTCATGAGCAAAAGGGAAGACGCAGGAAATGGAGTTTCCGTTGTCAGAAGTTTTAGCATTGTTGAAGAAATAGAGAGATTCTTCTTCAAAGTAGTTAAAAATAGTAGTAATCATATCTCTCAAACCAGATTCTTGAACGAGTGAAAGAATCGTTCGTAGAGGAAAGTTCTGGTTATCAAACAGGTAGTTCCAGTTAACAAGAAATCTGGCGTTAACCGTGAATGGTTTTTCAGCGCGGGAAGTTTTTTCGGTGGCAGACTTGGATGATTTGGAAGATTTTGAAGCTTTGGGTGCCATTGCTGAAAGTTTGAAGCTTTTGAAGGAATGAGAGAAGTTTTTTCCTTGAGAGAGATGAAGATTTTACAGCAGAGAGAGAGACAGTTTGGAAGTGATAAAATCTGACTGTAAAAGCCTTGAAGAATATATATAGAGGCAAAGATAACTCCTCAGTTGCTTAGATGACTGCCACGTGTGACATCATTGAGTTTTGAAAAATTGAAAAGTGTGAATCTGAACCGATTATGCATAAGTACGGATGTCAAAAGGTGCGGTAAAATAGGTTAACTGTTACAAAATATAGAGATTTTGGGATCCGCAGTTACCCATTTGATTGAAAGACGTTTGAAAAATTTTGAAATTTTTCAACGTGAAATACACGCGCCTGATAGTACACTGACACGTACTCAGACTTATGCAGTCACTGAACCATCTAGGTTTAGATATGAATCACAACCGTCAGTTTGATTTGATAGGTACGTGTGGGTAGTTATCAAATCTAATCTTTTGGACTTATCCACACGTTACTTTTTAGCGATGAAAACTATGCATGATTTTTAGAGAAATTTACTAAGCGTTAAAGTGGGGATCCTTTTAACGCTGAAGACTTTTAGGAATAGAAATTTAATTTCTTCAAAGTTTGAAAATAAAATCCATCGCTTGAACTGATAAAGGACATTTTCATTTATTAGAGATTGACTTTGTCATGCATAAAAAAAATAAGCGCAAGTGATCAATGCTTAAATTTTGGAAAGTCATTTTTGGTCACAGTCACTTTATATATTGAGACAAGTACAATTTTAAAGTTCTCCCTAAAATTGATGACTTGTTTCAGATTTTTGATAAACACTTTAGACATAAACATAAGGTGGATTCCCCCTAAATTTTATGCCTATAAAGATATGATGCTCTTATGATTTAAGCGTTTAAATCAAACATACCTATTTCACTTCTCAAAGTGAGAAAGCGTTGTTCGTTGAGCGCTTTAGTGAAGATATCTGCTAATTATTTGTCAGTTCCAATGAAGTGCATGGAGATATCTTTCTTTTGAACATGGTCACGCAAGAAATGGTATCTAATGTCAATGTGTTTGGTTCTAGAGTGAAGGACAGGATTTTGAGTCATAGCTAAAGCGCTTTGGTTATCACAATGGATTGGGGTAGGACCTAGGATTATTCCATAGTCTCTAAGTTGTTGCCTCATCCAAAGGATTTGTGCACAACAGCTCCCAGCGGCTACATATTCTGCCTCAACGGTAGAAGTTGCTATGGATTGTTGTTTCTTACTATGCCACGAAACTAGTCTATCACCTAGAAATTGACATGTACCACTAGTACTTTTTCTATCTATTTTGCATCCTGCAAAATTTGTGTCTGAATAACCAATTAGTTCAAAAGGAGAGTCACGTGGATACCATAAGCCCACATTTTGTGTGCCTTTTAGGTATTTAAGGATTCTCTTTGTAGCATTCAAGTGTGATTCTCTAGGATCAGATTGAAATCGTGCACACATGCATACCGAAAACATAATATCGGGTCTACTAGCGGTAAGATAAAGAAGTGATCCAATGATACCTCTATAGTTAGTGATATCAATTTTTTTCCCACTTTCATCTTTATCTAACTTAAGCGTTTGGCTCATTGGAATTTTTGAAGATGATGCATTTTCCATACCAAATTTCTTAATCATATCTCTTGTATTCTTAGCTTGGTTGATAAATATTCTATTAGGGAGTTGTTTAACTTGTAATCCTAAGAAGAAGGTTAATTCACCCATCATGCTCATTTCAAGTTGTTCTTGCATCATTTTTGAAAATTTCTCACACAATTGCTTATTAGTAGAACCAAATATAATATCATCAACATAAATTTGGACTAAGAGAATATCTTCATTATGGGTAATTTTAAATAACGTTGTATCAACGTTGCCTTTTGAAAAGCCTTTACCTATAAGAAAGATAGAGAGAGTGTCATACCATGCTCTTGGTGCTTGTTTAAGGCAATAGAGTGCCTTATCCAATTTGTAGACCATACTTTCGCCATGGTTGTTAATGAATCCTGGAGGTTGCTCCACCTAGACTTCTTCTTGGAGTTTACCATTCAGGAAAGCACTCTTCACGTCCATTTGGTATACTGTGAACTTGTTAAATGCGGGAAATGCTAGGAACATCCTCATCGCTTCAAGATGGGCTACTGGGGCATATGTCTCATCAAAATCAATACCCTCTTCTTGACAAAAACCCTGAGCGACTAATCTAGCCTTGTTTCTTGTAACAATGCCATCTTCGTCCATTTTGTTCCTAAAAACCCATCTAGTCCCAATAACTCCTTGGTGAGTTGGTCTTGGTACTAGCTTCCAAACCTTGCTTCTCTCAAATTAGTTAAGCTCTTCTTGCATTGCTTCTACCCAACTTGAATCATTGAGCGCTTCATCCACTTTCTTTGGTTCCATTTGAAATAGAAAACTTGCGAACATGGCCTCATTAATTGTAGCTGACCTAGTTCTAACAGGTGCTTCCATATCTCTGATTACTAGCTCTGGTGGATGGTCTCTAAGCCATTTGCGGTCTGGTTGAAACGGGTTGAGAGACTCTTGGTTGTCAATCGCTTGACGCTTATTTGTCTCTTACGTAGTCGCTGTATCATTCACAGTTCCAATCTCCTCTTGAAGATCATTATCTTCATGATCATCAGCGATTCTGACATTATCACCATTGTTAACCTCACGAGTATCCTTAGGAATAGGTACACGAATCTCATCATCTTCGTCATCACTATCATCACCAAGATTGATTTGTGAAGCTTGTTGGGTGAGATCTTCAATTCCTACATTATCAGGATTAACCTTACTCGGTTCTTGGTTAGCATCATCAAACACAACATGAATGGATTCTTCAACCTTCGATTTGATTTTATTTAGGATGCAAAAACTCTTTCCATTCTTGGCATAGCCTAGAAAGATTCCCTCATCCACTTTAGGATCAAAAGTCTTTAGGCTGTGGGATCCATAGTTATGAATAAAACATTTTGAACCAAATACATGAAAATATGAAATGTTAGGCTTACGTCCCTTCCACAACTCATATGGAGTCTTCTCATGTTGCTTGTTGATCATACACCGGTTCTGAGTGTAGCAAGCGGTATTGATGGCTTCGGCCCAAAACCTTTGAAGTAGCTTGGACTCTGCTAACATCGTCCTAGTGGCTTCTCTAAGCGTTCTGTTCCATCACTCGGCAACTCCATTCTGTTGAGGTGTTCTCGGAGCAAAATACTCATAAAGTATTCCAAAGTCTATACAAAACTTCTCAACAAATTGGTTAGTAAATTCAATTCCTCTATCGCTTCTAATTCTTGTCACCTTTAAATCTTTATAAGTTTGTAATTGACGAATCAGTGATGTGAGCTTGATACTAGTTTCATCTTTGGTCATTAGGAATTCTACCCAAGTATAGCGAGAGAAATCATCAACTATTATTAGTGAGTACTTTTTACCACTAACACTCATGATTTGAATGGGACCAAACAAATCTAGATGCAATAGTTCAAGAACTCTAGAAGTAGATAGGCATGGTTTCTTTTTAAAAGATGATTTAACTTGTTTACCCATTTGGCATGAATCACATAAGCGATTTTTCTGAAAGAAACCCTTAGGTAATCTCTCTACTAGATTTAGCGATATTAATTGAGAGATTGCCTTAAAATTGAGGTGATTCATTTTTCTATGCCATAACCAACCCAATTCATTTTGACTTTTACCAACAAAGCATGTGGGGTTGTTATCAATTGTAGAATCCCAATCTACTAAATATACATTGTTTGTTCTTTTACCTCTTAATTTAGTAGACTTAGTCTTAGCGTCGTTAAAATAGCAAAAGTCGCTTGAAAATTTTACTTCAAAGCCTAATGCTCAACAAATTATGCTTAAGACCCTCAACATAATATACATCAGTAATCATGATGTTCCCCCTATGCATGATACCTATACCTTTGGTTTTACCTTTGGAGTTATCACCAAATATAACTTGAGGACCGTTGGAAGCTTGATAGTTGACTAGAAGATCTTTGGAACCCGTTATGTGTCTTGACGATCCACTATCAATGTACCAAACTGAAGTATCGGTGTTGGCTCTAAGTACCTTCATTTAAAGGATAATTCTAATTCTTCTTAGGTACCCATGTTGCCTTGGGTCCTTCTTTGTTAGTAACTTTGGTTTGAACTAGAACTTTAGAAACCCATATTTGCCTAGTCTTCATTATGGGAATACTGGCCTTCTTGGGTTTCACATCGTGTTGTGTGTGCTTTTTGGGTGTATAATAATATCCTCGATTATAATAGTAGTCATAATCATAGTCATAATCATAATCATCATAGTATCGATAATATGATCTTAACTATCTTGGATATTGACGCTGGTATTTCCTTGGCGCTGGCTTGGGTTGCACTTTTGGTGTTGAACGCTTAGCGCTTGATTCACAGTGGTTAGGTTTATTCTTAGCCTTTTGAGCGTTTGGATGAACCTTTCTTTGTGAATCATTTGCTTTAGCCTTACCTTTGCCTGAGTCAGCTTTGGCTTTCTCATTTAACCTCGTACCATTGTTGCTTGGTTCATTCAGCGTTTGACTTTGTGAACCTGTCTCAACAAAGAAAACACCCTTTCCTTTGTTGTTCGCCGTAACAATAGATTTATTAGGTTTTTTGCCGAATTTATTGTATCCTAAACCGGTCTTTTCACCATATAGTCTAGTTACCTCAGTCACATTATCCAACTTTCTAGAAGCTTTTGACAATGATGAGACGAGTTGCTCTGATTTGGCAAGTCTAGCGATCAAATCAGCTTCTCTCTTGACTATTATATCAAGATCGCTTTTTAATTGAATAATCTCACTCTCAAGTGATTGATTATTCTCAATGCATTGTTGTTGAATTTTCAACTTTGCTTTGAGCGTTACTTTATCTCTTGTGAGTGATGATATAATAGCTAGATCGTTTTGATATATTTTGGCGGCCTCTTGACAATCTTTATAATATTCATTAACTTTGTCAAGTAATTCATCATAAGAAAGAGGATGTGATAATTCATTGGTTACCTCTGGTAGCGATTCATCAGACGCTTCATCTTCTCTTGCCATGAGACAGATCAACGCTGAGTCGCTTGTAGGCTCATCATCATTACTTTCATCTTATGATTCCAAATCCTCTTCAGGTGTGGGGAATGGTTCAAATTCCGCTAGCAAACCTTGTTGACGAAGGTTGCTCCTGAATTGGTTTCTATCCGCATATTCTTACCTTGTGCGCTTAGACACATTTGGATAAGGGCAATTTACCTAGTAGTGCCCTGCTTTCCTGCAATTATAACACAAATTAGTTTTCATTTTCTGTTTAGTGGATAATCGCTTTGATCCGACTGGCGCTGAGAGATTTAGAGTAGGAGTCGTAGGCACTTGGTAAGGAACTAGCGCTACTGGTTGAGGTGCAGAGTACACTGGCGCATGATACTGAGGCGCTGGAGCAGGGGGTGGAGTTTGAAATGAAGTTTGTCCAATAGGATTTCTCTTTTCATATCTTAGAAATTTCTTGAATTTCTTGACCAATAAGGCCATTTCCTTTTCTTCATTTGATTCTGTTGTTTTTACTTCGCTAACCGCTTTACCCTTACTTTTGGTTGTAGCGATTAAAGCTCCTGATTCAGTCGCTGAAGTTGATGTGTCGCTGACTTCTCCCAATTCGAATTCAAATGCTTTTAACTCTGAAAACACATGTTCTGGAGTAAGAGTCTCCAAAGTCTGTGATTTTCTCATAGCAACAATCTTAATCAAGTATTTACTTGGAAGACTTTTGAAAATTTTATTGACCATTTCCTTGTTGGTCAATTCGATATCTAGTGATGCTAACTCGGTAATGAGCAAAGTAAATCTTGCGTCCAATTGTTCTAGCGTCTCATTGGGCTGCATCTTGAAATGCTCGAACCTTTGCATGGCTATGGAGAGCTTATTCTCCTTCATTTGTGCTGATCCTTCACACACTATAGCCAACTTATCCCATATTTCTTTGGAAGTCTTACATTGCTTGATCTTGTTGAACAATGCATCATTGTCTCCTAACGCAGAGTAAAGTGCACTTCGTCCAACATTATCTAGATTTGCCCTTTTTCGATCATCAGGCGTCCATTCTAACTTAGGTTTCTCGACATAACCATCTGGAGTGGCCTCGGTTGCTTCAGGGGCTCGAGTTACAACTTTCATAATCTGAATGGGGCCATCTGTGGTCACATCACACATTTCATTATCGCAAGAGCATAAATAAGCGAATGCTCTAAGTTTCCAAGAATCATAGTTTGATTCTACCAACTTAGGCATTTTGTTAAAAGCGATAATGAGATGTTTTAAAGAGAAATTTTAAAACGATTAAGTTTTAAAAGGATGGATCTGAACAAGCAATTACGCTCGAAAACACTTAGGTTTCTAATTCAACCGCTCTGATACCACTTGGTGGTCCCAAGTGGCATACGAAAGGGTCCAGAAGGTGGGGGGGGGGGGAGGGTTGAATAGACCCTAAGTCTTTTTTGACTTCAAAAATTTTGTATCACTTTTAACGATTTGAACGCTTAGAGGCTGAGCGCTTAGGTCAGGCGCTTCAGTAGAGATAACTTAGACTTAGTGATTTTAGCAATTTACCAAAGTAGGGTAATCCTTAGATCGCTTAATCAGGGTTAGCACAGTGGAAATGATTTTTAGCATTTAGTTGGTTAATTAATCGCTTTGCAATTAGCTTGTCTTTTTCAAAGAATATAATATAATGTAAATCAAGACAATAATTTAAGTAAAGAACACAAGAGATTGTAAGGTTCACTAGGTGATGTAATCCCAGCTACGTCTTTCTTTTCTTTTTTCACTTGGAGGAATTTACTAGGATGATTTTCGAAGAATCACACAGAATCTTCTACAAGATAGTAAAGGATGAAAAAGATCTCAGGCTCCTTGATCACACAGATTTCAGCACCAATGAAGATCATCTTCTACAAGCTTCTCTCACTCAGAAATACTGCCTATAAGGGGTTTTCAACTTCTTTCTCACTCAGATGAAAGGTTGAAGGTTTATCACAAAGTTTTTGTTTGTTTTTGGAAAGATCAAACAACTTGAAATATCTCAATAGGAATTTAGGTTTCTTCTTTGGAAGAGGTTTAAGATATTTTGACTGTCTGGAATGTAGATAAAAAGCTTGAAGGATTTTTTGCTATGGAGTTTCTAAGCTTTCTCTTGTGCAGGTACGTAAATTTCTCTTGTAATATTATCTACCGTCTATTTTTAGGGTTTGCTGAAGGTAAGGTATTTATAGGCAATTATTGGGATATGTCCGTTGGACACATGTGAGAGCGTGCCTTTCACGCAGCGCGTGATTTTACCTAAAACCTGACATTCCTGAAAATCTGCTGGCACTGATTGGATGGAAGCAGCTATAAACTCTGAGGTTCTGACAATCTAGTCAAAAAGGTTGCTTGTCCACAAGTCATAGTGGCTTATCACATTTAATGCTCTTATCAGGCATTTAATACATTTGAATTTATTTCCCGTTGGAAATAAATATCCGTTGAATGATTGCATTTAAGTCCTTCATGTCTCGAGGAATTAATTCAGGTGAATCTGACATCGGATCGCTAGAATCATTTGAGCGCTTGATTCAAAAGATCCCGAAATAGTCCTTTAACGTTTGACGGGTGCTAAGAACAAATCTTTATCTTCAGCTGACTTCAGACGCTGATCTTCAACTTCTTCTCTAATAGACTCACCTAGAATTCTATTAGCGATTCGGTATCTAATACTTAGTCTAAAATCTATAAAGATAAAAATTACAAGCCTAATAAAAATTACATACCTTCAAACGCTTATACAAAGATCTATCATAACAGAAACTTACATTGTATTCGGGGTCTAACATAAAATCCTATCTTGTCATCATCAAAACATCTAACATGAAATTTCCTAACAAGCCGCGTATGTGCATTCATGTCAACTACACTAATGTCTATAAAATGATACATTCTCTAATTACGAGTGTGCATCATAGGCGCAAGATATCCGAATTATCAATGTCCCATCTTTATAATTCTATGATTTGGATAGTATTTAGAAATCACAACCTTAGAGATTTATTTTATGATATCCATCCAATGAGATATCAAGTCCCATAGCTATGTGTGAATTCTAGAGATTTCATCATACAATTATAAACAATATAAATATAAGATGAAGAAATGCCTTTTATTAATATAATATAAAACGAAATTGTTTATTACAAGAATAATAACTAGAGCCTATCTAGGATTGGCTCGCAGGCACTATTCTAACAAGTGGATCACACAAGGATTGAAGAATTCGAGACTTCAACCAATCGAGTTTTTGAAGGAGGATCGAGTTCTCCAACCACTTCGCTTCAATAGGTCAGTTTTAGCGAGTAATTTCATAACAATCTGGGCTAATTTTATTCTGCTGTGCAATTTTTCGCGAAACCCAACAACCTTAAATTATGAAACGACTAGTCTATGGCTCGACCAGATCGCCACATAATCGCATAACACATGCTCACAAAATGTAATGTATGAATTAATTTACCATCTTTAATTACAGATAATCAAATTAATTAATGGATCAATTGACTTAATTTCCAAAAAACCAATGTTAGAAATTCCCACTAAAAAGTCTCACTTTTTCAATTAATCTAAAAATTATAATTTCAAAACTTTAATCTCATTTAATTCCAAAAATTAATAGAATACCAAATTTATTTAAATTTTCAAAATTAATAAAACCTATTTTTTGAAATATATCAATTTTAGGCATAAGACCAAAAAACATGACTTTTAATTTGCAATTTGAAAATACTTTATTTTATGAAATTACAAATTTAATAAAATTCGACCCATCAAATTCTCATATCATAACAGTAGCCAGATGGTCCCACGACTCATGGATGACTCCTTAGCGAAACTGAAACCAATGTGCACTTCTAATATTACCACCTTGTCATATAGAAGGTCTAGTTGCGAGATTAGTACACTTAATATTGCCACCATTCCACGACTCATGAGATTATAATGACAAGCCTCGTGCTATTCCCTCTCGCATCTAATGTTGGACTGCTCCGAATCTAATCAGAAGCTTCCGGGCCTCCGATTTGTCCATTTATGGACTTAATATTTACTATGGGGTTTTTGAATCACAATGTCTCACCATATTAGTTACTTATCTTTTCTTAAGTGATCATACAACTAAGTACACCATACATGACTTAAGAAATTAGCAACATCATCCACAAAGCGGTATATGTCATCTTAGTCGAGCCAACCCTAAACACCCCAGCCATCAAGGTGTTGACCAATCTAATCTAAGGACCGGACCCTGCACTAAGGTCTTGAAAGCCTCCAAGCTTGAACGTCTCCATCTTCATCTTCATTATTACAACAATACAATAGAATAAGAAACCTCACCGTCTCATGTACATAAAATGAAAACATAGCATGCATGCATTAAATTATGAAACGACTAGTCTATGGCTCGACCCGGATCACTACATAATCACACAACACATGCTCACAACATGTAATGTATGAATTATTTTACCATCTTTAATTAAAGATAATCAAATTAATTAATGGATCAATTGACTTAATTTCCAAAAAATCAATTTTAGAAATTCCCATGAAAAAGTCTCACCTTTTCAATTAATCTAAAAATTATAATTTCAAAACTTCAATTTCATTTAATTCCAAAAATTAATAAAATACCAAATTTATTTAAATTCTCAAAATTAAATAAAACCCTAATTTTGGAAAGATATCAATTTTAGGCATAAGCCCATAAACATGAATTAAAATTTGCAATTTGAAAATACTTTATTTTATGAAATTACAAATTAGGCTCGAATTTTAAATTAATTGCAAAAATGATCCAATGCCCAAAACACAATTTAAAAGAACTTTGGGAAAAAGGTAATTACATTTGGACCCCTAGGTCAAAACACGTGGGCCGCCGTCACCGGGATGGTGGTCCATTAGCCGCGGGCTAGGGCAGCACGCTGTCACGGACTTAGTCTCTTACTAATGACACATGCGGCACTTAGGTAGTCGCCACGCCTTTTGCAAGGATTTCTAAGTCACCCTTGCTAACTCGTGCTCGTGTGCTCAGGATTTAAGTAAAGAACTCGAGAGTGTTTGGAAAACTCTTAAGTACTTGTATTGCTCTCCAAAATGGTGGATGGTTACAAATGATGCCTAGCCCCCTATTTATAGTAGTCCATTTGAAAATGGACGGTTGAGATCAATTCGATCTAACGGCTATAATCGATGATCTTGAGAACTCTCCTAGATATTTACATGGTATATTCTAGAGAATTCTAGCTATACAAGTCTCTAAATGGTTCTAGAGAATTCTAACAATTCTCTACACATCTAGGCTACTCTAGAATGTTCCATCCTCTACTATATATACAAGGTAGTGTAGAGATTTAACACTTTGGAACCTCATTTGTGGGAAGAGGTCTTGAAAATTGCCGGAACGTGACATCCTCCCCCACCTAATGTGGCGATGCCTTCGTCGCCTTGTATTGTTGAAGGCGATCTTGGAACTGCCACAAGTCGTCTTGTGATTCTCACGTTGCCTCGGACTCGGGTGGCCCCTTCCATTAGATAAAGTAATGAGTTGTCGGCTTGACTCCTCGACGCCTTATAACCTTGTGAGATAGCACCTCTTCAATCTCTTTGTCAAATGACTTAGTTACCACGGGAGGTGCTCGATGTGATTCTCCTCGGCTTGGATCTTCCTCGTCCCCTTGGTATGGTCTTAGCATGCTCACATGAAAGATCGGATGAATCTTCAATGTGCTTGGAAGGTCGAGCTGGTATGAAACTTTTCCAACCTTGGCGACTACCGGATAAGGCCCCTTGTATTTCCACACTAACCCCTTTTGCATGCCCCGAAGTGCCTTGAATTGTGCGGATTAGCTTGATTAACACTTTGTCGCCAACGTGTTAATCAAGTATCGCCTCTTGGGGTCGGCCCATTTCTTCATCTTTCGT
Organism: Buddleja alternifolia; assembly: GCA_019426215.1. Taxonomy (NCBI): domain Eukaryota; kingdom Viridiplantae; phylum Streptophyta; class Magnoliopsida; order Lamiales; family Scrophulariaceae; genus Buddleja; species Buddleja alternifolia. The sequence goes on along the minus strand of CM033395.1, from coordinate 17,677,955 downwards.
CGAGCCTTCTCCAAGAAAGATTTGGCTAAGTCGGATTGCTCTGCCCACGACTTGGCCATTTTTTCTGCTAAGGGACACTTCGCACTTTCAAAAGATATAGCCAAAGTGTGAGGTGTGAGTGGTTGTTTTCCCGTCGCTAACTCAAAAGGGCTCTTCCCTGTAGCTTCGCTCATTTGCAAATTGTATGAGAATTGAGCCACATCAAGAAGCTTCGCCCAATCGTGTTGATTGGCACTCACGAAGTGCCGAAGATAACACTCCAACAAGGCATTCACCCTCTCGGTTTGGCCATCGGTTTGTGGGTGAAAGCTTGTGGAGAAGCATAACTCCGAACCCAAGAGCTTGAAAAGCTCCGTCCATAGTCGCCCGGTGAAGCGGGAGTCTCGATCAGTTATAATGCTTTTGGGCAGCCCCCAATACTTCACCACATTCTTGAAAAATGCCCTTGCCGCCTCCTCTGCCATGCAATCCCTCGAACACGCAATGAAGCTCCCATACTTGAAGAATCGGTCTTTTACCACCATAATAGACCCGAACCCCTTAGATTTTGGCAAGGCACTAATGAAGTCCATCGAGACAGACTCCTAAGGTCGGTTAGGGATGGGTAAAGGCTCTAATAAGCCTTCCGGTTGTTGGTTCACCATTTTATCTTGTTAGCACACAAGACATGTCCGCACGTAAACCTCCACGCCATCCTTCATTTCAGGCCAAAAGTATGCTGCCTCCAATAGCGCCATAGTTCTCTTTTGGCCCGGGTGTCCCGCCCATTTGGTGTCGTGACACTCTCTAATAAGGTCCCTCCGTAGGTTGCCCCACTTTGGAACGTATAACCGTCGTCCCTTGGTGTAGAGTAGGCCGTCCTCTACCCAAAATTGTCGAGTCTTGCCCTCCTTGGCAAGCTTCATCAACTCCTTGGCCATCGGGTCATGCTCCAAGCCTTCCTTGATCTTCTCGTGTACATTCCCTTTGGCTAAGGAGATCACCGCAAGATCCGGCTTTCTACTTAGTGCATCGGCCATCGTGCTTGCTTCAGGGAGAGTTTCTTCTGCGTTTGGAAATAGCTTGTGGTAACGTTGTCGGTTTTTACCACGAACCGAGACCCTAACAAGTAATGATGCCATATCCTAAGGCAATGGACAATGGCCGTCATCTCCTTTTCTTGAACCGTGTAGCATCGCTCGGTCTCATTGAGCTTCCGGCTCTCGAATGAGATTGGATGCCCTTCTTGCATCAATACTCCTCCTATAGCAAAGTCGGAGGCATTTGTGTGTAGCTCGAACATCTTCTCAAAATTTGGTAAGGCAAGGACCGGCTCCTCGCTCACCGCTGCCTTCAAATCCTTGAAGGCAAGTTGGCACACCTCTGACCATACCCCCGGCTTGTTCTTCTTGAGTAGGTCAGTCAATGGGGCTGCTCTCGACGAGTATCCATTGATAAAGCGCTGATAGTAGTTCACCAAGCCAAGGAACGATCGAAGTTCCGTTACCTTGGTTGGCGGCTCCCACTCCACAATTGCTCAAATTTTAGCTTCGTCCATCCGAAGCTTACCATGTCTGATAATATGGCCCAAGAAAAGCACCCCCTCCTTTGCGAACGAACACTTCTCCTTCTTGACATAAAGTTCGTTCTCCCGCAAGACTTGGAATAAGGTGCGTAGATGGTCGACATGCTCCTCTATTGAGTTGCTATACACCACGATGTCATCAAGATAGACCACTACGAACCTATCTAAGTAAGGATGAAAAATCTTGTTGATAAGCGTGCAAAATATCGCTGGGGCATGGGTTAGTCCGAATGGCATGACTAACCACTCGAAAGAACCATATCGTGTGATGCACGCCGTCTTGAGCTCATCCCCTTTCACAATTCGGACTTGATAGTAACCTTTCTCCAAATCCATCTTAGTGTAGATCTTGGCATTGCCAAGTCTATCAAATAGGTCAGCAATTAGAGGAATTGTATATTTATTTTTAACCGTTACCTTATTCAACGCCCGGTAGTCTACACACATTCGTAACGACCCATCGTGCTTCCTCTGAAACAGCACCGGTGTGCCAAATGGGGCCTTTAAGGGCCTGATCATGCCTTTGTCCAACAAATCCTTTAGTTGCTTCCGAAGCTCCTCTAACTCTGGTGGGGACATGCGATAGGGTGTCATTGAGGGCGATTTGACACCTGACTCCAACTTTATAATGTGGTCCACCTCTTGCCTATGTGGGAGCTTTGTCGGTAGTTGTGGTGGCATCACGTCTTGGTTCTCCTCCAAGACCTTTTTTATCAAAGGTGGTACCTCATCCTCTTGTTGCACGTCGTCGGGGCCTTCCTCCTTCAACGTGGCTAAGAACGTCGGCTCATCTCTTTTTACTCCTTAAGCCACTTACATGGCTGAAAGTTGCATGTGGTCCCTGTCGTGGGAACCATACAAGTAGAGCCTTTCTCTAAAATGCACACTGAATCAAAAGAAGGCATCGGAATAGCACTTACCTTTCGAAGAAACTCCATGCCCAGCACCACTTTGAAATCATCCATCGGTGCCACTGAAAAATCCACTTGGCCCGTCCAAGTGCCTAGTCCCAACTCGATGCCTCGCGCCGTGCCATGTAGGGGTTGAGCGCTGGCATTCACCGTCTGTAGCTAACCCTCGCCCCGGGTGACTCGGAGTCCCAACCTCTTAGCTTCCTCCTCTGTCACAAAGTTGTGCGTTGCGCCCGTGTCTACCATCACCTTGGTAGGTCTCCCATTGATGCGTGCGTCCACATACATGAGCCCTTTGTTTGATGTAGCCGGCACTGCCTTCGCTTTTAGTGCATTGAGGAGTTGGAGCGAACCGATTTGATTAGTGTCCGGCTCCGTATTTGAAGGTGCCTCCTTCTCCTCAATGATTGCCGACAAGGTTCCCAATTTCGGGCACTCCTTGATAGTATGTGTCCCTTTGCATAAGTAGCACCCGGCCTTGGGAACAAAGCTTTGTTTCTTAGCCTCGTATTCTTTTCGTCCCACCAAGGCCCCCGAACTACCCGCCTTATGTTGCGCCTTGTTGTGGTGGTGACTATCGCGCCTATCTCCCCTACCTTTACCCGAGTTCCCTCCCTTATCCTTGTTGCTCTTTGCAAAAGAATCATGCCTACGTTGGAACTCGGTCAAGGACTCCGCTGCTGCGATTGCTTCATCTACTGACTGGACCCCTCGGCGTTGCAACTCTTGCTTGGCCCAATTTTGCAACCCGTCCACGAAGTAGAAAAGCAGATCTTCGTCGCCCATGTTTGGGATTTGAAGCATAAGCGTCGTGAACTCCTTCACATAGTCTCTAATGTTGGACTTATGCTTCAACTCCCCCAATTTCTTGCGAGCTTCATACACGACATTCTTTGGGTAGAAGTGTCGCTTGAGATCTTTCTTGAAGTCCTCCCAAGTGTCTATCTTGTAAAGGCCCTTCTCAATGACGGCGTGCTTCCTACGCCACCATAACATTGCGATATCAGTAAGATAAAGGGTAGCCGTACGTACCTTCAATTCTTCATCGGTTAAGTTGAGCCCATCAAAGTACATCTTCATTTGCCACAAGAAGTTCTCAACTTCCTTGGCATCTCGTTGGCCCGCAAATGACTTTGGCTTCGGTGTCTCCACACGTGGAGCCACCACAACTTGGTTGCCTCCACCACTAGCAAAGGCCTTTTTGCATAAGGACCAATCGTCCTGCATCTCCGCTATAGTAGCTTCCAATGCCCTCATGGCATCCTCAAGCTTAGCAAGCCATTCCTCCTGAACGGTGCTAGCATCAAGGCAAGACCGTACGTCCGCCTTTACCGACTCCATTTCTTTGAGAACGTGGCCCTCCAACGTCTCGATAGTGTGCTCTACACGATCAAGTCGCTCGCCCATCTCCACAACGGCGACCTCTAGTTCACCATCTTCACGTGGTCGGCTGCAATCTCTCATCCTCCTCGGGTGGGTCGTGAGGACGTCCCTCAACTGAACATCTCACGTACCCAATGTGGCCTCACTTGCCATAGTACCTGAACTTCTCAACACGCAGCACCTTAGCCTAACCGGGCTCTGATACCACTTGTCACGAACTTAGTCTCTTCCTAACGCCTTGTGCAGCACTTAGCTAGTTGCCCCGCCTCTTGCAAGAATTGCTAAGTCAGCCTCGCTAACTCATCCTCGCGTGCTCGGGATTTAAATAAAGAACTCGAGAGTGTTTGGAAAACTCTTAACTACTTGTATTGCTCTCCAAAATGGTGGATGGTTACGAATGATGCCTAGCCCCCTATTTATAGTAGTCCATTTGAAAATAGATGGTTGAGATCAATTCGATCTAACAGCTATAATCGATGATCTAGAGAATTCTCCTAGATATTTACATGGTGTATTCTAGAGAATTCTAGCTATACAAGTCTCTACATGGTTCTAGAGAATTCTAACAATTCTCTACACATCTAGGCTACTCTAGAATGTTCCATCCTCTACTATATATACAAGGCAGTGTAGAGATTTAACACTTTGGAACCTCATTTTTGGGAAGGGGTCTTGAGAATTGCCGGAACGTGACAACGCGCTCGCGCGCTATCAAGTGAGACGGCGCATGGTAGGTTGCCACCGTGCGACATCTTTCCCTATTTTCTGTTTTAATTTCAAAAATACAAAAATGCAGCCATACAATTTTCAAGTTAAAATTCAATCAACAGATCCAAAAATTAATCGGAATATCCAATATATTCGAATATGCGGTAAAACATATTTAAAGTATATAAGCACAAAAATGAATTCGAGCCATATCAAACCTTGCCTCTAATACCACTGTTTAGATCGGTATGACCCCGAGGATGCCAGAGCAGTGGAAATGAAATATTAAAAAATAAATCTGGCATACCCTAAACTAATTTAGACTGATATGGTACTATCAGATTCAAAAACTAACGAGAAGGGTTTACTCGTGTTTATCTTTTTGAAGAATGAATCAGCAATAGTCATTTTACACAATTTCCTACTTCAATTCTTCCGAATTGATTTGCTCTAGCGCCCCAAGTGTTGCGCCTCTATGGTGTATCCAGACCTTAGTTCATACCCTCGATTATCTGCACCAGTGCTAGGAAAAAGATATCGATGTTTTGGCTATTTGAGAAAAGTGGGAGAAAACATTTGACTTTTCAAGAGTAGAAAAAAAGAGATGAGAGAGAACTACACACTTGTGTAGAGAGAGTAGAGTGAGGCATGTGATGATGATGAGGAGGATTAAATCGCCCTTATGATAGGCCTCTAATAGGCGATCCCACTAGGTCACCTAGTGGGTTCTCTCTCATCATTTTCTCCTTTTCTTTGGGCCCAAGTCAACTATTAATTAATTAATAAGTTCAATGACTTATACTGCGACATGGTCCACCATTCCTATTTAATTAATACCCAATTAGTTAAATACTTTTTTTACATCATATAGATTTTAATTAATTTATCTCCTAACTTAATATATTATTTCAATATTAAATTAGAGACTTTAATCAATTAAAATTTCCCCCCCAATTAATTAATCTTCTCCATTAATTCTTTAAGAATTAACCAAGCCAGTAGGTACTACACTTTTAGTGTGTGGCCCCTTAGGCTCATTAGCAAGCTAGCAATAGGTCCTATCCCAAAGGCTTAATTACTTATTCTCATAATTAATTTGCTCTTGAATTAATCTCACCAAATTAATTAACGACACCTATTGGTCATGGATCAATGCCTAGTAACGTCACCACGACTTCCTAGATGCTAACAATGAAAAACAAACTTATCCAGGTTATGATCTTCATGTGAATCGAATCCTTTCATCTTTTTCCCATCTATGGTCTAGGGTCTGGTGATGGTCGAAACCCTAATAACCTTATAAGCTATGACTGTATTGTGACATCTAATGACCTAGTCTTCTAAGTAGGGACCACCAATCCCCCCTTATAAGACACCTGCTCTGATCAGAGGCTTTCATTGATCATTTGAATTCTCGCAATAGCATAGAAAATACTGGGTGTCTCACCCTGGATGAATCCCATATCCAATGTCAACTTGTTCTGCTATAGTACCAGACTATACCCAATATACGTCACCATATGACTCTCCTAGAGTGCACGTGTACATCTAAGCATAGTGGGTAGTACCTTTTTCATTGACATCTCAGGTCTGATGACTAATCTCACACTACAAAACCCAAGGACTCCAAGTTCGACACAGAACTAACGAGAAATCCTTTGCGAGGTAGTTCGATTCCAAACTCACCTAAGTATGAATCTTTCTGCATGTATTGACGTACCTGGCCATCATCCATGGAACAAGACAATCTCTGATAAGAGTTACACACATAAACAAGTCTTGTCGAGGCATGATATCCCACATCTCACAACCTCTAGGACATGGAACAACTTTTAGCATTACGTTTTTTTAGAGCATTCCATAGACATCAAGACCACTCCCCTAACCTTTGTGTAATCCTTGGAATCTTTATCTATACTATCATAAGTAAATAACAATAAAGAAGCATACCAAATAATTGTTCAATATACTTATTAAAACAAGACTGTCATAGTGTTTACAATTTAAATGGCTACACCAAACAATGGCTCGCCGGGCACATAACAATATCATTGACACTAGTCTCAGTTCGAGCGGGTTAGCGCATTAAAGGCCCTGCACTCTAATCTTGATTCTCATGAGGTCTCTAGGGTTAGCCCAACCCATAACCATGGCCTATGTATGCCAACTGATGGTCCCAAGTGGCATACGAAAGGGTCTAGAGGGGGGGGGGGTTGAATGGACCCTGAAGTCTTTTTCGACTTTAAAAATTCATATCACTTTTGAAGGTTTTGAACGCTTAGTAAGCTGAGCACTAGGTCAGGCGCTTAAAGATAGATAACTTAGACATAATGATTTCAACAATTACCAAAGTAGGGTAACGTTTTAAACGCTTAATCAGGGTTAGCACAGCAAAAATGATTTTAAAGTTTAGCGTTCTCTTTTGTCAAATGGTCACTTAACCGGTTTAATGCCTTTTTCAAAGATATAATATGAATCATTGAGCGCTTCATCCACTTTCTGTAGTTCCATTTGGGAAAGGAAACTTGCGAACATGACCTCATTAATTGTAGAGGCACTAGTTCAAACAGGTGCTCCAATATCTCCAATAACTAGTTCTGGTGGATGATCTCTAAGCCATTTTCGATCTGGTTTAACGGGTTGAGAGACTCTTCATTATCAATCGCTTGACCCTCATTTGTCTCTGGCGCAGTAGCTGCATCATTCACAGTTCCAATTTGCTCTTGATGATCATTCTCTTCATGATCATCAGCATTTCTAACAATATCATCAATAGTAATCTCACGAGTAATCTTAGGATTGGGCACAAAGATCTCATCATCGTCATCATCATCACTATCATTAACAAGATTGATTTGTGACGCTTGTTGAGCAAGATCTTCAATTCCTACATCATCAACATTAACCTTACTCGGTTCTTGATTAGCATCATCAAAACACAACTTGAGTGGATTCTTCAACCTTGGATTTGATCTTATTTAGGATGCGAAAAGTCTTTCCATTCTTGGTGTAGCTTAGAAAGATTTCTTCATCCGCTTTAGGATCAAATGTCTTTAGATTGTGGGATCCATTGTTATGAATGAAACATTTTGAACCAAATACATGAAAATATGAAACGTTTGGCTTACGTCCCTTCCACAACTCATATGGAGTCTTTTCATGTTGCTTGTTGATCATACACCGGTTCTGAGTGTAGCAAGAGGTATTGATTGCTTGGGCCCAAAGGCAGCTTGGACTCTGCTAGCATTGTCCTAGCATTGTTCAGTTCTGTCGCTCAGCCACTCTATTCTATTGAGGTGTTCTAGGTGCAGAATACTCATGAAGTATTACAATATGTGTACAAAACTTCTCAATATTATGGTTAGTAAATTCAGTTCCTCTATCGCTTCTAATTCTCGTCACCTTTGGATCTTTCAAAGTTTGTAATTGACGAATTAGCGTTGTGCGCTTGACACTAGTTTCATCGTTAGTCGCTAGAAATTTTACCCATGTACAGCGAGAGAAATTATCAACTATTACTAGCGAGTACTTTTTACCACTAACACTCATGATTTGAATAGGATTAAACAAATCTAAATGCAATAGTTCAAGAATTCTAGAAGTAGATAGATGAGGTTATTCTTAAAAGATGATTTGACTTGTTTACCCATTTGGCATACATCACATAAGCGATTTTTCTGAAAGGAACCCTTAGGTAATCCCTCTACTAGATTTAGCGGTATTAACTGAGAGATTGCTTTAAAGTTGAGGTGATTCATTTTTCTATGTCATAACCAACCCAATTCATTTTGACTTTAAGCAACAAAGCATGTAGGGTTGTTATCTATTGTTGAACCCCAATCTACCAAATACATATTGTTTGTTCTTTTTCCTTTTAATTTAGTAGATTTAGTCTTAGTGTCATTAATATAGCAACAGTCACTTGAAAATTTTACTTCAAAAATTTTATCACAAAATTGACTTATGCTTAATAAATTATGCGCAACACCCTGAACATAAGATATGTCACTTATCATGACGTTCCCGTTATGTGATACCTATACCTTTGGAGTTATCAACAAATATAACTAGAGGACCATGGGTTACACGATAGTTGACCAAGAGATCCTTTGAGCCAATCATGTGCCTTGACGACCCACTATCAATGTACCAAACTAAAGTATCGGTGTCGGCTCTAGGTACCTGCATTTAAAGGGCAGTTCTAATTCTTTTTAGGTACCCATTTTGTTTTGGGTCCTTCAACGTTAGTAGCTTTAGTTTGAATTAAAACTTTCGGAACCTATATTTGCCTTGTCTTCATTACGAGAGGACTGGTCTTCTTGGGTTTCGGTTTGTGTTGGGTGTGTTTTTTAGGTGTATAATAATATCCTCGATTATAATAGTAATCATAGTCATAATCATAATCATAATCATAATCATCATAGTATCGATAATATGATCTAGATCTTTGAGGATACTGATGCTGGTATTTCCTCGGCACTGGCTTAGGAGTCATTTTTGGCGATGGACGCTTAGCGTTTGATTCACTGGTAAAAGGTTTCTCCTTAGCGCTTTGAGCATTTGGATAAACCTTCTTTTGTGAATCATTCACGTTCGTCTTCTCCTTATTGCCTGAGTTGGTACTAACCTTCTCATTTGGCCTCTTACCATTGTCTTGGGGTTCATTCAGCGTTTGACTGTTTGAACTCTTCTCAACAAATAATACACCTTTTCCTTTGTTGGTTGCCGTAACCTTAGACGCTTTTGATTTTTGACCAAATTTACCACAACCTAAACCGATCTTTTCACCAAAAAGTATATTTACCTCAGTCACATTATCTATCTTTCTTGATGCTTTTGATAATGATGAGACAAGCTGCTCTGATTTGGCAAGTTTAGTGATCAACTCAGCTTCTCTCTTGACTATTATATCAATATCACTTTTCAATTGAGTAATCTCACTCTCAAGTGATTAGTTTTTGTCAATACATTGTTGCTGAACTTGCAACTTTGCCTTGAGCATCACATTATCACTTGTGAGCGATGAAATGATATCAAAGTGATTTTGATATAGCTTGGCGGCATCTTGACAATCTTTATAATATTCATTTACTTTGTCAAGTAATTCATCATAAGAAAGAGGCTGAGATAATTTAGTGGTTACCTTAGATAGCGAGTCATCAGACTCTTCTTCATCTCTCGCCATGTGACAAATTAACGTTGAGTCGTTTGATGGCTCATCATCACTACTTTTATGTGATGATTCCAAGTCCTCTTCAGGTGCAGAGAATGGTTCAGATTCCACTAGCAAACCTTGTTGGCAAAGGTTGCTCTTAAATTGGTTTCTATCCGCATGGTCTTGCCTTGTGGGCTTAGACACATTTAGATAAGGGCAATTTACCTAGTAGTGCCTCGGTTTCCTGCAGTTATAACAAAGGTTAGTCTTCATTTTCTGTTCAGTTGATAACCTTTTGGAAACTACTGGCGCTGAGAGATTCTGAGTTGAAGACGGGGGCGCTTGGTATTGAACTAGCGCTAGAGGTTGAGGAGCAGAATACATTGGCGCTTGATACTGAGGCGCTGGTGCAAGGGGAGGGGTTTGAAATGAGTAGAGTGAACCTTGTTGGTCAACTCCTTGTCTAGTGACACTAACTCTGTAATGAGCAAAGTGAACCTTGCGTCCAATTGATCTAGCGTCTTGTTGGGCTGCATTTTGAAATGCTCAATTCTTTGCATGGTTATGGAGAGCTTGTTCTCCCTCATCTGTGCTGAACCTTCACACACAATGGCCAATTTATCCCATATGTCTTTCGAAGTTTTACATTGCTTGATCTTGTCCATCATTATCTGTTAGCACTAAGTAAAGAGCGCTTCGTCCAACATTATCTAGGTTTGCTCTTTTTAGATCTTCTTGCGTCCATTCCAACTTAGGTTTCTCGACATAACCATTTGGAGTTGCTTCAGTCACTCCAGGGGCTCGAGTTATAACTTTCTTGATCTAAATGGGGCCATCTGTAATTACATCACACATCTCATTATCGCATGAACAAAGATAAGTGAATGCTCTAAGTTTCCATGAGTCATAGTTTGACTCAATCAACTTTGGCATTTTGTTAAAAGCTATGATATGAGATTAAAAAAAATAAAGCGACTAAGTTTAGAAAAATGGATCTAAACAAGCAGTTACGCTCGGAAACGCTTAGGTTTCTACTTCAACCGCTCTGATACCACTTGATGGTCCCAAGTGCCATACGAAAGGGTCTAGAGGGAGGGGGGGTTTGAATAGACCCTGAAGTCTTTTTTTACTTTAAAAATTCATATCACTTTTGAAGGTTTTGAACACTTAGTAAGCTGAGCGCTAGGTCAGGCGCTTAAAGATAGATAACTTAGACTTAGTGATTTCAATGATTACAAAAGTAGGGTAACGTTTTAATCGCTTAATCAGGGTTACCACAGCAAAATGATTTTAAAGCTTAGCGTTCTCTTTTGTCAAATAGTCGTTTAACTGGTTTAATGCTTTTTTCAAAGATATAATATGAATAAGTAAAGTAAAACAATAAAGCAGTAAATAACACAAGATATTGTAAGGTTCACTGGGTGATGTAATCCCATCTACGTCCTTCTTCTCCTTTGGACTTAGAGGAATTCACTAGATTGATTATCGAAGGATCACATAGAGGCTTCTACAAAATAGATGAAACAAAAGATGATCTTGAGCTCCTTGATCACACAAACTTCAACTCCAATAAAGACCTTCTTCAACAAGCATATTTTACACAAACATACTGCTTGTAGAATCAACAAACTTTCTCACTCAGATGAAAGATGTTGAGGGTTTTGTCACGAGTTTGTTTGATGTTGGGAAGTTCAAACAATTTTGGATATCTCAATAAGAGTTTACGATTCTTCTTTGAAGAGGTTTGAGATATCTTTGACTGTGTTTGGAATGTGTATGAAAAGGTTGAAGGATTTTTTGCTATGGAATTTGTAAGATTTTCTCTCAAATAATTTCAGCAAAGTTTTGACCTTTTCTTGTGCATGTACGTGTGTAATTAGGGTTTGCTAGAGGGTACTATTTATAGAGATTTCTTGGGATTTGTCCGTTGGACACATGTAGGCGCGTGCCTCTCACGCAGCGTGTTAAACAATCCCTTTTCGACATTCCAAAATTTCTGCTGGTTCCGATTGGACAAGTGCATGTTTTGAACTGTGATTTCTGACAGTCTAGTCAAAAGGTGGCTTGTCCACAAGTCATAATAGCTTATCACATTTAATGCACTTATCAGACATTTAATGCATTTGAATTTATTTCCCGTTGGAAAGTAATATCCGTTGATGATTGTATTTAAGTCCTCCATGACTTGAGAATTTATTTCAGGTGAATCTGATCCTTGATCGCTTGAGTATTTTGAGCGCTTGATTCAAAAACCCTGAAACAGTCCTTTAGCGTTTGACAGACGCTAAGAACAAATCTTCATCTTCATTTGACTTCAGACGCTGATCTTTAACTTCATCTCTAATAGACTCACCTAGAATTCTATTAGCGATTCGATATCTAATACTTAGTCTAAAATCTACAAAGATAAAATTACAAGCCTAGCAAAATAACAAACATTCAAACACTTATACAAATGTTTTATGAAAGCATAAACTTACATTCTTTTTGGGGTCTAACATAAAATCCTATCTTGTCATCATCAAAACATCTAACATGAAATTTCCTAATACCAACTCTTGCTTAGGTGAAATCTCCAAAGGTACGTGTGACCTCTACCCAGGGAAATTCCCGTCTTGGTCTCATTAAGGGTAAAACCCTGCCTAACATCATACTTTCAAAGCACTTTACCTTAGGGATCGGAAAGGAGACATCTCTTTTGGACACTCTCTTTTAAATTAGTGCTTTTACGAGTCACGCTGTACGGGTTTTCCTACCTATTGAACCTTCTTCAAGGGGTCTGCTATCACAAAGGTTGGGTTTCTCCTGCAAATACTCCCTTACGAGCTCTGCCCATCCCCCTCCAAGATTATGGATCTAGCCTAATCACTAGTCCAAATATGCTCACAACATATATATATATATATATATATATATATATAACATGCATGATTATATTGACCTAGCATCATATAATTTATATAGCACTTTTATGTATCTTTATATATTTGAACTTCTCTTTTCTTCTCTTCTCATCTTGTGCACGTGCACCTGTTAAATATATACTCCACATAAATAACCAATAGAGGTTAATAATAACAATGCCAAACAATATAAATTTTTGCAAGTCATTTATTATGACTCTTACTTGGGTAACTCATAATCAAATTTTATGTTTAATAAATTAAGATGATATAATTCACGTATTTCAAGTTTCCACCTCGTATGAAATCAAATATCATAATGCCTTTAAAGACAATTCCCATTTCATGGGACATATATAATATTATTTTACATCTTAGTTATATTTACACAACTTTCTTGTTCTCGTTTCATGTGCACGAACCTTTAGTTCGTACGGGAGCTCCACAAGGAATAATTATTAGAATAAATATAGAATTGGTCAATCTAGATATTCACCATTTCTTTTCATTTTCCTTTTATTTATTCTCAAATTTCTTGAATATTACTCAAAAGATAAAACTATCACATAAAATGAAAAGCATCAATATATGCCCTCTTACTACTCTATATTTGGAGAAGAACGCGAGACTTGTAATTAGCTTTTCAGTAGGTAAATTGCTAAATATATAAATTAAGCAAGCATCAATATTGCCATAATTTCTTCTCAATTTCATTTTGTATATTCCTGCACTTCAATAACTTAACAGAAATCATCATACCTCACCGTAATCACGAACCCCCACATTTCTCAAGGTCTTCTAATAAAATTCAATACTTTAGAAATCAATTCAATATGATTAGAATTTACACTTTAAGTACTTGAGTACTATATCTTTGGACATAGACTATAAATCATTATTCTGGTTTAATATAGGATACCTTATCATTTGAACTTTATGTATCGCCTCGAAAACTTGTCATATTCAGTATGGTAAATAGCTTAATGCCCCGTAAGAAAATCTCACAAAATTTTACATAGGTATGTTTATGTTTAATATATTAGAGTCTTCTTTCCATTCTTAAATTTAACATATTATCTCTTGAGAATTAATCAAGTAGAGAGTTAATTGAGAACAAAATTCATATGAAAGCAGAATCTGATGTAATAAGAAATCACAAACCTTATGAGTTATGAGTTATGGAGGAGAGATTCAAAGTTTTAAAATGCAATCAAAATTCATCTTAGCAGTGTATTTTGTAGTGGATTTACTCTTCTTTCTTCCTACAGAATATATAATCGCATTTGTAGTTAAAAAGAGAATATTTATTTCCCTTGTTTTATTATTATTAAAATCACTATCACAAATTCTAAAAGCTATTATAACAAAATCTGTTTTAGAATTTTAATGTGAAACATTATTACTCTATAGGAGTCTAAAAATCATTGTATTCAAAACAATATTATTCCAAAGCAAATTATATTCACACGGAGAATGTATTGCTTCAGCAATACAATATTTTAACATTGTAACACAATTCTCCAATAATTATTCTTTGTTTTTTTAAACTCATTTTCAACATGAACGGCTAAATGGAACCAAGTATATCTTTTCATTATACGTAGGAGCTTTCAACACATTCTTATGTATTGTAGAAACACATAACTCAAAAGTTTGAGAATACATACCTCGAATTTGAAGATAAATATCTTGTGAAACTTTGCCCAAAGCAAACTTCAAGATGATATAATGGATGTCAAGTCTCTCAAGACAACTCTTACGAAAATAAATGAGATTAATTACATTACAAAATTCAATCAATTCACAATTAATTACTAAAATGATTCACATTGAAATAAATTAAAATGTCAATTTAAAAAATCATCCAATAAATTTATCAGCTCAGAAATATTACCAAGTTCTCGCATTTTTCCTATTTTCTTTGAATTATCTTTTTATATATTAATACTTCAAGGATATAATGTACTTGTAGTTCAGCATTTGCAAGTATCATAATATTTCAACTTTACTAACTCCTCATACTTTTCTTACACAATTTGACATTTGAAATTTACAAAATTAAATATTACAACACAGAAATATAATTACCAATTATCTTTCCAAATGCTTTTATTCCTCTTTCCTATCGTCTATGCTTATATGCTAAAATTAATGCACACACTAATGATTCAATACGAGGAGTCTCATGGTCAAATTTCAAATCTTATAGTTACAATTAAAGTCAAACCCACATTTCCTAACGTTCAGTACAGTTTATTTTGAGGACACTTAATGAAACGTGATAAACAGTTTGGCAACATTTTCCATAGAGCATAATCATACATTTTGATCAATCTTCATACAAATCAATGTCGATGTAAGAAGATATGCACCTCTTTGAATTAAAGAACACCTTATCTATTTGAGACTTCAATGGATCTCTTTGTTTTCTTCTAAAGCAATGTCAAAGAAGCTAATGCAATTTAGATCCTTGGATCCTATAAATCCAATGCACTATAACTCATTGACATGGTAAAGATTTACATTAGAAACTTATAGGCAGATTATGTATGATGACTCACACTTCAACTCTGAACTCGTTTAGTCATTTGCACACAAACATGTATCGTCCATTAATTTATATATTATTCTCTATATATTCTGAATATCAAATAATGTCAATATATTATGTCTGTTCTTAAATTAAATTAATTTACACATCATGTGGTCAAGCATCTTATAATTTACAAGAATAAATTCACATTACATGATAATCTAGTGACAAAATGCCCATTTGGTCTACTATATATTAACTTATATAACCTCCAAATAACAATAATAATGCATTAAGTTCATCGATATCCACATTCAAAACATGGTCAAACTAACTTTAGGAGAATAACTAACTATTGTAATAACACTCATTCTCCAAAACAATTGTCATTCTTATCTATATACTATTACAAAAAGAAAGCATGCTTTCACTCAAAATGGAAGTTATTTAGGGTACTTTTACTTGAAATGTCTTAAATATCTTTTTCCTTTCAAAAAACGTTGCTCTGTACAGAGGACAAAATGACCTTTAATACACCCGAAAGCAGTTCGGATACCAAATTAACAAATGTTCCATATTTGTCCTCCAAATTGTTCTTCACACAAATGATTGAATAAGGTGAGAATAGTAATTTCGGATGACCCACTAACCCACATCTGTAGAATAAGGCAAATGAAAAGAAAGAATTGTCATAGTCTCTGTTAGGAATTTCATGTTAGATGTTTTGATGATGACAAGATAGGACTTTATAATAGATCCCAAATATAATGTAAGTTTCTATTTTCATAGATAAATGTATAAGCGTTTGAAAGTATGTAAGTTTGATTAGGCTTGTAATTTTTATCTTTGTAGATTTTAGACTAAGTCTTAGATAACGAATCGCTAATAGAATTCTAGGTGAGTCTATTAGAGATGAAGTTGAAGATAAGCGTCTGAAGTCAAATGAAGATGAAAATTTGTTCGTAGTGTCTGTCAAACGCTAAGGGACCATTTCAGGATTTATGGATCAAACGCTCAAAACACTCCAGCGATCAATATCAGATTCACCTGGAATAAATCCTCAAGTCATGAAGGACTTAAATGCAATCATTCAACGATATTTATTTCCAATGGGAAATAAATTCAAATGCATTAAATGTCTGATAAGAGCATTAAATGTGATAAGCTATTATGACTTGTGGACAAGCCACCTTTTTTACTAGACTGTCAGAATTTCAGAGTTCATAGCTGCTCCCGTCCAATCGAAACCAGCAGGATTTTAGGAATGTCAAAGAAAAGGCTGATTCACGCGCTCACATGTGTCCAACAGACAATTTTCAAGAATAGCCTATAAATACCTCATTCTAGGAAACCCTAATAGAGAGAAAAATACGATCAACACAAGAAACCTTTGCTGAAATATTATCTCAAGAAAAGCTTTGAAACTTCATAGCCAAAATCTTTCAAGATTTTTACATACATTCCAGACAATCACAAATACCTCAAACATCTTTCAAAGAAGAAACCCAAATTCTTACTGAGATATTCCAAGTTGTTTGATCTTTCCAAAAACAAACAAAAATTGTGTGACAAAACCCTCAACCTTTCATCTGAGTGAGAAAGTAGTTGAAAACCCTTACAGGCGGTATTTTTTAGTGAGAGAAGCTTGTAGAAGAAGATCTTCATTGGTGCTGAAATCTGTGTGATCAAGGAGCCCGAGATCAGTTTCACCTCTTTACTATCTTGTAGAAGATTCTGTGTGATTCTTTGATAATCAACTAAGTAAATTTCTTCCAAGTAAAAAAGGAGAAGAAGGACGTAGCTGGGATTACATGACCCAGTGAACCTTACAATTTCTTGTGTTATTTTCTTTCATTATTGTCTTGTTTTATATTATATTATTTATTCTGAAAAAGACAAACTAAACTGCCAAGCGACTATTTAACCAAAACGAACACTAAAGCTTTAAAATCATTTTCGTTGTGTTAACCCTGATTAAGCGATTCAAGCTTTACCCTACTTTGGTAAATTGCTAAAATCACTAAGTCTAAGTTATCTTTACTGAAGCGCCTAACCCAAGCGCTCAGCTTCCTAAGCGTTCTAACCTTTAAAAGTGATACAAATTTTTTGAAGTTGAAAAAGACTTCAGGGTCTATTCAACCCCCCCTCCCTCTAGACCCTTCGTATGCCACTTGGGACCACCAAGTGGTATCAGAGCAATTGAAGTAGAAACCTAAGCGTTTTCGAGCGTAACTTCTTGTTTAGATCCATTTTTCTAAACTTAGTCGCTTTAAATTTTTTTTGAAAACTTCTCATTATGGCTTTTAACAAAATGCCTAAGTTGGTAGAGTCAAATTATGATTCTTGGAAACTTAGAGCATTCACGTACTTATGTTCTTGCGATAATGAAATGTGAGATGTAATTTCAGATGGCCCCATTAAAATCATGAAAGTGATAACTCGAGCGCCTGAAGCTGATGAAGCAACTCCAGATGGTTATGTTGAATAACCCAAGTTAGAATGGACACCAGATGATAGAATAAGAGCGAATCTGGATAATGTTGGACGAAGTGCACTTTACTCAGCGTTAGGAGACACTGATGCATTATTCAACAAGATCAAGCAATGTAATACATCAAAAGAGATACGGGATAAGTTGGCTATCGTGTGTGAAGGTTCAGCATATATGAAGGAGAACAAAATTTCCATAGCCATTCAAAGATTTGAGCATTTCAAGATGCAACCCAATGAGACGCTAGAACAATTGGACGCAAGGTTTACTTTGATCATTACAGAGTTAGCATCATTAGACAAGGAGTTGACCAACAAGGAAATGGTCAATAAGATTTTAAGAAGTCTTCCAAGCAAGTATTTGATTAAGATAAATGTTTTAGTACTGTTCTATTTCAACTAATCATATGTCAATTGATGATGGATTGATGCCCAATTTGTTTTCCAATCTGCCTAGTATACTGCCTATATCGGATAACTATTTTTCAGGTAGTTCTATGAATATTAAATATAAATTGTTCTAATTGCTTCTAATTGTGATATAATCTATAAACATATTATTTCAAGTAAGTTAAATGTTTTAGTTCAACTAATCATATGTCAATTGATGATGGATTGATGCCCAATTATTTTTCCAATCTGCCTAGTATACTAAGTAGAACATATAAACATGTTATTACTTACTATGGGAAACTAGTGACATTAATAAGTGGAAGAAGCATATATGAAATACATTGATTGTACTACATTCAAATATGCATTGTCACACACGGTATGTTTTATTGAAACATCACAAAATTTAGATTCACATTATCTCGATATCGATACCCTAAACCCTAAAACTCGATACCCTAGACCATGTGTATTGCTTCTAATTGTGATCTAATCTATAGACATATTATTTGAAGTAAGTTAAATGTTTTAGTACTGTTCTATTTCAACTAATCATATGTCAATTGATGATGGATTGATGCACAATTGTTTTTCCAATCTGCCTAGTATACTGCCTATACTGGATAGCTATTCTTCCGGTATAGTTCTATGAATATATGCTTTCCGCCTAAATTTGAAAAAGGTATATGCTTCCCGCCAACATTTTGAATTAATTTCCCGCTCCTTTTCAACTAAAAATTCAAAAACGCTATTGAAAACACGATTTTGAGGCAACGTTTTAAAAACACTTTATTTCTGTTATTTCCCCTTTATTTCATTTCTTTTTTTTAGATATCAGAATTTGCCATTCTTTCTTCATCGAGAATCCCCTTCCTTCCTTCCTTCCTTTCTCTGCGCCAGACTTCCATCTTGGATCTTTGACCGCCACCATCGAGCACAAATGAGACGATCGGGACCGCCTCCACCAAGCACAAATCAATAGACGTTCTTGTAAAACAATTTACAATGACAAGGTCAGTTTTCTGTAATTTTTTATGGGTTTAGGGTTTAATATATGCATTGATTTGTAATATTTTTTAGTTATGAACTTTGTTTCTGTGTAATTGTCATACTATTAATACAAAATTGCCATACATTGTATATGATAGTGGAGTAATGAAGAAATTAGGGTTTTAGAATATATGCAAATGTGGTGGAATTGGTTTAATTTTTTTTGTTTAATATAATGTCTTTGTCAATATTATGTGTAATTATTGTGAATATTGCAATTTAATAGAATTATTATGATATTATTGAATACTTTTTTGTGTTAAGAATATTAAACGTATGATTATTGAGCTGCAATACAGTGGTTACTTCTGAAATCGTATTAATTTTTATGTATATTAATTCAGAGATAAATGGGTGACCGACCTGTTCCAAATTGCATTTGTGGGTTTGGTAGAATGTCGATTGTATTGACAACCAACCCATAGTATCCGGGCAGATATTATTATGCTTGTTCTTCTTGCCACTCAGAGCATGGAGTATGGTGGGACGAGTATTAAAACAAACTTTTTGTTCTACCACTTGTTCCCCCACATGAACATTTTCTTTATGATCGACAATGGGATTGGCAGAACGATGAAATGTTCATCATGTCTTTGGATAGCTCTACTACAAGTGGTTATTTCACTCCTCTAAAAAATC
This sequence comes from Buddleja alternifolia, assembly GCA_019426215.1. NCBI lineage: Eukaryota > Viridiplantae > Streptophyta > Magnoliopsida > Lamiales > Scrophulariaceae > Buddleja > Buddleja alternifolia. Next base: position 17,658,226 of record CM033395.1, on the reverse strand, counting down.
ATTATATTCCATTTCTCAATGCAATGAATGCATTGAATTATAGATTCAAGACCTCATACAATTATCAATTGATCTTGCAAAAGTGGAAAATGCTTATAAAAAGGTTTCGTGTTTATTACTGGTTGACTAATAAGCCTAATGTTGTCAACGTTGATTATGTTGAAGACAAGAACGAGATCCACGCCTCAGATGATGCGTGGGAATATATTTTGAAGGTTCAATCGTTTGCAGGGGGTATAGACACAAGGATGAGCCACAGTGGGAAGTTCTGAAAAATATTTTCCAAACTAGGGTTTGTGAAGAGACCAGGAATTTGACAGACAGGTATGTTAAGCCATTACCTCCAAATGGTCTTGAGGAGTGGATGGAGGGTGGTTCCGTCGGCATAATTGTTTTTATTTGTTGTAATTTAAAAAAAATATTGTGTTTAATTGGAGTATGTCAGAATTTGTTGTGTGTTACTTAAGAATTTATCACAATTGTATTGTTGATGGATTGATACCCAAGTCTTTTTATATTTTTATTTTGGCACAATGCTTTTTATACTACGTAGCAATTAGGCCAGGATACAAACAATACCGATTATATTGGGTACCAATCTAGCCAGTATATTTCATACCACTTATATCCTTAAAAAATGAAGACCAAAATAATCAAAAAATGAAGGTAAAACAAATTAACTATTAAAGACTTAATTTTTACAGCACTGCTTGTTATACTAGGTAGCAATCTGGTCAGGATACAAACAATACCGGTTATACTGGATACCAATCTGTGCAGTATCAAATAATACCGGTTATACTGGGTATCAATCTGGCCAGTATACAAAATGTTACTACAACAGACCTACCAATCAAATATAACCTAAGCCTCATACAAAAGATACTAATTACATATATTCACAAGCCAATCACAGCACATACGCAAAATGAAAGTCCACATTTGCCGATAATCTTGGAGACATCCTTATCGACAACCTTTTGCTTACTCTATCAGGATCATCAACAAACACGGCGTTGCACAAAATATTTATCCTCTCCAAGTTAAATGCGTGCGCCAACACATACTTAACGTAGCTCATCTCGCATTTAATGCCTGTGAAATTTGTTATGCTCACCACATCCACATTTTCCATTCCCAAATCACCCAAATTCCACTCTTGTACATATTGGCCAACACTTGTTGGATTGTTTGCCAAGATGTCACTTGCCTACAAAACAAGTAAAATTTCAACTTAAGATATTTTTTTTTGAAAAATCAGAATTGAAAGTGTTAAATAACCATGTTATAATCAACGAATGATAAAATATAAAATATTACCACCAAATTAATTGAAAATATTTGCAAGTTCGAACATCTACTAATCATCACTAGTGTCATTGCGAGATGCTCGGTCTTGTTCAAACATGTAAAATTCAAGCTGATCATTTCGACAAAATATTACGAGGACACACGGCGATGTAGACCATCCAAGCTGGCCAAAATCTACCAAAGTATCAAAAATATAAAATCAAAAACAACTTCATAGATTTAATGCACACACAATAAGCCTATTGAAAAAATGATAGGTATACCTATCCCAAACCCATCGACACATGAGCGTCATCGGTGATGAATAATTCTTTCGCCATTTTAACAACCCCTCAATGGAAAAGGTTATTAGTGCAGTTCTTTCAAAGTTAATGACATCGCCATGTAGTATCCATTGCAATGTATGAGCTCTAGACACAAGCGTATGCCCCGACAACCCCTGATTTTGTGTCGTTAAAATAACCAACACCTTTACATTGGGGATACGTAGTTTTACTTTGACATTGCTTTGGCCACGGTTGAACGCCATTTTAAATATTTTCAAACCGCGCAAATAACCCGCAAATTCACTAAGATTTTCAAAACCACAACCACATATTTGCAACCCCTCTAACATGGGAAACCATTTTCTAATCTTACTGCAAAACTGGTTTTCAATCATAACAACACTCTTCAATACTAATTTTTTCAAATTTGGCAACTTAATTCCTTTCTCCCACATAACAGTATAGTTAGGCAGTGATAATTTCAAATCAACAACTGCTTGGGAGAAAAATAGGATGTTAGGGACAGAATTTAATAGTCGACCGACTAATTTTAGTTTTCGAACCTGGTGATCAACACCAAATAACACCCACTCTTCCCTAATTTGTTCCCAACCTCCACCCCCCCCCCCCCACCAAAATCAAATAACAAAGTATGTACAACACTATTGTTATGTTGATGAAGAGTGCGATTAACAAAATCAATAAAATCTAAGCGTCTGTACCATTAATTATTATGATGTAGAAAAGCCCCATGATAGAAATCAAATTTAGGGATGGAGTACCAAAGATGTTGGAAATGTTTGGATACAAACCCCAACATGGATGCCTCCACCATTGATAGCTTTGATAACCTATCCATAATGTGAAATATCACGATGGGGGGAAGCGTGCTTAATCGATCTTCAATATCCATGTTAAAGTGTTATAGAAGTGAAAGGTTAGTAGATTGAAAGATGATGGGTGAAAGGCTTGGTTTGGATGTAAAATTTTCAAACTACAATATTTTCCTCTCTTCTTCTTAGGCCTGCTTTGCTATTGAAAGTGTTTGGGAAGTTCGGATTTTATACACTCGGAGGAAAAATAAAGTCACAGGTGAAAGAAGGAAGGAAGAAAGTGAGAGTGAAGAAGGTGAAAGTGTTTTTTTCTGTAGAGGATAAATAAGGAAGGGGAAAGGGCAAGTGATTAATTAATCTCCCTCTTAACAACTGTCAAAATGTTAACTTAACCACTAAGTTGGTGGTGGGTGGACGTGTGGTGATGAGTCTTTCAAACTTTCTCTCACCCCAACCGAGCTGCTAACTTTCCCACATTTATTATACTGTTTTGAATGACCTCTAGTATATGTAGTATAACTATTATGCTACATATATTGAATAAATAGATTGGATAGATGGGATTGAGAACCAACCACTTTAATGCATTAAATTCCATCTTAATTTGTTACCAACCACAAAAATCTTTCCACTAATGGCCACTGTGTTTTTAAATACTAAACCCTAATATTTTACAGTATTATATCCGACGTAATTCTAATTGTGAATTACAAGTTAAACTAGGTACCAATCTGGACAGTATACAGATAATACTTGTTATATTGTCTACCAATATACCCAGTACATTTCATACCATATCATATTCTGTGGGTGGTGTGTAAATATTAAAGTCCTAATTTTTACAAAATGAAAGTAAGATACGTATTTAATGATTTTCGTATTTGTTAGTAAATGTAAAGCTTCACTCTTTAAATTACTTAATTAATAAAATTGATCATATCATTTTTCACAATATACTGGTTGTACTAGGTAGCAAATTGGCAGTATACTAAATATACTGGTTATACTGGGTAGCAATCTGGCAGTATACTAAATATACTAAGTACCAATCTATGCAGTATATTCAATAATCTTGATATTTTTTTTATTGTTCTAATTTAGTAAAAACCTAAGAATTTCCTTTTTATTGTTCTAATTTATTTATTTTTCTGAATTTTTCAAATTTTTAATTTTCTCTTATCACTTTTCTATTTTGTTATGAATTTTTCCCGAAATTTAGTTGAATTTTTTTTCTTCGGAATTTTCTATTTTTGACTGAATCTGCCCGAAGCTGACCGAGGGGGCAAAGTGCACATATATGATAGGTTAGGAGCAAAGTGCAAAGGGGGCAAAGTGCAAAAATATTTACAAGTTAAGAGCAATTTCTATGTTCATCAATCAACTATCATGTTCAAAATCTCCTTAGCTACCCTCTGCCTAAAATACGACATGTGAGTCTGCCTAAAACAAAGACCAATGTTGCCAGAACTACTACAAAAGTCGGCGTACTTGATCATGAACATTCTACAGTCGTACACATTTTCCTATCGAGGATGGTTCGTGGCATACTCATGAACCTACGAACTCAAATCGATGGATACTCCGCTTTTCTGCTTCACCTCATCAACAAAATACATAGCTAGAAATTTCAAAACTTCTTGATCTTGTCCACCATCTGAATCAAGATACTGCAACTTTTGCTCCTTTTTGTTGATAATAGCTAAACACCAATGTTTGGGTTTGTATATAGGCACAAAAATTTGTCACAATCAAGTAGGTGATAGCCCAGAGTGTTTGAGGTCGTCCATCCCTTCACCGAATCGAAATCACATTCACCATTACGAACCAAAAGTTGGTAAAAGAAAGTGCTAAAATAATGGCACCTTAAAAATTTGGTTGGCTCCCTCCTCTCTCTTTTTTTCAACAATTGAAAATACAAAATAATCACATCAGAGTTAAGCCAACCTCTTGCCCGCAAACATTGAAATTGTTCGTCAGTTATCTGAATATTAGAGGGACTGTGAGTCACCAACAATTTTTTAGAATTGAAAGACATCAAGGCTTCGAAAACAACCTTTTTTTCTTCCGGAGTAAGAGGCAAAAAAAAAAAAAAACTCGCAACCATATCCTTGTTCACCAATTCTATAACAGTATTTGGGCCCAACTCCCCCTGGGCAAATAAAAATACGTTAAACGAAAAGATAAATACACACAGTACAATATTTTGAATTATTGTATGCAAATATTGTGTGCAAATACAAATACTAAATACTAACAGAAATACTAGTACTGAATAACATTACTAATACTAATATTGTATACAGATACAGTACCCATACAAACACTGTCATCAAACCAAATGGAGATTGGTAAATGCCATACAAATACAGTACTAATACACATAATGCCATATTACGTCTTACGTACTTTCTTCTTCTTCTTCTTTGCTCCGGGATTGGTAAATGGCGATTTTTGATACTTGGATTTCTTAGGCATCCTCTTCAAATAAAAGTCAGTTCTTCTTGTACAACTACATCTACTATGGGATCAGCACCCACATACACTCCACCATTAAAAAGGACCATAGCTAAACAACCGACATTATCCCCACCATGTCCTTCATCCGCATCCTCACCAAGAACCTCATCATCATCATCATCCTCATCACCTCCAAACTTTCTTGAAATCCTTTAACACACTTTCAACCCTTTCTAACCTTCCATTCATTAATAAACCTTCTGTGATAACAAATCACCCTTTGCTATTAACCCACCAAGGACTTTCAGAACCATATCATTGGTATTGATGGGTATTGATGAAACATCGGGAACACTGTCCTGTGCAGGTTTGGATGTACCACATTCAACACTTTCCTTTTAAGGTCTTCTACCATCATCAATTCTGGCTACAATTTAGTCACTGGAAGAATGGAACGTTGAGATTCCAAATCTATTTGGAAAATATCATCGAATACAATTCTACCTCATTTCTCCAGTATTTCAGTCCATAATTTGGTGGTGGTGTCATTGACCGTGCTATTGGTTTCATCAAAAAGAGCAAACCTTTGCATGTGGTCTGTTGCCAGTTCCTCCGGCGTGGCCTGAAGTATGCTTTTAATATCCTATAAAACAAATAAACAAATATATATGATAGAATTAATAAAATTCATTATACACAAATAACAAAATTTATAAGGTTTGAGGTTTTAACATTTAAATTGTCAATGGAATAGTAACCTGGCTGCTTCCAACCAACATAAGAATTTGAGACAAGGTGGGATATTGTTTCTTGTGAAGAAGTTTAGTAGTCCACTTGCACATTCTCGGAAATTGTCCGGGCATATTCTCCCTCAAACGCCCAATCATTGGTGAGAGTGCGCGTATACACTCGAAAGGAAGAAGCTAACATAGGAACAGAAAAGATATTATCAAATATTCAAAATACAGTAAGCCGACAATTAACAATGAAAGATAAAAACAAAATTTACCATAAGTGGGAGAACAAAAAAACGAAAGTTGCACTGTGGATTTGCTACAACCAATTACTTCTTTAGGTCCAAACATTTCAATTGCTCCATCAAAACAGAATAAGAAAGTCTACCCCATGGATAGATTTTCGCAAACTCAAGGTCATCAACAATTGCAAGAAGACGGGAGTCTATTGGTGATTCATCATTTGGTGGGATAAAAAAACCGAAACCAACAAATATAATAACGCAAGCTTCAACTTGTTAGATGCAAGGATCTTTAATGCTTTGTCACTAGAACTAATCTCTGCCTTCTTTGCAGGCTTCTTCGAAGACTTTCAACGAGTACGAGAACGAACTACTTCTCCACGGATCACACACTGCTTAAGTTGTTCCCTAGGAATTTTTACTGTGGCTTTAAGGCTAAGGTATCTACAACTAAAACCATCATCCTCCACAACCTTTGAATCTGCCGAATACCGGGAGCAATTCAACCCGCACATAATTGCATGTTCTATCAAAGAGTAACGAATAGGTATGCCATTTACAACAATCCAAATTTCAGATTGGTCTAGAGACTCCACTATTCGGGTTAGCAGCATCCACAGAGGTGTTAAGACCATGTCCATGTCCGAAGCTACGTCGAATAATGGGGCAAACTGAGAATTCTTAAACCACATTATACCATGTTCGAAGCTACGTCGAAGCAGCCATTGATGGATAATGGGACTAAACAAGAATGGTTTAACAATCAAAATTAGAAAATTAAAATAATTTCACAAAACCCCTAAATTTGCGAATACAGCTTCAAAATTCAAATTACCTTGGGGGAATGAAGAAGAGGTGGGAAAAGGATGTTTATGAACAATTATACCAGATTTACTTGGCTTCTTTCCTCCGGTACACTGTATAAGTATCGGTCTGGTATGGTGTTGTTCTTCTGCTCTTGTCCGCAGCTCTCTCTTGATTTTCCCGTTGGAGATTTTCAATTTTCATCCATGTGTTAAATTGAAGAATTTTTAGGAGCTGTCAACGCGTTTTTTGTACTTGTTAGCGTTTTTTCACTTATTTTGGCTCTAAGGGCTAAATTGTAATTATATAATACATTAAATCAAAAAAATACAATACAAGAGATGCTAAAACGTTTCTTCCTATAGGTGGCCCTTTTATTGGGTGGTATTTTGGGCAGTGCACATCCAAATGGCCCCCAAAAATTGAAAAAAAAGGAAAAGAAAAACCCCAGACATAAGGGGTCTAAATTTGCAACACCCCTGCATATGGGTTCTAAAATTACTAACTTCCCAATGGTTAGGATGGGGATTTCAAAATTATGATCCGGTAATTTCTTTTAAATTTTGTGAGACGATAAATTCTTAATTCTGATATTTCTTCACAATTCTCAAGAAGGTAATTTTGATTTAGACTAAACTTGACGAAAGAATCACTCCTACGGTCCAGTGTCACACTCAACCTCAAAAAGTCTCTATGAAAAGGTAATATTTTGGCGGCATATACCCCGGATATGACCAAACAGGCATCGCGAGCCTGCTTGGGGAAGCATAAGGTGACGACTTTCAAGCCACATGTTCAGGGGTGATAAGGAAGAAGCAGCGGGATCTAAAGAGCCATGAGCAAAGCCATTGGACGCGATTGTATTGCCAACATGGCCCCCTCCTTCTTAAGCATGCCTTGTACATATTACTTGCATTGAATTGCCTGCTATTTAAATGTCTGTTATGAAACTTGAGTATCATGCCACTTATTGTTACACCATTATCATGAATGTAAATTCATTTTTCACATATGTTTTCAATGATTTTTGAACAAAACTTTATTATGCATATACTAAGATCTTGGTGTCATTCCAGCTATTGTTTGATTGTTACTATGATCACAAATGCCATTCTTACTCATGTTTTCAATGATACTTTGAAAAACAAATCTATTATTGTTTTCACCTAAACTTATCATTTTTGGGTCTAAAAACTATTTTAAGCACCTTTCACAAGAACACAGGCACCCACTAAACTTTGCTTGCATATTTTTCTTTCTTCCTTCCAGTTATAGGTGAGTCGGGCAGTGAGACTATCTTGAAGGATCATAGTATAGACCTGGACAATCATAAAGGTGAACGTTGTAGATTAAGTAATGGATATTAAGTTATTCATTTAGATGACGTATCAGGGTTGTGACTCTACAAGATAAAATGTTTAATTGTGTTTGGATTTTGGACTGTACTACTGCAAGGATAGACTCCCATTTTTTGGTTGGATCCTTTTAGTATTGAATTTGGGGAGTGGCACAAGTAATTCACAAATTTAGTAAATATAGTGGACCAACTCACACCACTTACCTGAAAGCCAACTGGCTTAGCAAGATTCCAATCAATCCAAGTTTTAGTATCAAGCTCAAAAAATCTGCCAGGGTGATGAGGGGGGACTAGCTCAGGCCAAGCATTAGCTGCCCAAGGGCAGTCCCGAACCACATGTAAATTGTTCTCCTCCAAGCATCCACAAAAAGTACATCTCGCTGTAACAGTAATGCCTCGGCTTCTCAGCATATCAGCGGTGAGGAGTTTATTTTGTCGGAGGAGCCAAATGGTTAGCTTGCAACGATAAGGGCCATTAACTTTCCATAAGTGTTTCCAATTATTTTCCTCCTATCCCAAAGGGTTTAATCCAACTAAATACTCATAGACACATTCACGAGTAAATGCCGGAAGGAGTGTGGTGCCAAATGGGAGTGTCAGTTTCAGCAATAGTGTCATCAATATTTTGAAGTTCCAGATCACTCTGAATATCCATAGAAAGGTGCCCAAGCTCTATCCAATTCCACCCATGTCCCAGGCGCCAATAGCTAACTACCGATCGAGTGGTATCTACCGGCATATCAGAGGGGTCCAGCCGTTGTAGCAGACTCGAGTTTTCTAACTAAATGTCTTTCCAAAAAAGGTTCGTATTGATCAAATCGTTTTAATCTCAATTAAGTTTCTATGTGAGTCCACGAGACTAGTTAGGTGACACTCACATTCTTGGTTTCCTCCTATTGTCGATTGAGATGAACCTAGAGAGTCGCACTTTCAAGGAATTAAGTGATAAAAATCTCTAGTTATCAAATAGGAACAGTGATTAAATAATACTAAGAAAAAGGTTATTCTAGTAATTTGTCATTTGGTGAAGAAATTAATTAATTTAATTAATTATATTAATTGAAATAAATTGATAATAAATAATTAGATTGATTTATTATTTTTCTATTAGTCTAAATTATTAATTAGATAATTAATTTAGATAATTATTAATTAATATCATATATTAATTAGATTAATATATGTTGGACTTATTTAATAAGTGGACTAAGTTGAAAGTCAACTTAATGTACTATAAATAGTAATAGGCATGTGAAATGATGAGGATGGGCTTAAGGAATTAATTAATTCCAAGCCCATCATCTCATTTAAATACACACCTTAATAGAATAGCCTAACATAACATTACTACATACCAAGAGAGGAGAAAAAACACTCCCTCTCCCCTTCCTATAGCCCTCGGCCTCTACAGAGCCAGAGAAGGAGGATTTTTCTTCAAACATTTTTTAGGCTTGATATGTTTTTTCGACCACCATAGGAACCTAGGATTGCTGCTATAGTTGTAGATCAAGAAATCTTTTTCTACTACAAGGTTAGTAAATCGATGAAGTTCAATTTCATCTTTTTCAAGTAAAAATTATTAAACCCCAAAAGTGATTCGGCTTGTGAATCCGGATATATTTTTCTTTCTGGTGCATATGAACCAAGATTCACAACAGTAGTGGGGTTGCACAATGTTCCACAGACCAAATTCCGCCTTATCACCGCCATCGGCTATTTTCTTTTGGGGTGGCCGATCCGCCGGAGCCCTGCCATTTTCTTTATTATTTTCAACTATGCAAGTTTCCTTGCAGTGACCATAAGATCCGCATCCAAAGCATATCATATGAAGGCCCTCATATTGAATAGTGTGGATTTTTTCGTTAACCGAATCGATGAAACGAGGGGTTTGTTGAAATCGAGAGATACAAAAATTCTAGCAAATCTTCCTCGTATCGATTCCTCACTGTTCTTATCATTTTTTATAACTTTACCTATCGTCTCTCCCATAAGAGCAAGAGCTTTTGCATTCAAGTATTCAATAGGGAAAGTCGGGAATTGAATCCAAATGAGAGTTGTTGTGATAGTTTTTGTCTCCGCATCAAATTCGGGGGTCCACGATTTAAGTATAAGGTAGTGTCCCATAACTACCCACGGGCCACCATTGATAACTCGATCATAATCTTCTTTTGAGTGAAATCGGACTTAATAAAAGTCATTCCTGAGATCAACCAGTTTGAGTTCATATTGAATTTTCCATAGGAGTTTCATCTTATGTCTGAGAATGGCGAATCCCACCTTACGCCCTTAGACCTTCACAACCAGGGCTCAGCGATAGGGTGCATGCATCTCCAACATTTCATCTTTAGGAAAGACGACGTCTTGTATTGTAGATTTGATGGTGGGTGTTGTTTCACCTTCAACCACGAGGGTTTGGTTATCCCCAGATTTTTGTCAAATTCATCCGTTTCTCCCTGGCCTATGTAATAGGGTTGAGGGGATTCTATCGATGCCATGTTTCTTTGAGTTGGTTAGTGTTCCAAATATTAGTAGAGTTGGTTTGTTTCTCAAAGTCTGTTTCAATCTCCATTTGTTGCATTTTAGTTTCTTGGGGATTCTTGGTGGGGTGGTCATTGCGGGAGGCGACCGGCCAGGGTCATGAACAACCATGCACTGAAAAGGTAAGTTGTCATTGAGAGAGAAATCTTCTTCCTTATGCATTTTATTTTTGCACGTGGCTAAACTTTTATGACATCCTCTTCTGTTGCTTGTTTTATTTCAATTTTCAGACTGATGGAAATCCAACATCAGATTTATGGATAAGTAGTGTCTCATTGCAACCATTTACACATGAAGAATGGAAATTTCACAAAGACCAGAGCTTGAAAAGGTACAATCTTCATTTTACATGACATTGAAAAAAATATGTCGATTCGATACTCTAAACAAAAACGTAGTTCTTTAATCAATATGCAATACCATCGATTGGAAAAGAAGAAATGAATTAGATTTTTGATAGCCCCTCAACAATTTAAAAATAATAAATATGCATTAATATTTATGTAAGTAGAAATTTCATTCTCTTGCAATTAATTTCTCAAAGAAATTGCTGTCACATAATTTTGCTGATAATAATTGTTGTTCACCCGAAATTATTACATAGATAAGAAGACACATGAATCTAAATTAATTTTTTATTAATTATAATTTTTCAATCATTTAATTATAAGTTTCTATGTTATATAATTTAGTATTCACGTATCGAATGTATGTTTTTCTTGCATACATATGTGTGTTTGTTTACGTTACACATACATACATATATACACATATTCTTATGTAGTCTATTGTTGGTAATTTAATGCCAGACCGAGTCCAATGGTCCGAGTGTGCATTCTGTGTCTATCTCTCTCACACAAATGTGTGTGGGGACCGCACACAATACACCATACCATGTGAGAGATATAGATACTAGGACCATTAGTCTCGGTCTAGCATAATTTTTCTGTCTATTGTTGATTATGATCTCAAGATTCTCAACGGTTTTAATATATAACTTCATTTAAGGTTACCCAAAGTTAATGTCACACAAATTATACACAATTAACAAGCATCTTTTAAAATTATAGGTGGGCAAAGGAAAGGTGAAATTCCAAGTTGTGGATGAACGAGGCCGACCTGTATCCAACGGCACAGTATCGATCAAACAAACCCAACCACAATTCCCATTAGGCAACATAATGAACGCTTTTATTCTTAAAAAACCCGCATACGCAAAATGGTTCAGCTCCATATTCAAATACATTGTTTTCAAGAATGAGCTAAAATGGACCACTACTGACCCCAAAGGCTTGGCTCCATAAACTACACAGTCCCTGATGCCATGCTCAACTTCACCAAGTCACATGGCCTCATTGCGCATGGCCACACCGTATTATGGGGAAACCAACAAAGTAACCCGCAATGGCTCGCAAATTTCACGAGAGAAGAGTTATGGAAGCTACCAATTCCAGGGTCAATTCAGTGATGAATCAGCTGAACCGATCCTGGCGGGGACAAATTCGAACAGGCCGAGCAAAGCCGGGGGTGACGAGTGAACCTGATGCTATGACAGACTGAATGAGTGCAATAGGGCAAAACCAAACATTTCATAAAGTGAATCGCGGCTCCACGAACCAAAAATGGTGGCTGATTGGCCAGTAGTTGCCATGTGAGACCGACCCACATGACAGCTCAGACAAGCAACCGGCGAAGAGCGAAGCATCCCACAAACGCGTTACAAGGCGTGGGATCCGCAAGAGACGTATGAAACCTGTAAATCTCGATAGGCGCGTGGACCGCATGAGCACTTAAAAGTAGGACAATGTCGTTTTAGGATGACACGTGGTACAGAGACAGCACCTGTGAACAAGAAATTGGCCAACCATTATTTGCATAGTTAAGCGTTGGCCGCGCGCATATTTCAGAGTGTAAATTGGTTGCACCCAAGCACTCCAAACGACGCTGTTTCGCTTGGAAGGAATGGAAAAAAAGAAAGATAAAAGACGAAAAATACAGAAACAACCAATCACAGCCCGACACGTCGTTATGACCAAAAGATAATGTTCACAAAGCGGATACACGTTTATTAGTATTATATATATATATATAATATATATATACGTCAAACAAAATTACCAAATATATATTTCTTGAAATGTAAAGAATTAAAAGTACTCGTGTTACATAATACAATAATATTGAATTACTTGTTTTCATGGAGTATGACAAAAAAAAGTTGGACATTTAGTCTAATCCATTAGGTATGATCAATTTAAAGGCATAATAAGCACTTTAACAATTAAGTGCTTTTTTAAAAAAAGTATTAGACAATTATTTTGAGGAAAAAAAAAGGTAAAAAAGGGAACATTCTTTCTGGAAGGGATGTTGTCAAGAGAATTATCTTATCTTATTTCTAGTGTACCGATGAAAAACAAGAGCTTCTATGAAGGTTACTCGAGCACTCATCTAGAGCACCTACATAATCATATAGAACCTATAATATAAGTTTGGGAGTACTTATTAAAAAGAAAACAACAAAGTTAAAGACCAAAATGGGAAAAAAAAATCATATTTATATATGATTGTTTAAGATAATTAACTTTTGTACTATAGAAGAAACATTAAAATTGATAAGAGCTCCAATTAAATTATAGTTTTAGCGCCTAATAGATTCATATTAACGGTGGACCACTTGAATTATTGAAGTTCTATATGCAACTTATAGTTAAAATGACTATCTATATTGCAACCAATACTAAAATAGTTATTGACTTAGCATAATTAATGTTTATTACAAAGTGATATCTTACTATATTAAGAGAGGATTAAAAAACAATGAAATTTAGCACGTGACATATATCACTTTCCACTCTAAAAACTCAATCTTGTGATGCATCCTGAAATGGAATGTATATATGTAAGAGCAAGAGTTTTTCAATTTAGCTATTTATATCAATTATTTTAACCCAAATCTCACATATGTGCGTAAAAGAGAAAAGTTTGGCACAAAGATTGTAAAGCCGGAGATCCCAAGAATGTGTGTGCATATAAATCTTAGTCTGACTCCACAATTTTGGTAGGGAACTCCAAATTTCCATAAATCTTTTTCCCACACCACTAATTAAGGGGGAAGTGAATCACTTCCTCCATTACTTTTGGTATTCACCAAAGCTTCTCAACAATGGCAGCCCAAATGCTATTCCTCTCTTTGATAATGTTCATCACTTTAGGTATTCATATATTCTTAGCTTCTAAGACTTAGAGAGTCTACCATCGTTTTCTCATTCAAATTTAAAAAATAATAAGTTTTATGATATCTTAACTAATCACGTACACTGAAATTTTTACGTATGTGTAAGCATAAAATATTTGCATTAACAATTTTGTTTCAGTTTTTGCCATTTATTAGGAAAATTCCAATTTTTCGAAAGTATGTATTGCTTAAGTTGAGAAACTTAAAGTTTTTAATATATATATACATGTATAAAATTTATGTATAAAGGAGAAAAACTTATAAAAACCCGTTAGGTATTTAGATTCAACCAATCTAATTGTTTAAAACTCAACGCTATTAGTCTTTTTTAGCTTTTTTGTCACAAATACTGATAATTCATATACATAGCATCATACTAATCTTCAATCAATATTATTCGGTATCATGGTGAAATATGGATGCATTTAACCTAAGAAACTCATATCATATTCTATATCAGTATAAGAAAAGTTTTGTCCTTTTCAGAGAGAGAATTCAGCAATTCCCGTATATAAACTCAGCCCTGGCAGTTTTGTCCTTTTCAAATTTTGAGATAGCAAATGACCTCCAAATTTAGTGTTCTTTAGCTCAAACTCTTTCTAAGAGGATAATCTACAATATGATGAAACCCAAATTTACTTAACAACTACCCAAAAAAATCAGAAAAATCCCCGAACTAGAAGCTGTTGTTGAGTCACATTCATACTTGCTTGTGTGGAAGTTTAAGCTATAATTGTTGTAATTTCTTCAATTGGAGTAGGTAAATCACCTTTATCTCTATTAGTATGTGTTTTTATTTGATTTAATGAAAGTTATTATTGAATATACCTTGATTTGTTCAATGGGGCGGTTCAATGGGTTCGTGCATGAGGTGATTTTGAATGTTGGAGTGAATCTTTGGTTGCATGTGTGATTGAGGGTAGGATTTGAGTAAATTGTTGTAGACCCAAGAATATATGTATATTTGAAGCTTAGTTATGTGATTGCATGTCAAATTGAATGGGTTTTCAAAGAGCATCTAGGTCATGCATGTTTGTTTTGAAATGAAAGTAAGATGAATGGAAATTTCTGATTCTGCAAGTGATATTCAGGGCTGTAATTAAGTGGATCAAAGTGTGAATTTGATTATGTAAATTTTTTTAAAGTAATATGTATATGTTTTGAGTCTCTCTGTAAAATTTTGAAAAGATTGGAGTTCTGTAGAGTTTTCTAAAATTCGTTGAATAAGCTGCCAGTCTGTTTGGCGGGATTTAAAATTGCTACGGTTTTGGGCTTATTTTGTGAATCTAGAAATTTTTGTTTGCTCAGAACATTTTACTGTAGCTATATACATGTGCTAGGAAGCTTTCATTAAACTGTGGGAAGTTTTCAAGGAACAGGGAATTTTATAAAATATTTTGAATATAGACTGACTATTTTGAAAAATCTATCGAGACAACTAAGTTTTGGAAATTGAATCACTAATTCAATGATTTCAATTAAAGTTGAAATTTTTTTGGAATGTTCCAAAATGTATTTTTTGTGTTTTTCCAAAGTTTCTGAGAAAATTCTTATCTTGAGAATTTATACAAAATGCTATAGTAAAACTGCGCAAATTTGTAGTTTACTTGAGTCTTCTTTCAACTAAATTGCCTATATGTCTAGATTATTTTATTTTTTCTGTTGTGCATCTTGCCTTATTTAGTAGGATAAGTTTGGTTACGAAGAGGACTTATCATGGATAGAATTTTTAGGTACTCGTAAGGTTAAGTTTGAATGCGTTATTCATTTCACCGCTACAGGTAGCATACCCAAAATCTCGACATCCGACCCAGTTTGAGGTTATCGTATTCTGTGAGTGCCCCTAAACTCTATAATAGTATCTTTTGAAAATTGGAAGGAATATATGTATGTAAATTCCAATAGCTATATATATATATATATATCATATAAAGGAAAAAGTTTATGGTTTTGAAAAATTGTGGAATCATGTTTATGTTCTGAACTCATATCTTGAAGATTACTCATCTGTTTCTCCACAATTTTGAATCTCTTTTGTTTATGATGTTCAAGACTAGTATGGTTCTGTTCTGATCTGTTTATGTTCGTTGGATCTAACTTGGCTTGGGTTGACAAAGGGTACGGCCGGGCAGTAGCGGACTTGCCAGTTGGACCCCGAGTCCCCAGGCCCCCTCACAACGCACAACAAAAGCCGTTTGTGGTTGTGTTGGATTATATTTGTTCCACATGTACTCGAGCATGTGTTTTTGTTTGGTAAGGTCGCTCCTTGCCCGGAGTGATAAGGTGGTCTGTCACTATCGGTTGGGAGTCATATGGTTGTCTGCCATCAACAATTTGGTTATTTGATCATTATAATCATAATCGTTTTAAATTCTTTTACCCCTTACTATTTTATTGAACGTTATTTGGACGAAATATATTTCTGTCTTAGATTGATATTTCTGAATGTTTTAAATCGGTTACTTCAAGTTTAAATCTTTCTAAAGACTTATTTTAGTAAAAATCCTTTTTCTTATGTTCACGTATTCTGAAAATTATCTGTATTTGTTAAACAAATCACACACATCGGGCATTCTCTGAGTATTTTACTCATGTACTCTCTATATTTTACTTCCTTCCTTCCAGTAATAGGTGTACACTTAGGCGAGACTATGGAGACTCATCTGAAGATGAGTGATCTATGAAGATCATTGCTTTGTAATAGATAGGCATTGAGGTTTAGATTTTTCCAGTCATGAGTGTTCATTAGAGTACGATTTCTTAAGATGTGCAGTTATGTTTATCTAGAGCACCTGATTAAAGGAAATTTTTCGTACATTTTATTTTGGATATAATTTTTTATAATTCATGCCTCGAGCTTGAACCCCTTTTCAGTGAAAAAAATTGGGGCATGACAGAGTGGTATAAGAGCTTAGGCTAGTGCCTGAACTATACCGAGATAGGTTCCTCGGACTGTGGTTTTAGGTATGGAGTGAGTGTTTGAGATTGTTATATGACCAGAGATATGTCATTTTTCAGTGCTTAAATTGTGGTAGACCATTGTTTGGGCGGCCGACCAAATGATGATTTATTACAATTGTAGCACTGAGTTAGGATAGGTTCCTTAGATTGTGAATGATGGATAGGACATGGGTGCACAAGTAATCTAGTTTGGATTTCAGTATATTTAAGGATATACGAACATTAGTTTGTGAGTCACCCATATAATTGTTTACAGGAGATTTTTAAGTTATAAGTTATCTAGAATTCCACTGCTTTATGATATTTACTTTTCTCTTTTTGTTTCTTGATTATGTATTGATTGATTTCTTGTTTCCTCCTTTTGATTGATGGGCAATTACAATATGGAACCCTATGAAAATGATGGAGATCTTGAGATGAACCAAAGGGTAATAATATGGATGACCTAGATATTCAACCATGTTTTATTACTATACTATGGTTAATGTAGCTCGCTGGATTAATATAGGTTTATATATGTGTGTAAGTATACATATAGTCACGAGTTTAAATTTTAGGCCTCTAATTTTTTTTAAAACTAAGATCCGCATAATATAACAAGGTCATTTTAACTATTTAGATTACTGATCTAACGATTTCCATTCTAAGACTAGCATAAAGACGAGGTTCAAGATACAATTTTTCTTTTTTGGATGACCTAGTTTTGTTACCAATAGAAGGTTATATTGTGATTTTGGGAATGAACTGGCTTTCCGACCACCATGCCCGACTGGATTGCCGTTCTAAGGTCATTAGCTTTGTGAACCGGGAAAGTCATCTATAGAATTGGTAGGCGATCATAAGCCGACTGAAATTAAGTTGATTCCACTGACCAGGCAAGAAGAGCAATATGGAAAGGAGAGTTGAGAATTTTAGCACATGTGATAAATAAACCTAAGGACGAGGGAAAAATGAGGATGACCCTATCGTATCAGATTTTGTAGACGTCTTTCCTAATGAGTAAACTTCATTACCCATGGACCGCAAAGTGGAGTTCAATATCAAACTCATTTGAAGCACCATACCCGTGTCAAAGGCTCCATGTGGCATAGCACCGCAGAACTCAAGGAACTTAAGACCCCGCTATAAGAACTACTTGATAGTGGGTTTATTCGATAGAGTTCTTTCTCTTGGGGAGCTCCAGTTTTTTTTTTTTTTTGTGAAAATAAGGATCAAAAATTAAGAATGTGCATAGATTATCGATGAATGAATGGTGTAAGTATTAAGAAAAAATATCCATTACCTCGGGTAGAAGAGTTGCTCGATCAATTACAAGGTTGCCGAGTGTATCCAAAGTTAGACCTTAGACAAGGATATTATCAACTGAAGATAAGAGAGGAAGACATTCCTAAGACGATATTCAATTCTCGATATGGGCACTACGATTTTGTAGAGATGCATTTCGGGTTAACGAATGCTCCAGCCGCGTTTATGGATTTGATGCGTCGAGTATTTCAACCATATTTGGATCAATTGGTGGTTGTCTTCATTGATGACATCTTAATTTACTCGAAGTCTAAAGAGGAGCACTGACAACATTTTAACTCAGTGTTACAGATACTTTGCGAGCATAAGCTTTATGCGAAATTTAGTAAGTGTGACTTTTGGCTAAGTAAAGTAACCATATTGGGTCATATCCATATCCATTGAAAGGATTTTGGTCAATCCTTCTAAATCGAGGAAGTGCTAGACTGGAAGAGACCGGTAATAGTAACTGAAGTGCGAAGCTTCTTGGTATTATCTAGGTACTATAAAGATTTGTCCAAGATTTTTACAAAATCGCAGCTCTGTTGTATTGGATTAACTCAAAAAAAGAAACCATTCGTATGGACTGAAAAGAGTGAAAATAGCTTTGAAGAGCTCAAGCAACAATTAACGAAGGCACCCATTTTGGCACTACTAAATGGATCTGAAAACTTCATCATGTATACGGATGCCTCGAAGGAAGGTCTAGTATGTGTGTTGATGCAAAAGGATTGGGAAATAACCTATGCTTCAAGAAAGTTTAAGGCATATGAGCAAAACTACCCTGCACGTAACTTGGAGCTAGCATCGATTATATTTGCGTTGGGAAAATGGAGACACTACCACTACGGGGCCACATTTGTGATTTTCACTGACCACAAAAGTCTAAAGTATCTCTTCTCTAAAAAAGACTTAAACATGAGACAACGACGATGGATGGAGTTACTTGAAGATTATGACTGCTCGATTCAGTACCATCCAAGCAAGGCTAATGTGGTAGCAGATGCCCTAAGTCGTAAAGTATGAGTGGCCCTACTTCTTACAAGTGGTTACACTGGAGTCAAAGAAAATGATCGATACGCTCCAAAAGATATGGTACGAGTGACTTCGAGAGTAATCTTCACCAACATCTCAATGAGACCAATGCTTTTCCAAAGGATTAGAGTGGCGCAAGGAAGAGATGAGACACTTCAAAAGATTAAGTCGAATGTGTTGGGTTCTACTAGGACTATCTTTATGACAGATAGTGATGGGATTTTAAAATACAAAAATAGAGTTTGTATTCCGAAGGATGAAGAATTAAGGAGAACCATCTTAGATGAAGCTCATAAATCTAAGAACACCATTCATCCTGGGGGTAACAAGATGTATCAAGACTTAAAGAAGCTCTATTCGTGGGTCAACATGAAAAGAGAAGTTGCTGACTACGCTAAACGATGCCTTATGTGTCAACAAGTAAGGGCAGAACATCAACGACCTGCTGGGCTGCTTCAGCCATTAGAAGTACCAAAATGGAAGTGGGAAATGACAACGATGGATTTCATAACAGGATTACCAGTGGCCAGGGGTTATGATTGTATATGGGTAGTTGTCGATCGCTTGACTAAGTCAGCACATTTCCTACCTGTTAAGTCATCCTACACAACGGAGAAACTAGCTAAAGTTTATTGAGATAATGTTGCGAGACTACATGGGATACCTCTCAGCATCGTATCCAATCGAGACCCAAAGTTTACATCTCGATTGTGGAAGTTGGTACATGAGAATTTAGGATCGAAATTGAACTTCAGCACTGCTGCACACCCGCAAACTGATGGTCAATCAGAGCAAACCAAACAATTCTTAGATGATATGCTTAGGACTTGTATTTTAGATTATGGAGGAAGTTGGGCAAATCATCTCCCTTTGATCGAGTTAGCATAATACAACAGCTACCAAGCAACTATTCAGATGGCACCTTATGAAGCACTGTATGGGAAAAAATGTTGATCACCGTTGCTGTTAGGAATTTCATGTTAGATGTTTTGATGATGACAATTAGGATTCTATGTTAGACCCCAAAATATGTAAGTTTGATTTCAATAGAAATCATGTATAAGCTTTGAAGCGTTAAATTTGTAATAGGCTTTATAGGCTTTGCTTTATTTTAGATTGTTAGGCTAAATAGTCTTAGGCTGAGCATCTGATGAATTCTGAGTGAGCTTATCAGTAGTTTAGTTCGAAGACTCAAGTGCTTAAAGTCTGAATGAAGATGAAGTTTCCAAGCGTCCAAACGACCAGCTGTACCAAGCATTACTTATAGGACAAAAGTTATTCAAGGATGAGTGAGCATCTACCAATGACTGATTTCACCTGAATTTATTTCTAAGTCCAGAAGAAGTTTAATGCAAATATTCTCAATGCATGAAGTGCCAACGGGCATTTAATTCAAATGCATTAAATGCTGATAAGAGCATTAAATGTGATAAGCACTTTCAGACGTACGGAGAAACCATCCTATTGGACTGTTAACTATTCACAGACTGCGGCACCAACTTTTGTGTAGCAGATTTTTCAGGAAAAAGGACAAAAGTTGTTCACTCGCGGAAGTGAGAGACACGCGCCTGTGCATGTGTCAAACGGACATTTTTTCCAAGAATGCCTATAAATAGGACTTCAACAACAAACCAAAAAAAATCGATCAATTCCAAGCCAAATTGTTGTTGCATTGAAGTCTCATTCCTTAAACTCTCAAAAAAGCCAGAATATTCAAGCAAACATTCTCTTTGCTTTTCTTCAATTCCTGAGACAGTCAACCAATATCTCAAATATTCTTTTTGAAGAAACCCACATTACTATTGAGATATTCCCAAGTTGTTTGAACTTCATCAAAATCAAACAAATCGTTTAGAAAAACACCATCCAAGCCTCGCGATCTGTGTGAAGTCGAAGTTGGATACTTGCATTATTTCTGGGTGAAAGAAGCAAGGGGAATGAAGTGATTTGGAGCATAAATCTGTGCGATCAAGGAGCTCAAGTCATCCACATCCATCTCTCCCTAATTTGTAGAAGATTCTGTGTGATTCTTTGAGAATCATTTTAGTGGATTGGCTCCAAGTGTTAAAGAAGAAGAAGGACGTAGTTGGGATTACACCACCCAACAAACCTTACAAATATTGTGTTATTTACTTTACAATCAATTCCTTTATTTGTCATATCATTGCATAAATTAATTAAGTAAAACACAATCAAACGCTAAGCAACTAAGAAACAACTTGTGACGCTAAAGCTTTCAAAAGAGAAGACTCTAAAATTCTTCCGCTGTGCTAACATTGATTAAAGAACTGAACGCTTAAACCTATTTGGTTAAAGTATTCAAATCTTAGAGTCTAAGTTAACTTTCTAAAACAGTCTTCATTAGACGCTTAGCCTAAGCGTCTATACCTCAAGTAAATGCTCAGTTAAGCGTCTACATTTCAAGCGTCCAAAACCTTTTTAATACGAAATTTTTCGAAGTCGAAAAAGTCTTCACGATCTATTCAACCCCCCCCCCCTTCTAGACCTTTTCGTATGCCACTTGGGACCAACAGTTGCATTGGGATTTGGATGAACACCAAGCACCAATATCATCAGGGCATAAAAGGGTAATGAAACCTGAATTCATACAAGAGGCCATTGATAAGGTTCGGTTGATAAAAACAGAGGATGAAGGCCGCTCAAAGTCGTCAAAAGAGTTATGTGGATAATAGGAGAAGAAATTTAGAGTTTGATGCTGGAGTTTTGGTATTTTTGAAAGTGAGCCCGAGGAAAGGATTTACGAGAATTGGAAAAGGACGCAAATTGAGCCCTCGTTATATAGGACCCTTTGAAATCATAGAAAGAGTAGGGCCAGTGGCTTATCGTCTCTCTTTACCATCCATCTTAACTGGAATACATAATGTTTTTCATGTCTCACAATTGAAGAAATACCATCCTAACCCTTCGCACATCATAGAACATGAAACTCTGCCGCTTGAGCAAGACCTATCATTTGAAGAACAACCCATCCAAATCTTAGACCAAAGGATATAAGAACTCCGTAAGAAATGGATTCCATTGGTGAAGGTCTTTTGGAGGAATCAAAAGGTGGAAGAAGCAACTTGAGAGCGAGAGGAAGGAAATAGAAAACGTTATCCAAAACTCTTTAATAACCCAGGTTAGAATTTGGGGACCAAATTCTTTTAAGGGGGGTGGAGTGTGATGCCTAAGATTTTAAAGTATACATTTTATGTATATTGATATATATGTGTGCTCAATTTAAATAAAAAAGAAAAGTGAAAAATGGAGTAAATAAAAGGAAGAGTAAGAATTATATTTTCTTGCTAATTTATGTTTTGGAAATACTTGATTTTCGTAGGTCATTCTATTCTAGAAATCGATACTTGACTATATGAATTTTGGTTACTTGCTTGGATAGCTAATTGTTCCCCAAAAATTTGTAATTAGACTTTTACTATAAAATATATTGTGTATTGTAAGACTTAAAGCATGTATCCTATCATGTGTAGAAAAATATTTATGCTATGGTGCATCTTGCAAAGATCACAAAAAGGGGGGAGAAATGGGCAAATAAAAGGATGAATGAGAAATTGCACTCAAGCCCTCCCTCATACTATATATATACCTCTAACCATTTGGTCTTCAACCTTATTCCAACTTAAAGACACACCAAAGAGAGAGAATTTAGCAATTCCCGTATATAAACTCAGCCCTGGCAGTTTTGTCCTTTTTAAATTTGGAGATAGCAAATGACCTCCAAATTTAGTGTTCTTTAGCTCAAACTCTTCCTAAGAGGATAATATACAATATTATGAAACCCAAATTTACTTAACAGCTACCCAAGAAATTCAGAAAAATCCCCAAACCAGAAGTTGCTGCTGAGTCACATTCATACTTGCTTGTGTGGAAGTTTAAGCTATAATTGTTGTAATTTCTTCAATTGGAGTAGGTAAATCACCTTTATCTCTATCACTATGTATTTTTATTTGAGTTCATGAAAGTTATTATAGAATATACCTTGATTTGTTCAATGGGGGGTTCAATGGGTTCATGCATGAAGTGATTTTGAGTGTTGGAGTGAATCTTTGGTTGCATGTGTGATTGAGGGTAGGATCAAAGTAAATTGTTGTAGACCCATGAATATATGTGTATTTGAAGCTCAGTTATGTGATTGCATGTCAAATTTAATGGGTTTTCAAAGAGCATCTAGGTCATGCATGTTTGTTTTGAAATGAAAGTAAGATGAATGGAAATTTATGTTTCTGCAAGTGATATTCAAGGCTGTAATTAAGTAGATCAAAGTGTGAATTTGATTATGTGAAATTTTGTAAAGTAATATGTATATGTTTGGAGTTCCTCTCTGTAAAATTTTGTAAAGATTGGAGTTCTGTGGATTTTTCTAAAATTCGTTGAATAAAACTGCCAGTCTGTTTCGCGGGATTTAAAATTGCTACGGTTTTGGGCTTCTTTGGTGAATCTAGAAATTTTTGTTTGCTTTGAACATTTTACTGTAATTATATACATGTGTTAGGAAGCTTTCATAAAAAGTTGGGGAGTTTTCAAGAAATAGGGAAGTTTATAAAATATTTTAAAGATAGACTGTTTGTTTTGAAAAATCTATCAGGACAACTATGTTTTTGAAATTGAATCACTAATTCAATGATTTCAATTAAAGTTGAATTTTTTGTGAAATGTTCCAAAATGTATTTTTTGTGTTTCTCCAAAGTTTCTGAGAAAATTCTTAGCATGAGAATTTATACAAAATGCTATTGTAAAACTGTGCAAATTTGTAGTTTACTTGAGTCTTCTTTCAACTAAATTACCTATATGTCTAGATTTTTTTATTTTTTTTGTTGTGCATCTTGCCTAATTTAGTAGGATAAGTTTGGTTAGGAATAGGACTTATCACAGGTAGAATTTTTAGGTACTCGTAAGGTTAAGTCTGAATACGTTATTCATGTCACCGCCACAGGTAGCATACCTGAAATCCCGACATCCGACCCAGTTTAAGGATATCGTATTCTGCGAGAGCCCCTAAACTCTATAATAGTATCTTTTGAAAATTGGAAGGAATATATGTATGTAAATTTCAATTGCTATATATATGTATATATCATATAAAGGAAAAAGTTTATGGTTTTGAAAAATTGTGGAATCATGTTTTTGTTCTAAACTCATATCTTCAAGATTACTCATCTGTTTCTCCACAATTTTGAATCTCTTTTGTTTATGATGATCAATGACTAGTATGGTTCTATTCTGATCTGTTTCTGTTAGTTGGATCCAACTTGGCTTGGGTTGACAAAGGGTACCGCCGGGCAGTAGCGGACTTGCCAGTTGGACCCCGAGTCCCCAGGCCCCCTCACAACGCACAACAGAAGCCGTTTGTGGTTGTGTTGGGTAATTTCTGTTCCACATGTACTCGAGCATGTGTTTTTGTTTGATAAGGTCGCTCCTTGCCCGGAGTGATAAGGTGGTATGTTACTATCTGTTGGGAGTCATAAGGTTTTCTGGCATCAGCAATTTGGTTATTTGATCATCTTAATCATAATCATTTTAAATTCTTTTACCGCTTACTATTTTATTGAACTTTATTTGGACAAAATATATTTATGTCTTAGATTGATATTTCTGAATATTTTAAATCGGTTACTTCAAGTTTAAATCTTTCTAAAGACTTATTTTTGTAAAAATCATTTTGTTTATGTTCACGTATTCCGAAAATTATATGTATTTGTTAAACAAATCACACACATTGGGCATTCTCTGAGTATTTTACTCACATACTCTCTATATTTTACTTCCTTCCTTCCAGTAATAGATGACCACTTAGGAGAGACTATGAAGACTCATCTGGAGCCGAGTGATCTATGAAGATCTTTGCTTTGTAATAGATAGGCGTTGACGTTTAGTTTTTTTCCAGTCATGAGTTTTCATTAGAGTACCATTTCTTAAAATGTGCAGTTATGTTTATTGAGAGCACCTGATTAAAGGAGATTTGTCATACATTTTATTTTGGATATAATTTTTCGAATTCATGCCTCGAGTTTGAACCCCTTTTCAATGAAAAAATTGGGGCGTGACATTTTTAATATTTACTAAATGTTTTTTATATTGTAAAATATTTTAATAATAATTTCAATTATTTACTAAATATTTTTATACTATTCAGAAATTCTCTAAGATGCATAATTTGTTTTTATATTTTGAAGATAATTTTTTAACATTTACTAATTTTTTATATTTTAAAGATATTTTAATATTTTTTCTATCATTTGCGAAATATTTTTTTAACATTGTCAGATATTTTCTAATATGTTTATAATAATGTCATATAATTACCAAATGTTTTTTAATATTCTTACAATAATTTCTAATATTTACTAAATATGGTTTCTATTTTTCATTTATTTTCTAAATATTTTTACATTTTTAAGATATTTTCTAAAGTTAGATAATAATCTCTCCTATATTGAACAATTCTTTAATGTTTTTTGTATTTGTTTTTCCTCAAAATTTGAATTTGTGATTAAAAAATTTCAAGAATAATAATTATAAAGGCATTCTAGTCAAATCACATAAAATTTAGCGGAACCCTAGTGTAACCCTAACCGTGGTTGACGTATGTAAATGTTTGTAAACTACAGGGGGTGTGAGTACTAAAAAAATGTTGGGGGTAATTTGTAATTAGGCCTCTTTTGAGGGGTATGGCTGTAATTCTCCCTATTTATATAAACATATACTTTTTAATTTTATAAAGATATGAAAAAAATATAAATAACATATATATAGTATACATATATAGTATATATTTATATACACATATAAGCTATAAGTATAAAAAACCACCACCGTCCACTTTTATCCGCTGCCACCGCTCACTACCGCCGACCCACAACCGTTGTTCTTCCTTCATCTTCGCTTTCGATTTTCCGCCTACCCCAATTCTATTTACAGACTTACATGGGGGTCTCCCCTTGAAAGTCTATTTGCAGGGGGAGGGCAAGAGTCTCCCTCTTTAAATCGGCTGCGACGGTGACATGATTTTTGGACGGTGGTGGCGGTAGGCTTTGCATTTGGATGGTGGTGGCAGCGAGCTCTGGAGTTTGACAGTTGTGGGGCTCCGGGCGATGGTGTAGATTGGGAAGTTGGTGGTCATGGTGTTGGTGGAGAGGAAAAAAAATTAGGGTTGGGGTTTTAGTTTTGGAAAAGATAAAGAGGAAAAAAGAAATAAATAAATTAAAATATTAAAAGAATTAAAAAAATAAAATTTACTAATAAAACAAAATAGAAGAAATGTAACGTATATTCTTTAAAAGGATAAGGGTAGTTTACTCTTCATAAAAAATTTTGAGGTCAAAATTTTCAGGGGAGGCTGTGTTATAACTTAAATTTTCTTAGGGGATTACTTCGATTTTTTTTCAAAAGAGGGTAAGTGTCTAATTCAAAATGTCAGTTGATGTGGCGTAAATATTAGTTATGCTAGTAAACCAAAGAAAGTTTCTTTTTTATGGAGTCTATAAGTAGTTAGCAAACATTTACCAAGAAACCTAAACTTTTTAATATAAACTATTAATTAATAGTTTGGGTAAAAGGCATTCCCATGTTATCAATAAGACCTAATTATCTTTTTATGTTTTCACAATTAAGGTAAGTACCTAACCCTATTTTATTTAATTATAATTTACCAAACATGTATGTTACTTCAAAATATAAATACAAATATATTATGTATTATTGTTATGCCTCGGGCGTGGTGAGGACCCACAGGTGAGAACCTGCATAATGGGCTCCGCTAACAACTATTTCAGGACAATCAAAGAAGAATATTAAAATAGAGATAAATTTATTAGAGTGAATAAGAACTTAACTTGAGGACTTACAAACTTAATTAGCTTGTTTGGCTTGACTTGAACTATTAAACAATATAATTTTTTTTTATTGAGAAGCAATTATAAATTGTAATATTGAGTTTGGACAATAAAGAAACTTTTTAATAAACTTAATTTTTTTCATTCCGTAGTAATTATTTCTTTTTAAGCCTAATTCAAAAATATTCACATCGTCTAACTATTTTTAAAATTCATGTGAAATATATATATATATATATATATATAACTCAATTTGAGCTTATTGTATCAATAATTTTAGAATTTACTTCGGTGTAGTAATTTACAATATTGTCATTATCATTATTTTTATTTTACTAGTATACAGATACTCATGTTAAATATTTTGAGTATTTGACTGGGCAACCCACCCACTATATGTAGCTTATTATTATTAGGGAAAATTACACACTAACCCCCTCATTTATTGTGTAATTATCAAAACTCCCCCTCACTTATTGAAAATTACTAATACACTCCCTCAAGGGGTCTATTTGTAAGGTCTATAGGGGTAAATTTGTAAGAATTGTTAAGCACACTAGGAATGTAATTGTAAGAAAGTATTAACATGAGGGGGGGGGGGGTGTTGGTAATTTTCAATAAGTAAGGGAGAGTTTTGGTAATTACATAATAAGTGAGGGGGTCTGTGTGTAATTTTCATCTTACAACTTATGTTTACGTAAGGGTAGTTCAGTAATTTCACCTTACTATGATTCATAAAGCACAACATCGAGTCCTGTGAGTTTGACATAATCCATGACTCTCACTCGATCGGGATGTTGGAGTGAAGGGCTTATACTCACATGGTGACTGTGACTTAAAGGTTCGTATTGATCTACTCATTTCAATTGGGTTTCGATGTGAGTCCACGTGACTGACTAAGTGACACTCACATACTTGGTTTCCTCCCAACGCCAATTGAGACGAACCTAGAGAGTCGCACTTCAAAGGAATTGAGCAAAGAAAATTTTTTCGTTGTCAAATATATAAAATAGGTAATTTGCTATTTTATGAGCAAATTAATTTATTTGATTAATTGGATTAATGGAAATAAATTAATAATAAATAATTAGATGTATTTATTATGAACACATTAATTTATTCGATTAATTAGATTAATGGAAATAAATTAATTATAATAAATAAATAGACTTATTTATTATACTCATCCTTTTATTAAATAATTGATTATTTAATTTAGATGATTATAATTAGTATTATATTTTAATTGGATTAAAATATGTGGGACCTAATTAATAATAGTACTAAGTTGAAAGTCAACTTAGCCCAATTTGGATGAGGTGGGGCGTGTGAGGCATGTATGTGAGAGTTGGATGGGCTCAAGGAATTAGTTAATTATAAGCCCATCACTCCTTATATATACCTAACTCACTGGTTCAGAAAAACCTAACTCTCACAATTGACTTGACAGCAAAGAAAGAAGAAGAGGAAAATTTCTTCCCTCCCCTTAGAGTTGTCATCGGCCATAGAGGTGTAAAAGGTGGTGGATTATTGTTCACGCTTATTCCAGCGTGATATCTAGGCAGGAGTTTACCAATTGCTGCTATCCGGAAGATCAAGTTTTTAAATCAAACCAAAAGGTTAGTGAAAGGATGAAATTAGATTTTCTCTTATTTATAAATTTCGAATTTTGTGAAAATCATTAAAACCTAAAAGGGATCTGATTGTGAATTCTGATATCCATTTACATTTTCGCTGCGCATGAACCAGGATTCAAAATACATGCGCCACCATGAACCGCCAGTTAGGCCTATCTCTAAACAATTATATAGAAATAACCTATACAAAAATTCTATAAAATTGAAGATACAAGTTGGGGGACTCAAACTCCGGCCCAATACAACACAGATAAGACAACAAAAATAAACCCTAAGTCCATACATGGTGTCACCATCACATAAATAGGGAGCATATAAAACAATTAAACACTTATGTGAATTAAACATTAAATCTAATTTAATGGTTGAATAAATCTAATTTAATCATGTCAAACCAAATCTAATTTAGTTTGACTACTCTAATCAAATTATAGTGTGACTATATCAAAATAAAGTCACATGGGTAATCTAATTTAGTTGGAATTTAAATCCAATTTTATACATACCAACTTATTTTGAAAGGAATTTAAATCATTTAATAAATCTAATTTAGTTTGAAAAATTTAAGTCCAATTAAATTAATAAATAAATACAATTTAAAATTCTCTCTAAATCCAATTTAGAATTTGAATAAATTTAAATCCAATTTATATTATTTATGAAATCCAATTTAGAAGTTGAAACAAAAATTTATTTAATTAAGGTTTCACAATTAATAGATAGTTTGGTCAAACTTTAATTGGGTCAAAGCCACATAATTAATTATTTCACAATTGGGTATGGGCCAAGCCCGGCATAATTAATTATACCGGTCTTTGCCCTGATTAATTTTTAAATAATAGCTAGGTTCGGCCCAGCACTTAAAATAATGTGCTGGGCCAAGCCCAGCACTATTGACCGCGCTGGACCAAGCCCAACGCTATTCATCTTGCACTAGGCTCAGCCCAGCGTTGTGTATTTGTGCATTGGGCACACACATGATGTTGGGCTTAGCCCTACACCCCTATCGTGAGTAGCACGCGCTGCAGGGGCAACGACGGCGTTTTCAAAAAACGTGATTCTTTCACCAATTTTGAATCCAATTCAATTTTCATTTTACCCGGTAAATCCAATTCGACATAAAATTTAATTTTATAGATTCGCATGCATAACATAAATTACCCATTTATATATAATATGTAAAAACATGTTTATGCAATTAAAAGACATAAACATACGTTGAATATCATGAATCTCCCGAATTTTGGCTCTGATACCATTTTTGTGATTCGGTCTAACGGATAAAAATTTAATCCGAATTACTGCAGAAATTGAATCTAGGGTTTCATGATATTGATTCGCAATAAGAAAAATTACGAATGAGGATAATCGAATTACCTCTTGACGACAATGTTAGAGTTTATGCCCAGCGCACCAATTTTGGCCTCGAATCTATGAAATAATAACTTTAGCTAAACGATCTTTTACATATAAATAAAGTTAATCTTTTTTCATTCTTTATACGTGTATATAGCTTGGTCTTAACTTAGAATAAAGTCCCAAAGGATCACACAGCTATGGGACATCATTGCGCATCGGGAATGGCAATGATGGAATATGTCTCCAAGGCTGTGATCCTTAGACATATGTTCCAAGTCGTGAATGGGAACGTCGAGATGAAGGGATATCGATGAGACCCAAAAGACTTGCTTATATGATGCATACTCTTGATAGAGTGTATCTCGTTCCATAGATATTGGCACGGTGAAAGCCTATGCATTTATGAGGGTTCCTATTGTGGAAATAGGTATACTGAACAACCCTATGGAAGTTCCATTAAATGGAATCCCAGTCGAATCTGGAACTTCCAGTGGTCTTATAGTATACGAGCAATCCTTGAAACTTGAGGTTCCATTGGATGTCTTATACATAATCGAACATGTCTTGATTTATTACATGATTACTTAGATGATCACAAATGAGCAAAATCAGACAAAGGGCTGATTGTGTATGAAGGCACATGAGAATCAAGATGGGATCTATCTCTGACATTAGTCTTGTCAGTCTCCTATGTTTACATAGTGAATCGACTTTAGGAATCTTCAGCCGAAGTATGATATCTAAAGAGGTGTAGGGTTTCCTCGTTTAGATAGTCGAAAGTTGATCTCACCATATTTGGAAAACATAGTTATTGAATTAATAGAGCTTCGACCTTAGCCACTGCTGATAGGTGTGAGATTTACATGTTTAAAAGCCTCATATTTATGTTATTTACATTGGTTTATGCATGATTTATGCCACATATGCATTTAATTTGTGTGCTTATTGAGTAAAGGTGGAAAATCATTGCAATTGAGGAAAACTGGATGAACATTCAGAAATTTAGAGCATTTCGAGACGGAATTTGACAAATGTTTCTTCTACACAGTTGTAGAGCTCTGTATTAGCATCACGTGGCAACTTGAATTACCCAAATAGGAGGTCTGTGGAGAAAGTTCTGAAGGAAACAACATCATTGCGCAGAAGGCAAAATGTTTCTGTTTCCAACGTACGGACGTTGGGTACTTCACGTTCGGACGTTGGTTCTGACGGGAAAAATAGCAGATTTTTGGAAATTTCCAATTCTAATTCAAGTTGGAGTCTTCCCCTTCCAACCTTATATATAGTAGATCAGTTCTCTAGGGTTAAGAGACGAAAATACACATAGAATAGAGCCTTCATGGGGTTTAGAGATCATTTTTACATATTCATGAAGATTTTCAAAAGCCCTTGAAGGTGAAGAAATCAAGAAGCATGGAAGAGATGAAGATCAAAGTTCATCCATCAAAAATACGAGAGAGTTTCTTAGATTTAGATTTATTTTTGTCTATGAATATGAATCTTAATTTAAGTTTCTATCTTTTATCTTTTATGATGAATTAGATTCTTCGAACTAAGGCCATGTTGAGGCTAAATTATGATATTTGAGTTATAAATTGTGTTTTTCATATTAACTCTATTGTTGCTTTGTGTATTGATTTTGTGCTTTAATTCCAATCATATGTCTGATCACCATATGCTTGCTAATTAGCCTAGTTTATGATTCGAGAGAATATAAGTTAGGGTTCAAAGAAATTATCACATCATCCGAAAAACATGAGGAATTGCTCCTAGAGATAGGTATATATTTTCGGGTGCAGTTAGCCGAATTTATCCGGGGAAATTCTAAAACGTGAATGCATGGCTAATGATTTGATTCTCGGATAGACATATTTAGAGAACCGTCACGTAGTCATAGGATTATTACAGCCGAGAGATCGGGTAATAGTTAATTGAGGAGTTTCCACCAAAGCAACATTAGTCTAATAATATGAAAACGTGATTTTAACAAGAATTAATTAATTTATGCCAGCACATGTGTCTTAGTTGCTCTCTTCCATAGCTATCTTGATTTCGACATCTTGTTTCTTGTATCTTGCTTCCATAATATTTGAGTTAATTCTTGTTTTAGTTTATTTTATTGCTTTTAAAATCTTTAAATCTTTAATTTTAGTTTAATTCTTGCTTGCTTTAAATTCAAGAAGTCTAAAATACAAGTCCCTGTGGGATCGATGATAAGTGCAATATTTATATATTTTATTACCTCTATCTTTAGCATTTTATTGTGATTATATGGCCATTGGAACTGATTTTATCTCATTTTGTGATTTGGGCAAGATTTGAAGTGCAAAATATCAATTTCAATCAAAATGACAGATTTGGCGATGTTTCGGAAATACTGATATATCTGGAGATGCAGACATTAGTTTCTATTGAATTGTATCTAGTTGGAAAGCTAAGACAAAGGCCTATATTTCTTATGAAGAAGTCCAGACCCAGTTCGGAAGTTAAAGGGCTCGAAAGTATTGAAGAATTTAATGAAGATTTCTGTTCTGGACTGGACTGGAATGCGCAGCTTTGGTGAAAAATTCATAACTAGAGTTATGTGTCTTGGATTCAGTCAAGGCCAGTTGTAAATGAAAGCTAACACATAAAGCTACAAATGTCTAGAAGGAGTCAAAGTCAGATTCGATGTAGTAGAGGCGACAAATCAGAATGTAAAGGGAAGAATATATTCTCCATGTTTTGATGTTAAAGAGAAGAATATATTCTCCATGCTTTGATGTTAAAGGGAAGAATATATTCTCCATGCTTTGATGTTAAAGGGAAGAATATATTCTCCATGTCTTGATAAAGGAAGAGAGAATATATGCTCTCTATGATTATGTCATCTTTTCATTGCCTATATATATGTCTTGCAAGAGTTGAAGTACAACAACAAAAACAAGAAGAAAACAAAGAGAAGAGGGTTAGAAAAAATAGTATTTTCAAGTTTTATGCTTACAATTATGAGTAGCTAAGTTTTTATTTCGATTCAAGAGAATTGCAATTAATTCATACATTGTGAGACACGAAACTTTTATTTTAATCTATTCACGGTTTGATTATCTTTTGTTTCTTGATTTCAATTCTTACAATTGTGTATATGATTATCTAAGATGCATATTAGTTGATTATATATGTCAATTGTTTGCTAACAAATCTTCATAATCCGTAATTGTTATGTTTGATTTGTGCATGTAGCAATTAGGTTTTCATGATTAGGTTTCCAATTTTCGTTGATAACCTAAGGGAAACATTGGAGTAAATTAAATAGTTGGCGCTTGCTTAAACTATTGTTTATCCTTAGTCGCTTCTAATTCGTTATGCTATTATTAACATGATTAGGATTGCTTAATACCGCGTCAGTTGATAATAAGAATTTAATCGGGTGCTGGGTTTTGGTTAATGATATAAGGAAGATTATAGGGATCTAGATAGCTGGTTATTTAGATTATTGGCTAAGTAATCAATGAGTGGATAGAAATTTAGGTGTCTATGATCAATGTGTGAATTAAGGGTTGAATTTCTCTTGAATCGTATTTTCCATTAATTGAATTTTCAAGCATTTATTTTCTACAATTTTAGTTAATTAAATCTTCAAAACCCCCTTTGTTATTTGATCAATCAGTCTCTAGGGTTCGACCTGGACTTACGAGTACTACAGATTCTTGTGAGAATAGTAATTATATTTTGGTGCATTCGACACGTACCAGTCGACAATCTGGACTTATTATCCACTTTATTACTACACACGACCAGTCCACTTGCTGTGCAAACACATAAGGATTTCTCGTGTTAACTGCTCTAGAGATTCAATCAGGAGGTTAGATGGAGAGATCTTACTTATACATGGATCAAGATCACGAAAGGCGTATCTTTATCTTCGTCTTTGTCTAGGTCTTCGTGACCCGTTGCTAGACAGTAACCACAATTTGTAAGTGCCAAGAATTAATGTGGTGATTAATTTGAGGCTTGATTAAATCAAAGGAATAATGTAATCTAGTGCTTTCTATTTTAGGAAAGCACACTAGCACTTTGGGAAAATGTACTTACTACTAGATAGTAGACGAGCCTAAGGGGTCACACACTTAACTCGTGAGAGTCACCGGTTATATGATGTGATTAATCAATTTGAGAAAATTGAGGAAATTAGGAAAGTCTAGTCCTTTCCGAATATGCAATATGAATTAATTGAGGGGATTCCATTAATTCGACTATTTTAATTAATCTTGTAGAATTAATTAAATTAATGGACCTAGTAGAGTCCAAGTATTTTATTTAGTTGGGCTTGGTCCAAGTTAATTAACTAAGTTAATTCGAATAAGTGAATATAATTAAACGGCTTTTAATTATATGGGAATATTTAATTGATGGGTCTAGCCCATAATTAAATATGGAGTCAAGAATCAATTCTTGGACTCCAAATAAGGATGATGGCCGATTTTTTAGGGCCTTGGCAGCTGGATTTCGAAACTTAGGTGAAGAAGGAAAGTGTTTTCTTCTTCTCCAAGTCTTGCAGTTGAATAGGACTCTAGGGTTCCTATTCTATATATATGTGAGTGCAAGACTAAAACTAAAAGTCTTTTAGGAGAGCAAAATTCGAACCCCAGCTGAAAATTAAGAGAGAATTTTCTTTGTCATCCTTAAGCCAAAAATCGCCCCCTTCCCTTATTCCAGTACGACATCGTTTTGTTCATGTGTTGAACTTAACGATTCACATATTCCATCCCATCACATAATCAAGCCTAGGTTTTAGAATTAGACCTATTTCGTTGGCTAGCACCAATAACGAAGTAGGTGGTGACTTGAACGAGGTGTGGATACATCTTAGAGGTGCGACGTTTCGAGCACTAAAATTGGGGATACAATTGACGGACGATTTCCTCCAAGAAATCGTTTGGAATTGCACCACAGGGTTGAAAAGATCCAAGATTGTTGCTGCGAGAATTTAATCAAAAGGTAAAATTCGTGCAACTTCCTCTATAGCATAATCGAGCACACCATTATTCCTGTTTCGGGTGGTTGTACATTTCAATTTTAAATTTCGCTGCCACAAGCCACCCGGGGAATAGAACCCAACCCAAGAGAAAAAACTCGAATAATCAGCAGCAGCCCCAAACTCCTGCCTCTAGATTATCACGCTGAAAAAAATCTCTAAGAAAGCTCCAATCTCTTCTTTGAAAACTATGGCGGTGGCGGCTAGATGGAGAGATGGAGGAAATTTTGTCTTTTCCTTTTGCTCAAGGTTTCTTAGGCTCAAAGTCAGATTCAGAATTGTGACTTGTTTAGAATTCTGACACTGACTAACAACTTATACCAAGATATCAAAACCCCTAGTCCAACTAGTGAGGGGTGGCCGCTAGGCCTCTTTGGAATGGGCTTCCGGGCTTCATTCCATCTTAGCCCATGTGTAATTAATTAAATCCAAGTCTAATCCAATTGACTTTTAATTAATTACTTTAATCCAATTAATTAAATATAACTTATAAATTAATTTCTAATTAATTTAACTTATGCATTAAGTGATTTAATTAATTTAGTTAATCTAATTAAATATCTTTAATTAAATCATGCCATCCATTTTGTCATTCATTCACATCTAATGTGAATTTACCAAAATACCCTTAGCATAGAAAATCATTTATTTTCTTCACATAGCGCGACTCTCTAGGCTCGATTTAATTGGCAATGAGAGGATACTAAAAAATAAGGTTTATCACCTGGCCAGTACCGTGGAACCAAAACGTAGCCCAATTGAATACGAGATGAATATGTCATCACGAACCTTGATTACGATTATCATATGCGTATAAAAATTTCACCGATGTGACCCGATCAAGTAAAAGCCATGGTATGTCAAACTCATAGAACTTGATGTTGTACTCAGTAATCGTAATAATGTGAAATTAGCAAACTACCCTCAATGACCATCACTAGTTAGTTTATATGCTTTGACCAAAGACTTTGTTATTTCAATTACTTATGATCGTACAGGTCATATGCTCGTTTACTATCGGGATAGTGAATCCCATATTGGTTGTTATCTTACAATGTCGAATGCACCATGTGAATTGTACTTCAAGGTCGACCCATGTTAGGTCTTAAAAGTAATATTGATTTAGCATGTTTTTACCTCACATTTGTCTTGAATTCATACCTTGAGTTGATCGTTTAAATACTTTTATAGGCAAAGGACGATTGATTTGGCGAGTAAATGAAGGGATTTCTAAGCAAAGTGAAGAAGTCAACTAAGAGACTTAAAGAGGAGCAAAGAAGAGTCCAAACAAAAAGAGTTGAGTTGAAGAAAAAGTAAAGAAAAAAAAGTGGACAGCAGAATTGGCACAGTGGTGCCAATATTCGGCACCACTGTGCAGCGCGCAAAAATCAGAAATTTTGGCTGGGCTCGGATTTTGGGTCTTTTGTTGGGCTTTTTGTAATTAGAATTCCTATATAAATAGAAGAAGTCGGAAAAATAAGGGAGTTTTAGATTCTTTAGGGAGAGAAGACGCTTTTGGGGAGAGAGAAGGAGAAGGAGAGAAAACTTGGAGAGAAAGAAAAGGAAGCTTTTGAAGAGAAGAAAGAGAAATCTTGATTCTTGTCATCAACATAAGGGTTCTTCTTGGTTTTTCTTGAGTTCTTCTTCTTCCCCAATTGCTCTTATTATTTTTCACCATTGTTAAACATGAGATTTCTTAATTTTATGCAAATTATTTCTTCTTCTTGTTTAATTATGCGTAGCTAGATAATTTTCTAGGGTTTAAGATGTAGTCTTGAGTATTATTATGGATTGTTGATTTTCATTGGGTTATTTCTTGCTTTAATTAATCTATCAATGAGGGTTTAATGCTTGTAGACGATTGGCCACCAAATACATGATTTAAGATGAATTGAGAGTACCGGGAGGTGAATTAATTCATTAGTTCAGATTTATTAGACGTGTTTAAATTACCCAATAGGGATATTAGTAATTGTACATGAGGCTAGCTAACGAATTTCATGGAAATTAATGGATTCATCTAAATTAGTTATTGATCATGGGAGTGACGAGAACGAATTTAGTTGGGTACTCATGGAGATCTCGGGAGAGTATCCATGTAATTAAGGAAATTCGGGTCTTTAATGAATGCAAGAATTTACAATCCAATGATGTTCATAATCCATAAAAATACCTTGATGAAGTCTTAATCCCTAGCCTTTCCATTTGTGGAATTATCCTTTATTAATTTTGTTATTATTTATTTCTGTTTTTAATTCGTCAAAATCTCAATTCTTGCGAATCAATAGTCTAAATAATAGGATAAACTCCGTTCGGTATTTGATAACCTTCCCTGTGGAGACGATCTTACTTACTCTTTATTATTTGTCGATACCGTGTTGTTACGGGTGTTAACAAATTGGCGTCGTTGCCGGGGAAGGCAACAAATAGTCAATATCAATAACAAGTTGATTCTTATTAGTTTAGACATTTTTTTTATTTAATTTTATTTTTGAGTTTTTTATCTGTTTGAATTTTGATACTTAAGATTCTTATTTCATAATGGCTGAGGAACAGAGAACTCTCAGGGATTATGCTATGCCGACATATTAGAGTTTTACTTCGAGCATAGCTGTGCCTAATGTTCAGGCAAATACTTTTGAGTTCAAGCCAGGCATCATTTAGATGCTACAGAATAATGCTTCTGAAGGAGACATTGAGAGGGAAGATCCTCACTCCCATCTAGGGAATTTCTTGGAGATATGTAGTACATTTAAGATGAACGGAGTCACAGATGATGACATACGACTGCGGTTGTTCCCTTTCTCTCTATCCAAAAGAGCTAAGGAGTGGTTGAAAAACCAGCCGGCAAATACGTTCACTACTTGGGCAGATTTGTCGACTACGTTTCTCACCAAATATTTTCCACCGGCAAAGACAGCTCAGTTGAGGAATGCAATCACAGGATTCATGCAGGGAGATGGAGAAACACTTTATCAAGCATGGGAAAGATATAAAGAACTACTAAGAAAATACCCCCATCATGGTATTCCAAGCAGGATGCTTGTACAAACCTTTTACAATGGTTTGTCATACGACTTCAGGATGACTATCGACGCAGTTGCAGGAGGTAGTTTCATGGGAAAGAATCCAGATGATGCACTCGCGATCATGGATGAGATGGCATCCAATAACTACCCATGGGCGAGTGACAGTCGGTCCATAAAGAAAGTGGTTGGTATGCATAATGTTGATGAACTCACCATGCTCAATGCTAAGATGGATGCGCTAGTGGAGAACTTCGTGGGACTCAAGTGCAATATCAGTGCCGTTTCTCCGCCTACCATAACCTGTAATGTTTGTGGAGCACCTCACATGGCTATAAATTGTCCACTCATGGAGCAAGCTCAGTATATCTCCAATCAGAACAACCAGTCGGGAAATCCATTCTCCAACACTTATAATTCTGGGTGGCGAAATCATCCTAATTTTTCTTGGGGAGGACAAGGAAACCAAGGGGCTCAAGACTTTCTTCCTAGGCATCAGTTTCCTCCAGGTTTCCAACAACAGGGTCCTCAGAATTTTCAGCAATCAAGTCAGCAAGGACCACCACCTCGAGAACCACAAGCTTGGGAATTAGCCATTGAAAAGCTTGCTAACGGAACTGCGAACAGTATTGAGAAGCTTGAGGCAAAGATGGATCAGATGATTGGTGCAACCAAGAATCTAGAAGCACGAATGGCGCAGTTGGCTAGTACTGTGAGCTCAAGACCAAAAGGTGCATTGCCAAGTCAAATTGAGCAGAATCCTAAGGGGCAGTGTAATACAGTAACTTTGAGAAATGGAAGAACCGTGGAAGAATCTGAACAACCGGGGGAACCTAATGAGGAACAAGGAATAATTAAGGTTCCAGTTTATGAGCCTTCAGAAGAGGTTACACCAGAGATAGTTAAACCTAAACCATATGTGAAGCCGTATGTTCCTCTAATTCCATTTCCTCAGAGATTGCAGCATAAGAGGTTAGACAAGCAGTACGAGAAATTCTTTCATGTTTTTCGACAGTTGCGTATCAATATACCATTCGCGGATGCTTGGCTCAGATGCCAATTTATGTGAAATTTCTGAAGGAATTGTTGACCAACAAAAGAAAATTGGAAGAAGTGGAAACAGTGTCTTTAAACGAAGAGTGTAGTGCTATAATCCAAAGGAGCATTCTTCCTAAACTCAAAGATCCAGGGAGTTTTTCGCTTCCTTGCACCATTGGTCAATTTCAATTTGTTAAGGCATTGTGTGATTTAGGAGCAAGTGTGAGTCTAATGCCTTTTTCTATTTGCAAGAAATTGGGTGTTCAAGAACTCAAACACACAAGGATGTCCTTACAGTTGGCAAACCTTAGTGTCAAACATCCTCTGGGCATAATCGAAGATGTATTAATCAAAGTGGATAAGTTTTACATTCCGTGTGATTTTGTGGTGTTAGAAATGGATGAGGATGTAGAGGTCTTGATTATACTTGGGAGACCATTCCTTGCTACTGCCGGAACGAACATTGATGTACGGGCAGACAAGCTTACCTTGAACATCGAAGATGAAAAAGTGGAATTTGATTTGAACAAGGTAATGAAGTCGCCGGTCCTAGATGAAAGTTGTTATTCAGTGGATGTGATCGATGAGATAGCCAAGAATGAATTTGAGAGGGAGTTTCTCGAGGATCCGTTGGAGAAGTTGAAAACTAGAGATGATGAGAATCCAGAGATTGAAACAGTAACTCTAGCTCTTGACAATGATGCGGACTTGCACAAGGAAAGCTTTTCTCAAGGTAAAAGAGATCCATCAGAGTCATATCCCGAAATATCCTATATACCGAAGGTAAAACTTAAACCTCTCCCACCATATCTCAGGTACGCTCTTCTTGGAAACATTGAATTTTTACTTGTTATCGTAAATACTAAACTTTTTACACCTGAATTGGACCTCTGGCTTAATGAATTGCAATGGAAGAAAGAGGGAATAGGTTGGAAAATGTTTGATATGAAAAGGATTAACCATGCTTTGTGTTTTGTAGACGATGATATTCCTCGAGGGGAAACGATTTCCCTCACCAACCCTCAACATTGATTTCAGTTAAGTAGAGCTAATGACTTTAAACAAGCGCTGCATGGGAGGCAACCCAAGGGTTTCTTTCATTTTGTTTTCATTTGAGTTTCGTTGTCTTTGTTTTATATTTGTTTCTGTTATGTTTTTCTCGTATTTTCTTGTTTATCTAGTGCAACTCTAATATTTTTTTATGTATGCTTTTAGGACAATTCAAGCATATGGTGGTGCCCAAAAAAAAAAAAAGGCAGAAGTAGGCAATTTGGCACCACTGTGCCGAATCCCCTGCCCTTTTTTAAAAAAAATAAAAAATGGTGTGGCTTCTGGGAGGTCAACATTTATTTCCATGGATCACCGCCACCTCACTCAACCATTATTCACCACCACCTCACTCAACCATTATCCACCACCACCTTCTTCCACATAAGCACCACCCTATCGACTCCTGGGCCTTCATGCATATCCGTAGGGGAGTCTCTCTTTCATCCTCTTGTTTTATTTTAGTATGAATATGCTTATGCCTATACTTATGTGTGAGTCCATTGAGGACAATGTCATGTTTTAAGTGTGGGGTGTGTGCATGTTTATATTGTTGAATGATTCAAGTGTGGGGTGATGTGATCGAGAAAATTGGTGAAAGAAAAGACATGTACATATTTTTGTTGAATTGTTGATTGATTTGGTGACTTGTTCACAACAATTTAGTTCCCATATTAGAACTCGAGATTGAAATGAATAAATAGACCTATTTTCCGTAGTATGGATACGTTTTGCGAGTTACTCATTTGTTCAAAATTTTGTGAAATTTGATATGCATTCTTGCACACTACACACGGGTTTTAGTAAAGGGAATTGATCGGTGAGATAAAGCAATTACAAAGTATTTGGATACATTATGAAATTGTGAAGAAAGTTGAAGAAGCAAAAAAAAGAAAAAGAAAAAAAATTGCTATAAGAAAAGAAAAGAAAAAAAAAAGATGAATGAAAAAAAGAGCTTCAAGGGCAATGAATTGAATAAATGCCTTGATATTGAGTGAATAAAAATCTAGTTTTATTCTGTGGCCTTTGTCACTCGAGTGATTAAGTTCTTAGGGGTGTCTTGACACCTAATGCCTTAAGATCGTCTGGTTTGAGAGTCATTGACCTAAAACTCGTTAAATGGGTGTCATAGAAAGCTTAAGAGGACAAAACATTGCACAGGTTAATGAGTGTTAAGTGAAAGAAGAAAAGGAAGGATGGTGCTATGAAGAATGTTTGTGTTTGCTTGATGTAGCTGAGAAATTTCCCTTGCTAGAATTCATCTTTTCACGTGGATGCATATTTAAATTAAACTTGGTTTGAATTTGTGTGTTAACTTGGAACAAAAGTATTTATATTGTGGAAGATAGTAATTTGTGCGTTCATGTTAGATCTTGTATGATAATTGTGGGGATGTCCAATTGTTATGGCTTGTTGCTAGGTTGAGAAACAATGAATGAAGTAGGTACATGTCGAGAATTTTGTGGGTATATTCACTGCAAACCCTCACGAGACAAAACTCGTCCACTAGGGGAAACCTAGGGGTTTAACGGCTTGTTGCACGTGCTAAGTGCAATCGTGTTCCCCACGAAAGTGGTGTTATTTTATTTTGTTGTTCTTTTCTTTGTTTGTTTTAGATTTTTACTCGAGGACGAGTAAAAGGCTAAGTGTGGGGTGTTTGTTAGGTCTCAAAAGTAACATTGATTTAGCATGTTTTTACCTCACATTGGTCTTGAATTCATACCTTGAGTTGATCGTTTTAGTTTTTTTTATTTGTATTTGCGTATTTTGGCTTCTAAGTCGTTTAAATGCTTTTATAGGCAAAGGATGATTGATTTGGCAAGTAAATGAAGGGATTTCTAAGCAAAGTGAAGAAGTCAACTAAGAGATTTAAAGAGGAGCAAAGAAGAGTCCAAACGAAAAGAGTTGAGTTGAAGAAAAAGAAAAGAAAAAAAGTAGACAGCAGAATTGGCACAGTGGTGCCAATATTCGGCACCACTATGCAGCGCGCAGAAATCCGAAATTTTGGCTGGGCACGGATTTTGGGTCTTTTGTTGGGTTTTTTGTATTTAGATTCCTATATAAATAGAAGAAGTCAGAAAAATAGGGGAGTTTTAGATTCTTTAGGGAGAGAAGACGCTTTTGGGGAGAGAGAAGGAGAAGGAGAGAAAACTTGGAGAGAAAGAAAAGGAAGCTTTTGAAGAGAAGAAAGAGAAATCTTGATTCTTGGCATCAACATAAGGGTTCTTCTTGGTTTTTCTTGAGTTCTTCTTCTTCCCCAATTGCTCTTATTATTTTTCACCATTGTTAAACATGAGATTTCTTAATTTTATGCAAATTATTTCTTCTTCTTGTTTAATTATGCGTAGCTACATAATTTTCTAGGGTTTAAGATGTAGTCTTGAGTATTATTATGGATTGTTGATTTTCATTGGGTTATTTCTTGTTTTAATTAATCTATCAATGAGGGTTTAATGCTTGTAGATGATTGGCCACCAAATACATGATTTAAGATGAATTGAGAAGTACCGGGAGGTGAATTAATTCATTAGTTCAGATTTGATAGATGTGTTTAAATTACTCAATAGGGATATTAGTAATTGTGCATGAGGCTAGCTAACGAATTTCATGGAAATTAATGGATTCATCTAAATTAGTTACTGATCATGGGAGTGACGAGAACGAGTTTAGTTGGGTACTCATGGAGATCTCGGGAGAGTATCCATGTAATTAAGAAAATTCGTGTCTTTAATGAATGCAAGAATTTACAATCCAATGATGTTCGTAATCCATAAAAATACCTTGATGAAGTCTTAATCCCTAGCCTTTCCATTTGTGGAATTATCGTTTATTAATTTTGTTATTATTTATTTCTGTTTTTAATTCGTCAAAATCTCAATTCTTGCGAACAATAGTCTAAATAATAGGATAAACTTCGTTTGGTACTTGATAACCTTCCCTGTGGAGACGATCTTACTAACTCTTTATTATTTGTCGATACCATGTTGTTACGGGTGTTAACAACCCCACCTATCAAGTGATACGGGCCTAACTACTCTGGTAACATATCCAATACTACAAGCACATTGTAAATAACTCCTCAGGTCTACCGTTCACACATACTATCACAATCTTAATCCCAATCATTGACTGTCAAGGAGTAAATACCCATGTGATTAGATTAATGCGAGTCAAGTTCAAATATTTTAATCCCATTAACTATATTCATGACACCAGCTTCCACTATTTAATTAGTGTTCGACTGGCACTTCTTTGTCAAAACAGGTGGCATACGAGTTAAATTTTAATGCCCAATTAAAATTCCTTAATTGGCGAACCATCATTAAGAGATTAAGTACTTGACTCTTCCAGTGCCTTCTCTCAACCATAAGAGGTGGAAAGTCTATCTTCAAATCTCAAGGACTTATTTGTTCAACACACTTAAATGTCATTTAAACTTACATGAACAAAATCAAAAAATTAATAGAAATATATAATTGTTCGTACAAAATAACTTATCAATGCCCTACTAAATCTAATTCCTCATTGGCATTGTGGGCATACACTTAACAACAAACTCCCCCAAACTTGAGCTAAACTAGGAAGATATGAATAAGCTAGGCAATAGAGCAAACATATGGTGATCAATCATATAAATGTATTAAAAGCACAGAGTACTACCCACATACACCCCCAAACTTAAACTCAACATTGTCCCCAATATTGTCTCATATAAAAGCATGCAAAAAGGGTATAAGAGTACTTACAACTAAGGATGCTGAAAAGCAATCCTTCATCCACATGTGTGTCTCTATTAAGCTCAATAAAATATGCAACTCTTACCAAAGAGGTGATCGACTACTTTCATGCTAACAAACTCAACAATACAAAACCATCAAGCAGATAAAGATACATGCCAAAAGTGCATGCTCAGATAAAACAAACAAAAAGAAAACCTAAAACTACGAAAAGCAAGAAACAAACAAACAAAAAAAAAAAACTCACAAACTTGGGTTGCCTCCCAAAAAGTGCTCTTTTAAAGTCACTAGCTTGACTTTATATCATAGATTCGTTCAAGGTGGTTTATGTGTGAATGCCTTGTTTGTCCTCCAATCTAATCTCGGGTACACTTCAATCTTTGGCCATTGGGAGTGAAGATCATTGGCTCTTTTTTATGCTACATACCCTAGGTTGGGACCAAGCAATTATTCACTCCCGAATTTTTGTATAGTCTCTCAACACCTCGATTTCTCTTTATTCCCCATGCATCGGGTAATGGTGTGGACTTTCCTCCAAGCTAGAGACAATATCTCATTTTTCTTTACCCATTACTTTGACATATGCGGAGTCCACGATGTAGGAACGTAAAAGATCATTGGCTCTTTTTTCCAGAAAGTGCTCAACACTAAAAGGATCAAAAGCATCATTGTGTAAAGATAAATCAAAATCAAGCAGAAGCTTGAAAACCTCATAGCTATCAAAATTAACCATGTCATCTTCTACATTCGATAACAACTTACCATCATCGGCATCTGTTAGTGTTATGCCCTCAAATGCCATAGAGGATAGAATTATAGGGCATTAATTTGTAATTAAAATATTTCATTTTAATGAAAGGCATTTTATGTTGTTTCTTATAGGCATTTGTAAGTTTTCGTAAACAATCAAGTCCCTGACATTAAGGCAAATCTTCTACTCCCTATGGGTTAGGGAGATTGGCACTAGAAGATTTCGATGTTTAATATCTAAA
Organism: Buddleja alternifolia; assembly: GCA_019426215.1. Lineage (NCBI taxonomy): Eukaryota > Viridiplantae > Streptophyta > Magnoliopsida > Lamiales > Scrophulariaceae > Buddleja > Buddleja alternifolia. The sequence continues at coordinate 17,613,463 of CM033395.1, read as the reverse complement.
TTAGTTCACAAGTCGAAGAGAGTATTGACTGGACTATTGACTGGACATCAATACTGGATAGAGAGTCTTGTATGACATAAGTTTTGACATGGGAAGTGCTAGTCGAAAACTATGGTTTAGTTAGTGGGAACTTGTGTCATAGACACGTTAATGGGATTGATGTGTTCGGACACGACTCACATTGGTATTGTCACATGGGTTTCACTCTATGACAATCAATGACAAAACTGATAAGTTGTGATAGGTATGCGTGAATCTTAGACCTGAGTAATCATGAAGATATACTTATGACATCAAGTCTGTCATTAGAGTAGTTAGATCCATTTCACCCATTGGTGGGGTCAACCTCGAAGTGCGGCATGATGGGCAAATAGCAGCCTTAACTAATTACCAAAATGGAATTTATTCTCCCATAAGTGAATGAGCATGTATCCTATGTTGTCATGAATGAGTGAGGTCAAAATTCTTTGGCTAAAGCATTGGAGATACTCGTTTTGGACATAAGAGTATACTCAGTGACCTCGACTAGTTATGATCTATGTATATGGTTAAGTATTATGAGTTTGACTGAACCGTGACTCTCACTTAATTGTAATATAAGAATAAAGGGTTTATACTCGTACGATATACACAGTGTGAAAGGTTTGGAATGATTCTATTCGTTCGTTCTCAATTGGGTTGCGATGTGGGACACGTGACTGACTAGGTGCAACCCACATCCTTTTGGTTTCCTCCCATTTACCTTTTAGACGAACCTAAAGAATCGCGCTTAAAGGAATTGCAAAGGAAAATTAATGGTTTAAGACTTGAGAGGTTTCTCGGTATTTGATACCGTAGTTAATTAATTGGTCATTGCATGATCCTATTAATTAATTATGTTAATGTGTTTTAACTTCTTTGAGAAATTAAATATAGAATTAGCATGAATTAATTAGTTATTTGATTATCTATTTATTAGATAAATAATATTAATTGAATAATTAATTAAATGAAACCAAGCATGAGGACTAGCCCGAGGGGCTAGTACACGCCCAAGTGGGCATCCATTACGGACGCCTAGGGCTTGGTCATTAAAGCTTAATTATTTCCTTGTATAGTATAAATACTACTTAGTGGAAATAATTAAACCCTAGCCTTATTATTTGCGTTTTCTCCAAGTCGAGAACTCCCACCTCTCTCTCTCTCTAGCCGTCCACCAAGGAGAAAGAAGAAGGAGATTTTCGCTTTGGATTACGACATAATGATTTAGAAGCAGTGCCTGATTCACTACTTGGAATAGAAGATCAAAAGCTGGTTCCGAAAATTGAAAAACACGTAAAAGGTACATAATCCCTATCATGGCTTGAATATGTAAAATCGGAGATGAAACCACTATGGGCATAATCTATCCGCTGCATTTTATTTACTATTAAAACCCAACAATATCAAGTACCGATTTACCTGTGGCTAGGGGAGATGATAAAGGAACATCAACCGGTTGAGAAGGTGTAGGAGTGGAGGGCTTGGTGGTCAAAAACTCTGCCTCGGACATCCAAGCATCTTTGTTTGTACGTTCGGGTGTAAATCAGTCTTTCCAGCTCGGCTACTGTTTCAGACACCTGAACATTGAACGTGCCACGTCCGGGCATTTGGGTAGCACGTTCTGGTTTCTCTTGCTGGGCTGATTTTTTAAAAATTTTCTGACTTCTCTTCATCCAATGTCACGGTACTGCATTCCTTCTTCAAATTCTTCTCAGTATCACTTGGCAGTGTTTTGGGTGCTCTCTCATAGGTGATGCTCGATTGTTGCTCGATTTGATGACTCATCTCCTTAATTTCTTGACATACGTCCTTTACTATAAAGCGAAGCTTATTAATGGTGTTGTCGAGTTGCTTCTCTGTAGTAGGAATTCTCACTTGGATTGGTGGTGGAACGAATTCTTGTGCATGACATGCTTGAATGACATTTTATAGCCATAATTGATTCTCTGGAAGGGTCATATCCGGGAAATTGCAAGCCATTGCTAACTAGTCCTGAAACGAAAAACTGAAATAAAGTAAATACTAAAAACTTGCAATAAAATCAAAAACTAAAACTAAACAAGTCCCCAAAAATGGCACCAAAAACTTGACATGAGAAATCCTCACATGTTTTCACAGCAAGTGGACTGGTCGTGTGTAGTAATAAAGTGGACAATTAAGTCCATGATGTCGAACCCTCAGAGACTTATATTTTAGCTTTATGAAATTAAAGCAAGCAATAACTTAAACAAACTAAACATTTAAAGATTTTAAAAGCAATAAAATAAACTAAAAGCAAGAATTAACAAAAATTTGATGGAAGTAAGATAAAGGAAACAAGATGTTAAAATCAAGATTGTTGGAAAACATAATAGAAAATGCAGCGGAAACGGTTTAATTAAAAAATTTCAGATTTCCCAATTCAGGATCAACACCGGGATTTTGTCATGCATATATACGATATGGCTATCGGTGCTTTACCCATTGTAGCGAAGTTGTTGGAGAATCACAACTTCTGGAATTCCTCAAGCTTTGTGCAAACTGATCCGGCTAACTGATTGATGATCCGAGCAGTACAAAGGTGCGGCCTCTAAATAATCTCATTGGGTTACGATGTGAGTCCAAAGGTTCGTAAATGATTTGTTCATTTCGTACTCAATTGGGTTACGATGTGAGTCCACGGGATTGACTAGGTGACACTCACATCCTTTGGTAATTCCTCCCATTTCCAATTGAGGTGAACCTAAAAAGTAGCTCTATAAGAATCGAACGGGATGTCTTTTTGTGTTAATCTTTTAGAAAGATATAATTAAATGGACGCAATGATTTATTGGTTAAATCAATGAATTAAATATTTAATTTAATTAGATTAAATTAAATATTTAATTTAATTAGATTAAATTAAATATTTAATTTAATTAGATTAAATTAAATTATTTAATTGGAGAATTAAGTAAATAGAATTAATTAATTATGTAATATGTATTGGAATTTAAATAGGATTTAAATTAAATACATGTTAAAAGGTGGGCTAAGTTGAATGCGCCAACTTAAAGCCCACCCACGTCCATGTGGAGCCCTAAGGGGGCGGCCACTAAGGAGTCCTAAAGACTCCGACTTGTTTGTTAAGTCAAGGAGTTATAAGATAACTCCAACACTTACAAGTCACAACGTGTTGGTCCCAAGTGGCATACGAAAGGGTCTAGAAGGGGGGGGGGGGTTGAATAGACCCTGAAGTCTTTTTCGACTTCAAAAGATTCCGTATTAAAAGGCTTTTGGACGCTTGAAAAGATAGACGCTTGAAGTGTCTAACGCTTGACTTAAGCGTTCACTTAAAATATTGGTGCTTTGGCGAAGCGTCTGATGAAGACTATTTTATAAAGTTAACTCAGACTTCAAGAATTGAATACTTTGACCAAGTAGGTTAAGCGTTCAGTTCTTTTAATCAATGTTAGCACAACATAATGATTTTTGGAGTCTTCTCTTTGAAAGTTTTAGCGTCACAAGAGTTTTCTTAGTTGCTTAGCTTTTGATTGTGTTTTACTTATGCAATGATATGATAGATGAAGGAATTGACTGAAAAGTAAATGACACAATGTTTGTAAGGTTCGTTGGGTGGTGTAATCCCAACTACGTCCTTCTTCTCCTTTGCACTCGTAGGCAATCCACTAAAATGATTCTCAAAGAATCACACAGAATCTTCTACAAATTAGGGAGAGATGGATGTCGATGACTTGAGCTCCTTGATCACACAGATTTCTGCTCCAAATCACTTCAATCCCCTTGCTTCTTTCACCCATATATAATGCAAGTATCCAACTTCGACTTCACACAGATCGCGAGGCTTGGATGGGGTTTTCTAAAAAATGGTTTGTTTGATTTTGACGAAGTTCAAACAACTTGGGAATATCTCAGTAGGAAAGTGGTTTTTTCGAAAAGAATGTTTGAGATATTTGTTGACTGTCTCAGGATTTGAAGAAAAGCAAGTGGAATGTTTTCTTGAATATTCTGGCTTTTCTGAGAATTTAAGGAATGAGACTTCAATGCAACAGCAATTCGACTTGATGATGGTTCTCTTCTTGGCTTGCTGTTGAAGTTCTATTTATAGGCATTCTTGGAGAAAGTGTTTGTTTGACACATGCACTGGCGCGTGTCTCTCACTTTCACGAGTGAACAACTTTTATCCTTTTTCCTGAAAATCTGTTGCACAAAAGTTGGTGCTGCAGTCTAAGATAGTTGACAGTCCAATAGGGTGGCTTCTCCGTACGTCTGAAAGTGCTTATCGCATTTAATGCTCTTATCAGCATTTAATGCATTTGAATTAAATACCCGTTGGTACTTAATGCTTTGAGAATATTTGCATTAAACTCCTTCTGGACTTAGAAATAAATTCAGGTGAAATCACTTCTGTCCCATAAGGTAACGCTTGATGTAGCTGGTCAATTAAACGCTTGGAGACTGTATCTTCTTTCGGAGATCAGGCGCTTGAGTCTTCGAACTTTACCACTGATAAACTCACTCAGAAATTATCAGACGCTCAGCCTAAGACTACGTTGCCTAACAATCTAAAATAAAATAAAGCAAAGCCTAATAAGCCTATTACAAATCTAACGCTTCAAAGCTTATACAAATTTTTCTACCAAAATAAAACTTACATATTTTTGGGGTCTAACAAAAAGTCCTAATTGTCATCATCAAAACTTCTAACATGAAATTCCTAACACAACTTAACCCTAGTTGCATAACACACAAAAATAAGAAAATCCCCCCACTCCAAAATTCGCCCTAGTCGTCCACCACCATAGTCGAGGGAATTTTGGAGATCTTTTGAAGGTTCGTTTCACGTGCATCTTTAGCGACAGGAGCTCAAGGAGTTGCTGTTATGCGAAGAATTATTATAAAATCGATAAGGTAAATCTATTTCGTTTAGTTTTTGGAAAACTATTTAAAATCATTAATCCCTTTAAAGTGATCCATGGTTAGGAATCCGAATTTTTTTTATTCCGCTGTGTTTTTACTCCGATGGAGTCCTAACACTTTTACCTGCAAAATGATCATAGGATCATCATGGCCTTGCAAGCCTACTTTCTTGAAGAAGAATTCATTCAAGAAGGTGGTGCAGGTAGAAAGATTATTCTGGAAGAACAAGACGATGCCCCTTCAGAGACATTAGTTCGAGAATCACAAACTGAACCAGAAAAGACACAACCGTCATAGTGATGATCTAGCAGAGTATCTCAGCCGCCTGAGAGACATGGCTATCTGCACGATCCACGGAATTATTTGTATACTATTGTAGAAGAAAGCCATAGAGATGATCCCTCTGACTATAATGAAGCAACGACGGATATAGATTCCTCAAAGTGGCTTAGGGCTATGAAAGCAGAGATTGATTTGATGTATTCAAACCAATTCTGGACTCTTATTGATCTACCAAATGGTGTAAGGCTAATTGGATGCAAATGGATCTATAAGAGAAAGATTGATCCGGATGGCAAGGTGGATACCTATAAAGCCAAGCTGGTGGCGAAAGGGTATAGTCAAAAGGAGGGCATTGACTATGAGGAAACCTTTTGCCAGCGGCCATGATCAAATCTATTATAATTCTGCTAGTCATAGCTGCAAACATGGATTATGAAATCTAGAAAATGGATGGGAAGATCGCATTTCTAAATGGATACCTCGAGGAGGACATTTATATGCAATAGCCCAGGGGCTTCATGTCCGAAGCAGATTCTCATAAAGTTTGCAAACTTAATAGATCCATTTATGGACTAAAGCAAGCCTCTCATAGATGAAATCTACGGTTCAATGAAGAAGCAAGGAGATATGGCTTCATCAAGAATGAAGACGAACCATGTGCCTACAAAATGGTCAATGGGAGCAAGTTGACATTCCTAGTTCTATATATAGATGACATACTACTTATAAGGAATGACATAGGCATTGACGACAGTCAAGACATGGCTCTCAAGCACGTTCTCTATGAAAGACTTAAGAGAAACTACCTACATTCTATGAATTCGTCTATATAGAGATAAAACGAATAAAATGATAGGACTCTCCCAAGCACTCTTCCTAGAGGAAGTCCTTAAGAGATATGAGATGCATAACTCTAAGGGAGGACTTTTGCCTATGACACATGGTATTCATCTTTCCAAATCTATGAGTTCTAAAACAGACAAGGATAGAATGGATATGAGGAATACACCCTATGCGTCGATAGTAGGAAGTCTCATGTACGTCATGTTGTGCATGAGACCGGACTGGCAAATACTGTGAGCATGGTTAGTAGGTTTCAAGCCAACCTCGGGGGAGCAACACTGCACAACAGTGAAATCTTAAAGTAATTGAGAAGGACTAAAGATATGCTATTGATATATGGAAATGGAGAATTGAAGGTGGATTGTTATACTGATGCAGATTTTCAATCTGATCCTGATGACCTCAAATCTACCTCTGTGTACATATTCACGCTCAATGGTGGAGCAGTGTCTTAGAAAAGTTCCAAGCAAAGCACAACTGCTTATTCCAAAATCGAGGTAGAATATCAGGCCACCTCAGAGGCAGCCAAAGAAGCTGTTTGGATGAGAAAGTTCATGGCTAAACTTCAAGTGGTTCTTAGAGTGGAAATGTCGTTGCCACTGTAGTGTGACAACAATGGAACAATTATGCAAGATAAAGAACCAAGGTCTCACAACAAATCTAAACACGTGATGAGAAAATATCATATAATACGAGAAATCATTGGAAGAGATGATATCACCGTGCAGAAAATAGCCTCAACAGACAATGTGGCTGACCCACTCACCAAGCCATTATCACAAGTGGTGCTAGATAAACATCTTGAGAAGATGGGCATCAAATACCATATCGATTGGCGTTAAGTGCAAATAGGAGATTGTTAGTTGTATGCCCTCAATGCCTATGAGGAATTAGATTGATTAGGGCTCTGATAAGTTATTTGTGCAAACGATTATAAGTTTCTATTTATAGAATAAAGGTTTTGATTTTGTTCATATCAATCTAATGGCATTTAAGTGTGTTGAATAAATAAGTCCATGAGATTTAAAGATAAACTTTCCACTTCATAAGGTTGAGAAGAGGCACTGGAAGAGTCAAGTAATTAATCTCTTAAAAGATAGTTCGCGAGTTAAGGGATTTTAATTGGGCATTAAAATTCAACTCGTATAACACCTGATTTGACAAGAAAATGCCAGTCGAACACTGATTAGATAGTGGGAGCTGGTGTCATGAATATAGTTAATGGAATTAACAAATTTGAACTCGACTCGCATTGATCCGATCACATGGTTATTTACTCTTTGACAGTCAATGATTGGGATTAAGATTGCGATAGTATGTGTGAACTTTAGACCTGAGGAGTTATTTACAATGTTCTTGTAGTACTAGATATGCTATCAGAGTAGTTAGACCCGTATCAACTGATTGGTGGGTTCGACCTCAAAGTATGATTCACATGGTGCATTCGACTTTGTAAGATAACTACGATCATAAGTAATTGAAATTGCAAAGTCTTTGGTCAAAGCATATAAACTAACTAGTGATGGTCACTAAAGATAGTTTGGTAATTTCACGTTATTATGATTACTGAGTACACATCAAGTTCTATGAGTTTGACGTACCATGGCTCTTACTTGATCGGGTCACGTCGGTGAAGAGTTTTTACGCATATGGTAGTCGTAATCAAGGTTCATGATGACATGTTCATCTCGTATTCAATTGGGCTATGATTTGGTTCCACAGTGCTGGCTAAGTGACAACTTTATCCTTTAGAATCCTCCCATTGCCAATTGAATCGAGCCTAGAGAGTCGCGCTATGTAAAAAAAGGAATGTTTTTCCATGTAAGTGTATTTTGGTAAAATCACATTTAGTGTGATTGACTAATAAAATGGATGACATAATTTAATTAAAAATATTTAATTGGATTAATAAGTTAAATTAAATTGGAAATTAATTTGTAAGTTGAATTAATTTAATTGGATTAAAGTAATTAATTAAAAGTCAATTGGATTGAACTTGGATTATGATGTGCACCAAAAAATACTCGAGGGCATTATGGTAATTACACGTGTCTTAAGGTCGGATCGGGTCGCCACCCGCTGGTTAGTATCTGTGGGTAACCAGCCATACAAGCCCAACAAGGGTAGAAGACCCACCAAAGATAAAGATTATTGGATATTATTATTATTATTATTATTATTATTATTATTATTATTATTATTATTATTATTATTAGTCTAAAAGACCAATATATCAAGGAGATTAAACCTGATGGGTTATTAATTAAATTAGGCCCATGGCCCGTAGCCCACTACCAGCTCCCTATATATAGGGATGGGTTAACGGGTCGGTTTTTCGGATACCCACCCGACCCGATCAGGTACGGGTCTATTCGGTGGGAACTTTGAAGAAAATCGGGTATCGGGTAGTACCCGATACCCGATTGGGAATTTCGGGTTGCGTATCGGGTAGGAAATTCCTACCCGATATACCCATTAGGTACCCGAAATTAACACCAAAAATAAATAAATAAATAAATAACTATGTAAAACTAAATAGAGGCACAACGCAGTAAACAGAAGCAGAAAGGTCCCCAAATTTTTTTCTTTCTCTCAACTTCTCCCCTCTCAAACTCCCAACTCTCAAATTACTCTTGCCCACTTCAAATTATCACAAAAATTGTTCTCCTACCTATCATTGTAGCTTATTGAAGGTAAAATTTTATTTTTTTCTCTAAAATTTTGAATAATTATCTCTTTTATTCATTGCCCACAAAGTGTTTGATAAAATGTGTATTTGAGATATTTTGGAGTTTTTTCAATTCTAAGTAGTGAATTTTATTATTAAACACTTACTCTCTTATTTATTGTTGTTAACATTTCATCATTCTATATTTAATTTAAGTTGAAGTGAAAGAAAATTATTTTGAAAATTTATCTAATAGTATTTAGTGATATGTTTTGTAGATGTCAACTTCACAAGGAGCTCCAAATGAAACTTTGAAGCGTAAAGGAACAATGAGAGAAGAGGTTAGTAATGACAATGATAATCCTATTGATTTTGATGATGAGGGATTTGATATTAAGTGTGATGTGGAGGATAAGATTACTAGGAAGGGTAAAAAAACGTATTAAAACGGAATCCGAGCCTAAGAAAAGAGCACCTCGATCGGAATGGTGGCCTCACTTTGAAAAGTATAAGGATGATGATGATGTTTTGAGGGCTAAATGCATCTATTGTGGTTCTAGTCTTAAAGCCAACTCAAAACTACATGGGTGTTCATCTCTTAAAAAACACATTATGTGTTGTAAAAAAGCAACCGATGAAGTTAAAAAAAAACTCAAACTCAAACTCAAACTCAATCTCAACTTGTATTTCAACCATCTCGTGTGGGTGATGAGGGCACACCAACTCTTGGTACTTGGGTATTTAATCAAGATAAAGTAAGTGAAGCTTTGCTTTATATGTTGATTGCTGATGAGCTTCCTTTTAGAACGGTTGAAAGTCATGGGTTCAGACATTTTTTGTGGGTAGCATGTCCTAATTTCAAAATTCTATCACCTAGGACCATAACTAAAAATATTTACAATGTGTATGTGCGTGAGAGGGTAAGATTGAAGTCTTTAATAGAGAAATCTCAAAGGATTTGCATCACCACCGATACATGGACATCTATTTTGAGTGAATTATATGTGTCTCACGGCCCATTTTATCGATGAAAAATGGAATTTACGTTAGAGAATTTTAAACTTTTGTCCAATTTCAGGACATAAGAGTGAAGAAGTAGGTAAAGAAGTGGGAAAATATTTGCTTGATTGGGGGAATGACAAGTTTTCACGATTACGGTTGATAATGCTTCTTCAAATGACGGTGCAATTGCATATTTGCAAAGAACGTTTGATAATTGGGGTACGAATATTCTAGGTGGAAAATATGTTCACATGAGGTGTGTTGCCCACATTATTAATCATATTGTGCAAGATGATTTGAAGAGAAAGGATGAACATATGGCTACTGTGTTAGAGTTAGTGCCCGGCGCACCAATTATTGGGCTCCATTCTTTGTAATAGTAACTCTAGAATTGAACAATCATTTTCATATAAATAAAGTCAATCTCTTTTATATGTGTGGCATGTCTTTATTCTTAAATTAGTTTTTACTTTGGCTTAGAATGAAGTCTCGAAGGATCACACATAGCTATGGGACATCATTGCACATTGGGTGTGGCAATGATGGAATATGTCACAAAGGCTGTGATCTTTAAACATTGCTCCAAGTCGTAAAAGGGTTCATCGAGATAAAGGGATATTGATGCAACCCAAAAGACTTGCTCATATGATGCATACTCAGGGATAAGTGTATCTCGTTCCATAGATACTGGCGCGGTGAAAGCCAATGCATATATGGGGGTTGCCATTGTGGTAATGGGCGAACTGAACAACCCCATGGAAGTTCCTAAAATGGATTCCCACACTACTACAGAAATGACCTATTACAGCGGTTTTTTTTGGCCAATTACAGCGGTTTTAACCGCTGTAATAGGTACCGCTGTAATAGATACCTATTACAACGGTTATTTTTATAACTGCTGTAATAGGTACCCCTATTACAGCGGTTATAAAAATAACCGCTATTAAAAAAAAAATTTATTTTTTATTTTTAAGGGACCTATTACAGCGGTTTAGGAAAAAACCGTTGTAATAGGCTACACTATTACAGCGGTTTTTTCCAAAACCGCTGTAACAGGACCCTTAAAAAAAATAAAAAATTTTGACCATGTTGGAATGACATAAAATTTGTACGGTCATAGCGAAACGGCATTCCGAACAAAACGCAAGTTTTTACTTGCGCTCTCGGGATTTTAGCCATCTGAAATCGTTTAAGGCCTCCAATTTGCGTTTTATTATAAAAATACCCTATTTACGTAAAAAAACGCAAATTTGAGGCCTTAAACGATCTCAAATGGCTAAAATCCCGAGATCGTATGACAAAGTCATACGTTTTGTTTAGAATACCATTTCTCTATGATCGTATGAATTTCATATCATTCCGATACATCAACATTTCAACCGAAAAATATTTTCATAAATACAAAAATATACATACACCCACACATACACAAATATACATATACACCCACATATACAAAAAATAAATATACCCACACATACACAAATATACATACACCCATACATATAGGTGGTGTCGGCGGCGTTGATGGAGGTGGTAGTGTCGGCGGCGCTAGTGAGAGAGAGAGGAGTGAGAGATAAAGAGGAAATGAAGAAGATGAAATTTCAAATTTCAAATGAAGAAGAGAAAGAGGAGTGAGAGATATAAAGAGAATTTTTATTTTCGGTCAAAGCCTATTATAGCGGTTCTTCTCAGAACCGCTGTAATAGGTCCGGAAAATTTTGGGTGGGAAAAATGGGGGGGAATTTTTTTAAATATTTTGACCTATTACAGCGGTTTTTTGAAGAACCGCTGTAATAGGTCGTTGATTTTTTTTTTTTAGGTCCGAAAAATTTTGGGCGGGAAATATTGGGGGGGAATTTTTTTTAAATATTTTGACCTATTACAGCGGTTCTTTGAAGAACCGCTGTAATAGGTTTTTTATTTTTTTTTTAAGGTCCGAAAAATTTTGGGCGGGAAAAATTGGGGGGGAATTTTTTTTAAATATTTTGACCTATTACAGCGGTTCTTTAGTGAACCGCTGTAATAGGTTGACTATTACAGCGGTTCATTACGAACCGCTGTAATAGGGGCCTCCGTTCAGCGGTTTTTTCAAAACCGATGTAATAATTGCGCTGTAATAGTTTATTTTTGTAGTAGTGCCAGTCGAATGTGGAATTTTCAGTGGTCTTGTAGTATAAGAGTAATCCTTATGGACCTAAGATTCCATTGGATGTCTTAGTCGTAACTGCGCATGTTTTGATTTGTTACATGATCACTTTAGATGATCGAATATGGGCAAACTCAGACATGCACGACTTACGTAGTAAGGCACGTGAGAATCGAGAGGAATCTATCTCTGGCATTAGCCATTCACTTAATCTCCTATGCTTACATAGTGAATCGACTTAAGGAATCTTCAGCCGAAGTAAGATATCTAAAGAGGTGTAGGGTTTCCTCGTTTAGATAGTCAAAGTCGATTTCACATAACGTGGGACACATAGTATTAAATTAATAGAGCTTCGACCTTAGCCACTGCTCTAGATTCAATCGGAAGATTAGATAGAGGGATCTTACTTATGCGAGGATCAAGATCGCAAAAGGTGTATCTTTACTTTCATTTTATCTAGGTCTTCGGGACCCTATGCTAGGTGGGCAACCGCTATTTGTAAGTGCCGAGAATTAGCTTGGTGACTCATTCGAGGCTTGATTAAATCAAAGGATTGATTTAATCTAGTACTTTCCATTTTAGGAAGGTACACTAGCACTGTGGGAAGGTGTACTTACTACTAGATAGAAACGAGCCTAAGGGGTCACACACTAACTCGAGAGAGTCACTAATTGAATAGATATGAATAATCAATTTCGAGGAAATTGAGGGAATTAGGAAAGTGTAGTACTTTCCTAATATGGAATATAAATTAATTGAAGGATTCAATTAATTTTACTCTTTTAATTAATCTTGTAGAATTAACTAAATTAATGGACCTAGTAGAGTCCAAGTATTTTATTTAATTGGGTGGAGCCCAAGTTAAATAAATAAATATTGGAATTAGTTGGCTGGATTTAATTTGACTTGTATTTAATTGATGGGTGGGGCCTATAATTAAATTGAGAAGTCAAAATTAAATCCTAAAATCCAATTGACTTGAGTTGACCGATTTTTATGAGTTAAAATAAGGGAGGGGGCGGTTTTTATGTGGTGGAGGTGGAAAAGAGTTTTCCCCTCCTCCAAGTCTTCATCATTGATAAGTTGTTTAACTTATTAGCTTATAGGATGAGGATTACTAGAGAGTTTAGGAGAAAGGAAGTTTCCTTTTCCTAATTGGACTCTAGGTAATCTTCACCTATAAATAAGAGATGAAGAAGACTAAAATGGATGATTGAAATTGCTGAAAAAATCCGCCCCCCTCCCTAGACTAAAAATCGGCCACCTCTCTCCTCTTTCCAACAAGACGTCGTTCTATTCATGTGTTGAATTAAACAACTTAGAAAATATTTCTACTCTTCACATAATCAAGCCTAAGTTAAGCTCAGAATCATTTTGTTGTCTAGCACGCAAGGCAAGATGATTGGTGACTTGAACGAGGTGTAGATACATCTTAGAGGTGCGACGCTTGAAGTACTCTAAATCGGCAGATATTAAAAGCGACGGGCAATTTCTCACCCAAGGAAAATTGTGTGGATTTGCACCACAGGGTTGTTGAGATCCAAAGTACGAGGTGAAACGAAATTTTCGAAAGGTATAATTTCGCTTACCTCCTTATCAAATTCGATCGAACCAACTCCATATTCCTGTTTTTGGGTGGTTGTACGTTTACTTTTGTAAAATTTTAATTTCCGCTCCCACGAGCCACCCGAGGGAATGAGTCAACCCAACAGTGGTATCAGAGCCATGGTTTGGCTCGTTCGAATTTTTATGAGATTATGCATGTTTGTTTTTACGTTTTAATTGTAAAATGGAAATCATGATAATCAATATGTTCATCAAAAGACTAGGATTGATTTTGATATGGGATGTTTATTGATTTTTATGATTTTAATGTTTAAAAGTCGTTGGTTTTAAAAACCATGAAATTTGAAATTTGGGTATATGATTGTTTTCGAAAGTTTTGATTTAGTTTTATGAAATCACTTTTGGTGGGGTGTTCCGAGATGGTTGAACCGAAGGTTTAATCATCAAGTAATAAAACTCAGACCTTAGGAGAATTCAGATTCGTCAATTGAAACTCGAAAAAATCACGAACGTGCGAAAAACGGATTTGAAAATCGCGAACAGCAATAGCTGCTGCACGGGGCGCCCGGGCGTGGTCAATAGAAAGTTAAAAAAAAATTCCTTTCTTTGTACTTTCTGAAGGTGGGTGACCCAAAGACCTTGCCTATGATGTTTTAGACTTATAAACTTTGAGAAAGGTTTTAGAAATCGATATCGAACTTATCCCAATGATATTTGCAATCTAGTTTGAACGATGAATGGGTAAAATTTTCTTTATCGCATATATGTTTGTTGCTTGGCATGTTTATGTAATAAGGGGATGAACCAAGAGCCTAGTCGTAGTGTTGGTTTTCGATGTATGTAATTATTCTAGAGTTGTAAATAATAGCCGGTTTGGCTCTTTCCTTTTCGTATAGTAGATTAGTAGATTTTGGTATTCCATGTAATCGAAGACGGAGCCAAGACTTGAAGATTTGTATGCTGAGGCGATACCATTGTAATAGTCTAGGTTGTTTTTACTTTCTAGAATGTCCAAACCCACTTTGGCTCGAGTGGGTTACTAGGTTAGGGCTCAAGGTAGTTCATCCTTAATTTTACCGCTCTGTGGATGTTTTATTTATCTGTCTATGATGATTATGTGATGTAATGCATGCATAGGATAGATAACTAAAACAAGATAATTAAATCTGATTAGACCCCCCAATAAGCATGTTATAATTCCCTCCTGAGAAAATATTAGGCTTAAGTGATAGTAAGAATGGAATTCTATTATCATGTCTTCCATCATAAGTATTCACCATGTGAAACGTTGCTAAAGGTTCAATCCTTTTGCTCAGAAAATGGGGTGGATTGGGTCCGAGGTAGGCTGTGAGTGTTTACTAAGCACTATGGTGCCCCGTGGAAATTGGTTGGTTTCAATGCTTTGCACAGAAAATGGGGGCAATGGAATTGATGGTTATACATGGGATATTTGATGGGTCGAGCCTAACATCGTTCCTCATGTGTTAGCTCAGAAAATGGGGCACATGTGGGAGATGAGAAAAAACCATCTTGAGAACTATCTAAAAAGATAGAAGGTCTAGTAAGGCTACTATTCAAAATCATCGTATGTTAGCTCAGAAAATGGGGCATATGATGAAGTGAGAATAGATCTCAAGCCCACTAAAGAAACTAACGTTTCTTCGAATCATGTCAAGAGGGTGGTGTGATTTGAGAAAAATAGTGGGAGACTTGTACAATTAAAGACCAAATTGTAGAACGACTTTATTTGAAAAACCGTTATTGATCGTCTGTTATGCATTTTTGTAGATAAACGAAAATGGCCAATAATCCTTTCAAAACCCTAATTGAAACAAACAAACTGACTGGACCAAACTTTGAAGATTGGCTTTGTAACCTTAAGATTATCCTTTTGTCTGAAAGAAGACAATATGTGCTTGACATACCGGTGCAAAATTAGCCGGAAGAGGATTTATCTGATGATGAAAAGTTCCAGTACCAGCAATGGAAGGAAGATGACATGCAAGTACGATGTCTCATGTTGGCCTCTATGAGCAATGAGTTGCAGAGACAACATGAGACGATCGAGAATGCTGTTGGGAATTATTCGAATAAAACGCAGCGGAAAGTAAAATTGATTCCCAATGCCCGAATCATCTCTAATCCTCGTGTTTAATTGTGTATAGAAAGATTACCGTTCTCGCGTATGTTGATTTCTGAACGTGATCCTTTTCTCTAACGCCGAATTTGCCAACGTCTCTAATTCGTCACGCCGGAATCAAAAATGAAAAACTCCTTCTTTCTTCCTTGTCAAAGACGGCTAGAGAGAGAGAGAGAGAGAGAGAGGTGGGAGACTTTTTCTTGGAGAGAAAGTTATGTAAGTTGCCTTATATTATTTTTCACCTTGTGATATATTTATATCATTATGAAACAATAACCCTAGCATGCAAGAGCCCTATTTGGGCATCTATTTGGCCGCCCCTTAGTGGGCTCGGAAGCCTTCGGGCTTTCGTCTTGCTTGCTAATTAATTAATCGGATAATTTATTTATCCAATAAATAAATTGATAATTCAATTAATTCAATTCCTAATTAATTTATAATTCAATTTCTCCAAGAAATTACTTAACTCATTAATTTAATTAATTAATTAAATTATCCAATAATTAATTAATTAATTACGGCATCCAATGCCGTGAATTTCTCTCAAGTCTTTTTCCCATGTTTTTCCTTTTGCATTTCCTTTAAGCGCGACTCTTTAGGTTCGTCTCAAAAGGCAATTGGGAGGAATCCAAAGGGGTGTGAGTGACACCTAGCCAGTCTCGTGGCTCACACCGTAACCCAATTGAGAACGAATGAATAGGATCATTCCAAATCTTTACGCCGTGAATATCGTATGTGTATAAACCTTTTATTCCTATATCCCAGTCAAGTAAGAGTCATGGTTTAAAGTCAAACTCATATAACTTGACCACATGCCTAAGCTCATAATAAGTTGAAGTATTTAAATGCTTTGGCCAAAGACTTTCATCCTCACTTATTCATGATCGCATCGGATATTTTACTCATTCACTTATGAGAGAATAAATTTCATATTGCAAATCAGTTAACAATGCTACTTGCCCATCAAGTCGCACTTCGAGGTCGATGCCACTAACAGGTGATTTGAATCTAACTACTCTAATGACAGACTTGATGTCACAAGTACATCTTCAACTTAATTTCTCAGGTCAGAGGTTCACACGTACCTATCACTACTTATCAGTTTCATCATTGACTGTCAATGAGTGAATACCCATGTGATGAACGGATGCGAGCCGTGTTCGAACATATCAGTCCAACTGATATGTCTATGATATAAGTTGCCACTACCATTTCCATAGTGTACGACTGGCACTTTCTCTGTCGAAACTTACATCATACAAGTCTTTATTCACTATTGATGCCCAATCAATATTTCTTAGACTTGCGAACCCTTTTAGATGTCGAGGGTCAAACCGTTCTAGTGCCTTTCCTCCTATCCCATAGGAGGTAGAAGGTTCGCCTTGTCATCAAGGACTTTACGTTGTTTATTCACACCTTATAAATGCGTATAAGAAAACAACAATCAACTGCCTTATATTAATAGAAAAATCAAAATTTAGTTACAATGTTTATGCCTTATAAATCTATCCTCTTTATGGCATTCGAGGGCATATACTCTAACAATCTCCCACTTGCACTCAATGCCATTTGCTGTGGTATTTAATACCTATCTTTTCGAGATGTTTTTCCAGCACCGCGTGTGCCAATGGCTTTGTCAATGGATTAGCGACATTGTCGACTGAGGCTATTTTCTGAACAGCTATTTCACCTCGTGCAACGATCTCTCTTATGATGTGAGATCTCCTCTCCATGTGTTTGGATTTATTGTGAGACCTAGGTTCCTTCGCTTGCGCAATAGCTCCGGTGTTGTCACAATAAAGTGGCAACGAGAGCTTTATGCTAGGAACCACTTGAAGTTCCTAAACGAACTTTCTAATCTAAACAGCTTCTTTAGCTGCCTCCGAGGCAGCTATGTATTCAGCCTCTGTGGTGGAGTCTGCGGTTGTGCTTTTCTTGGAACTTTTTCGAGTCCCCACTCCACCATTTAGAGTAAATACAAATCCCGAGGTGGATTTTCGGTCATCAACATCAGATTGGAAATCCGAATCAGTGTACCCGTCCACCCTCAGGTCACCACTTTCATAGGTGAAAATCATATCCTTAGTTCTTCTCAGATACTTTAGGATATTCTTCACAGCTATCCAATGTTCCTTACCAGGGTTTGCTTGAAATCGACTAACAACACTCACAGCATAAGCAGTGTCGGGTCTAGTACAGAGCATCGCGTACATCAAGCTGCCCACTGCAGACGCATAGGGTATAATGTTCATTTCTTTTTTATCTTCCTCACTTTGAGGACACATAGATTTCGAAAGATGTATCCCATGTCTCATTGGTAGGAACCCTTTCTTAGAATCTTCCATCCTATACCTTTTTAGGACCTTTTCTAAGTAAAGGGCTTGAGAAAGTTCTATCATTCTTTTGGTTCGATCTCTATAGATTCAAATCTCTAGAATATAGGTCACTTCTCCCAAGTCTTTCATGGAGAATGTACTCGAAAGCCACTTCTTGGTTGTGGTGAGCATTCCTATGTCATTCCCAATGAGTAATATGTCATCTACATATAACACTAGGAATGTCAACTTGCTCCCACTGACCTTTTTGTAAACACAGGGCTCGTCTTCATTTTTGATGAAGTTAAATCCTTTGACAACCTCATCAAAACGTAGATTCCATCTATGAGACGCTTGTTTGAGTCCATAAATGGATCTCTCAAGTTTACACACCTTATGAATATGCTCCACAGATTCAAAACCTTTAGGCTGTTCCATATAGATATCCTCTTCTAGGAATCCTTTAGGAAAGCAGTTTTGACACCCATTTGCTATATTTCATAATCTAGGTGTGCTGCTATTGCAAGTAGAATCCTTATTGATTTGATCATAGCCACTGGCGAGAAGGTTTCTTTGTAGTCAATTCCTTCCTTTTGACTATACCCTTTTGCCACTAGCCTGGCTTTGTAGGTGTCTACTTTGCCATCAACACCAATCTTTCTCTTGTAGATCCATTTACACCCGATTGGTTTTACCCCTTCAGGTTAGTCTACAAGTTTCCAGACTTGGATTGCATGCATCGAATCGATCTCAGTTTGCATAGCTTCACGCCATCTAGCAGCATCCACATCCACCATCACTTGATCAAAAGTGGAGGGATCATCTCCATGATCCTCCTCTAACACAGAATCGAGATCCAACTCCCTCTGCATTAGATATTCGTACCTCTCAGGCGGTTGAGATACTCTATTTGATCGTCGTGGTTATGGTTGTGTTACGAAAGGTTCGGTTCTCACTCCCTGTGTAGATATATCCAGTGGGGTTTCATTTTGTTCTTCTAGAACAATCTTTCTACCCGCTCCTCCTTCTTGAATGAGCTCATCTTCAAGAAAGTGGGCTTGTAAGGCTACAATGATTCTTTGATCATTGTGCAGGTAAAAGAGGTATCCCATAGAATCTTCAGGATATCCAACGAAATGTCCCATTAAGGATCTAGCCTCCAACTTGTCCACTTTAGTCTTTTTGACATAAGCCGGACATCCCCAAATCTTTATGTGGTTAAGACTTGGTTTCCTATTTCTCCACATTTCATAGGGAGTCATAGGAACGGACTTGGACGGACATCTATTTAAAATGTGTGCAGCTGTAAGCAGCGCGTGACCCCATAATGAAATGGGTAAATCGGTGTAGCTAAGCATGGAGCAAACCATGTCCAACAAGGTTCGATTCCTTCGCTCTACTACTCCATTCAACTGTGGAGTCGCTGGAGGTGTGAGTTGCAATACTATACCATTCTCTCTGAGGTATAATTCAAACTCGTCGCTCATATATTCTCTTCCTCGATCAGATCGAAGAGTTTTTATACGTTGACTTGTTTGATTTTCCACAATCCTTGAATTCCTTGAACTTATCAATGGATTCAGACCATATCGAGAATGGTCGTCTGTGAAGGTGATAAAGTAAAGGAAACCTCCTCTGGCCATTTCTCCAAATGGACCACAAACGTCAGTGTGCACTAAACCTAAGATTTGTGAGGCCCTTTCAAAGCTCCCTGTGAAGGGCGATCTAGCCATCTTGCCTTTGAGACAAGATTCACAAGTGGGATAGGGATCCAATCCCAGTGGGCCAATTAGCACATCTTTTTCCATTTTGCGAATCTTTTGTTCGCCAGCATGGCCTAGTCGAAGGTGCCATATCAATCGTTCGTTTATTTCAAGCCTACTACGTTTCCTTTGTATAGTATTCACTGCATAGTCATTCTGGACACTAAGGTAATACAATCCATTTATCAAAGAAGCAAAGCCTACAAATTTATTACCATAATAAATGTTGCATCGCTCATCAATAAAATGGAAAGTGTAACCATTCTTAACTAAAACGAGAATAGAAATAATGTTTTTAAGCCCATTAGGCAAAACCAAAACATTATCCAGTAATAGTACATGTCCAGAATTTAAAAACAACGACGTAGATCCTATTGCAGTAGCCGCGACGCTTTGCCCGCTGCCTACTCTGATCTTCACCTCATCGTTGTCCAGCTTCCTTTCTCGTATCGGATCCTGATTCATACAACATATGTGAGCACTAGCTCCAGAGTCAAGAATCCAAGATGTAGAGAAGACGGTCATAGAGCAATAAGTTTCATGAACATAAAGTTCCATACCTTGTGCGCCAGGCCCCATATTCGGACAGTTCCTTCTCCAGTGGCCCAGCTCACCGCAGTGTAGGCATCTGTCTATTTTTTTTGGCCCCTTTCGCTTGCGAATCACATGAGTTTTCCCTTTTCCTTTATCGACACCACCCTGAGCTCCAAGCTCGCCAGCCTGCTTTTGAGTTTTTCTCTTCTTATTCTTCGCCCGTCTGGGCCCAGAAGTGATAACCAAGGCAGTCTCTTTTCCCTTGGGCTTCAATTGAGATTGTGCAGTGATTAATTTATTCATTAGCCCAGCTAAGTTGCATTCAATCTCATTGCAATTGAAGTTCATGACGAATTGGGAAAAAGAATCAGGAAGGGACTGCAAGATAAGATCAGTCTGAAGTTGCGGGTTCATTGTAAAATTGAGAGCTTCCGATCTCTCGATCCTCGATATCATTTTGAGGACATGATTCCCAACCTTCTCCCCTTCTCTCATTTTGGCTCCGAAGAGCTCTTTAGATATTTCATATCTAGCAGTCCTACTGTGCTCACCATAAAGCTCGACTAAGTGCGCCAAGATAGCCCTCACTATGGTCATCTTGTCGTGGGACCTCTGTAGCTCATTCGTCATAGAGCCAAGAATGTACCCACACACTCGGACGTCGTCCTTCACCCATTTTTCATGACCTTGGACTTCTTCCTCATTGGTACGTGTTCTGGCAGGAGGAGCAGGGATATCAGTGTCCAACACGTATCGTAGAGACTCCATATTGAGAACTATTCTCAAATTCCTTAGCCAATCCACGTAGTTGGGTCCGGTAAAGATATTCTTTTCGAGTAATACGAAAAGTGGGTTGATTGTCATTTTTGAAAAACGAGAGAGATAAAACAAATAACTACAGAAAATAAACCAGACTTAATTAGAATATTGGACTAAACTAAGACCAAATTTAAAATCAAGGACTTCGACTTATAACTTGGCTCCCACTACATTTTTTGAAATTCCACACTCCCACTGTGAAATGACGGAAGCGATCGTTGATGAAAACTTCGCGGTGGGGATTGATTTCTTCAATTATAATGGATGGCAACTCTTTAACGATATTTGGTCCATTACTTAATTAAAGTGATGTCAAACATCAATCTATCAAATAGACGGTTCAATCATATTTATCCCATAATCCACAAATACCGCAACCCTTTAACGATTTATTGGTAATGTGGACTATCTAAGTTCATTCCCACTAACTCCTCATAATCTAACATTTGAATTTCACCTTGTAGCCCTTTAATGATATTTGGGGTGAAATATGTCTCGATTAAGACATCCAATGCACTTAATAAAATTCTAGAATTAAATCTTAATATATGACCCCCACTTACTGGGAAGATGCCACATATGGATTTAATCCTTGATCTTATTAAGTTTAGTGGAGGGAAAGGATGCCTAGCACCCCTTACTAACTTAGTATTATTTTTGTTTGGGAGAATTCATGTTCAAAACATTTATTTCGTCTCACTTTGCACATTTACCAATTTATATAGCGCATATTGATAACACACATGCTTCATACAACTAATGAACATGCATCGAAAGCAATAAAACAACACACATGTCTATGGGCTTTAATCTATAGGGCCCAAGGCAATGGGCCATCATAAAATTGAAAAAAAAAAAGCCTAGCTAATCTTCGTGGGCTCCATGCTCCTCTTCTTTTGCATGATCTCCATCTTGAAAGGCCTATTCTATTTCTATTTATTACAAGAGATAATTTAAAACCTATACATAAATCTAGAAATAAAATGGGCTCAAACCGGACCTTACAACCCATCAAAAGAAATACATAAACAAAAGAAGCAACCTAAGCCCATAAACATATGTCACCATCACATAATACATGCTCGCGATAAATAAAGCACTTATGTTGGTGATTAATAAAAATGAATTAGTCCAACTTAATTAATTTCCACAAAAAAAATCCAAATTTTATTGACTCATATGAAAATAATCCTATTTATGAGAATTCTTAATTTAAATAAATAACTTAATAAATAAAATTCTCCAAGAGTTTATTAATTAATTATTTCATTCAAATAAAGATCAATAAAAACTACATTGGGCTTAATTTTATCAAAATTAAATTACCAACCATTGGCATATTCAAAAATAATTAATTAGGACCAATAACTAATTTATTGAATTATCCACAATTTTAATCAAAATAATTTGGGCCCCTTTTTAATTAAATCCGGGTCATCATCCTTTTGACCCACCCGGATAACTAAAATAGCCCAAACACCTATTCAATTAAAATTTGGACCTTAGAAAAATATAACCCGGCCCATTAGGGCCTGAGTCACAAAAACCCGGCCCTCGAAACAGGTCCGTGCGCTGGGCGCATGGCATGGTGTATGGGCGCACGGTTTAATCGTTCTTGTCCAGACGCTCATCCGGCCAATCCCTCCGACCGGCGCCATGAAAAAGCACGGCGTTGGGGCCCACCCAGTGTGTGCAGTGCGCACGCTGTGTGCGCTTTCGGCCTCCTATTGCGCGCACAGCGCGCGCTGTCTGCGTGCCCAGCGCGCAGACTGCGCACGCTTTTTGCAACGCGCTCGTCTCAAGGTTATACTTCTCTGATTCTCATAAAATATATATACCCAGATTTGCAACTCATTAAAATACAACTTTCATGAAGAAACTGCAGTGAGATTCAGAATATTTTCATATGAAAAACACGTTCAAAGCAGGCCTCAAAAACGCGAAAAAATAGTCAATCACATAAGCAATTAAACACAGAATTCAGAGATTGACTCTGATACCACTATTGGGAATTATTCGAATAAAGCACAGCAGAAAGTAAGTTCTAATTCCCAAAGCCCGAATCATCTCTAATCCTCGTGTTTAATTGTGTATAGAAAGATTATCGTTCTCGCGTATGTTGATTTCTGAATGTGATCCTTTTCTCTAAAGCCGAATTTGCCAACGTCTCTAATTCGTCATGCCGGAATCAAAAACGAAAAACTCCTCCTTTCTTCCTTGTCAAAGACGGCTAGAGAGAGAGAGAGAGAGAGTGAGAGAGGTGGGAGATTTTTTCTTGGAGAGAAAGTTATGTAAGTTGC
The DNA here is from genome assembly GCA_019426215.1 of Buddleja alternifolia. NCBI lineage: Eukaryota > Viridiplantae > Streptophyta > Magnoliopsida > Lamiales > Scrophulariaceae > Buddleja > Buddleja alternifolia. The sequence goes on along the minus strand of CM033395.1, from coordinate 17,590,162 downwards.
CTTATATTATTTTTCACCTTGTGATATATTTATATCATTATGAAACAATTACCCTAGCATGCAAGAGCCCTATTTGGACTTCTATTTGGCCGCCCCTTAGTGGGCTCGGAAGCCTTTGGGCTTTCGTCTTGCTTGCTAATTAATTAATCGGATAATTTATTTATCCAATAAATAAATTGATAATCCAATTAATTCAATTCCTAATTAATTTATAATTCAATTTCTCCAAGAAATTAATAAACTCAATAATTTAATTAATTAATTAAATTATCCAATAATTAATTAATTAATTATGGAATCCAATGCCGTGAATTTCTCTCAAGTCTTTTTTCCATGTTTTTCCTTTTGCATTTCCTTTAAGCGCGACTCTTTAGGTTCATCTCAAAAGGCAATTGGGAGAAATCCAAAGGGATGTGAGTGACACCTAGCCAGTCTCGTGGCTCACACCGTAACCCAATTGAGAACGAATGAATAGGATCATTCCAAACCTTTACGCCGTGAATACCGTACGTGTATAAACCTTTTATTCCTATATCCCAGTCAAGTGAAAGTCATGGTTTAAAGTCAAACTCATATAACTTGACCACATGCCTAAGCTCATAATAAGTTGAAGTATTTAAATGCTTTGGCCAAAAACTTTCATCCTCACTTATTCATGATCGCATCAGATATTTTACTCATTCACTTATGAGAGAATAAATTCCATATTGCAAATCAGTTAACAATGCTACTTGCACATCAAGTCGCACTTCGAGGTCGATTCCACTAACAGGTGATTTGAATCTAACTACTCTAATGACAGACTTGATGTCACAAGTACATCTTCAACTCGATTTCTCAGGTCAGAGGTTCACACGTACCTATCACTACTTATCAGTTTCATCATTGACTGTCAATGAGTGAATACCCATGTGATGAACTGATGCGAGCGGTGTTCGAACATAGTCCAACTGACATGTCTATGATATAAGTTCCCACTACCATTTCCATAGTGTACGACTGACACTTTCTCTGTCGAAACTTACATCATACAAGTCTTTATTCACTATTGATGCCCAATCAATATTTCTTAGACTTGTGAACCCTTTTAGGTGTCAAGGGTCAAACCGTTCTAGTGCCTTTCCTCCTATCCAATAGGAGGTAGAAGGTTCGCCTTGTCATCAAGGACTTTACGTTGTTTATTCACACCTTATAAATGCCTATAAGACAGCAACAATCAACTGCCTTATATTAATAGAAAAACCATAGTTTAGTTACAACGTTTATGCCCTATAAATCTATCCTCTTTATGGCATTCGAGGGCATATACTCTAACAAATGCTGCGTCGATCCTCCTTCATTTGTAAGAGCTATATGGCACTAGAACTAGGCGAGAAAGATATGCTATCTCCAAGGAGCTCTTCAAAGCTCGAATGGCTAAAAACTCTCATGTAAGTGCGCACGTACTTAAAATGATCAGGCTAATTGAAAAATTGGTTGGTCTAGGCGTGGCACTTGACAATGAGCTTTCTGTGGATTTGGTCTTACAGTTATTGCCTAACTCTTATGATCAATTTGTGGTCAATTTCAACATGAACCAACTTGAAGCAAAGCTTCCTGAGCTGTTGAACATGGTGAAGACTGCTGAAAACACCATCAAGAAGGATAAACTGGTGCTTCTTATAAATTCCTCTTCAAAAGCCAAGAAGGGCAACAAGACGAAGAATAAGACTCAGAAGCTAAAAGGTAATGGTGGTGTGAAGAAGGGTAAGTAGTCCAAGTCTAAAAAGTCTGATGGGTGCTTCAAATGTGGAAAAGTTGGGCACAGGCAAAGGAACTGCAAAGAGCCTCCGGCTCAAGGTATGTTCTTTGTTGAAGTTAACTTTACTGTTAACAATTCTTCTTGGGTTCTTGACACAGGATGCGGTGTTCATATCTACAATGATTTGCAGGTGATGAAAAGAACCAAGGAGCTAAGTAGAGGCGACATGACTCTGTGGATGGGGAATGGAGCATTGGTTGCTGCCAAAGCCGTGGGGACGATCTACTTAGAGTTAGGAGATAGGAAATTAGTTTTACATTCCGTTTATTTTGTTCCTGAAATAATAAGAAATATTATCTCGATTCCGGTTTTGGATAGAGAAGGATATTATTTTGAGATTCGTAATAAAAGTTTACTTTTGTTTTATGAATCGTCTCTTATTATGGAATCGAAAATGAAGGATGGATTGTAAACTATATCCCCAATAATTTCCAATCTCAATATTCAACAAAGTAACAAACGTAAACAAGATAATCAAGTAAACGAACAAATGTGGCACGAAAGACTTGGACATATTTCCAAAGAAAAGATTTGAACATTGGCAAAACATTTAGGTGTAAATGACTTAGATGAATTGTCAAGTTGCGAATCATGTCTCAAAGGAAAAATAACCAAGTTACCATTTTCGGGGAAAGCGGAACGAGCCACAAAACCATTTGACTTGGTCCATACGGACGTGTGCGGGCCAATGAGTGTGAGCACTCATGGTGGCCAAAGCTACTTCATAACTTTTACCGATGATTATTCACGGTATGGTTACTTATATCTTATGAGATATAAATCTGAATCCTTTGAGAAGTTTAAGGAGTTCAGAAATGAAGTAGAGAAACAACTTGGTAGAAGTATTAAGGCTCTTTGATCGGATCGAGGAGAAAAATACTTGTCCACCGAGTTTTTTGATTATCTTAGAGAGAATGGAATTCTATCACAGTGGACACTGCCTGACACGCCTTAACGTAACAGGGTAGCCGAGCGAAGGATTCAAACATTGCTTGATATGGTTCGACCCATGATGAGTTTCACTAAAGTTCCTAAGTCCATGTGGGGCTATGCTATTGAAATGAGTGTGTATCTGTTGAATACATCGCCTAGCAAGACGGTGTCCAATACCCCATACGAAAGTTGGTGTGGAAAGATGCCCTCATATAATCATTTGAGTATATGGGTGTGTCTCCCTTATGTAAAGCATTTAGTGGGAGATAAATTGGACCCCAAGTCCTCTTTGAGCTATTTTGTAGGATATCTAAAGGAAACTGTTGGATATTACTTCTACAGCCCAACGGAACAAAAGGTTATTGTTTCGAGAAACGCCAATTTCTTGGAGAGGGGTCACCTTCTAGATAGAAAAGGCGAGGTTGTAGAACTTGATGTGGTCCATGAGAATAAATCAAGTCAGGAGATACAAATTAACCCACCCGACACCAACGAGGCTACATCAAAGGCACCCACTGACAACACACAACCTTTGGGAGATCAAAGAGGATCCCAAAGGAGCTTGAAAGATGGCTAGGCCTATTGCAAGAGGAGGGTACTCAAGATCCTCCTCTAGACTTTGATCCGAAGAGTTTTAAGAGTGCAATGTCTGATATTGATTTGAGAAAATGGCTAGAGGCCATGACATCCGAAATGGACTCCATGTACTCCAACAAGGTATGGACCTTGGTTGACCCACCTGAGGGCATCAAGCCCATTGGCTGTAAGTGGGTCTTCAAGCGAAAGCTTGGAGTCGATGGAGAGGTAGTTACCTATAAGGCTCGCCTCGTGGCAAAAGGATTTACTCGAAAACAAGGAATTGACTATAAGGAAACCTTCTCACCAGTGGCTATGCTGAAATCCATTAGGATTATGCTTGCTATATCTGCATATTTAGATTATGAAATATGGCAGATGGATGTAAAGACTGCATTCCTCAATGGAGAAATTGAGGAAGAGATTTTCATGCAACAGCCAGAGGGCTTTACATTCAAATGGAGCGAACACATAGTGTGTAAACTCCAAAGGTCCATCTACGGACTTAAGCAAGCTTCTCGAAGTTGGAACAAATGCTTTGACACTGTCATATAAGAGTATGCATACGCTCAAAATGTTGAAGAAGCATGTGTGTATAAGAAAGGCAATGGGAGCGCAGTCACGTTCATCATACTTTATGTCGATGACATCCTACTAATTGGAAATGATGTAGGGATGATGAGTCGACTAAAGTATGGCTCTCTAATAAATTCTCCGTGAAAGATATGGGAGAGGCGTCCTACATACTCGGTATGAAGATCTGTAGGGATAAATCGAGTATGATGCTAGGTCTCTCCCAATCTGCATATATCGATCGCGTACTAAAAAGATTTGAGATGGAAGAGTCCAAGAAGGGATTCTTGCCAATGGGAAATGGCATCACACATTCCAAGTCTATGTGCCCAAAGACTAAGGAGGAAAGAGTGAAAATTTCCAAAACTCCCTATGCTTCTACAATAGGTAGTATAATGTACGCGATGATATGCACAAGACCCGATGTAGCTTATGCATTAAGTGTGGGCAGTCGATATCAAGTGAATCCAGGCATGGCACACTGGAGTTCGGTGAAAACAATCCTTAAGTATCTAAGGAGAACTAAGGAGTTGTTCTTGATATACGGACTAGGAGAATTGAAATTAGAGGGGTTCACTGATTCGAGTTTTCAATCCGACAAGGATGACTCGAAGTCAGTCTCTGGGTTTGTATTTCTGCTTAATGGCGGAGCGGTTAGCTGGAAGAGTTCCAAGAAAGCAACCATAGCCGACTCCACCACTGAAGCAGAATTCATTGCAGCAAATGAGGGTGCAAAAGAAGCTGTTTGGATAAGGAACTTCATCCAAGAATTGGTGTCTTTCCATCCGTTGGGGATCTAGTAACGGTCTACTGTGATAACAACGGGGGTAATGCATGAGCAAAAGAGCCGAGGGCTCATCATAAATCCAAACATGTTCTGAGGAAATTTCAATTGATACAAGAAATCATTGGAATAGGAGACGTGCGAATGGAGCGCGTAGACACAACAGACAACATAGCGGACCCACTCATCAAACCCCTTAGCCAAAAAGTATTTGAAGGACATCTGGGAAGAATGGGCCTTAAGTACATGGGCAATTGGTGCTAGGACAAGTGGGAGATTGTTAGAGTTAGTGCCCGACGCACCAATTATTGGGCGCCATTCTTTGTAATAGTAACTCTAGAATTGAAAAATCATTTTCATATAAATAAAGTCGTTCTCTTTTATATGTGTGGCATGTCTTTATTCTTAAATCAGTTTTTACTTTGGCTTAGAATAAAGTCCCGAAGGATCACACATAGCTATGGGACATCATTGCACGTTGGGTGTGGCAATGATGGAATATGTCTCAAAGGTTGTGATCTTTAAACATTGTTCCAAGTCATAAAAGGGTTCATCAAGATAAAGGGATATCAATGCAACCCGAAAGACTTGCTCCTATTATGCATACTCTGGGAGAAGTGTATCTCGTTCCATAGATACTAGCGCAGTGAAAGCTAATGCATATATGAGGGTTGCCATTGTGGTAATGGGCGAACTGAACAACCCCATGGAAGTTCCTAAAATGGATTCCCAGTCGAATGTGGAACTTCCAGTGGTCTTGTAGTATAAGAGTAATCCTTATGGACCTAAGATTCCATTGGATGTCTTATGCGTAACTGCGCATGTTCATGATTTGTTACATGATCACTTTAGATGATCGAATATGGGCAAACTTAGACATGCACGTCTTACGTAGTATGGCACGTGAGAATCGAGAGGAATCTATCTCTGACATTAGCCAGTCGGTTAATCTCCTATGGTTACATAGTGAATCGACTTAAGGAATCTTCAGCCGAAGTAAGATATTTAAGGAGGCGTAGGGTTTCCTCGTTTAGATAGTCGAAGTCGATTTCGCATAACGTGGGAAACATAGTATTGAATTAATAGAGCTTCGACCTTAGCCACTTCTCTAGATTCAATCGAGAGATTAGATTGAAGGATCTTACATATGTGAGTATCAAGATCGCAAAAGGCGTATCTTTACTTTCGTTTTATCTAGGTCTTTTGGACCCTATGCTAGGTGGGTAACCACGATTTGTAAGTGGCGAGAATTAGCTTGGTGACTAATTTGAGGCTTGATTAAATCAAAGGATCGATTTAATCTAATACTTTCCATTTTAGGAAAGTACACTAGCACTGTGGGAAGGTATACTTACTACTAGATAGAAACGAACCAAATGGGTCACACACTAACTCAAGAGAGTCACTAATTGAATAGATGTGATTAATCAATTTCGAGGAAATTGAGGGAATTTGGAAAGTGTAGTACTTTCCTAATATGGAATATAAATTAATTGAAGGATTCAATTAATTTTACTCTTTTAATTAATCTTGTAGAATTAATTAAATTAAGGGACTTAGTAGAGTCCAAGTATTTTATTTAATTAGGTGAAGCCCAAGCTAAATAAATAAATGTTGGAATTAGTTGGTTGGATTTAATCTGACTTGTATTTAATTGATGGGTTGGGCCCATAATTAAATTGAGAAGTCAAAATTAAATCCTAAAATCCAATTGACTTGAGTTGACCGATTTTTATGAGTAAAAATAAGGGAGGGGGCGGTTTTTATGTGGTGAAGGTGGAAAAGAGTTTTTCCCTCCTTCAAGCCTTCATCATTGAGAAGTTGTTTGACTTATTACCTTATAGGATGAGGATTACTAGAGAGTTTAGGAGAAAGGAAGTTTCCTTTTCCTAATTGGACTCTAGGTAATCTTCAACTATAAATAAGAGATGAAGAAGTCTAAAATGGATGATTGAAATTGCTGGAAAAATCCGCCCCCCCTCCCTAGACTAAATATCGACCACCTCTCTCCTCTTTCCAACAACACTTCATTCTATTCATGTGTTGAATTAAACGACTTAGAAAATATTCCTACTCTTCACATAATCAAGCCTAAGTTAAGCTTAGAATTGTTTTGTTGTCTAGCACACAAGGCAAAACGATTGGTGACTTGAACGAGGTGTCGATACATCTTAGAGGTTCGACGCTTGGAGCACTCTAAACCGGGAGATACGAAAAATGACGGGCAATTTCTCACCCAAGGGAAATTGTGTCGATTTGCACCACAGGGTTGCTGAGATCCAAAGTACGAGGTGAAACGAAATTTTCGAAAGCTATAATTTTGCTTACGTCCTTATCAAATACGATCGAACCAACTCTATATTCCTGTTTTCGGGTGATTGTACGTTTACTTTTGTAAAATTTTAATTTTCACTGCCACGAGCCACCCGAGGGAATGAGTCAACCCAATTGTGGTATCAGAGCCATGGTTTGGCTCGATCGAATTTTTATGTGATTATGCATGTTTGTTTTTACGTTTTAACTGTAAAATTGAAATCATGATAATCAATATGTTCATCAAAAGACTAGGATTGATTTTGATTTGGGATGTTGTTTGATTTTTACTATTTTAATGTTTAAAAGTCGTTGGTTTTAAAAATCATGAAATTTGAAATTTGGGTATATGATTGTTTTCAAAAGTTTTGATTTAGCTTTATGAAATCACTTTTGGTGGGGTGTTGCGAGATTGTTGAACCGAAGGTTTAATCATCAAGTAATAAAACTCAGACCTTAGGAGAATTCAGATTCGTTAATCGAAACTTGAAAAAATCACAAACGTGCAAAAAACTGATCTGAAAATCACGAACAGCAACAGCTGTTGCACGGGGCACCCAGGAGTGGGGTAACCCATGCCCAGGCGCACGTATGACCACGCCCAGGCGTGGGTCAAACCACACCTAGGCGTGGTCAATAGAAAGTAAAAAAAAAAATTCCTTTCTTTGTACTTTCTGAAGGTGGGTGACCCAAAGACCTTGCCTATGATGTTTTAGACTTATAAACTTTGAGAAAGGTTTTAGAAATCGATATCGAACTTATCCCAATGATATTTGCAATCTAGTTTGAACGATGAATGGGTAAAATTTTCTTTATCGCATATATGTTTGTTGCTTGGCATGTTTATGTGATAAGGGGATGAACCACGAGCCTAGTCATAGTGTTGGTTTTCGATGTATGTAATTATTCTAGAGTTGTAAATAATAGCCGGTTTGGCTCTTTCCTTTTCGTATAGTAGATTAGTAGATTTTGGTATTCTATGTAATCGAAGATGGAGCCAAGACTTGAAGACTTGTATGCTAAGGCTTTACCATTGTAATAGTCTAGGTTGTTTTTACTTTCTAGAATGTCCAAACCCACTTTGGCTCAAGTGGATTACTAGGTTAGGGCTCAAGGTGGTTCATCCATAATTTTACCGCTTTGTGGATGTTTTATTTATCTGTCTACGATGATTATGTGATGTAATGCATGCATAGGATAGATAACTAAAAAAAGATAATTAAATCTGATGAGACCCCCCAATAAGCATGTTATAATTCCCTCCTGAGAAAATATTAGGCTTAAGTGATAGTAAGAATGGAATTCTATTATTATGTCTTCCATCATAAGTATTCACCATGTGAAACGCCGCTAAAGGCTCAATCCTTTTGCTCAAAAAATGGGGTGGATTGGATCGGAGGTAGGCTGTGAGTGTTTACTAAGCACTATGGTGCCCCGTGGAAATCGGTTGGTTTCAATGCTTTGCTCAAAAAATGGGGGCAATGGAATTGATGGTTATACATGGGATATTTGATTGGTCGAGCCTAATATCATTCCTCATGTGTTAGCTCAGAAAATGGGGCACGTGTGGGAGATGAGGAAAAACCATCTTGAGAACTATCTAAAAAGATAGAAGGTCCAGTAAGGCTACTATTCAAAATCATTGTATGTTAGCTCAGAAAATGGGGCATATGATGAGGTGAGAATAGATCTCAAGCCCACTAAAGAAACTAACGTTTCTTCAAATCATGTTAAGAGGATGGTGTGATTTGAGAAAAATAGTGGGAGACTTGTACAATTAAAGACCAAATTGTATAAGGACTTTATTTGAAAAACCATTATTAATCGTCTGTTATGTATTTTTGTAGATAAACGGAAATGGCGAATAATCCTTTCAAACCCTAATTGAAACAAACAAATTGACTGGACCAAACTTTGAAGATTGGCTTCGTAACCTTAAGATTATCCTTTCGTCTGAAAGAAGACAATATGTGCTTGACATACCAGTGCAAAATGAGCCGGAAGAGGATTCATCTGATGATGAAAAGTTCCAGTACCAGTAATGGAAGGAAGATGACATGCAAGTACGATGTCTCATGTTGGCCTCTATGAGCAATGAGTTGCAGAGACAACATGAGACAATCGAGAATGCTGCGTCGATCCTCCTTCATTTGCAAGAGCTATATGGCACTAGAACTAGGAGAGAAAGATATGCTATCTCCAAGGAGCTCTTCAAAGCTCGAATGACTGAAAACTCTCATGTAAGTGCGCACGTACTTAAAATGATTGGGCTAATTGAAAAATTGGCTGGTCTAAGCGTGGCACTTGACAATGACCTTTCTGTGGATTTGGTCCTACAGTCATTGCCTAACTCTTATGATCAATTTGTGGTCAATTTCAACATGAACCAACTTGAAACAAAGCTGTCTGAGCTGTTGAACATGTTGAAGACTGCTGAAAGCACGATCAAGAAGGATAAACCGGTGCTTCTTATGAATTCCTCTTCAAAAGCTAAGAAGGGCAACAAGAAGAAGAATGAGACTAAGAAGATGAAAGGTAATGGTGGTGTTAGGGCTGTAAACGAGCCGAACTCGAGCCGAGCCTGATGAAATTTTCAGGCTCGAGCTCGAGCTCGATTATACTTTTTTGAGCTCGAGCTCGAGCTCAAACTCGACGAGCCTCATTTTTTAGGGCTCGAGTTCAAGCTCGAAGTAGATGAGCCGAGCTCGAGCTTGAAGTAAAAAATAATTTATTTTTTTTTAGAAAATAAAATAAAATATATTCTACTTTTTAGCTTATAACAATACGTTAATAATGTATAGTATACATTATTCACATATACAATAAGTATTATTAAGATAAATAATAATTAAATATCTTATATTAATAAGTATTTAAAAAATAGAGGAGGGTGTCGTGAAAACATGATTTCATTAAATTATTTATAGAAAAGTATATCATATCAACTAAAATATATAATCTTATAATTGTTGTTGTTATTGTTTTGCACGATTTAAACAAAATAGGAAAAAAAAACTTAAATATTATTAAACTATGTTATATATAAAATTGCAAGCATTATTTTTATGAAATACGAGTATTTTTAGACATATATTAAAAATTAATATTAAAAGCTCACGAGCCTGCTCACGAGCATATGAACAACTATAAGTGAGCTCGAGCTCGACTCACGAAAAAGCTCGACTCGAGCTCGAAATAGCTCGAGCTCGAGCTGAGCTCCAGTCGAGTCGGCTCACCATGCTCATGAGCCGGATCTGCTCACCTTACACCCCTAGAACTCTCATGTAAGTGCGCACATACTTAAAATGATCGGGCTAATTGAAAAATTAGCTGGTCTAAGCGTGGCACTTGACAATGAGCTTTCTGTGGATTTGGTCCTACAGTCATTGCCTAACTCTTATGATCAATTTGTGGTCAATTTCAACATGAACCAACTTGAAACAAAACTGTCTGAGCTGTTGAACATGTTGAAGACTGCTGAAAGCACCATTAAGAAGGATAAACCGGTGCTTCTTATGAATTCCTCTTCAAAAGCCAAGAAGGGCAACAAGAAGAAGAATGAGACTAAGAAGATGAAAGGTAATGGTGGTGTGAAGAAGGTAAGAAGTCTAAGTCTAAAAAGTCTGATGAGTGCTTCAAATGTGGGAAAGTTGGGCACTGGCAAAGGAACTGCAAAGAGCCTCCAGCTCAAGGTATGTTCTTTGTTGAAGTTAACTTTACTGTTAACAATTCTTCTTGGGTTCTTGACACTGGATGCGGTGTTCATATCTGCAAAGATTTGCAAGTGATGAAAAGAACCAAAGAGCTAAGTAGAGGAGACATGACTCTGCGGATGGGAAATGGAGCATTGGTTGCTGCCAAAGTCGTGGGGACAATCTATTTAGAGTTAGGAGATAGGAAATTAGTTTTACATTCTGTTTATTTTGTTCCTGAAATAATAAGAAATATTGACATGAAAAATCCTTACGTGTATAAAACAGCAAGTGGACTGGTCGTGTGTAGTAATAGAATGGATATTAAGTTCGGAATGTCGAACCCACAGAGACTCGTATTTTAAATTAACAAGTTTAAAGCAATTGAATTAAATTAAAAGATTTTTGATTAATTGACAGTAGAAAGGTAAAAACTAAGACTTAACAATTTGATTGAGATTCTTATATGAGAAAGCAACTAAGGCACATGCTTCAACCTTTATTATTTGTAAATATATATGAGTGATTCTTCTAATTATTAGACTATTATTGCTTTGGTGGAAAAAACCTTAAATAATTATTACCCGATATCTCGGCTGTAATAATCCTATAATTACGTGACGGTTCTCTAAATATATCTATCCGAGAATCAAATCATTAACCATGCATTCAAGTTCTAGAATTTCCCCGGATTAATTCGGCTAACAGCACCCGGAAATCTATACCTATCTCTAGGAGCAATTCCTCATGTTTTTCGGATGATGTGTTAATTCCTTTGAACCCTAATATATATTCTCTCAAATAATAAATTAGGCTAATTAGCAAACATATGTTGATCAAGCATACGATTGGAATAAAAGCATAAAATTAACACACAAAACAATAATAGAATTAAAATGAACAATCACTTCATATATATAAACTCATAAAATTGGCATTCACATGGCCTTAGTTTGATTAATTTAGTTCATAATTATAATTGGAAAAACAATTAAAAACATAGAATTATTCATAGACAAATATTCTGAAAATAAAAAGCTCCCTGTTAATAATTGATGAACTCGTGTTGAATCGTTGTTCTCTTCGTCTTACTCGTTTCTTTGCTCCAATCTCCTCTCTAGCTGCCAATTTCGAACCTCTCCTTCTTGTTGTAACAGAAAGTATCCTATTTGAGTGTAGTGTTAGTGTGTTTTGTGTTGTTGTGTGTTGGGTCCTTTTGACATGAAACAACACCCCTATTTATACTAGTATGCACTAGAGGATAACAACTAATATACACTAAAAGAATACAAATGGGGTACACATAGCACATGCCTAAAGGAAGACAACTAATGTTCATCATGAACATAAGTAAAAGCCCACACTACACATGCCCAAAAGTAGACAACTATCAGCATTATAAATGAAAGGGGCACACAACACATGCATTACAATCATTAAAGGAGGCAACTAATGGTCTTTAGGTGTCAAAAGTTTCTAAGATTCGTCCAGCTGCCCGTAGCATTTTTCCTTCTGCGCAGCAATAGTGTTTTCTTCATAACGTTTTCCTCAAATCTTAGATTCAAGTGATTCAAGTTCTCACGTGACGCTAAGACATAGATCTACAACTTTGTAGAAGAACACGTTCTCAGATTCGGCTTCCAAAATACAGAATGATTGCATTTTCTTCCAGCTGATTTCTATATTGTTATGATTTTTACCTTGAATTCATTTAAAACACAAATCAAAGCCACAAGTGGTAAAATTCATACATATTTGAACCTAAACCATGAAATTATTGACCTCTCAAATGTGTAAAACTCATACTTATCAACACCCCCAAACTTAACATTGATCGTCCCCGAGCAATTGAACAAAAGAAAACTAAGATTTAAACAACATCAAGAAAAAGGGTAAAACAAAAACAAAAGATAACTCACTTTCGTAGAGATCACGATTGCATTTAGCGTATGCAACAAGCCTTTAAACCTCAATTTTACCAAAAGAGGACGAGTGTTGTCTCGTGAGGGTTTGCAGATGATATACCCACAAAATCCAACCAAATTTTAGTCCCTTTATCAACGCGAATCAACTTAATCAATAAGAAACCCATAGCATAAAAATCAACTGTTAAAGCTCAAAAAATTTTATACACATATCAAAGACTTGCTCATGTTACACCTTGACTCGAATAAAGACCTCCAAAGGGTGTAGTGATTGTAAGTGTAAGGCATTATAGTCAAGTGGCATTCTTACCAAATTTCAGACATTAATCCCATATTTTATTAACCGTCGATCAATCCTAAAGTACAAGCCTCATAGAAACTTGATAACCACTTAAATTTCATTACTTAATCCATTTAAACCTTAAACTCATATGAAACTTCCATTTAAATTTATTAAGGTTAGGTCATGTGCAATGTTTTATTCCTTTAGGCTTTCTATGACACCCATGTATCAAGCTTTGGATCAATGACTCCCAAACTAGATAGTTTTAGGGCATTAAGTGTTAAGACACTCCTTGCGGATTTAATCACTCGAATGCCAAAGGCCACGAAATAAAACTAGACCTTTCATTCATTTTTAACCTAAATTGGCTTGAACAAAGCTCAAATTAGCATGACAGTACAGTATATAGGCATGTTGCTTTTCACCTCCAGTACATATCAGCCTGACTTTATAGTCATACCAATCATCAACCTTTTTCATTAATTATTAGGTATACAAAGCAACTACTCAACTCGTGACCTTAAGAAGAATCTAAGTTAACATTTCTGGGAGAAAGTCTTTAAGTGTTTCAGGATGATTATCCACTTGACTCCTCTACCATCGACTTATCGTGCATTTGTGATTCATCTTATGGAAATTCTACTCTAATCTAGGGTCCCATGAGCAAAGTGAAGACATGTGTATTCCAACATAAAATATATATATATATATATATATATATTTTCATGCCATCGAACTTACATTAATTAGTTTCATTGCATCAATTTGGGGACTAAAAATTAAAAATTTCAAGCTTAAAATAACTCACCTACATGAACATTCAAAAGTATCAAAAAATATTATTACCCTTAAACACCCCCAAACTTATTCCTAACATTGCCCTCAATGTTACATCTAGATTCAAACCAAGAAAAAGGGTAAAAGAAATACTTACAAAACCGGAAAGCTTAAAAAGCAAACTGAGGAGTAGTCGGTTGAGTTGAAAATCAAGGCGATCCTATCAGAATGCTCAACATAAATTGGACTCCCCTACTCACGCTTTTCCATGTGCTCAAAAAGAAGATAAAAATGTTGCAAAATTTAAGAACAATTCAACAGTAATACCCCCAAACTTATTCAACAGTTACACTTCAGCCCCCAGAACAATCAAAACTCATCACACTACAAAACAATCACCACAAGCATTAATAGCAACAAACAATCACACAAGCCCCAAACGGCTATGTATGTACAAAAATAAGAAAGACGAGCAAAACCAACCTCCTGGACATAAAATTTCAAAAATACTTTCTGACTCTCACGTCCGTATGTGGGAGGCAGTAATGAAATATATATATATATATATTATTTTTTTTCTCGAACCATTTTTCGTAACAAAACAACCAAGACGAAATGAAAGATTAAAATGCAAAAATGAAAGCAAACTAGACGCTAAAAAATATATATATATAAATAAAAAAAATAAGAAAAGTAAGAAACATGGGTTGCCTCCCAAGAAGCGCTTGTTTATAGTCAATAGCTCGACGGTTCAGAATCGAATTAATTCGATGGCTCTTGGAACTTGATAGACGAGGTGTATGCGTTCCAATCAGTTCCCTAGTAATATTTCAACCTGTCTCCATTGGTCAAGAATACTTGTCCATCATCTGTAATGAGCTCCACAGCCCCTGATGAATACACTCGTGTGACTCGAAATGGTCCTGACCAACGAGATTTAAGTTTTCCCGGAAAAAGTTTGAGTCTTGAATTATACATCAGAACCAATTCGCCTTCCTTGAATTCCTGTGACAAGATATGCTTGTCGTGCCACTTCTTAGTCTGTTCCTTGTATAGCTTGGCATTCTCGTATGCCTCATGTCTCCACTCCTCGAGCTCATTCAATTGAAGTAGCCGCTTGTTACCTACAGAACTTGCATCGAAATTAAGGAATTTGATAGCCCAATAAGCACGATGTTCAAGTTCGACAGGTAAGTGACAAGCTTTTCCAAATACAAGGCGATATGGGGACATGCCAATAAGGGTTTTAAAAGCAGTACGGTAAGCCCACAATGCATCATCTAATTTCAGAGACCAATCAGTTCGATGACTATTTACCATTTTTTCTAAAATCCTTTTTATTTCCCTATTAGATACTTCGACTTGCCCACTAGTTTGAGGGTGATAAGGGGTCGAGATTTTATGTTTAACACCATATTTGTTCAACAATTTTTCAAATTGCTTGTTACGAAAGTGTGTACCTCCATCACTTATGATTGCTCTAGGGGTACCAAATCGAGTAAAAATTCGTTTCTTAAGAAATCTAAGAACCACCCTAGCATCATTAGTCTGAAAAGCCTCGGCTTCGACCCATTTAGACACATAGTCGACAGCAACAAGAATGTATTTATTAGAACACGAACTAGGAAAAGGACCCATAAAATCAATACCCCACACATCAAATAGTTCGCATTCAAGCACAGTGTTCATTGGCATTTCGTGTCGTCTAGAAATGTTACCTACCCTTTGACATCGATCACAAGATTTAACATAAGCATAAGCATCCCTAAACAGAGTAGGCCAGAAAAAACCTGATTGTAGAACCTTGGCAGCAGTCTTAGCAGGCCCGAAGTGACCTCCTATTGGCATGTCATGGCAGTGAGCCAGGACAGATGCCATTTCATCCTCAGGTATACATCTTCTGATAATTCCCTCTACACCAATTTTAAATAAGTAGGGCTCTTCCCACAAATATTGCCTAGCATCGTGTAAAAACTTCTTTCTTTGGTGAAAGGTTAGATCAGGTGGTAAAATTCCAGCTACTAAATAGTTAGCAAAATCAGCATACCAAGGTACTGAAATAGAAGAAAGAGCAAAAAGTTGCTCATCAGGGAATTCATCTCTTATTGGGATCTTATCCATTCCCTCATCCACTAACTCGAGCCTAGAGAGGTGATCAGCTACTACATTCTCAGAGCCTTTTTTATCTTTGATTTTTAAGTCAAACTCTTGTAGTAATAAAATCCACCTTAGCAGTCTAGGTTTGGCATCTTTTTTAGCAAGCAAGTACTTCAATGCAGAATGATCAGTGTACACGATAACTTTGTTAAGCACAAGATAAGAATGAAATTTGTCAAAGGCAAAGATAACAGCTAGAAGCTCTTTTTCAGTGGTAGCATAATTGAGTTGAGCTTCATTTAAGGTACAACTAGCATAGTATATAGCATGAAAGCTTTTACCCTTCTTTTGACCAAGTACAGCTCCTACGGCTGTGTCGCTCGCGTCACACATCAACTCAAATGGCAAACTCCAGTCGGGAGCAGCCATCACGGGTGCTGAGATCAATTTTTCCTTTAAAGTGAGGAAAGCCTGCATACATGCATCATCAAAATCAAATACTGCATCTTTCATGGTCAAGTTAGACAGAGGTTTAGCAATTTTGGAAAAATTAGCAATAAAACGCCTATAAAACCCGGCATGCCCTAGAAAACTTCGCACGGCTTTGACTGTGGTGGGTGGTGGGAGATTGGCTATCACTTCAATTTTTGCTCGATCCACCTCAATCCCCTTCTTGGATATCTTATGGCCTAGAACAATGCCTTCTTGTACCATGAAGTGGCACTTTTCCCAATTCAAGACTAAATCAGTATCCTCACATCTCTGCAACACGAGGGTTAGATTGTGCAAACATCTATCATAGCTTGAGCCAAACACAGAAAAGTCATCCATGAAGATTTCAATACATTGTTCGATCATGTCATGAAATATAGCCATCATGCATCTTTGAAAAGTAGCAGGTGCATTACATAAACCAAAAGGCATCCGTCTATAAGCAAAAGTGCCATAAGGACAAGTGAAAGTGGTTTTCTCTTGATCCTCAGGTGCAACGGCAATTTGGTTATAGCCGGAATACCCATCCAAAAAACAATAATATTCATGCTCAGCTAATCTTTCTAACATTTGATCGATAAAGGGAAGTGGGAAATGGTCTTTTCGGGTACATTCATTCAATTTCCTATAATCGATGCAAACCCTAAAACCAGTGACAATTCTAGATGGAATCAACTCATTATTATCATTAAGAACGACTGTCGTACCTCCCTTCTTTGGCACTACCTGAGTTGGACTTACCCATGAGCTATCAGAGATAGGAAAAATGATTCCAGCATCGAGTAACTTGATTACCTCTTTCTTCACCACTTCTTGAATTTGAGGATTTGACCTCCTTTGTGGTTGTATGGTGGGCTGTGAGCTCTCTTCCATCAGGATCTTGTGCATGCAAATGGCCGGACTAATCCCCTTGATGTCAGCAATCTTCCATCCAAAGGCCCTTTTGTGCTCCTTCAACACCTTTAATAACTTTGCTTCTTGTGGCTCTGTAAGAGAGGAAGAAATAATCAGTGGCAAAGTTTCATTATCACTTAAATAAACATATTTAAGATGTGAAGGTAAGGCTTTTAGATCAAGAATCGGTGGTTCCTTAATGGATGGTTTGGATTTGCTTGACAGTGGCTGATCCAACATCTCAAATTTCCTTATGATGGCACATTGTGTACGCCTCTCTAGACTATGGACAGCCGTCAGTTGTCTATCATCTACTGACTCAACATCCTTACATTTCATTATGCATATTTCAAGTGGATCGTCAGAGATGTTTTCCTGAAAATGCTCGAAAATCAAAGGATCACAAACATCTATTTGCAAACACGACTCGTCATCACCGACATGCTTTAAAACCTTGAAGACGTCAAAAGTAACTCTCTCTGCTCCCACATTTAAAGTTAACTTACCATTTGCTACATCGATCATAGCTTTACCTGTGGCTAGGAAAGGTCTTCCTAGGATGAGAGGAACTTCGACGTCTTCTTCCATTTCTAGAACCACGAAGTCCATCGGAAAGTAAAATTTGTCAACTTGCACGATCACATCCTCTATGATTCCCTTCGGGTGTTTGATAGATCGATCTGCAAGGTGAAGACTCATCGAGGTTGGCTTCGGACGTCCCAAGCCCAATTTCTGAAACAACGAGTATGGGAGAAGGTTTATGCTAGCCCCTGAATCACACAACACTCGGTCAAATTTGAGTTGCCCGTTGGTGCATGGGATCGTGAGGCTCCTTGGATCTTTTAGTTTCTTTGGCCACTTATTCAATACTACTGCTGAGCATGCTTCTGTCAAACACACCGTTTCATTCCCTTCCCACTTTTGCTTGTTTGAGAGAATATCCTTGAAAAACTTGATGTAATTGGGCATCTGCAAAATTGCATCAATAAAAGGAATGTTAATTCTAACTTCTCAAAGAATTTCTAAGATCCTAAGAAAGCTCTTATCCATTTCTTTTTTATTCTTTTTATGTGCGAGGGGAAAGGGGAGACGTATTTCAACTGGTTTAGAAGAAGAAGGAGATAAAGTTTCGGTAAAATTCTGTTCTGCCTCTAACGTATGGATAGTGGATTTTCCCACGTTCGTACGTTGACCGGTCAACGTCTGGACTACATTTTGGTCACATCTGGACTGTGGAGGCAGCGTGTTCAAATCTTCTTTGCCACTACGGAGGGTAACGACATGGCATTGTTCCTTCGGATTCTTCTCTGTATTGCTTGGAAGTGTCCCGGGTGCTCTTACTCCAGCATCATTTGATAATTGTGCAAATTGATGCTGCAACTCTTTCATTCTCGTCATAACACCTTGTAACATCAATCGAAGCTCTGCAAATGATTCGTCCGATTTTTGCATGTGAGCATCTAATCTTTCTTCGACAGTGGGAGTTCTTGGAATTTGACCTTGTGGCTTAAAATTCCCAGGCTTCTGAGCTTGATTGTTGTAAAACGGAGGCCTCGGTGCTTGGTAGATGCCTTGTGGTGCATTCTGTGCCGGATTTGGCCTTTTTGGGAAATTCGTGGGTATGTGGAAGTTCAATTGAGGTTTGTTTGAATTTCCAACATAATTCACATTCCTGATGGCTAGCTCTGATTCGGCATCTTGTTCTACCTCTTGAGCAACGGCAACCCTTCGGGATTGTGGAATAATCTCATCATCATCTTCAGGGTACAGTTCATCCTCCCGTGCCATCTGCTCTAGCTTTGCCCACACTGTTCTGCTATCGAGACCTAAAAGATCACCACCGACTCGTGCATTAAGTCTGTGACGAATCCGAGACCGGACTCCATTAAAGAAGTGTAGTACTCGCTCGTCTCTAGAATAATTGTGATCGGGACATTTTCGAAGCAGACCCTTGTATCTTGGCCATGCTGATGCTAACGATTCATCCCGTCTTTGCTTAAAACCCTTGATCTCGCTTCTCAACTCGTTAATCCTTGATGGAGGGAAAAACTTGTTGAGAAACTCCTCGACTAACTCACCCCACGTTTCAATGGATTGCGGGGGCAATGACTTGTACCACAGGGTCCCTTTATCCTTAAGCGAGAAATGGAATAATTTGAGGCGGATGGCATCAAGATCTCTTGGGTGAAATTGCATAGTAGTCAAGACATCATTGAAGTGCTCCAGATGGTCATGAGGCGACTCTTTTTTATCACCATAAAATTGTTCCGCCTGAACCATGTTGAACATGTGAGGTGGAATATGGAAGTTTGGTGTGGCAAAATTGGGGAACACAACAGGCCCCGGCGTAGTGTGTTCACGTGGTGGTTGATTACCGCGAACTGATGGGGGTGGTGTCGGAGGTGCCGGTTGCATGGTTTGAAACAAATTTTGAAACCATTCCCTATTCTCGGGAAGATTCATGTCAGGGAAATTTCCAGCCATAGCTCGTTTTCTTAAGTTTGCTTGAAACGTTCGATCGATCTCGGGATCAAATTCCTCTAAACCCTTTCCTGAGGTTCTGGTCATTCACCAGAAAAATACCCTGTTTAAACAAAGAAGTAAACCACAAGAATTTAGAGCTAGAAGATAAAATTAAAAAGAATTGATAAAAGAAAGTAAACTAAAAATTGCAATAAACTTACAAACTAAAACAAAACAAGTCCCCGGCAACGGCGCCAAAAACTTGACACGAAAAATCCTTACGTGTATAAAACAGCAAGTGGACTGGTCGTGTGTAGTAATAGAATGGATATTAAGTCCGGAATGTCGAACCCACAGAGACTCGTATTTTAAATTAACAAGTTTAAAGCAATTGAATTAAATTAAAAGATTTTTGATTAATTGACAGTAGAAAGGTAAAAACTAAGACTTAACAATTTGATTGAGATTCTTATATGAGAAAGCAACTAAGGCACATGCTTCAACCTTTATTATTTGTAAATATATATGAGTGATTCTTCTAATTATTAGACTATTATTGCTTTGGTGGAAAAAACCTTAAATAATTATTACCCGATCTCTCGGCTGTAATAATCCTATATTACGTGACGGTTCTCTAAATATATCTATCCGAGAATCAAATCATTAACCATGCATTCAAGTTCTAGAATTTCCCCGGATTAATTCGGCTAACAGCACCCGGAAATCTATACCTATCTCTAGGAGCAATTCCTCATGTTTTTCGGATGATGTGTTAATTCCTTTGAACCCTAATATATATTCTCTCAAATAATAAATTAGGCTAATTAGCAAACATATGTTGATCAAGCATACGATTGGAATAAAAGCATAAAATTAACACACAAAACAATAATAGAATTAAAATGAACAATCACTTCATATATATAAACTCATAAAATTGGCATTCACATGGCCTTAGTTTGATTAATTTAGTTCATAATTATAATTGGAAAAACAATTAAAAACATAGAATTATTCATAGACAAATATTCTGAAAATAAAAAGCTCCCTGTTAATAATTGATGAACTCGTGTTGAATCGTTGTTCTCTTCGTCTTGCTCGTTTCTTTGCTCCAATCTCCTCTCTAGCTGCCAATTTCGAACCTCTCCTTCTTGTTGTAAGAGAAAGTATCCTATTTGAGTGTAGTGTTAGTGTGTTTTGTGTTGTTGTGTGTTGGGTCCTTTTGACATGAAACAACACCCCTATTTATACTAGTATGCACTAGAGGATAACAACTAATATACACTAAAAGAATACAAATGGGGTACACATAGCACATGCCTAAAGGAAGACAACTAATGTTCATGATGAACATAAGTAAAAACCCACACTACACATGCCCAAAAGTAGACAACTATCAGCATTATAAATGAAAGGGGCACACAACACATGCATTACAATCATTAAAGGAGGCAACTAATGGTCTTTAGGTGTCAAAAGTTTCTAAGATTCGTCCAGCTGCCCGTAGCATTTTTCCTTCTGCGCAGCAATAGTGTTTTCTTCATAACGTTTTCCTCAAATCTTAGATTCAAGTGATTCAAGTTCTCACGTGAAGCTAAGACATAGATCTACAACTTTGTAGAAGAACACACTCTCAGATTCGGCGTCCAAAATACAGAATGATTGCATTTTCATCCAGCTGATTTCTCTATTGTTATGATTTTTACCTTGAATTCATTTAAAACACAAATCAAAGCCACAAGTGGTAAAATTCATACATATTTGAACCTAAACCATGAAATTATTGACCTCTCAAATGTGTAAAACTCACACTTATCAAATATTATCTCGATTCTAGTTTTGGATAGAGAAGGACATTGTTTTGAGATTCGTAATAGAAGTTTACTTTTGTTTTATGAATCGTCTCTTATTATGGAATCAAAAATGAAGGATGGTATGTATAGTATATCCCCAAAAATTTCCAACCTCAATATTCAACAAAGTATCCAATGTAAACAAGAAAATCAAGTAAACGCACAAATGTGGCACGAAAGACTTGGACATGTTTCCAAAGAAAGAATTCGAACATTGGAAAAACATTTAGGTGTAAATGACTTAGATGAATTGTCAAGTTGCGAATCATGTCAAGGAAAAATGACCAAGTTACCATTTTCAGGGAAAGCGGAACGAGCCACAAAACCATTGGACTTGGTCCATACGGACGTGTGCAGGCCAATGAGTGTGAGCACTCATGGTGGCCAAAGCTACTTCATAACTTTTACCAATTATTATTCACGGTATGGTTACTTATATCTTATGAGATATAAATCGGAATCCTTTAAGAAGTTTAAGGAGTTCAGAAATGAAGTAGAGAAACAACTTGGTAAAAGTATTAAGGCCCTTCGATCGGATCGAGGAGGAGAATACTTGTCCACCAAGTTTCTTGATTATCTTAGAGAGAATGGAATGCTCTCACAGTGGACACCACCCGGCACGCCTCAACAAAACTGGGTAGCCAAGGGAAGGAATCGAACATTGCTAGATATGGTTCGATCCATGATTAGTTTCACTAAAGTTCCTCAGTCCATGTGGGGTTATGCTCTTGAAATGGGTGTCTATCTGTTGAATAGATCGCCTAGCATAACGGTGCCCAATACCCCTTACGAAAGTTGGTGTGGAAAGATGCCCTCATATAATCGTTTGAGAATATGGGGGTGTCCCGCTTATGTAAAGCATTTAGTGGGAGATAAATTGGACCCCAAGTCCTCTTTGTGCTATTTTTTAGGATATCCAAAGGAAACTGTTGGATATTACTTCTACAGCCCAAAGGAACAAAAGGTTATTATTTCGAGAAACGGCAATTTCTTGGAGAGGGGTCACCTTCTAGATAGAAAAGGCGAGGCTGTAGAACTTGATGAGGTCCATGAGAATACATCAAGTCAAGAGATACAAATTACCCCATCCGACACCAACGAGGCTACATCAGAGGCACCCACTGAAAACACACAACCTTTGAGGAGATCAAAGAGGATCCCAAAGGAGCCTGAAAGATGGCTAGGCCTATAGCAAGAGGAGGGCACTCAAGATCCTCCTCTAGACTCTGATCCGAAGAGTTTTAAGAGTACAATGTCTGACATAGATTCGAGAAAATAGATAAAGGCCATGACATCCGAAATGGACTCCATGTACTCCAACAAGGTATGGACCTTGGTTGACCCACCTGAGGGCATCAAGCCCATTGGCTGTAAGTGGGTCTTCAAGCGAAAGCTTGGAGTCGATGGAGAGGTAGTTACCTATATGGCTCGCCTCGTGGCAAAAGGATTTACTCAAAAACAAGGAATTGACTATGAGGAAACCTTCTCGCCAGTGGCTATGCTGAAATCCATTACGATTATGCTTGTTATATCTACATATTTTGATTATGAAATATGGCAGATGGATGTAAGGACTGCATTCCTCAATGGAGAAATTGAGGAAGAGATTTACATGAAACAGCTAGAGGGCTTTACATCCAAAAGAAGCAAACACAAAGTGTGTAAACTCCAAAGGTCCATCTACGGACTTAAGCAAGCTTCTTGAAGTTAGAACAAATGTTTTGACACTGTCATACAGGAGTATGGATATTTTCAAAACGTTGAAGAGGCATGTGTGTATAAGAAAGGCAGTGGGAGCGCAGTCACGTTCATCATACTTTATGTCGATGACATCCTACTAATTGGAAATGATGTAGGGATGATGCAGTTGACTAAAGTATGGCTCTCTAACAAATTATCCATGAAAGATATGGGAGAGGCATCCTAGATACTCGGTATGAAGATCTATAGGGATAGATCAAGTAGGATGCTAGGTCTCTCCCAATCTGCATATATCGATCGCGTACTAAAAAGATTTGAGATGGAAGAGTCCAAGAAGGGATTCTTGCAAAAGGGACATAGCATCACACTTTCCAAGTCTATGTGCCCAAAGACTGAGGAGCAAAGAGTGAAAATGTCCAAAACTCACTATGCTTCTGCGATAGGTAGTATAATGTACGAGATGATATGCACAAGACCCAATGTAGCTTATGCATTGAGTGTGTGCAGTCGATATCAAGCGAATACAGGCATGGCACACTAGAGTTCGGTGAAAACAATCTTTAAGTATCTAAGGAGAACTAAGGAGTTGTTCTTGATAGACGGACGAGGAGAATTGAAATTAGAGGGGTTCACTGATTCGAGTTTTCAATCCAACAAGGATGACTCAAAGTCGGTCTCTGGGTTTGTATTTCGGCTTAATGGCGGAGCGGTTAGCTGGAAGAGTTCCAAGCAAGCAACCATAGCCGACTTCACCACTGAAGCAGAATTCGTTGCAGTAAATGAGGCTGCAAAAGAAGCTGTTTGGATAAGGAACTTCAACTAAGAATTGGGTGTCTTTCCATCCATTGGGGATCCAGTAATGGTTTACTGTGATAACAACGGGGCTATTGCACAAGCAAAAGAGCCGAGGTCTCATCAGAAATCCAAACATGTTCTGAGGAAATTTCGATTGATACAAGAAATCATTGGAAGAGGCGACGTGCGAGTGGAGCGCGTAGACACAGCGGACAACATAGCGGACCCACTCACCAAACCCCTTAGCCAAAATGTATTTGAAGGACAACTGGTAAGAATGGGCCTTGAGTACATGGGCAATTGGTGCTAGGACAAGTGGGAGATTGTTAGAGTTAGTGCCCGGCGCACCAATTATTGGGCGCCATTCTTTGTAATAGTAACTCTAGAATTGAACAATCGTTTTCATATAAATAAAGTCAATCTCGATTATATGTGTGGCATGTCTTTATTCTTAAATTTGTTTTTACTTTGGCTTAAAATAAAGTCCCGAAGGATCACACATAGCTATGGGACATCATTGCACATTAGATGTGGCAATGATGGAATATGTCTCAAAAGCTGTGATCTTTAAACATTGTTCCAAGTCATAAAACGGTTCATCAAGATAAAGGGATATCGATGCAACCCCAAAGACTTGCTCATATTATGCATACTCTGGGAGAAGTGTATCTCGTTCCATAGATACTAGCACGGTGAAAGCCAATACATATATGAGGGTTGCCATTGTGGTAATGGGCGAACTGAACAACCCCATGGAAGTTCCTAAAATGGATTCTCAGTCGAATGTGGAACTTCCAGTGGTCTTGTAGTATAAGAGTAATCCTTGTGGACCTAAGATTCAATTGGATGTCTTATGCGTAACCGCGCATGTTCTTGATTTGTTACATGATCACTTTAGATGATCGAATATGGGCAAACTTAGACATGCACGTCTTACGTAGGAAGGCACGTGAGAATCGAGAGGAATCTATCTCTGACATTAGCCAGTCGGTTAATCTCCTATGGTTACATAGTGAATTGACTTAAGGAATCTTCGGCCGAAGTAAGATATCTAAAGAGGCGTAGTGTTTCCTCGTTTAGATAGTCGAAGTCGATTTCACATACCGTGGGAAACATAGTATTGAATTAATAGATCTTCGACCTTAGCAACTACTCCAGATTCAATCGGGAGATTAGATAGAGGGATCTTACTTATGCGAGGATCAAGATCGCAAAAGGCGTATCTTTACTTTCGTTTTATCTAGATCTTCGGGACCCTATGCTAGGTGGGCAACCGCGATTTGTAAGTGCCGAGAA
Organism: Buddleja alternifolia; assembly: GCA_019426215.1. Classification (NCBI taxonomy): domain Eukaryota; kingdom Viridiplantae; phylum Streptophyta; class Magnoliopsida; order Lamiales; family Scrophulariaceae; genus Buddleja; species Buddleja alternifolia. The sequence continues at coordinate 17,564,914 of CM033395.1, read as the reverse complement.
TTAGCTTGGTGATTAATTCGAGGCTTGATTAAATCAAAAGATTGATTTAATCTAGTACTTTCCATTTTAGGAAGGTACACTAGCACTGTGGGAAGGTGTACTTACTACTAGATAGAAAAGAGCCTAAGGAGTCACACACTAACTCGAGTGAGTCACTAATTGAATAGATGTTATTAATCAATTTCGAGGAAATTGAGGGATTTAGGAAAGTGTAGTACTTTCCTAATATGGAATATAAATTAATTGAAGGATTCAATTAATTTTACTCTTTTAATTAATCTTGTAGAATTAATTAAATTAATGGAGCTAGTAGAGTCCAAGTATTTTATTTAATTGGGTGGATCCCAAGTTAAATAAATAAATATTGGAATTAGTTGATTGGATTTAATTTGACTTGTATTTAATTGATTGGTTGTGCCTATAATTAAATTGAGAAGTCAAAATTAAATCCTAAAATCCAATCAACTTGTGTTGACCGATTTTTATGAGTAAAAATAAGGGAGGGGCGGTTTTTATGTGGTGGAGGTGGAAAAGAGTTTTCCCCTCCTCCAAGTCTTCATCATTGATAAGTTGTTTGACTTATTACCTTATAGGATGAGGATTACTAGAGAGTTTAGGAAAAAGGAAGTTTCATTTTCCTAATTGGACTCTAGGTAATCTTCACCTATAAATAAGAGATGAAGAAGACTAAAATGGATGATTGAAATTGCTGGAAAAACCCGCACCCCCTCCCTAGACTAAAAATCGGCCACCTATCTCCTCTTTCCAACAAGACGTCGTTCTATTCATGTGTTGAATTAAACGACTTATAAAATATTCCTACTCTTCACATAATCAAGCCTAAGTTAAGCTTAGAATCGTTTTGTTGTCTAGCACGCAAGGCAAGATGAGTGGTGACTTGAACGAGGTGTGAATACATCTTAGAGGTGCGACGCTTGGAGCACTCTAAATCGGGAGATACGAAAAACGACGGGCAATTTCTCACCCAAGGGAAATTGTGTGGATTTGCACCACAGGGTTGCTGAGATCTAAAGTACGAGGTGAAACGAAATTTTCGAAAGGTATAATTTCGCTTACCTCCTTATCAAATTCGATCGAACCAACTCCATATTCCTGTTTTCGGGTAGTTGTACGTTTACTTTTATAAAATTTTAATTTTCGCTGTCACGAGCCACCCGAGGGAATGAGTCAACCCAACATACTGCTCATATTAGAGGAGCGGTAAGGTATATTAGGAACTCTCCGGCGAGGTATAAAATGTTTTTAGATTGTGTAGAACTTGAAAAGTTGGAAATGGGTAAATTGTTGACTCTTAACGTATGTACTAGGTGGAATTCCACCTACTTGATGTTGGACTCCGCTACTCTGCTTAAGAGAGCGTTTGATGCTTATGGAGATAACGATCTTGGCTATAGAAATGATCTTTCGAAAAGACCATTTGATGGGGTCCCGATGATAGATGATTGGTAGAAGGCTAGCATATTTATAAAAAGTTTACGTCATTTCTACAAGCTTACTTTGGCTATTTCCAGTTCTTTGTATGTTACATCAAGTACCATGTTTCATGAATTAGTGAAGTTGACATTCTCTTAAGAAAATGGATAGAGAGCGATGACTATGAATGGAGTGACATGTCGAGAAGAATGAAAAAAAAATTTGATAAATATTGGGGGTCTATTGAAAAAGTGAACATGATTTTATACTATGCGGTAATACTTGATCCACGTCATAAGTTGGATTTTCTTGTGTTTTCATTTGATGAGTTATATAGTGATGTTTCAAAGAGCGCATTGATGAAAGATCAAGTAAAACAAGGAATGTTTGAATTGTTCAATGTGTACAAATTGATGTATGAAAAAACTCCTAGAAGTGAAGTTTCCTCCTCATCGTCGTGTGCTTCTTCTCAATTTGTGGTGGGTGCATCTCAATCGGATGTTGAGAGTCTTGATTTAAAATCTCAATATCGAAAATTCAAAAAGGGAGGAAAAAGTGAACATGTAAAATCCGAATTGGAGAGATATTTGAGTGAAGATCCCGAGGAGGAGGATGAAGCGTCGACATTTGACATACTAAATTGGTGGAAGGTGAATTCTCCACGACATCTTGGCGTCTCCGGTTTTGACGGTTGCTTCGGAGTCCACATTTAGTACCGGTGGTCATGTTCTAGATCCATTTAGGAGTTCTTTAAATCCTAGAATAGTCCAAGCTCTAATTTGTGGACAAGATTGACTCCGTAAATATCGTGAATCAATAAGCATTGAGGACTTACAAGAAATAGAAATGATTGAGCAAGGTACTTATTATTTTTTCTTTCAATTTTTTCTTATTTGTACTATCGTATATGTTGATTTATGATTTATCTTATGATTTTTTATATTTTTGTAGAACTAATCAAGTCGGGGGTTGAAGCTACGATTATTGATATTTGATGATGCATCCCCGTTGAAGTTTCGATTCGATCTAGCCGGTGAACTAAAGTCTTTTGGTTGATTGCAAAATTTTAAGCTGAATTGTAATTTTATTTGAATTAGTTGTTAAATGTAATAGACGATTTACATTTGGTGTTGCGTGTTGGTGCTTGTCTTGTAATTAGATTGGTGTTTAACTTGTGTTAGACTTGGACACTTGGCTCAACGTTAATTTAATCGAATGAGCTATCTTACCTATTTTCAATTCTCATTTCATGTGGTAAATTGTTGAATAGTTGTTATAAATTATAAATCGATTGATTAATTATTAATTGTTAATTTGTTATTCATTTGAATTTGATTAATTGACAAATTTGAATTAAAAAAAATAAGAAAAATAAACCAAGGCATGAAAACAGAGGCAGGGCAACCTCTGTTTTGTTGCCTAAGAGATTGCCTTTGAAATCTGCTGTAAAGCAGATTGCACAGGGACCAGGTACCCGATACCCGAATTATCGGGTACCTGACCATCGGGTACTCGAAATGTTCAGGTAGTTATTGGGTAATAAAATTCGATACACGATACCCGAAAACCCAAACCTGATAGCCACGATACTTGATACCCATCCCTACCTACATATATACTTTAGATGAGCTGGGAGAGGCTCATTATCTACTCCCCCAGTAAAAATTCACTGGTTATTGAGAGTAACCTCACAAAAAAATTACGAACTAACTTGATCCCACATACCTTGGGTACGTAGGCAGCTCGAAGTAACCCAGTGCAGTCTATAACTTAACCAACCCCCAAACCTAGTTTGTCGTGAGTTGGATCGGTTCTCTTACCCCGCGTGGTCCATCACGTGACAATCACTGTCTAACAATTTTTACCATCATCAAATTGGCGCCTGACACGCTAAAAGCTAACGTGCTATGATAGCAAGTGCACTAGACGTATGTAGTAATAAGTGGACAAAAAGTCCGGGTTGTCGAACCACGGAAACTTGAATTTTAGTTTGCGATTAATGAAAATGGACAAAAGTAGATTGCAATAAAATGAGTAAGCAAGTGACGAACCAAAAAGAAATGAACTATAGATTAAATCTCACGTATGATAAAATGACTAAGGCACATGCTACAACCGAATCTACTCGTCAATATAGATGAGCTACTCTTCGAATTATTAGACTCCTATTGCTTTGGTGGAAATTCCTTAGATAATTATTACCCGATGTCTCGGCACATAATAATCCTATGATTAATTGATGGTTCTCTAAATATGTCTATCCGAGAATCTAATCAATAACCACGCATTAACGTTCTAGAGTTTCCCCGGATAAATCCGGCTAACCGCACCCGGAAATCTTTACCTATTTCTAGGAGCAATTCCACATTAGTTTCGGATGATGTGTTGATTCATTTGAACCCTAACCTATCTTCTCTCGAATGACTAGACTAGGCAAGATAGCAAGCATATGGTGATCAAGCACATGATTGTAATAAACACTCAAAATCAACACACAAAGCAATATGAGAATTAATACGAAAATTCACTTCACATATATTGATTCATAAATTGGCTTTCACATGGCCTTAGTTCTACAATATTAGCCTCTCATCAAGGCCTTAAGAAAATCTAATACAAACATATACATACTCATGGAAATAAACATGTAAATGCAAATAATTAAAACTCCCCAATTGATTGATGATGGATCCTTGCTTTTCAACTTCAATCCTTAACTCCTTTCTCTTTGTTCCCCTCCACAATTGATGAAGAATGGTGATGAATGATGATGAGTGAAAAGTGATGGCCAAAAAATGCCTCCCTCTCTCCCCTCCTCCAAGATGTGTTCGGTCAAGTGTGTAGAAAAATGCCTTAAGAAGACCCCAAAATCTGAGCTCCTAGTGTGTGTCTCCCCTAGTGTGTCCTCCACTACTCTTAAAGTGAGTAGTATAAAATTCCATAAAGTAGATCTACTAAGAAACATACTTATGACATCCCTCCCATACATGTGATGACCTCTTGGCTTTAAATGTTCCATTCCCCCATCAAATGATGATCTTTTGGCTGAAAAGAATCAAAATTCGGGTGTGGACACGCCTAGGCGTGGCATTACGGCGCTTGGGCGCCGTTATCAGAATGTTGAAATTAAATGCAATGTGTCCTGCGCAGCAATCGTATTTCATTCATAACTTTCTCCAAGAAACTCCGATTTGGATGATTCAAGTCCTCGTTTGAAGCTAACACATAGTTCTACAACATTATAGAAGGGAACTTCATCCAATTCTGCCTCTAAACATACGGAAATAGCGCTCGAACGTGGAAAGTGGTGTAGATACGGCGCCCGAGCGTGGACAAGATGGCGCCTGGGCGTGGTAAGCAGAATGTTGACGTTATTTGCATCTTGTCCGGCGCCTGGGCGTGGGTTTTTAGGCGCTTGGGCATAGGGGTGCGTAGAAATTTGGCCTAAACTTGTTTTATACGTCGTTTTTCATCCCGTTCTTTGATTGTATCCATTTAAGACCTGAAATCACTTAATGCACGAATTAAACGCACATGTGGCAAGAATCAAGCGATAAATGAACCTAAGACATAAACGCAAAGGGGCTTAAAAACACGTAAAAATGCCTCTTATCAACACCCCCACACTTATCAATTGATCGTCCTCGAGCAATAAGAGTTTTAAGATAAGGAAACATCATCAATCAAAGAGAGAAACAAAAAGAAAACTACCTAACTCACTTTCGTGGAGTAAACGGTTGCATTTAGCGAATGCAACAAGCCTTTGAACCTTTGAGTTACCTCAAAGGATGAGTTATAGTCTCGTGAGGGTTTGCAGACGATATACCCACAAAATCGAAAGATTTTCAACCCCGATCACTCAACGTAAATTACAATGATTAATAGCACACAATGGTATGAATTCACCTGTTTAAGCTCAAGTTACATATATATACACGTCACCCACTTGCTCATGTTACGCTTTAACATCGAAAAGATCATCCTAAGGGTGTAGTGTAATAAATCTCAAATATTATAGTCGAGTGGCATTCTTACCACTTTTCAAGCATTAACCCCATATTTATCAACTTTTGATTATTCACATGGTACGAGAATTGAATACAACTTCATAGCCACTTAAAAATTCATCACTTCATTCCACTTTCGGCTTTAATTTATGCACTTTCAACTCGAAACATTAGAGGCTAGACCATGTGCAATGTTCGATCCTCTTAGGCTTTCTATGACACCCGTGTAACGAGCTTTAGGCCAATAACTCCTAAACCAGATGGCTTTAGGGTATCAAATGTGGAGACACTCCTAAGGGCTTAATCGCTCGAGTGTCAAAGGCCACAAAATCAAACTAGGTCCCTATTTACTCAACTCTTGTATTGGCTTGAGCTCTAGCTCAAATTAGCTTAATAGTACAGTATTCTAGGCATGGTGCTCTTCGCCCCCAGTATCTATTAAGCCTGACTTTTTCAGTCATACCAATGTTCAACCTCTTTTTATTATTTATTAAGCACACGAAGTTAACGTTCTCAACTCATAACACATGTGAAAATTCTAAGTTGATATTTCCGGGATCAAGCCTTTAAGTGTTTCAAAATGATTGCCCACTCAACTCCTCTACCTTCGATTTAGGTGCATATGTGAATCATCTTAAGGTTAATCTAGTCTAGTTAGGGTTTCACAAACAAGGAATTGCGTGTATAGCCATTAAAAACCAAATTGAAAACCAAATTGATAGAGAATGCATACCATGTATTCACGTTAACCATGCTCAATTCATCAAGTGACGGGTTGAAATTCTATCCAAAAAAAAAATAAAAATTGCACACATTTCACATGTAGAGGTACAACACCCCCCAAAACTTGGACCGAAATATGTAAAACATGAATAAACATGACTATAATGGATCTAGTGTACCCCCCCAAACTTATCATGAACATTGTCCCCAATGCTTGAAAAAGAGAAGGGCAAAGTACACGTCACCATAGGGAAGCTGAAAAGCAAACCCGAGTCCACTTAAGGCAATCAAGTCCAAGGATGGCAATCACTGTGTCGATCACTACATAGGTAAACAAATGCTAGCCATACAAAGCATCAAACATTGGATAGAATAGAATAAAACAAAACGAGACAAACAAAAACGAGAAACATGCATGGAAAGAAAACATCAAGCATCCAAACATAAAACATAAAATATCCAACAACCCAACAAAAGATATCCAAAAACAAAACGAAACATGCATGGAAATAAAACAAGATAAGCCTAATCGGTGGTGCCAAAACGGTCAATGTAATCCTCATCCGTTCCGCCGAGATCATCCAAATCAATCAACGGGCTACCCTCATCATTATGAGCCTCATCATCACCTCCTACAGGAACGAGAGCACCTGACTCGTGCAAATCTGCGGGCTGCTGAGGCGGGGGGTGCGGGTAAGGTGGAGGAGTAGAATAATCAAACGGCCCCCGACCGACAAACTCATTATGCTCTACAAGAAGCTGACGGAAATAAGCACAAGTGTCGGACATGACCACCCTCATCTCATCTCGCAACTCATCCCTCAATTCATCCTTTAATTGTCTAATGGCGGCGGCATCCATAGGTGGAAACTGTGGGGAACTAGTAGACCGGGATGAAGACGGGCGAGGCCTCTTGGAAGTAGCTGGTGGTGGAGGAGCCTGGGAGTCGTCATCTACCACGGTGAGATAAGAACCAGGGAGCTCAGTACGCTCCATAGGAAATGTGGGAACCTTAGCTGCCTTGCATAAAGCTGTGATCAGTGACGGGAGAATGATGGGAATCTTCCGAGTGGGACCTTCGCCCTTTTGCTTAGCCAATTCTTTGTTAATCAACGGCCCTAACTCATTCTTCAACTTCCTAAAGTGGTCCGTCAAAGACTTGTGGATTACCCGGGCAAAGTCCACAGCTTTCTTGGACATAATAGCATAGATGAGGGTGGCCCGTTCCTTGTTTGCCTCTGACCGATTGGTACTCGGTATTAAATTGAATCGGATGAAGTCGAGCCAGAAAGCAGCCTCGGGTAATAGAGCCCTACGGGGGACATGAGCTTCTCCGGGTACCCATTCCCACCCCTCTCGGCCAATAACCCGCAAAATATCCGACAGGCTAACTCGGAGGCGCCCTGCATTGTAAAGAGTGGTGAACTCGCATGTCTGAGGGGTCGGGGTGCCTATGCTCTCCCTAATCTGTCTCAACTCATAATTGACATGTTTGCCCCGTACCAAAAGGGTAGTCCCCAGCCATCCTCGTGTCTCAATCTCATCATAAACCCCGGAGCTGAAGAATTCCAGGACCCAAGGAAGACGAATGGCCTCGGGCTTTTGACAGAAAAACTGTAAGTGATGGAACTGTATCAATTCGTGCACAGAGGGCTGTCCCCGGGTGGTTAAATAGTGCTCCTTAATAAGAGTTCGGGGGGTGCTCAAACTCTGACACATAATTTGGACTTGGGAGTTTTCAAAACGGGTATTATCGGGAGTCTCGGGCTCATTAGAGGAACCCTCACCCACTTTTTTCTTACCCTTGGACGGTCTGTTGGTAGTTCTCGTCATTTGCAACAACAATGGTCAACTTCTCAACTACTCAAATCAACCCAAATGCAACCAACCCAACACAACAATCGTCAACGCCCAACAACATACCAAAATCAGAGAGCAACCCACAATCTAGCAACAATCCACGGATTTAACAGATTCCTCAATTTTTAAGCAATAATCCACAGATTTAATCAACAATATAACATCCAATTTCAACAACAACAACCCACAAATTCAATTTCAACCCACAAATTGATAACAACCCACGGATTTAGCAACAATAGACCATCCAATTCAACAACAACAACCCCCAATTTTTTATTACAATCCACAAATCCAATAAAAGTCCTCAAATGCAATAACAAAAAAAAAAAAAAATCAATCCACAATCGGACGAAGCCCCAAATAATCCTCAAAATATAATGTAAGGCACCTACTCGTCGGCTATGAATCGGAAATGGATGAAGGGTAAAGCCAAAACTCACCTTTTTTTTCCCAAAACTTTCGCACCGAGTCGGATGTGAAAGAGGAAGCCTCTTGTGCAACGAATTAAATTGATGGAAAGTGGCGGTGAAATACGGTGGAAATGGCCGGAAATGGTGAGAGAGTCGTCGGAAATCGCGTGGGAGAGGAGTTGTGAAGATTTTGTGAGAATTTTGACCGTTTGACCCACAAATATGTTTAAATCAGAAACGGGCGCCTAGGCGCGCGACATAGCGTACCTGGATTTTTGACTGGTAATGCCCGCGCCTAGGCGGGCGTTTTTTCGGCGCTTGGGCGCCCCTTTCAGAACCGGGCGCCTAGGCGGGCGTTGTTTCGGCGCTTGGGCGCCCCTTTCAGAACCGGGCGCCTAGGCGGGCGTTGTTTCGGCGCTTGGGCGCCCCTTTCAGAACCGGGCGCCTAGGCGGGCGTTGTTTCGGTGCTTGGGCGCCCCTTTCAGAACCGGGCGCCTAGGCAGGCATTTTTCGGCGCTTGGGCGCCCCGTTCAGAAATATTATGTAAAGAATTTCATTTCCTGTTTCAAAAGGGGAGAGACAAAACACTTAAAACACAAACTAAAAAAGATGTAAGACTAGAAAATAAAGCAACAAACGGGATAATAAGAGAAAAAGAAAAGGAAACGGAAAGAAAACATGGGTTGCCTCCCAAGAAGCGCTAGTTTAGAGTCATTAGCTCGACTGAAAGCGAAGAATCACGAAGGGTCCGCGAGGATGAAGGACTCTTTGTCTCTTGGTCCATCCATCCCTAAGTAAGGTTTTAGACGTTGAGCGTTGACCAAGAAAGTATGTCCTTTATCTGTTGTAAGCTCAACGGCGCCGGATGGATAGATATGAGAAATCAAAAATGGGCCCGACCATCGAGACTTAAGCTTCCCGGGGAAGAGTCGGAGTCGAGAGTTGTATAGCAACACCCGCTCTCCCTTGTGGAATTCCCGGGGGAGAATATGTTTGTCATGCCACATTTTGGTCCGCTCCTTATAGAGTTTCGCGTTCTCATAGGCAAGATGACGCCATTCTTCGAGCTCGTTGAGTTGTAGCAAACGTTGTGTACCTACACTTTGAGAGTCAAAATTTAGAAACTTAATGGCCCAATAAGCACGATGCTCGAGTTCAACGGGCAAGTGACATGTTTTGCCAAAAACAAGACGATACGGGGACATGCCAATTGGGGTTTTATAGGCGGTCCGATAAGCCCAAAGAGCATCATCCAATTTAAGGGACCAATCCTTTCTTGATGCGTTGACAGTTTTTTCTAAAATACGCTTAATCTCCCTATTCGAGACCTCCACTTGGCCACTAGTTTGTGGGTGGTATGGGGTCGAAATTTTATGCTTCACCCCGTACTTGGTCAATAAAAGTTCAAACTGCTTGTTGCAGAAGTGGGTGCCCCCGTCACTAATGATGGCTCGGGGAGTTCCAAATCGAGTAAAAATATGCTTCTTCAGAAAACGAGTGACAACCCGAGCATCATTAGTAGGCAAGGCCACGGCTTCCACCCATTTGGAGACATAGTCTACCGCAACAAGGATATATTTATTTGAACAAGAACTGGGGAAAGGGCCCATGAAATCCACACCCCATACATCAAACAACTCACACTCTAACATGCTATTTAAAGGCGTTTCATGATGTTTAGAGATGTTCCCCATTCGTTGACAGCGATCACAAGATTTGACATAATGATGTGCATCTTTAACAAGAGTAGGCCAGAAGAAACCTGATTGGAGGATCTCAGCTACCGTTTTGGAAGGCCCAAAATGGCCACCTACCGCCATATCATGACAATGAGATAGGATAGCATGCACGTCCGTTTCGGGTATGCAACGTCGAATTAAGCCATCTGCACAAACTTTGAATAAAAAGGGTTCGTCCCAAAGATATTGCTTTACATCAAATAGAAATTTCTTCTTTTGATGAAAAGTGATATCCGGGGGAAGACGGCCCGTAACAATGTAATTGGCAAAGTTAGCATACCAAGGTGAAATTTTGTCAAAAATAGCAAGGAGGTGTTCATCCGGGAATTCCTCACGAATTGGTATCTCATCTAACGGATCATTCACTAGCTCTAATCGTGAGAGGTGGTCGGCTACTACATTTTCGGTGCCTTTCTTGTCTTTTATCTCTAAATCAAATTCTTGGAGTAACAAAATCCACCTAAGAAGTCTTGGTTTAGCATCTTTCTTGGCAAGCAAATATTTTAAAGCCGAATGATCGGTGTAAACTATCACTTTGTTTAGCACAAGGTAAGAGTGGAATTTATCGAATGCAAAGACTATGGCTAGTAATTCTTTTTCCGTGGTGGCATAATTCAAATGTGCATCGTTAAGAGTTTTACTAGCATAGTAAATGGTTCGAAATACCTTCTCCTTCATTTGGCCAAGGACCGCTCCAACCGCGGTGTCACTCGCATCACACATCAATTCGAATGGTAAGCTCCAATCGGGGGGTGACATGATAGGGGCGGAAACTAAGCGTTCCTTCAAATCAAGAAAGGCCTGCATACAAGAAGAATTGAAATCAAAAGGTGCATCTTTGACAAGCAAATTAGACAACGGTTTCGCAATTTGAGAGAAATTCAAGATGAATCGTCTATAGAAACCAGCATGCCCGAGAAAACTCCTAACAGCTTTTACCGAAGTGGGCGGGGGAAGTTTTTCAATGACCTCAATCTTGGCTTGGTCCACTTCGATCCCTTTTTGAGAGATCTTGTGGCCAAGCACAATCCCCTCCCGGACCATTAAATGGCATTTTTCCCAATTCAAAACAAGGTTGGTTTCTTCACAACGTTTAAGCACAACATTTAGATGAGCAAGACAAATATCAAAAGTTGTTCCGAAAACAGAAAAGTCATCCATAAAAATTTCAAGGAAATCTTCAACCATATCATGAAAAATAGCCATCATGCATCTTTGAAAAGTGGCCGGGGCATTACACAAGCCAAATGGCATCCTTCTATAAGCAAATGTGCCATAAGGACAAGTGAAAGTGGTTTTCTCTTGGTCCTCAGGATCTATGGCAATTTGATTATAGCCGGAGTAATCATCTAGAAAACAATAGAAATCATGCCCGGCTAATCGTTCAAGCATTTGGTCAATAAAGGGGAGGGGGAAATGATCCTTACGTGTGGCATCATTCAACTTACGGTAATCTATACATACACGCCACCCACTAATTATACGAGTTGGGATAAGCTCATTATTCGCATTCTCAATTACCGTTATCCCCCCTTTCTTAGGCACCACTTGGGTAGGGCTCACCCACGCACTATCAGAAATAGGATAGATTATACCTGAGTCGAGCAGTTTAATCACTTCCTTCTTTACTACCTCTTGGATTTGTGGGTTTGATCTCCTTTGGGGTTGGCGTGTAGGCTTGGTGGAGTCCTCCATAAGTATTTTGTGCATACATATCGCTGGGCTAATGCCTTTGATGTCCGCAAGTTTCCACCCAAAAGCCCGTTTGTGAGATCTCAACACCGTCATTAATTGCTCTTCTTGTGATCCTGAAAGAGATGAGGAAATGATCAATGGGAGTGTTTCGTCGTCGTTCAAGTACACATATTTAAGGTGGGAGGGGAGGGGTTTGAGTTCGAGAGAGGAGGGTTCTTCAATAGATGGGCGAGGTGATCCTGACAATGATCTATCAACTTTGATGAATCCTCCCGAATGAGAGGAAGATTTGTACTCCAAGCTTAGAACCCTTTCCACTAGATCATCTTTCTCCGAGTCCACTTGCATGGATTTCATAAGATCTTGTTCGAGAGAATTTTCAATTGTATTGTCCTGTAAATACTCAACAATCAACTGGTCAAATGTATCAATTGGATAACACGAGTCATGATCAATAGGATGTTTAAGGACTTTGTAAACATCAAAGGTAACTTTGTCATCGCCCACATTCAAGGTAAGCTTACCATTAGCAATATCAATTACCGCCTTACCCGTGGCTAAGAATGGTCTCCCTAAGATTAATGGTACCTCCACATCTTCTTCCATGTCGAGTACTACGAAATCAACGGGAAAATAAAACTTGTCGACTTGGACAATAACGTCTTCGATTATCCCCTTGGGCCTCTTGATCGATCAGTCGGCTAGTTGAAGGCTCATTGAGGTCGGCTTGGGATTTCCAAGGCCTAGCTTTTTAAATAGTGAGTATGGAAGAAGATTGATGCTGGCCCCCGAGTCACATAACACCTTCTTGAATGATAGGGATCCAATCGTGCACGGGATTGTGAGGCTCCCGGGATCTTGGAGCTTAGTTGGCAATTTATTGAGCAATACGGCGGAGCATTCTTCCGTGAGGCACACCGTCTCATTCTCTTCCCACTTCTGCTTGTTGGAGAGTATGTCCTTGAAGAACTTCACATAATTCGGCATTTGGAGAATGGCGTCAATAAACGGAATATTAATTCTCACTTCCCGAAGGATTGCCAAAATTCGAAGAAAGCTCGGATCCATCTCCTTTTTCTTCTTTTTGTGAGCATTTGGGAAGGGGAGACGAACTTCGATAGGGGGAGAAAGCGTTGGATTAGACGGATGAAAACCCACTGAAACAGTAGGCGGCGCCTGGGCGCGGATCTGTTGGCGCCTGGGCGTGCATTTCGGGGCGCTCGGGCGCGGGATTCAGAACATATGCATCTGGCAGGTTTGTGGGTGGCGCCTGGGCGCGTATATTGGCGCCTAGGCGCGGATCTGTAGGCGCCTGGGCGTGCAAGTCGGGGCGCTCGGGCGCGAGAAACAGAGAATTTTGTCCAGAACAGGGTAGATCAGGCGCCTGGGCGTGCATTTCGGGGCGCTCGGGCGCGGGTGTACTGGCAGTGTCATTCTCCAATTGTTTGCCACTTCTCAAGGCTATGGCATTGCATTGGGCCTTCGGGTTCTTTTCCGTGTCGCTTGGGAGAGTCCCCGGGGCTCTACCGTTAACCGCATTAGAAAGTTGCCCCACTTGTGTTCGCAAATCCTTCATCTCCATACACATATCCTTTATCATACCCCGAAGTTCGTTGAAAGATGTATCGGACTTTTTCATGTGAGCATCTAGTTTCTCATCGATTGTAGGAGGTCGCATTTGCACTTGACCTTGACCTTGTCCATTGAAATTGCCTTGCCTCGGCGGTGGGTTATTGAAGGGTGGCCGTGGAGCTTGATAGATCCCCGGTTGATAGATCCCCGGTTGTGCGTTCTGTGCGGGGTTGGGCCTTTTTGGAAAATTCTCGGGTATATGAAAGTTCACCCGAGGTTGATTTTGATTCCCCACATAATTAACATTGCCAACCTCCGGTTCCAAGACTACTACTTCCTCTACTACTTCCTCAATACAAGCAACCTTTTTAGAGGATGAGGCCTCTTCATCGTCGGGGTAAAGCTCGTCTTCTCGGGCCAACTGTTCGACTTTGTCCCATACACTTTGACAGTCTAACCCAAAGAGATCTCCTCCCGCACCCGCGTTGAGTCTATGCCGAATACGTGACCTAACCCCATCATAGAAATGGAGTACTTGTTCATTCAACCCAAAATTATGATCGGGACATTTACGGAGCATGCCCTTATATCTAGCCCAAGCCTCGGCTAAAGATTCATTGCTCCTTTGCCTAAACCCTTTTATATTACTCCGTAGCTCATTGATTTTTGAGGGTGGAAAGAATTTATTTAAAAAGGCATCGACCAACTCACTCCATGTTGTAATAGATTGTGGAGGTAAGGATTTGTACCATGTTGTCGCCCTATCCTTCAATGAGAAATGGAAGACTCTTAGACGAATCGCATCAAGATCTCGTGGGTGATATTGAATGGTCACAAGAGCCTCATCTATGGTTTCCAAATGAGCGTGTGGTGATTCGTGCGGTTCTCCATAGAAAGGATCTCCTTGCACCATATTAAAAATGTGAGCCGGAATGTGGTAGTTTGGTGTGAAGAAATTAGGCACGACTACGGGGCCCGGAATGGTATGGACCCTAGGTGGTAAGCTACCCCGAACCGACGGGAGTTGTGGAGGAGGTACCGCTTGCATGGCTTGTAGAACACCTTGTAACCACTCCCTAGTTTCCGGTGAGTTCATGTCCGGGAAATTTCCATTCAGGTTTTGGTTGAGATTATTGGCCATTTCTCTTGCTCGCCTACTAGTCCGAAGAACTCGTTCAATTTCGGGCTCCAACTCGTATAGAGGCTTGTTTGAGGAGCGGGTCATGCACCTCAAGAACCTAACAATTAAATACAAGAACAAAATTAGACTAATCACGAAAATAAAAGAAAATCAAGAAATAAACGAAAACTAAGAATTATGAAAAATGTAAACGAAAATCAAAAACTAAAATAAACAAGTCCCCGGCAACGGCGCCAAAAACTTGACACGCTAAAAGCTAACGTGCTATGATAGCAAGTGCACTAGACGTATGTAGTAATAAGTGGACAAAAAGTCCGGGTTGTCGAACCACGGAAACTTGAATTTTAATTTGCGATTAATGAAAATGGACAAAAGTAGATTGCAATAAAATGAGTAAGCAAGTGACGAACCAAAAAGAAACGAACTATAGATTAAATCTCACGTATGATAAAATGACTACGGAACATGCTACAACCGAATCTACTCGTCAATATAGATGAGCTACTCTTCGAATTATTAGACTCCTATTGCTTTGGTGGAAATTCCTTAGATAATTATTACCCGATGTCTCGGCACATAATAATCCTATTATTAATTGATGGTTCTCTAAATATGTCTATCCGAGAATCTAATCAATAACCACGCATTAACGTTCTAGAGTTTCCCCGGATAAATCCGGCTAACCGCACCCGAAAATCATTACCTATTTCTAGGAGCAATTCCACATTAGTTTCGGATGATGTGTTGATTCATTTGAACCCTAACCTATCTTCTCTCGAATGACTAGACTAGGCAAGATAGCAAGCATATGGTGATCAAGCACATGATTGTAATAAACGCTCAAAATCAACACACAAAGCAATATGAGAATTAATACGAAAATTCACTTCACATATATTGATTCATAAATTGGCTTTCACATGGCCTTAGTTCTACAATATTAGCCTCTCATCAAGGCCTTAAGAAAATCTAATACAAACATATACATACTCATGGAAATAAACATGTAAATGCAAATAATTAAAACTCCCCCAATTGATTGATGTTGGATCCTTGCTTTTCAACTTCAATCCTTAACTCCTTTCTCTTTGTTCCCCTCCACAATTGATGAAGAATGGTGATGAATGATGATGAGTGAAAAGTGATGGCCAAAAAATGCCTCCCTCTCTCCCCTCCTCCAAGATGTGTTCGGTCAAGTGTGTAGAAAAATGCCTTAAGAAGACCCCAAAATCTGAGCTCCTAATGTGTGTCTCCCCTAGTGTGTCCTCCACTACTCTTAAAGTGAGTAGTATAAAATTCCATAAAGTAGATCTACTAAAAAACATACTTATGACATCCCTCCCATACATGTGATGACCTCTTGGCTTTAAATGTTCCATTCCCTCATCAAATGATGATCTTTTGGCTGAAAAGAATCAAAATTCGGGTGTGGACACGCCTAGGCGTGGCATTACGGCGCTTGGGCGCCGTTATCAGAATGCTGAAATTAAATGCAATGTGTCCTGCGCAGAAATCGTATTTCAATCATAACTTTCTCCAAGAAACTCTGATTTGGATGATTCAAGTCCGCATTTGAAGCTGACACATAGTTCTACAACATTGTAGAAGGGAACTTCATCCAATTCGGCCTCTAAACATACGGAAATAGCGCTCGAACGTGGAAAGTGGTGTAGATACGGCGCCCGGGTGTGGACAAGATGGCGCCTGGGCGTGGTAAGCAGAATGTTGACGTTATTTGCATCTTGTCCGGCGCCTGGGCGTGGGTTTTTAGGCGCTTGGGCATAGGGGTGCGTAGCAATTTGGCCTAAACTTGTTTTATACGTCGTTTTTCATCCCGTTCTTTGATTGTATCCATTTAAGACCTGAAATCACTTAATGCACGAATTAAACGCACATGTGGCAAGAATCAAGCGATAAATGAACCTAAGACATAAACGCAAAGGGGCTTAAAAACACGTAAAAATGCCTCTTATCAGCGCCATCTGTGGGAACAATGTTTCAACCACTAAGTATGCAAACTAGGTCACAAGCTCGTACTACTGGAGATAGAATGACCAGCCAACATTATCCAACTGCTACTGATGAAACTCCCAACCTCGTGCCTAAGGATCGGCTCGGCCATCCAGTGGGGGGAGAAAATCCTCCCAAAGGTCCGACTGAGGATGGAGGTCTAGAAGTAGCATCCCCGATCAATGAGTAAAATGTACCACCTATGATACCAGAGGTGATCCTACCCCCTGCCTCCAGGGTTTTCGAGATCACCCAAGAGGCGCTACTTGCTCTGGTAGAAGATGCCTCTGTGAGAGCAGCGGCGAGGGCCGTTCAGCAATACACCCAGGCAGATCCTTCTCCGGTACCACAAGGACCATCAGCTAGTAGGGGGCAAGACCCCCATGAGAGAAGCCGCCCAGAGGCTCCTCCTCCCCGCGAGCAGGGGTTGCAAGATCCACCCCCTCTATCTGTTCGCAAGGGTACTGAGCCTCGTGAAAAGAGTCGCCATCACTACGGAGCACTAGGCCAATCCTCCCGCCAAGGTCAAGAATCTCTAGCCCCCGATGGGATTGGTTCAAAACGATCCAACTCCCCGGTAAATGGCGCAGCAAGAGAAGAAGAGAACAACGTGGCCTCAACCCCTGAGAGGCCACCAAGAGGCAGAGATAGAAGACCAACACCTCTTCGGTCTCCTCGCCGAGGTCACGTCTCAGTGACCCCCGAGGAGGCCTTTCCAAGGTGAAGGTCAAAGAAGGTGGGAACCTCACCGTGATAAGAGCTCATAAGACTACGGAAGGTATGAAGACATGCAATTAGTGCCATTGGCAGTGGCTCCTTCGAAGAAAAGCCCTTTCTGTTCAGCAATATTGGCGAAATCTTTGCCACCAGGGCTTAAGATTCCACACTTGAGTGAGTATGAGGGAGATGGAGACCCTCAAGAATATGTTGATAGTTCAACCCAAAGGCTGATATGTACGATGTCTGCGATGCAGCATACTGCAAAATCTTTCGAACCACCCTTTTGGGGAAGGCTCTAAGTTGGTTCAATAGGTTACCAGTAGGCACTATCACTGACTTCGACCAGCTGACTAAGTGCTTCCTCAACCACTTCTCCATGAACAAGACATACCCCAAGACACCATCCTTCTTGTTTACTGATAAGCTTGAGTTTTACATGTTTTAGGGCCTGATAATTGTTTGATTTAGAGTCGATTATGAGTGATTTTTACCACTTGTGGCTTTCATATGTTTGTTAAATGAGTACAGGGGTAAAAACCTAACAATCGAGCGAAAGGAGCAGAAAAACACAAATTTTCTACACTGCCTTCACAGTCCGGACGTGGCTAAAATGCAGTTCGGATGTTGACTGGTCAACGTACGTACGTGGGAAAAATGCAGTCCGGACGTGAAAGGCGGCTGGACGAGTTTTGGAAAGTTTTCATTCCTAATTCAACTAGGAGACCTGGAGATCATCATCTATAAATACATCCTCTTCCAACATCATTAGGGTTCGAAATTTTTAGCTTTGGAAGAGAGTTGGAGCCAAGAAACGAGCAGGACGAACAGAACGATGATTCTACACGAATTCATTAATTTGTAATAGGGAGAATTTTATTTTCTAGATTATTTGTCTATGAATAATTCTACGATTTTAGTTGTTTTTCCAATTATGAGTATGAACTAATTTACTTAAACTAAGGCCATGTGAATGCCAATTTTATGAGTTTATATATATGAATTGATTGTTCATCTTAATTCTATTATTGCTTTGTGTGTTAATTTTATGTTTTTATTCCAATCGTATGCTTGATCAATATATGCTTGCTAATTAGCCTAATTTATGATTCGAGAGAATATAGATTAGCGTTCAAAGGAATTAACACATCATTCGAAAAACATGAGGAATTGCTCCTAGAGATAGGTATAGATTTCCGGGTGCTATTAGCTGGATTAATCCGGGAAAATTCTAAAGCGTGAATGCATGGTTAATGATTTGATTCTCGGATAAAATTATTTTAAGAACCGTCACGTAATCATAGGATTATTACGGCCGAGAGATCGGGTAGCAATTAATTAAGGTTTTTTCCACCAAAGCAATAGTTGTCTAATAATTCGAATAATCACTCATATATATTAACGAGTAATAACGGTTGAAGCATGTGCCTTAGTTGCTTTCTCACATAAGAATCTTAATCAATTTGTCAAGTATCGGTTTCACTTTTTCATTGTCAATTAATCGTCCTCTTTTGATTTAATTTTAATTGCTTTTAACTTGTTAAGTTAAAATACGAGTCTCTGTGGGTTCGACATCCCGGACTTAAAAATCCACTTTATTACTATACACGACCAGTCCACTTGCTGTGCAAACACGTAAGGATTTTTCGTGTCATTTACAGTGGTACAAAAGGACGGAGAATCTTTGAGAGATTATGTGAGGCGCTTCTCCAATGCGGTGTCAGAAGTACCGCATGTCAATCCCAAGTTGTTGTCAAGCATTATGCAAAGGAACTTACGGAATAGTAGGTTCAAGGAATTGATTTCCGGGAAGCCCCCATCAACTATGGTAGAGTTGCTGGCTAGAGCTGAAAAATACATAAGGATTAAAGAGACTATCGGGTCACTGAAGAATGAAAGTGGAGGCAATAAGAGAAAAGTCAAGGATGAAGACAAGTTGTCGAAGGCCAAAGAGAGAAAGCCTATACCCCCATCGGGGTTAACCAAGTACACTCCACTCACCCTTTCGAGGGAGCAAGTCCTGGCAATAGCTAAGCAGCAAGGCATAGTCTCTTGGCCAAAGAAGATGAGAGATAGTCCCAGTCACCTCAAGTCCAAGAAATATTGTAGGTTCCATCGTGATAAACGTCACACAACGGAGGAGTGCCATCACCTTCAACTGGAGATAGAAAAGTTGATCAAAAGAGGCTACCTACAAGAGGTGATTGCCCCATCGGAGGTAACCGTTCAAACACCCCAAAAACCAAGGGGTAGAGATGGAGGCAATAACAACCCCCCGACAATGGACTAGAAAATGAACAATCCCCCGGTAAATGGAATCATAGGGGTGATTTTGGGAGGCCCGGTTGGAGGCGATTCGGCGAACTAGAGGAAAGCCTCAGTAAGGGCAGCTACAGGGCTGCATGCGTTAAGCCCCCCTCCCCTCCACGCATGGGGCATAAGTCAATCAAATAGGATCCAATAGTCCCACCATAGAGTTTGGGCAGCAAGATGTGGGGGATGGCATCCCCTTAAAAAATGACGCGTTGGTGATATCCGCAACCATCTCAAACTTCTGGGTGAAAAAAGTCTAAGTTGATAGCTGGAATTCAGCAGACATAATATTTCACAATGCCTTTACTCAGCTGGGGATAGACAATGCCCAGCTTCAAACAGTCAATACTTTCCTTACGGGATTCATGGGCGAGTCTATGGAAGCTTTAGGGGAAGTATCTTCCCATCTCTTTGGGCATCTATCCCAATCGTTCAACTAAAATGGTTAAGTTCCTTGTGGTTAAGGCCCCCTCCACATACAAAGTCATATTAGGGAGGCCGAGCTTGAACTTATTCCAACCAGTCATCTCAATCTTCCACATGACAAGCAAGTTCCCCATCCCCAAGGGAGTGGGGAAGTAGTTGGGGATATCAAGGTGGCAAGGGAATGTTATGCGAACGCTCTGAAGAAACCCAAGAGGAATCATGGTGACAAGGACCCTGAGGACAAAAGGAACTAAGTGGCGATCAACGTAATCTCAATGGTGGATAATTGCTTAGGAAACAAAACCAAGGTAGCCCAGCAGTCACACTCAGGCGCCCACTTGCTGGCTAAGAATCTCATGGAAGGTATGAACAACACGGGGAATCACTCCCCCGACTCAACAGTGACTGAGTACTAAGCCCCTAGTGGCTTCTGATGGTAATCAATCAATCACCATCTATTCCATATTCGACTTTAAGATAATATCATGTTGGCCATGAGCCAAGTGTTTATTTGAGTTTTGAGGTGCCTAAGTGTACCTACAAACATTGTTATTTTGAGGTGCCTATGTGCAATCCCCCCCTTTTTCCTTGTCATTTCGTGCATAGACGATCAAATTATTTACCTAAGTGCTAAGTAGCACCCATTTTCCTTACATATGTTGAATGTCATTTTCAAGTCATAGTCGAATAGCGAATCAAAGCCCCTCGGAGTTACTGACTCCAAGTGAGGCTATTACAAGGTTTCAATACTTAGCTTATTTTTGTTGTTCTAAGAGTTGCCATGATAATTGTGGCACCATTGTTATGTTATCAAGTTATCCAACAACTTTAAACGAATAAAGGCTCCGCCCACATAAGGGAAGGACCAAACATGCGAATATGACCCCTAGGATCTAAGCAAGCTCCCACTTGAGGCGTTATGAATATTACCCGCGATATGGGTGGCACCGCAAAAATCCCCCGAGCTATTTCTAACTCGTCTGAGGATGGGCCACCCCATAATCCCTCCAATAATACCGAGAGAGGTTGAGGACCTACAAAAGGTCCCCACTCCCATTAAGGTTATGGACTGAGATTTTGAACAAACCAGAGGCATTCATTCCCCATTAAGAAGTGACCACTGGTAACACAAACTATGTCACTTGTATAATAACTAAAAGGCAATCAATCCCCCAATGAATGGTGACCATTGGTATCACCAACCGTGTCGCTCTCTCAACTAAGTAAATATAACACGAATATACCTCGATGCTCCAAGTGTTGTTACCAAACACCAAGGAGATTGCAAGAAAGAGGTGACTAGCCAAAGATTCAACTTCACTTCATGCTCCCAACGAGTGAAATTATCAGCTATCTAAGCCCCCTAGGATAAATACCAGTATGAGATAGTCAAGGCACCGCGTGCCAATTATTTTGTGACTACTTGCACATCTACTCCCCAATAAGTAGAATAGGGAATGAAGAGTAGCAAGAAAAATACCAGCCAACAATGACTACATGTCAAGAAGAGTAAATTTTTTCTAACTCCCTTGCTATACGGTCACTTACCCCTAAATTTGACTTACACAATTAAGGAGTAGGGGCATATATGGGGGGGGGGAATATAGTCAAGTAGCTAATTGTTAGAGCAGTGAAAAAATCACCAGCTGTGAGACAACTACAAGCACCAAAGATCAGCGGATCCAAAGGCGAAACCCATGATAAGAAGAGAAATGAGAAAATAATCCTCAAGAGGCAACATGCCAAAAAGAAAAATATCTATCAAGCCTCACACGGCTAAAACAATGTTAACCCATCCAGGGGCGAATAAAAATAAGTGCTACAACTGCTAAAACAAAATATAGCATAAAGATAGTACAAGAAAATAATACCTGACGGGTGATAATATAAAAGAGCCTAACGGCTGAGAAAGCTACGAAGACCTCAACTAGCAGCACAGCCTTTGGTATCGGTCTCCCCATCACTGGTATTGGGAACATTCTCGTACAACCAAGTGAAATCGTCATCAAGGTATCGACCACTATCGCGAAGAGTCCTACGGCACTTGCACACCGTCTTGGTCATAAAACCTCTAGCAACCTTATAAGCCCACTGGTTGCACTCCTCAATGTAGGCGACACTCTTGCGAAACTTTTCCATTGTCGATCTCTTGGCATCAGTGAAAGTTTTTTTCCCAGTATCTGAATTAAGAAAACAACCACCGCCAAACTTCTTCACCTCAAGCTTCTTCTGAGCATCCTTATACTTCCCCTTCCATTTGTCAAAGGAGTTCTTAGCCCTCCAAAGCCATGATAGCAGTTCATGGTTCTACTAGAGGCTCTTCTGATGCTTCCTCTCCACCTCCTCGCACTTGAGGCGAAGGCAGTGTGATAATTGGACATCCTGACAAAAAGGTAAAAATGGGAAGAAAATCTTAGAGGCGCGAATACGCAACCTCATACTAATGGTAATAACACTTATAAATACTTACTCGACCAGCACTAGTGCAAATCTCTTGGTCGAGATGCTCAATCGGTAGGGAGGACAAGTGGGTAGCATCATATTCGGTCACAACCATCCTCATCATCGACCAAGGCATCACGGGATTAGTCGTGTCCCAAAAGAAATTTACATTGGGGTCTAAGTTTGCCTCAGAGTTAAATAAGTCGATGTCAAGTCCGGTGGAACTAGAATTCCCCGAAGTATCACCACAGCACGCTTCGCCGCTGGAACCGGCGGAGGCAAAGGATAAGCGAACACTCGCTCTCCGATTGGGGTCACACCTTTCCTACACTGTGCCTTGGAGATGAATAGGCAGAGTGCTCAATAACATTGTCACCACCTCCCGTCTCCAATGCCTCAGTGCCCCGAGGGCTAGCAGTGGCACCTAGTCTAGGTCCTGAGGACCCTTGGCGCCTAAGTCAGCCATCAAAGAGTCAAAATCAAGGGTGCATGGCACCTGCTTCAACGGGGCGGGATCTAACGGGGAAAGAGCCCAGGGCATGCTCAAAGGAGCATGGGATGAAGAACCTGACTGATCAGCCCCCTTGCCACGACCATGCAACGTTTGGGATGTGCGAGGGATGGTGGAAGTCGCCTTGGCACCCTTGAGCATCCTCATGCCTGCACAAAATATAGGGCCATCAAATGTTAGCATGTGAAAACACAATGCCAAATAGCAGGTAAGAATTATAACATAAAGTGCGAAAAAGTAAAAGCACACATATACTCGGAGTATAGAACTGGTTAACATCGAATCTACCATCGAACAAGCCTGCTTTTCCAAAGTTAAATCTAAGTTGCCTTTGTGTGGGGGTGGCCTGTTGGGGAGCTAGCAAAGGTGTTGATATACCCAAGTTAGTGAGGGGAAAGTAGAAAAACTTTAGCTTCGAATCACCCTTGGTTTTAACATTGCCCTCCAAAAACCTAGGTTGTGTTTGCTTTTGTTTTCAAACACATTTTGGCCAAAACTTGTTTGCTTTATGTTTTTTGACCAAAAATGACTTTTTTGGTCAAAGAATTTGTCAGCTATTGTCTCCCTATTTATGTCTACATTAGGGTGCCTAATAATTAAATCAACTACAATATATATATAACCATAATATTATAATCATTTAAAACTTATATTATATTATATTTTTCAATCATTAACTAATTATAAACATAACTTTTCAGACAAAAACTTACATAATTTGACTGCTACAGTAACTTTTGTCTTTTCTGAAAATAAAATTAAACACAAAACCAAACACATTTTCATCAAAATACACAACTCCCAATAAACGTTTTCACCAAAATCTTCACCAAAAAAAACCCCCAAAGTAAAAGCAAACACAGCCCTAGTGGTCGGAGCCAGAAAGAAACACACATTTGGTGTGAAACAACACGCCTTAATCGTGAACAAAGCTCGAAAGACCCCTAAGTTAATGTCAAGACCTAGCTCGGTAAACTAAGAAATAAATCTTTCAAAGAAGGCAAAACACGTAGGGGTTAATTGACTTATACATATGCCATAGTGGTATAATATCTCCCCAAAAAGTTTATGGTAAGGGAAGGTAAGCCCTGAATAAAAATGCTCCAAGTATAGGGTCACGTGCCCCTCTAGAGGATCTAAGATTCGACACCCTAGTATGGGTAAGAGTAATTCGATGTCCATCGTTGTCTCCTCGAATAGAGCTACAAGTTCAGCCTCAGTGATAGTAGAGTCACGTGAGTCGAAAGCAAGACCATCTTCGGAGATCGGATCCTCACTATCTTGGGGATAATGACTCCCTAGTCCTATGAAAACGAAGGGCTCCGTCAATAACTAATTCTGAATAGAGGTTATCCAAATATGATAACACACACACACACAAGAAATGAACACATTT
Source organism: Buddleja alternifolia (assembly GCA_019426215.1). Lineage (NCBI taxonomy): Eukaryota > Viridiplantae > Streptophyta > Magnoliopsida > Lamiales > Scrophulariaceae > Buddleja > Buddleja alternifolia. The sequence goes on along the minus strand of CM033395.1, from coordinate 17,540,515 downwards.
CAGGAACGTATTTGAAAGCCAACCAAACGAGGAAGACTCAGACCCAAAGCAAAGGGTCACGCAGTTTCCCACCGCGAGGTTGCCTCGCAGCCAGTAGCCGCACCGCCGCGAGGTGACGTCTCGTGGCCAATCCATGAGGCACAGCCTTGCGACCCTCGCCGCGGGGCGACTAGGACTCCGCCTTATGAAATTCTCCCTGTTGAAACGCCTACAACTCCTGAGCGACCTCTATGGGGGTGAGGAGGACATGGATTGAATCAATCAAAAAGGGGGAAGACAAGCAAGCAAATATCTCAAAGTATCATCACATAGCCACACCAAAAAGAAAGTAATAGCAAATTACACTATCTTTACCTTGGTGACCTTGGCTCTTGCCCATGGTAGATTGAGGGAAGCTTCTAGAGAGAGAAATTCCTTAGGGGATGAGTATGAGTGAGTGTGGAGATATGAATGGGAGTTGTGGTTAAGTGCCAACTACCCCTCCACACTTATACAAAAATAGGTGAGGGGCCTTTAGGACCCATTGCCCAGTAGAAATCAAAGTTAGGTGGCACAACCTAAGCGGGATTACGTTTACTCTCGGGTATCCCACCTAGTAAACCCGGGAGTGTGGGGCATTATGATGTGCACCAAAAAATAATCGAGGGCATTATGGTAATTACACGTGTCTTAAGGTCGAATCAGGTCGCCACCCGCTGGTTAGTATCCGTGGGTAACCAGCCATACAAGCCCAACAAGGGCGGAAGACCCACCAAAGATAATTGGGTCTTATTATTATTATTATTATTATCATCATCATCATCATCATCATCATTATTATTATTACTACTATTATTATTAGTAGTAGTAGTAGTAGTAGTAGTAGTATTATTAGTATTATTAGTCTAAAAGACCAATATATCAAGGAGATTAAACCTGATGGGTTATTAATTAAATTAGGCTCGTAATCCAGTATCAGCTCCTTATATATATGCCTTAGAGGAGCTGGGAGAGGCTCGTTATCTACTCCCCCAGTAAAAATTCAATGGATATTGAGAGTAACCCCACAAAAGAACTACGAATTGACTTGATCCCACATACCTTGGGTATGTAGGCAACTCGAAGTAACCTTGTGCATTCTATAACTTAACCAACCCCAAACCTAGTTTGTCTTGAGTTGGATCGGTCCCCTTACCCCGCATGGTCCATCACGTGACAATCACTGTCTGACGAGTTTTACCATCATCATATTTAATTAATTACATATGGGCTAAGATGGAATGAAGTCCGGAAGCCCATTCCAAAGAGGCCTAGCGGTCGCCCCCTCTTCTTCTACCTAAGGGTTTTGTTTACTTGGTATAAGTTGTTAGTCAGTGTTAGGAATTTCATGTTAGATGTTTTGATGATGACAAGATATGATTTTATGTTAGACCCCAAAAGAATGTAAGTTTATGCTTTCATAGAATATATGTATAAGCGTTTGAAAGTTTATTAGTTTGTTAGGCTTGTAATTTTTATCTTTGTAGATTTTAGACTAAGTATTAGATATCGAGTCGCTGATAGAATTTTGGGTGAGTCTATCAAAGATGAAGTTGAAGATTCAAGCGTCTGAAGTCAAGTGAAGATGAAGATCTGTTCCAAGCGTCTGTCAAGCACTAAAGAGCTATTTCAGGATTTATGAATCAAGCATTCAAGATACTGTTCTTAGCGCCTAGTTAACGCTAAAGGACTGTTCCAGGATTGTTGAACCAAGCACTCAAGTCACTCAAGCAATTCAAGATCAGATTCACCTGAAATACATTCTCAAGTCATCCAATCATCAACGGTCATTTATTTCCAACGGGAAATAAATTCAAAACGCATTAAATGTGATAAGACATTATGACTTGTGGACAAGCCACCTTTTGACTAAACTATCAGCTTTTCAGAGTTCAAGTCTGCTTATGTCCAATCCGAACCAGCAGAAATTAAGGAATATAAGAAAGGGACTATTTGACGCGCTGCATAAGAGACACGCGCCTGACTGTGTCCAACGGACAAATCCCAAGAATCTCTATAAAAGTACCCTCCAGCAAAACCTTAGAGAGAGAGTAGAGACCAAGATTATACATGTACATACACAAGAAAAGGTCTAAACTTTGTTGGAATTGTTTGAGAGAAAAGCTTATAAACTCCATAGCCAGATTGGAACTCGAGAACGTTCTTTGATTCAACAAGCAGTATTTTTGTGTAAAAGAAGCTTGTTAAAGAAGGTCTTTATTGGAGCTAAAATTTGTGTGATCAAGGAGCTCGAGATCATCTTCCGAGGATAGAAGTGTCTAGTAGCTGAAATTTGTGTGACTAAGGAGCTCAAGCCATCGACATCTATTTGTTCCCTATTTTGTAGAAGTCTCTGTGTGACTCTTCGAGAATCAATTTAGTGGATTGCCTCCAAGTGCATAGGAGAAGAAGGACGTAGCTGGGATTACATCACCCAGTGAACCTTACAAGTTATTGTGTTATTTACTGTTTTATTTGTTTTACTTACAGTTGCACATTATACCTTAAAAAAACATATAAAACAGTCAAGCGTCTAATTTAAGTCAAAGAGAACGCTAAATTTTCAAATCATTTTTTAAGTGTCTGACCTAGCGCTAAGATCTCTAAGCGTTCAAAACATTTCAAAACCAAAAGCAACTAACGAAAACTTTGTGACGCTAAAACCTTTCAAAGAGAAGACTCTAAATCATTCCGCTGTGCTAACCCTAATTAAAGAACTGAACGCTTAAACCTGAGTGGTTATAGTATTCAAATCTTGAGTCTAAGTTAATTCTTTTAAACAGTCTTCAAGTAAACACTTAGTCAAGCGTTTACATTTTCAAGCGTCCAAATCAATTTTAATACGAAACTTTTTGAAGTAAAAAAAGAGGGTCTATTCAACCCCCCCCCCCTCTTCTAGACCCTTTCGTATGCCATTTGGGACCATCAGTCAGTGTCAGAACTCTACACAAGTCACAATTCTGAATCTGACTTTGAGCCAAAGAAACCTAGAGCAAAAGGAAAGACAAAATTCCCTTTCTTTCTCTCCATCTAGCCGACGCCATTGTTGTCGGGGAGGAGATCGGAGCTTTCTTGCAGATTTTTCTTCCGCGTGATAATCTAGAGACAAGAGTATGGAGCTGCTGCTGATTATTCGAGTTTTTTCGTCAAGTGGTAATTTGATTATTCTCTTTCATATTTTTCTTGTTGTGAAAATAATATCATAAAACCCCGGATTCGA